>CM027839.1:4818330-6018330 GCA_016097545.1 Eucalyptus victrix
GAATAATTGATTTTATATATATTTAAATTTCTTAAGAACAAACCACAATTCTTCATTTCATGATGGCAACTCAACTCAAATGTGAGGTAGAGTGTGCTAGGATTGACATTTCAATTTCATGCTAATAAAATTTCATCACAATGAAGATTGCTTATTTGATAATACCATCTTTGTCTGTTTCCTTTGCAAGCAAAACTATAATGCAAATTTCTCTTCTATAAGTTTTTGAGCATGTTACTGGGTTTTTATATCTATACTGTGTGCAGGCAAAAGAAGACGGAGACAAGCCTGGGCTTGTGGCTATGCTACAGAAAGTCTTGCAACTTTATGCTTCCAGAGTTCTCTCCAAGCGCAGTTATGCCAAGAGAGGTGAATAACAGTGAGCAAGTTGATAATTCTTATGCTCACCTCAGAGAAGCGACCCAAGAATGAGGGAAGAGGACTCGAATTGGTTCTCCAAATGGGAACACGAGCTGCCGTCGCCTGAAGAGCTCACGCCCCTCTCAAACTCGAATTGGTTCTCCAAATGCTTGTGCAACATTTTATGTGCCATAAGCAGCAAGCTGCAACATTTTTCAATTTATTTTTGGCCTGAAACAGCAAATTGTCGGTTCCACTAGATCGGACCACACCGATTAGTCAGTCCAATTCCCGGTTCCAAGATTGGTCGGTCTGGTTCCCAATCTCAGCATCGGGAGCCGGTCCTCCTAGTCCAATTCCCGATTCCACCTTGGAACCGGACCGGACTAGGAACCTATCAGTCCTAACTACCCCACTCCCAAACATTGAGATTGAATGGATCAACACAGCAGCGATGAAATCTTTCAGAGATCAACCACTTCACATGTCGTCGGCGAAATCATCGATAGAAGCACTAGAGAGGGTCACGAGAGATTTAGGACACGTTTCAATACATTCGGACACGCAGTCAACGAATGTCAGAAAATCCGACACGTGTCAACTCTTCCCGATACACAAGTTTGAAATTCCGGCACACGATTCCAACTTGCATAAGATTAATTTTAAAAAAAAAAATTCAATACTTAGAAGGTCAAAATGTAAATACATGAAAAAAATAATTAAAATAACAAATATAAAAAGAAAAGAAGAAAATTCTCACTCTCAAATTTCTCACTTTTGAGTTCTAACTTTCCCATGAGTGATGATCGGATGCCCCTGTTATTGCCAGCGTCGTGCCTCTCATCGGCATCACTCCCGCAGCCCGCCACCAGTCGCCTCCGCCCCCCACCAACTAACCCCGACCTCACCTACACCAAGTGTGTTTCCATACCCTTTTCGCAGCTTAAGTTTTTTTTTTTTTTTTTTTTTTTTTTTTTTTTTTTTTTTTTTTGGGTCAGAAAACAACACTTAAATTAAGAACACAGCGAAGCAAGTACATTAAGGTCAGAATACAGAAGATCTTGCAAAAAGGGAGGGGGCTGAAGAACCCAATTCGGAGGGAGTAAGAAGGCCCGATGGGCCTTTGCCACTCTATCCGCAAAAGCGTTAGCTTCTCTATGGCAGTGAACTAGAAGGAAATTAGGGCACCGTTTGAGCAACACCCAAATATCCTCGAGGAGAGGTCTGAGTGTCCATGGTCGTCGGGCAGGGTCTCGAACAGCTTCCACTAGGAGTAAACAATCGGATTCCACCACGATCTTGTCCGTCTGTCGTCCTCTCCGAATCAGAAAATGCAGAGCGAGATTTAGGGCGATCGCCTCAGCTTGCAGGGCGGAGGAGGCGCGAGCAGACTGCACCAAGCCATCGATCAATCGGCCTGATGAATCTCTACAGACACAAGCCACAGAAGCGTCGGGGCTGGATGGGTGGTAAGCTGCATCAATGTTGACTTTTAAAACATCTTTGTCCGGTGGATTCCATCTGTGGTTGAAGATGCCCTGTTTTGAACCAGATCGCGACACTGGAGTATTAAAAATACACCTGGATCGGGCTTCTGTTATCGCCACCTGCACAACTCGATCGGCCTTCGGCTGCTGTTTACGGAAAAGAAAAGCATTACGGGCTTTCCATATGTGCCAAAGGACAGAAGTGATCGTTTCAAGAGTCGGTAAGTTGCCTTTACTATCAATAAATTGAAGTAGCCAGATTTCTATGCGATGCACAGCCATGCTAGGGCTTCTTATAGCTAATTCTGGATGGTTCCAAACATCACGTGTCCATGGGCAGAACAAAAATAGGTGTTCTGGGGTCTCGGGTACTTGATTATCACATATACAGCAAGCCGGGGTTGTCAAGATATGTCGTTTGTAGAGATTTTCTCTTGTCGCCAAAGCATTATTACAGAGAGACCATAGAAATGACCTGAGTTTAGGCATAGTGTGTTGCTTCCAGATTGCATTCCATAATCGACGGGGTGGCTGAAAAGATGAAGAGGCCTGGTTAGTGATAATACTTTTTTGCTGAGCTCTAAGCTGGTTGTAGCAGTTCTTCACTGTAAAAATTCCATTTTGTGTTCCTCTCCAGATAAGTTTATCTTGCGTGCATTGGGGTCGAACAGGAATAGATAGAATTTCATCAACTGTTTGACTATCAAAATGCTGATTCAAAAGTGATATATTCCAAGAGTTAGAATCTGTTAATATAAATCCTGCAACCCTTTCTGGTTCATCCCTAGGAGCAGGGCCTCCAATAATACCGCTAGATAACCAACGATCCTCACGAATCTTGATATGTGTACCATTTCCAACAGACCATAAAACCTTATCTGCAATGGATTCTCGGCCTAGTAATAAGCTTTGCCAAACCCAAGAGGGCCTAGCACCTTTAGAGGCATGCCAAAAATCATGAGATGGAAAATAAATACCTTTTAATAGTCTACTGTATAATGAAGAAGGGTCTTGAGCTAGGCGCCAAGCTTGTTTACCCAGAAGTGCTCTGTTAAAAACCATAAGATCACGGAAACCTAATCCCCCTTCATCTTTTCTACTCTTAATGCAAGCCCAGTTCTTCCAATGGATGCCTTTCTTGCTGTAATCAGATTGCCACCAGAATTTAGCTATTTTCTGTTCTATGACTTTACAAATAGCATCAGGGATTTTGAAAATCGACATTGCGTAATGAGGAATTGCTTGCACAACGGTTTTAATAAGAACCTCCTTGCCTCCTTTTGAAATAAGTTTTTCTTTCCAACCTTCAAGTTTTGAATGCACTCGACCCAAAAGCCAAGAAAACATCTCCCGTTTAGATTTGCCCCAATCTGAGGGTAAACCGAGATATCTGCCAACTTTTTGTTGTAAAGGAACTCTAAGTACTCCAGCAAGATTTTCTTTCAAGCTATTGGGGCAATAAGGGCTACAGAATAAACCTGATTTGTTTCGATTAATGGCCTGTCCTGTAGCTAGGCAATACTCATTAATTATAGCAGCTAAGTTCTGACATTCAATAAGCTTCGCATCAAGAAAAAAGATGGCATCATCTGCAAAAAATAAATGGGAGAGAGTAGGACACCACCGGTTAAGCTTAATACCTTTAAGGCTGCCAATGTCCACTGCATTATTGATAAGAGTCGTTAAAACATTAGCCATCAGGATGAAGAGGTATGGTGATAAAGGATCGCCTTGTCTGAGACCTCTCGTAGGATGGAACAAGGGTAGAGATTCACCATTAAATTTGATGCTATAAGAAACCGTAGAAACACATTGGAATATCCAGTGCACCCATTTCGTATGAAATCCCAGCTTTAGGAGATAATCTCTAAGAAAATACCATTCGACGCGGTCATAAGCCTTCGCATATCTAGCTTAAGCACAGCCTGAAAATTCTTTTTCCGTTTTTTCGATTCTAATCGATGTAAAACCTCTTGAACCACAATTATATTGTCCTGAATTTGCCGACCTTCAACAAAAGCAACCTGTTCTGGTGCTATCAACTGTGGCAGCCAAGGTTTAAGACGGTTAGCAAGAATCTTAGAAATTATCTTATAAATAAAGTTGCAAAGGCTGATAGGACGAAACTGGTCCAATCTTTCTGGATGAGGAATCTTTGGAATTAAGGAAATAGAGGTGCGATTGTATTCCGGTAATAAATTCCCTGTCTGAAAAAATTGTTTCACAGCTGAGATTATATCCTCTTGCAGGATATCCCAATGGGCACGATAGAATTGACCATTCAATCCGTCAGGACCGGGTGCTTTGGTCTCTCCTAATTGGAATACCGCGTTCTGGACCTCCTCACAGGTAATTTCAGCTACTAGACTATCATTTATTTCTGGCGTCACAACTTGTTTACAAAGATTGAGTGTCGGGCCATAATCTCTATACCCTGCAGAAGAATATAGCTGCTGAAAATAGTTAAAAGTCATCTCTTTCAGAATAGTAGGGTCCCGTATCCAATTTTGCTGATCATCCTGAAGCATTCTAATCTTGTTTTGTTGGCGTCTTTGGACCGTAGTGGCATGAAAGAATTTGGTGTTCCTGTCCCCCCATTTAAGCCAGTTGACTCGAGATCGCATTGCCCAAAATTTTTCCTCCTGTTGCCATAAGTCATATATTTTTGCTTTCAGGTCTGATATCACTTCAGTATTAGAGTGCGAAAAGGTTTGATTAGTAAGTGACTGAAGCTGATGTTTGATAATATGAATCTGAGTGCGCGCATTCCTGAATTTGGAACGACTCCATTTAGATAATGCAACAGAAACAGAGTCCAGTTTTTGGGGGAGTGTCACCTTTCCTAGTTGAGAAGATGCCCATGAAGTAGTAATGACTTCTCGGCACTCCATATCCTGAAGCCAAAAGGCCTCAAAGTAGAAAGATTTCTGCCTTTTACAGTCTGAAAGTGCTTCAGTGGATAAGAGAAGGGGGCTGTGGTCTGATCCCAGGGCTGGAAGAGCGAGAACTTCGGCAAGAGGGTAAGCTAATCTCCACTCCTTTGTGCATAGCATTCTGTCTAACCGTTCCTTAACAAGATCATCCCCATGTCTATTATTTGTCCATGTAAAAGCACAGCCCTTGCTACGAGATCCATAAAATAACAGTCATTGAGTAGATTGCGAAAAGAACGCATTCTATGAGATTCAGCAGGACGTTTTCCAACTTTCTCCCATGGATAGAGCACTTCATTGTAATCCCCAGTACATAGCCAAGGGAGGGTATTAAAGTTACTTATTTGTCGTAAAGCTGTCCACAGGTGCTGCCGAAGAGGAAAAGTTGTTGGAGCATGTAAACAGGTAAGGCGCATGATGATGCCGGAATCCAGGTCAGTACAAATAGAGTCCAACATGTTTGAAGATTGATAAGCTACTTTCAAAGAAACTTTATCGGTCCAAAAAAGGGCTAAACCTCCTGCCAATCCTACTGGATTTTGAATGTAACTTCCTGAAAATTTGAGTTTTCGTCGAAGATCCATGAGCTGCTGAGTCTGATTTTTGGTTTCCATCAAAAATAAAATATCGGGCTTCTCTTGGGTCACTAAGACCCTTAACGCTTGAACTGTCAGGGGGTTGCCCAACCCCTGACAGTTCCAACTTATAAGTCTCATTGTTCACCTGGTGGCTTTTTAGGGCCAGCCACCCGGCCCAACATTCAGAAGTATCTGCCTCAGTAATAGGAGTGTCTTGTAGATCTGATTCATCAAAATGTCCCTGAAGCTGAAGCCGAATTTCATAAGGAAGATGTCTTTTGGCCTTCTTAATAGGCCCTGATCTTACATTAAGACGAGAATGTTTGATCTTCTTTTTTAACTGAGAGGAGCCAGCGACTGAGTTATCAACCAATATAAGATGCTGGTCCTGATTTTGCAGCTCCTGATTTGCTTGTCTTGTTATTGTGATAGTAGGATCATCTATTGAGGCGTCCATAGTTTGTTTACCTTTGTTTTTTTTTACTGTAATGTCAGGTGCATCATGTCTAGAGTCTGGAATGGGAATAATCTCCAGAGAAGGTTGAGGGGTCTCAGGAATAATCTCTTCATCATAAAAGGTGCGCCAGAAGGGGCTATGTGTTCTTGCCTCTGCTCTTAACCAAGAGCCATATAAAAAACTGGTATCATCTAATTTACTTTCATCACATGGGAAAGTTTGACAATTTGTTGCATAGTGTCCCAGTATACCGCAAGAATAGCAATAGTGAGCTAAACGTTCATATCGAAAGTCCAACCAGAGATTCTTGCCTTCAATTTTAAGTAGAAGCCCCGTTTTGAGCGGACGTTGGAGGTCCAATTCCACCCTTGCCCTCCCTGTTCGAAGTGGTAATCCATCTCTGCTCTCTATGTTCACTTCTATAACCTTTCCAATATGACCTGCAACCCGACGAATTAAAGTATCTGTACAACGCTCTAAAGGCAAGCCGACAACATGAACCCAGAACTCACAAGTGTTAAAGTCATAGCAATACAACGGCGTGTTAGCTATCCAAGGCTTTAAAATAAACAGATGATTTGCAAACAGCCAAGGTCCGTTTTCTAAAACTCTCTGTCTGACATCATTAGATTTGAACTTTATAATGTACAAGCCAGAGTCGCCTTGTGCAAATTCCACTAAATCAGTGCGCCAAGCCTTTTTCATAACAGTTTGGAGAGCTTGAAAATTGACTGAGGGGTTATTGTGAAGCTTACCCACCAGGGTTAACTTACATTCTTCAATTTTTTCACTAGGTGCAGCCTCATCCCATATCTCAATTTGCTGTTCGGACCATAAGCGACCCATGCGATTGCATAAAGCTGCCAAGCGGGCTTCATCTGTTACGGTGGAGAGGTCCATTTCAGAGTAAGAGGTTGAGCAATGAGATAAACCTCAACACCACCCAGAAACAGAGAAATGATAAACACCCAGAGCCCTGTGAGAGTTCTCGACCAGCTGAAGGCGATTCAATGGAACTTCGAGGGAAAATTCAAGGAAAAGTGTGCCGATCGTGCCATGCACATGGAGGAGGGGTGTGGGTAAAGGACGGATGTAGAAGAGAATGAAGGGGTGGAGTGGATTAGAAGGACAGCAGAAGGTACAAGTAGAAATGGAGACTTCACAAACTCTCAGTGAAAAGAACCAGTTAAAAAACCTGAGGAAGAAAACTACCAAGGCGGTAGATACACTCTACATTTCGTAGAGAGAAAACCCATGACTTCTCCAGAGGGTTCCGGTTTTCGCAGCTTAATTTGACCGATTGGGGTCTGGAATTTTCTCAGAAGGTTGCTTGTCATGCGCAAACTTATCCAATTATGTTGTCTGACGACCCTTTTTGGGAGATCCCATGTCGTTGTGTGGTTGCATCCGGTAAAAATGTTAGATAGGGTCGACATTTGCTATAAGGAGTCATATTCAATTGGAACTTGAAATTTGAGCAGTTTCGTTACTTTTTGAATGAAATTCGGTTAAGAAATTTCATCTTTTTACTGGTTTGGATTCAGTGATTTCGTGACCCAATTGTGGACAGTTGACTCATGGTCAAAAAGAATGATCACATTTTTCATGGTAAATATAGTGACTTCCTTTTCTTTTAATCGTACTTTGAGAGTTCTTGTCTTGAATTTTTCATTTTTCTCAAACCTTATTTTGCCAAAAAGCTTCAAGCCAATCTTTATTAGGAACTCTAAACTCTATCTAATACTACAAGAAATCTCACTAATCTTCGAAAAAAATAAAAAAATAAAGTATATTACTTCAAATTTAATCTTTTGTATTTGTAATTTTTCAATTTCTCATTCAATCTCTATCAAATTAAAATAATAAATAATATTAATAAATGTTGAAATAATATTCTTAATATAAATTAATTTTATACTATTTTTATTATTATTTATATATTTTTTACATTATATATAAAGATATATATTTAACATATAATATGTCAGATCAACAAGTCATGTCTCATATCCAATCTCCATATTACATAAGTGCCAACGTCTGGGTATTACATAAGTGCTGACGTCGCGCTGCATGCACAATTAAAAATATACGTTTGAATTTCACTTAAACCTCCCCGTAGACATTTCCTGAGATGGAAGTCTCCGTTTTTTTGGGCAGTTCCGCTTAAGTCTTGTGATCAAGAATTCTCGTCTCGTCGTCTGCTTGCTTGCGCCGATTATCCCCATAATGAAAGACATAAAGAGACATACGCTCAGCCCATTCTAACGTATACAATCGAATAGAACCAGTCGCACGCTTTTCTGGCCAACTGAATAATCGGCGACATAGGATTACTATAGATAGATGGCTCGTAAACAATACGACAATTATCAATTGAAAGTTGCCTGGACACAACCAGAATTATGAAATTTACTTGGATAAAACCCAGAAACACAAACCTGCGGCGAGTAGAAGATTAGAAGTACTCCTGCAATAAAGGGTAAGAGCCAGTAGTACTACTTCATATGCAAAGGATAGGCCAAGAAAAGTGCACTTGGGTAGGCAGAGTCTCAGTGCAGGGAGGTCGCGCACCTCCTTCATTAGAAGTTATACGCGCATGTTTATTCATTCACCTTAAGACTTTTATCGGTAAAGCCGTAGATAACGTGCGACGACATGCCAAAACAGATTAAGAAAGCACTTAAGAGGGAAACTACGCTAAAGAACAAGGTCAGATAGTAATTCTATACACAAAAGGGGGAAAACATCACACGACACGGGAACTATCGGGGACCGTGTTCCATCAAACTTTGCGTAGAAGAAAGTACTTAAGAACGAGATGAATCCTGGCCACGATTGGCCCACGACCACTTCAATTTCTTTTCTTCTTCTTCTCGTTCTTCTCCTTCTCGGCAGAGTTTTTTAGCTGCACAAACCAAATTTCCATGAGCCAAGAGTTAAAAACTTGAAAGGACTCGGAAGAACGGCACATTAATTGATCGATCGAGTAATCCTAAGCAAGCATTCATTTTCAGTACACTTACCATGATGATGAGGATTCGGACAAAAACAGCCACGAAATCAGTGAAGAGGTTCAACGAATGCTTCACATAGTCCATATCACCCTGGTGTGCTAGCTCGATTATCTCTTGAGTGTCCACGACCACATAGCCGAGGAACACTAAAAGCCCAAAGTATATCTGCAAAATCGAACAGATCAATTAGTCGTTCGTGCACAGTTCAGAAAATGGAGAACAGGACCACGCCGTTGCTCACCTCAAACTTAAAGATGGCTGCGGATCCACCAAAGACAGCCGAGGCGAAGTGCAGCCACATCAGCATGGAGAGCCCAGAAGAAAGCAAGCCACCAAGATATAGGTACTCCCTCCGCCTAGCCAACATGGCTGCGCCCGAGAAACAAGCGAAGGCCAGTGCAGATCCCACAAATGCGGTTATCACAATGCTGCACCAAGACACGGAATTCCAGTCAGGGCACATACAAAAGTACTTTATACAAGCGGCGCCCAGAAGCAAATAAAATTCAACCCATCAGCATGAAGAAGAGTTGGCAATTACAAGGAAGCAAAGAGATGAGATATATACCTCGGATCGACCTTAATGGCCATTTCGATGAGAGGACCGACACACGCTCCTTCAAAGAGAGCCGCCGCCATGAGCAGACCAAACCTCTTTTGCTGCATACCAGACGACACAGAAACGATTCAATTCTCAAATTCTCACAAATCACCACTCCCGTCGTGACAAGCGGTCCAAAGAAGTAATTAGACATTACATATCACTTCAGAGCGTACCTCTTCATGTGGAGGAATTGAAAGCAGCCACACGATGCTTCCGATGCAAGCAATTGTCGTGAGGAGCCCGCCGATGTTCAGCATCAGATGCAGGTAAGCACCACCGGCCGAAGCCATCAAGGCACAGCATAAGGACAGATACACCTGAGATTTTGCAACGCATATGAAACACACGTCATCGTCACGTCACCAAATAAAACCAACCGAAGGAAGCATGCCGTCATAGATGGGTTTTCGCTCTAGAATTCGACAGGTCGAAAGGGTACAGCAGAATCCCTCGAAGTAAAATGATCAAAAACCAACAATTGATCATCTAAAACAACTAATTATGTCTGAAAATCTGATCAATAGCAAGCTGAAGCACAGGGGGAACTCAAAACACCGACCGAAACCCTAGATTTCTCCGGAGGCCGACGGCGACGGACGCCGCGTCTCTCGGAGCAAAACCCACCGCAGACAAGCGATTAAGACTGGAAAAACTCGTCCCAAAACGGGAACTTGGACGGAGATTTAAGGCAGGAAATTTCTCACATTCTTGAGGTGGGATTGGACGGCGGGAGATATCTGGCGGAAGTTCTTGAGGGAATCGTGGCTCCACCCCTTGCCGCTCGACTGGAACAGGGAAGCGAACGCATCCATGTCGATTCGATGCTTGACGAGAACCGATCGATCGAGAGGAAGATGAACTTTTTTGCACGCAGGCGGATCGCGAAATCGTCGACCAAACTCGTTCTTCGAAATCGGAGAGAATCGTTGGATTTTTTGGGGTTCACGGTTTTGTTATTTTATACTGGGGATTTCATTTGCTTTTGGGGAGCCCGCTAGAGGGTTCGGGAACCTTCGGGTCGAATTACGCTGCGCCCTTCGGAGCGTCCGAGGTTTGACCCGGATCCGATTGGCCGCGTAAAGTAAAAATGGTGGGGGAGCCGGATGGAGGGATTAATTTGGCGTTTTGTATGGTTTCGGTGGGTCATTGAGATTCGGCCGATAAAAGATGGGCTTATTCTGAAAATTCAAATGTAATTAATAATTTGAAACATTTTTTTAAATCAAAATTAATCTATTGCAAAATTTAAATTACATAAAAAAGTGAAAGTTTATTGAAACACATTCGATTTATTTTATATAAACATTAGCCAATGTCTCGCCACGTTACATACATACAAGAAAGTGGCATTTCAAAGTTTCAAGTAAAATCTTCTCGCTAATAAGTATCCCCAATTGAAAAAATTAATTGAAATAAATAATGAAAAGTATAAAAAGTATACATATTCAAATCGTTTTATGATTTGAATTTTTTCTAGAAGATTGTTGTGATATAGAAGAAGTTTGAAAAGTCAAAAGTTTGAAACATATTATAAATGTATGTATAAATCTATAAATAAACAAGTGAAATAAGGATATTTGAGGAAAGAAGAACGATCGATATTCTCTAAAAGTAGGATGTACTCTTTATTTTGTACACTAATATATAGAGTATAAATAATCAAAAAGAAATTATGATGCGGCGAATAAAGTGATAATATATAGTATAGTGATAAACAATTTCTCACTTGAGGTAAATATGTTCCAATTTAAGTACATTGATTATTCTGGGATGGCGACTTCGAGCTTTCTTATGCATTCAATCTTTCTTTGGTAGAGTTCTTTCATTTATTTTTTTTCTTTTGGTTCGAATTGGGGGAACCCGATTTGGACAACCCGGGTCAAGCACGAACACAACGTAAAATCTCCGAAATTCAGGGGCATAAAGGGAACAAGGAAGTTGGGGGAGGTACCTGGAAATTTCGTGGTAATGAGAGAGTAGCTCGCAATAATCGCCGACGACTTTCTTCGATGAAACGAAACATCGCGTCACCATCGCATCCATATGCGATCGCTTTCTCGCTAAGTAATGCGATGGAGCCGTGGGGCCCGGTTACGTGGAAATTTGCCACGTCAAGGTCTCCAGTAAAAAGTCGCCACCTCATTTCCTCTCGGTTTCGTCGGATGGAACAGGCTAAAACCCTCTTAATATCGAAAACTTTGCTAGGAAGCTGCTTATCGGAAGAGGTTTGGCACGTTTGACTTGATTCTCATTTTGATTGAACTTCACGATCGAAACCTTTTTAGTTTTATACCCGTTGGCTTCTGGGTAGGAATCCGAAAATTTGATGAGAAAGTTACCTAAGACTAAGTCCATAAATTATTGATTGGATTGGAATAGCATTCGTCAATTTGGAAACCTACCATAACACAATATAAAATGTAACTACCAAGGGATAAATTTTACTCGTAATCTTTGAAGTTCTGGTGGACTATATCCGCAATAAGATTTTTTAAATGTTATATCTAGAAATTAAATTATTTCTTATCTACTATCCTTAACGAGTGATGCTATGAAACTCATTGAAAAAGGGTTGTAAAAATGCACAATCTCGAGGGGGCAAAAGTTCCTTCATAGCATAATATCATGGCGGTATCCTAGAACCAGATGTGTTAGATTCTTGGGCCATAAATAAAAATATCTGGCAACTTTTCTTCTTCTTTTTTAACTCATAGATCGATTGTTAATGCAAGTTATAATCCAATATAATATGTCTTATATATTCGCTTTGTCTATGTTATCTCTTATTACTTCCGTGCCAAAAGGGAAAAGAATCCGTTTTTTTTTTTTTTTTTTGCAAAGGGGGAAAAGAATCCGTTGAACCACATCCTTTTTTGCCGGCTACTTTTTTTTTTTTCCCCCGAATTATTCTTTTTCCAAAGGAAAAGGGGAATATTGGGCCACACCATTCTTTTTTGCTTTATATGTTTGAAGCAACTAAATTACTGAAAAACCCATCGAATAAGTGGATCGGATTAGGTTAAAAATGATTTGACCCAAATTAGCCCATGTAACCTATTTCAACTAATTTTTATGCAATGTAGATTTAGCAACATAATCGACTTGACTTGTACCAAACCCAATCCGAGATCTATTTTTTTCTATTTTTTTTCCTTAAATTGTTATCTTTGAAGAAGAAGCCACTTCATTTGTTGAGTTAGAGTGTGCATGACAAAATTTATACTTCTTTATTTCTCTATTTCTCTATTCCTCAAAACAGATTTGGAAAGTAAATTCGTTTGGTAATGCAATTTGATTTTTCTATTTCTGGAATAAATTTTTATTCCAAAAATAGATTTGAAAAAGAAATCATAAGCTAACATTTTTAACTTCTCAATTTCTGAAATCGAAATTGAGAAATTAATTTCTGATCAAAAATCAATTTATGTACTAGAAATTTTATCATGCACAACTTAACGAGGGAGCTTAGGGGTGAGTGATGGAGGAGAGTGAAAAGGTGGTGGAGGAGAGTGAAAAGGTGGTGGTGAAATCCAGATTTGACCACTCATAAATCTTGAAACGGGCTCACATCGCTGTAAGGTGGTTGGAAAAAGCAAAATCTTCACATGACTAGCAATCATGTGCCCCGATGAAAAATCTGTTTTGATCACAATGGAAAGGTGTCGAGGAGCGTGGCTTCATCGTTATCGCAAAGGAGGTAAGCAAGCAGAGAATAAGGTTCTACGTCACGAGGTGATGTGTCACCATTCTCCTTTAGCGATGCAAATACGGAATTCAATCAATTGATTCGTGGTCTCTGACTCTCTACTTCATTCGTGAGCAACAACGATCATGGAAATTCATATTTGGGTTTCCTAGTTAGGTTTTTTCATTAGAAATGAGTTAAATGAGTTGTAAATAGATTCATAACAAATCTATCAAAACTCATTTGTTTTGGCCTTTTTATTTTGATGCGAACTGCAGCATTCAATCAATTGATTCGTGGTCTCTACTTCATTCGTGAGCGACGACGATTATGGAAATTCATATTTGGGTTCCCTAGCTGGGTTTTCATTGGAAATAAGTTAAGTAGGTTGTAAATAGGTTCATAACAAATTTATGGAAACCCATTTGTTTTGGCCTTTTTATTTTAAAACCCATTATGACTGGGAGTGAGCATGGTCTAGGTTGAGCCGGTCCACCCTCTAACCCTGGGACCAACCCGCACAGTGCTAGTCCTCAATTTTTGAAATCGAGGACCGAACCGACCCAGTGGGTTCGGTTCGGTTCCAAGATCAACCCAAGACCAACTGATAATTTTTTATTTCATTTTTTGTATTTCTTAAAAAAAGCAATTGAGAACCGAACTAACTTAATGAGTTTGGTTTGGTTCCAGGGTCAACCTCGGGACCAACTAATAATTTTTTATTTCATTTTTTGTACTCCTTAAAAGGGCAACCGATGATTGGATCAACCCAATGAATTTGATGACGAGCGAGGAGCAATAAGCCAAGTGAACATCAAGTGGCAAGCGACACAAGTGATCCAAAGCGAGTGAGGCAAGTGTCGAGTGGCCAGCGAAGAGTTTATTTCTTTCGATTTTGACAAATTGAAGAGTAAGATGACAAATAGGCAGAAGAGAACGAGTACTATAAGAGCATGCCATAAGGAGCTATTTATACCATTTTAAACGCCGTGAGAACTTCTCACAAAAACATTTTCCTCCCTCATAAATTTTGCCTATTAACATCATAAAAGACATTAAAAATTTAAGTTATTAAAGAATAATGTAAAATTAGTTGAACTCCTCACTAAATAGCTGTCTAATTATGGGTTAATACATTTCCTTTTTAGTCGAAATGATAGGTTATTTGCCAGTGAGATTTTTGAACTCTTTTCCTTAGTAATTATATTGGGAAAGTTACAAAAAGAGAAAAATACATCGATCGTAGCTGTGAAGGCAGTCAGTTTGCAGCCACCTAGTACTGTCATATCGACTTGTATAGGAAAGAAAACCCAAGTAATGTTGCATTTTACCATAAATGTACAAGAGCGACAGTAAATATTCCGTAATAGCTTTTTAACCAAAGAGACGTGAAGAAAATCCACTAATTTCAAACTTTGCATGACTAGAAGATGGACAAGAACATACAATTTTTCCATATATGATTCATATTTAATTAAGAACTTGACAGATAATTTTTTTTTCCATACCTGATTTGTGTTTAATTAAGTACTTATAATAGCATTAACCTTTGCCAAATCCTGAGCTAAATTCTGTACTACACGCTCCCACCATAAATACCCCTTTTCTCCCCCGCTCATGCACGTATCCTCCAACCTACGTAGCCAACAAAAGATGGGTCGAGCTCCTCACGAACACCCCATTTTTCTCCTGTTCGTCGTCGTCTCGTCGATCGCTTGCACCTTGGCGTATGGACCCTGGACGCAGGAGCAGATCGACACCATCTGCCGCCAGATGGAGGACTACGGGTTCTGCAACAAGTGCTTCTCCGAGCATATCTTCACCCCGGATGCCGACATGACTGCCCTGGCCCAAATAGCCATCGAGCAGAGCTTGGCCAATTCGTCCAACACGCTGATTCTCGCCAAGAAAGCTTCGCGTGACGCGACCGACGGAGAACTGGTGGATTATCTCAAGACCTGTATCGACGGGTACCTGCAGACGCTGGATTTGATAGAGAACGCGGACAGGGTCTTCGGGAGCAAGAACTACAGGACCGTGTTGATTAACTTCCTGAACTCGGCGAAGGTGCAAGCGATTCAGTGCGGGCAGTATAGCAACAAACATGGTATCCAGAATCCTCTCTACGAGTATAACAGGGAGGAGAGGATTCTCATCACCATGGGTGTTGCGACTGCAGACAGCCTTCTCCGTGGAAGAAGAGCGTGACATCTGCTTTAGTTTCAGTGTTTCAAAGTGATTTTCTGTTGTTGCTTTTCTCCTTTTTATTAATTTCTGGTGTTGTTCAAATGAGGAAATCACGCATGAAAAATTGCAAATGAAGTGGTGAAGTTCGTCTAAGAGGGCTCGCTTTCGCAGTTAACGTATTACAGTTTTTTAACTTCGTGAAAAAAAGAGAGAGAGAGAGAGACATTGGCTATTCCAGCTGAGAATCGATAGTACGACAAATTCACTCTATACAAGTTTGACTTGATATGAACGACTTTAATTCTATAGTCATAGTGTAAAATCAATGCACATGCTAGATAATGAATATATTCACAGTGTATTTTTATAATAATTTGTCTAAAAAGTCCTAAACATATTGTACGGTAATCAATTTAATTATAATTTTTTCAATTTGATCAATTTTTTTTTCCTAAACATCCCATTTCATTTGGCCAATTTGAGACTATTTGCCAATTTAGATATTCTTGCAATTTTTGGCTAGAAATGGTTGGCGTGACAATCTAGTTAGCATTGGCTATTTTACATGGCACAACCAGCACCGATATAAATGATTTTTGCAATTTATTTTTTTAAGTTTTCTTTTCTTTTCTTTTTTTTTTTTTTTTTTTTTCCTATTTCCCTCCAAACAATTGCTAGGCCTCAAGGATGGCTAGTAGAGGAAAATAGGAAAAAAGAAAAAAAAAGATTATAAAATTTAGAAATTTTTGCAAAATTCTTCCAAGTTAGCATTAGCTATCTTAGATCTACGTCAGCGATTTTTGGCTAAAATTAATTATAAGGATTACATTGGTACGTTATCAAAAGATTTAGAACTAAACTGACAAAATTGAAATATTTATAATTGAATAGGCCATTATAAAATAAGTTTAGGATTTTTTGGATAATTATCCTGTAACTTTTATTGCACAAGATATAGCAACAACATATCATTATTAGAGGCAAAATACATTTGCTAGTAAATGTGTACACACAGAAAGACGTTGACGTTTGAAAGATCGAGCATTAAGACTTTTTTGAAATATTTGAATTATTAAATAATCACAAGAAATTATCGACTAAAATGCACTATACTAACATTAAAATAAATATGCAAGGATAGAGAAAAATATTTTGAGATTTGAAATCTTACCCTCACTACTAAAATATACATACGTATGTATCCACTTACAGAAGAATACCTGGCCTTTTGGTCTAAAACACGTCGTACACATGATGTATTATCCTCGTATAAAAGTACTTCAACTTTTTATTTATTTTCTACGTTTTACAGATCAATTAATGACGTATAGAGGATCTATGTTGAGATTTGAATTTATGGCAGTGGTACAAAGACTATTATACTAGTAAAACCCAAGTTAATATTACTATTATAAGAATTTGACTCTGGAGACGTGATTTTTTCAACTTTATTAAAATTGTCATTTTTTGGGAGATTTTTGATGAGATACAATGGGTGAGTTTTTATGGATGCTAAACAAGGTGCAGTGGCTCATTACTCCCTCTTCCCAGTTTAGGAAAGAAAATCACTGAGTATATTCTGTTTAAAAATTATCTGCGATTATAAATTTCTTGCCATAAATAGGAAATTCCCCTAGAAAAAAGTTGAGCATGGAAAATTTGAAGGGGAACGAAAACCTTACAGAAAAATACCCGGTCTTTTGGACTAAAACACGTCGTCCACATGATGTATTATCCTTGTGTAAAAGTACTTCAACTTTTTATTTATTTTCTACATTTTTACCGATAAATTAATGAAGTATAGAGGATCTATCTTAAGTTTTGATTTTGTCAAAGTGGTACAAAGACTATTATACTAGTAAAACCCAAATCAATATTCTTATTATAAGGATTTTAATCTGAAGACATGATTTATTTTAACTTTATTAAAGTTGTCGTTTTTGGGGAGATTTTTAAGTTTTGATTTTGCCGTAGTGATATAAAGACTATTATGCAAGTAAAACCCAAGTTAATATTACTATTATAAGGATTTTATTTTGAAGATGTGATTTCTTTTAATTTTATTAAAGTTGTCGTTTTCGGGGAGACTTTTGGTGAGATACAATGGATGAGTTTTTTTGGATACTAAACAAGGTGCAGTGTAAAGTAAATCAATGAGTACATTCTTTTTAAGAATTATCTGCTATTATAAATTTCTTACTATAAATAGGAAATTGCCTTAGAAAAAAGTTGAGCACGGAAGACTTGAAGGGGAACGAAAACCTTACTATAAAATAGCTAATTTCTTCCTAGTATCCGCAGGGCACCACGTAGATAAACCAAAAGAAATATGGAACGTTCCGTCGCCGCCTCCGCTGCTCTCTTCTTCACCTTCCTCCTCTTCTCGAACGCCCTCGCCGTCGGCCCGCAGACGCAGCAGCTGATCGACCGGATCTGCCGCCAGACGGAGGACTACGGGTTCTGCGACAAGACCTTCAAACCGCACATCCCTGGCCAAGAGACGGACATGCGAGGCCTCGCGCAGATAGCCCTAGAGCAAGGCCTGGAGAACGACACCGACACCCTGGTCTTCGCAAGGCGGCTCGCGGGGCAAGTGACCGACGAGGATCTTCTGGACTACATCGAGAACTGCGTGTACGGGTACTTGGAGATCTTGGGACCGTTCCAGGACGGGCTCAGAGCGCTCAGCGAGAAGAACTATTCGGCCCTCGTCGCGGGCTTGAGAGGCGCGCCGCGGGCACATGGAAGCAAGTGCGGGGCGCTCACGGGCGGAGTTCCGAACCCTATGGATGAGAGGAATAGGGAGATGAGGATTCTGATCACCATGTCTCTGAACGCTGCTTATATACTTAGTCAAGAAAGAGCTTGAATTGCTAAACCTTGCATGGCGATGCATGCATTCTTTCTAATCTAGGATATATAAGTAACAATAATAACAGCATTGCTGGTGCATTCTTTAAAATCTAGGATGTATAAGTAACAATAACAGCATTGCTTTATACCATAAATATAGTAAAGAAAATCGGTTTGAACTGCAACTCATACATATATTCAAATTCAAGAAGAAAAAATCGAAGTAAAAAAAAGGAAGTAATGGAATCCAAGATCAAATCCAATCCAATCTGCCTGATACAATCTGCGTGAAAAACATGCTTCTCCTTGCATATGGTACACTCCCTAGTTGGATTGCTGTCGGTCACCCTAAATCTCTCCAAATTTTCGATAGATAATCTTCTCAAAACTCGAAGGCCAGCTCGAAACTCTAAGGCTGTATCTAAGCAGTAACAACGAATCATCATCTTCCGAGACGGAGATGATTACTTCCATATGGACGAGATTAGCGCGGTCACCGGCGGAGACCACCACCTAAGCCGCCTTGTTGCACATTATTGGATGATCGGCAGCTGATATCCTAGAAACTCCAATTTTGGATAGAAATCCGGATAAAAACGATAGAAATCCGGATAAAAACTGGTGCATTGCATCGGGTTAGTGCATGATGGATCATGCTTCGTGTTTACAATTCGAATCTGATTTTTAAGATTCTCCTTGGCTAAGACTTCGAAAAGTCAACACTACTTCTCGTTCCATTCATTAGAACATCATAGAATTTGTTTTCCTTTTTAAAGATTTTGTGAATTTGCAATGTTGTCAAAAGATTCTAATTTAGCCTGGAGGAGCTTGTCAGATTAAACCAGAGTAGTTCATGGGGATGGGATCGCGTACTGGACTCCTTCTCGATACCTGCATCGTAGGATGTATTTAACGAGGATATCCAACTTGAACAAGATGACTGTCACGGGTAATCGGGTCGCTTGTGACATGTATCCTTTACGTGCTCAGCCCCCATATTCATAGTAGTTGTAGGTGTAAGTGGCCATAAATCCAAAGAGTTGGTAATGCAGAAATCGACAGCGTGAAGCGGGCTTTGAAGTTCATAGTGAAAAATCATGGGGATTGGGTCTATATATATGAGTTCTTACTAATTCGAGTAGGACTTGTCCAGAGAAAAAGAGAAATTTGATTGAATAAGATGAGTTCCTGCTTTAATCGGAAACTAAGAACCGGTAGATTAAGGGCTTTGGTGACACTATGAAAAACCCCAAACTTAACAAATTTACTATTCATTAATTTTCATTAAATGTTAAGTTAAATAACATATGACAGTTAGTTGGCACACCAATTTCGGATTTTATCGTTGATTTATCGTAGATGTACCAATTTGTGATTTAACGTAATATTAATCACATTTAATGAAAACTAAGAAGAATAATTGTCACAAAACATGTATCAATTTAGGATTTTTCATGATCAAAAAATTAATTTTGAGTAAGTCTATTATGCGTGTGTCACAGGCTGATCGATTGGGAGCGTGACCATGCGGCAACTCAAGCACTTTGCTAGAAAGTTTCTAGAGAAGTTCGCTTTACCTGGATCGTAAAGAGAGAAAGAAGGAGCCTATGTATTGCTGAAATATTTGGATAGATACAAATGAGGGGGAGGGCACGCTTCTTATACTAGAGGCCCTCCGATTATATCCATTGATCGACTTTTCATCCGGCAGACGAGATTGTACCACCAAACCTACCAACTACTGACACTGATGACAAAAGAATTCTAAAAATTGGCATAATGACTGTACCGCCCGCCCTTGGAAAGTTCTAGAAGAAGTCGAGTCCTCCTTGAAAAGGCACTGCCCTTTAACTATAGAAACCTCTTGGCCGTGACACATGTATCAATTTTAGATTTTTCATTATATTAATCCCAACTTTTTTCAAGTGAATCCAATGATGTTTATGGAACGATAAGAGAACCTTTGCAGCTGGACAATAACAAGCATCGCAGTGCTATAAAAATAGACCAGATCTTGCAGCAATCACGCCATGCACTCGGCTCCTTTCCAAACATCTTTCACAATTTTGAATCTAATCCTCGGTGCTTCAAATTTTTAAATGCAGGATTTTCTAAATAATTCTGCGAATGTAAGACCACATAAAAAAAGTGCACATCCTAGCTAAGGAATGAAACAAGACAGATCTGGCTAGATTCATGTTCTATGGATACATTGTGATTATTATCCTGACTCCCATGTTCAGTTTGGAGCTTAGAATAGGAAAGACTTCCCTAGCAGCTTCGCAATTTTTGCAAATTTTGAAGAAGAGACTATCTACCATGCAGTAGACTCTGCAGACATGCGAGGGAGAAGATCTACAGAAAGAATAAAGCAAACGAGCGAACATTCCGACCAAGCTTAAACTTTTTTTTACACGGAACTAAATCAACCACCTGCCTCTTGCAGCTCTGACCAGTAGCTACTCATTCTGCAGATGGGGACGGGTACAAGAAGGCTAACATGAATCCAATCATTACACCAACGAAAGCCACGGCGAGTGCCCACATGAAGGAGAACCGTCGGCCGCTTCTCCGATGTATTTGTGTTTTCATCATGTCCTGCAAAGATCAGGGAGGGGAAACTATAATTAATCAAGAAAGACGATGTTCAAGTCACCCATTGTTAATTGATATGCTAGTGGACTAAAGCTTATAAAATAACAGGTGGGACTCACAATATCTTTCTGAAACAACTGTGCTTGCTGAACAGCTGTGTCTCGCTCATTCTTCATCCGCTGCAAAGCCAGACTCTGAAAAGGGAGGGAAATAATAAGTGTATTGTTAATCACCATAAATAGCACTTATCATCGCAATTTGGATGAAAAAAAACCACTTCCATTCAAAAGTATTCCTGAAGACATAGGTACATGACTGCCTCAGATTTTTTGGCAAAAGACTTAACGAAACACTGACAGAGAGGAGAAAATGAACAACGAAAGAAGTCTCGACTCAGAACAAGTTTCACAACAGCCATGGCAGATACAGAGGGACAAAAAACTAGGACAGGCAATGCCAGTTGCCAGATATGCATGCCTGCTGGCAGTAGGACAGCATACAAAGATCATCCCATGTTCTCTTCTTGAAAATTAGAACACTCGTTCTTCTTTTAGATAATTATCAAACTATCTAATTCTCACTGGATCAGTTCGATACCTCTTGAATTCTTAGTTAGGAAAGAAAAACTCTCCTGGGATGAACTATCCACCTGGAGAGAAAACATTTTCTATGACTTTTTCATTGTACCTCATGCCACTACACATCTATCAGCAGCTAATTTCACCATCTAATTACACTTCGGACATATGTCTATGCAAATTAACCATGAGAGTGCATACTTCAATGTTCTATTAGATCAAGGCCGTTCTCGGTTTGGAGGTTAGCAATCTTTCAGGACATGACCAGCAAATTGACCAAAAAATTTTAAACCTTTAGAACCTTAAAAATCTAACCCCACAAGGAGCAAAATGAGCTCACTGTATCATCATCAGAACTTTGTATTGAGCTCCTAAAGGCTTCCTCTCCGGACTTTTCTTGAGGTGAGCTGGGAAAAATATAGACAACTCCGAGTCTGCATTCCTCTACTATTCTTCCACCACCCTTACTGAACTGGATATGACATAAATATCAAGTAAACACAGAGAAAGAATGCCATTATCCAGTTTCCAGAGTTAATAACCAAGGTCATTTGTCAGAGAATTGATCCTCACAGTATCAGGCGGAAGTTCTTTGCCATCAGTATTAGAGGGCACAATGGTGCTTTGAAGAAGAAATTTGTCCTTGCATTGCATATCAGGCGGGTATTCTTGTTGGGCTTGGAGAGTAACTTCACATCAACATAAAGAAGGCACATCAAAAATAAAAACAGCGAGGAAGTCCCAGAGAAATATCAATAGGCAAAGTGCTGAAAGAAGCATTTGTGAAAAAAACACATCTATCTGAGTGAACAGAAGCCATCATGAGAAGATAGTCAGGTTGACATAATAAGCAGTACCTCTTACTTGACAGGACCCTTGAGGTGGTATCGTACAAGAGTTTGGTCGTACAAAGTACTTTTTAGGTGAAGTTGTTTTAACCTAGCAGAAGGAAAGACTTGAGAACAGATTGAGACTGCAGTGTACCAAGAAAAGCATAATAGGAAGAATTTAAATCTAAATGAGGCTTTAGAAGTTTAATTTAATTTAGGAAGGTAGATGTAGAACTCAAAAAAGGGGATATATTTATGCACAAATGTGCACAAGCCTACACATCGACCAAAGTGTACCTTAAATGCGACATGGTCTTCTGTGTTGTTCACAACTTCGAGATCGCAATGACTCTGCTTTTCCAGCTCAACTGTTTACATAAATTTGAACATCAGAAGTCCATCCATTAACGTGAGAGAGCTAGAAAGGAAGGCTCTCCTAGGTCACAAAGTAAGAAAAAGCTGACATAAACAGACATTTTTCATATGTCAAAGTCTCTGTATAATCATGCAATGCAGTATATCCTGCTTTCCAGTCTCTTCCTCTATAAAAATAGCAATTCTTTGACACATTGTTTGCGAGCAGACATTAAAAGATCATGCTTCTGGATGTCTAACCTGATTTTACCATTCAAAATGCAAACAAGATCAAATTTGAATCTTCCCCTTATCACGGAGAAGAATGAACATCTTATTCCATTATTAAGGACGAAAGAGACACCATTATGCAGTTTATGTCCATAAGCACGAATAAACAAATTATGAAAGGAAAACAAGGGTGCAACACAAGTACATGAGCATTACTAAATGCAGAAATGACATGACAGCATGCCTTCCCCTGCAAATAAAGAGTCCAAGTTCACTTTCAACTAGCAAAAGGAATGTTAAACAAGTATTTGCCTCTCAATCAAATAAAAACCTCACAGTCCTTGGCCTCCTTAACAAGAGGCCCAGAATCATGTCCATTCGGAACAAGAGATACCCTTACTACCCTGAAGTGATATTAAGGCTGGAAGATCTTGCTCAAGTAGAAATTGAGCATGCCATTCATCACAAGAATGCTAAACTCTGTTTCCAGTAGTCAGGGTTGAGTTTAGAACATTTCAAAGAGCACACAAAAACCCATTGAGCTAACTGCAACCGAAGAGGACTTACTCTCATTTGTTGCTGATAAAATGATCATTAACTGTTCGAGATCACCACCCTCCCATGATTTTAAAGATTTGAGACTTACAGTTTGGAGAAGCCTACAATTCTACTGAATAGCAAATACTGGTAGCACAATTCACCTGGCAACTGCTCCATTTTGCATTCATTTTATTCCTTCACAAGAAACATTTTACCTTATGATACATTTTTTTTTTTCCAAATTAATAAGCCAACTCTCTCCTGAGATTTTCAAAACTGTATGCCAATGGTTGAAATAAATTAAAAATAAGCACCAGCTAGCTTCAGATAAATACTCCCCCCTCCCCCATATCCTTTTTCACACGTTGCCCTGACTTCAATATTAATGTCTACATTCTTTCACAGCCCCCCTTGCTGCAGTAGCCAGAACAACATTACAATCTCATGGGAATGATTTTCGCATATTATAATCATCCACGCAGCCTTTTCTCAAGTTTCTACACATTGTCATCTTCTAATCTCCTCAAAGGAGGTCAGGCCTAAAAAAAGCACTCGAGAAGATCTTCTCACTGATTCAACCCTGTCAAAACCCACCAGCTTTAGCATATTAAAGCCGATTTTGCATACATATCTGGCCTGAAAGAAGACAACCGACCTAATGAGACCTTTTCTCCATCTGTCCAAGATTGTCCTAGGAGTAAGGCGACAGGATCCAGAATGGCCGCGAAGGGCTTTCTCCGAACAAAATCCAAACTTTAGCTGGTCTACAGAGAATTCCAATAGCAGAGAACTACTTATCGGCAGAAAACGCGATGACCCTTTTCATCTTTACCAACGACTCCTTTCGTAACTTCAGTGCCACTCTATTCTCTAAACCGAGCAAAAACCCAGGAGAAGATGAATTCACTCGCATGTCATCTACCCAGAAATCTGCTAATTAGAGATGAAACTGATAACCCACGGAGAGAGAGAGAGAGAGAGAGAGAGAGAGAGAGAGAGAGAGAGAGAGAGAGAGAGAGAGGTACAAGTGAATTTGAGCTCGTCGGGATGAACAGAGATCAGAGGACGACCGGCGCCGGCCATTTCGGTCCCCCCACTGACGCCGGAGAGATCAACCCTTTTCCTCCAGCGACCCCGCGAACCCCTTTTTAGTGATTGATCAGCCCCACCTCATTCATTCACCGCCATAGACAAAAGAACCCACGAACTCCAAAACCTCTGTCACAGAGAGAGACAGAGAGACTGTTACCTTGTTGTCCGCTAGCCGTAATCTTGAATCTTTATAGGCCCAAATAAGATAAAGCACCGCCAGTTCCGCACAGCAGAACTCGACTTAAGTTTTAGTCAAACACGGCAAGAGCTCGCGCAAGGCGTCATGCAGCAAGCGTGATCTGCAAACGTCGCGGGGTGATCGACGTCAGCGGACCAAGAATCGACTCCGACCAGACAGCATCGGAGGTTGGAAAAGCGGCAACGGAAACCCCCCCAAAAGGGGTTGGTAAGTTAAGATCAAACGAAGCACGAGCGTATCGGATCGACCCCCTTCTTGATTCTCGTGGAAGCCAAGTTCTAATGGTGGGTAGAGAAATTCGAGAGGAGGTATGGAATGATTGCCGAAGTTGACTATAATCTTACGGGGTTGCTTAGACGCAAAACGGAATCCCGTCGAGAGGACGATGACTTCTTGTGGATGTCGTGTGCATGAATATGTATGTGATAACGATAGCTTTATTGGGTGATTCAGATTAAATTGCAAGCTAATTTTTCTAAATTAGCTGAAAATATTGTATTGGGCTGTTAGACTATTTGAATATTAAGCTACCCTTTCTTTTAATAACTTTAATTTTTAAAATAGTTAGTGATGACCTCACACAATCTCATATAATATTAGAATTAGGGGGTCTTGAATTAGAATTTTTCAAGTCATTATCTGTCTTCTTAATCTCGAAACTTTTAGATAAAGGCGTAATTTGATAGTTAACTATTCTAAAATTGCATTCTTACAAAAAAAGAAAGAATGAATCTTTACTTTCCAAACACTTATGTACTTGTTGTCCTAAATCATACAAAAGAAAAAAGAAGTCGATCTTTACTTTCGAAACACTTTTATACTTGTCCTCCTAAATCAATTTATACATGGTTAGCTTACAAGGACGGTAACATTATCATGAAAACAGCCCCTCGCGATCTCATGAAAATGGGTATTTCCATACGTCTAGTTGCATTCAGTGTCTTGCGTATTAGTACAACCGACAAATTAGCAACCTAGGAAATTATCGCTAATCCAGCACTAAATCATTAATTAAATTATAATCATCATTATGGTTGCCCGTACGCTACCAATACTACACATCCATCGGTAGAGTCGTTCCGTTCTAATCACGACAAGACAGAAGCATTTACCTCTCCTAAGCAAGCATTAGCAAGACTAATGTAACGCATTTTTTTAATCCCACTGGACGCGCTTAGTGTCTATCCATCAGTGGTCCGGGCCCTCGCACTCAGTGAGCCCGGCCCGGATCAGCAGGCCCAAGACCAAGCCCAAACCAGTCCAGTCCCTGCCCGGCCCGGCCCGGCCCCGAAGCTCCACAGCGGCCGACCAGGAGCGCGCACACGAGGATCGGCGTCGAGTCCTGCGTGGCACTCAAGCAATTCCTCTCTTCCGCCGAGGTTGCCACGTGTCCGCCCTCCGCTTGCGAGCTTCGTCTCCGCGCAAACACCTCCCCCCCTTCTCTCTCTCTCTCTCCGCCAACCTCGGACTCCCTTCCATACTTTCTCTCTCTTCTTCCTCCTCTCGACGGAGTGTTCGTCGCACGAATCCAATCATGGGTCTCTACCTCGATCCGTTTCTAAATCTGCTCGACGTCTCGTAATCGGTAACGACATCACTCTTGTTGATTCTTGGGTGTTCTTCGGTCCGGGGAATATGGAATGTCGGGTGCGAATATTCTTGACGATCGTTTCGCTTGAATTTATCTGCAGGAGCGATTAGAGGAACCTCGACCAGGCTTCTTTCGTGGGCAGTTTTTTTCTTCCCAAAGGGGGTCGTAAGTTTCGAACTTTTTTGCCGGTTCGAAAGGAAATGTCTCGCGGTCTTGATGCTACGAGAGGAACCCCACCTGGGATTTTGCTCGTGAGGAGAATTAGGGGCAGGAATTGGAGCTTCAAGACTTACAGATACGTCGTCTTGCTCATTACCTTCATTGCGTACGCTTGTTATCATGCTTCGCGGAAGCCTAGTAGCATTGTGAAGAGTGTCCTTTATCCCGAGACCGCGACCGTCCATGCGCGGCGGTCGTGGCCGTTGGGCGAAGTCTTTGTGAGGGAAGAGCTAGGGAATGGAGGTAATGTGACTGGTAGATTCAAGTACGGGGGTTGGGCTCCCTTCAATGGACCCGATGGGACGTCGAAATTGGGCGAAATCGACGTCGCGTTTTTGGCCTGTTATTCAATGGGGATGTACGTCGCGGGGCATTTGGGAGATACGTTGGACTTGCGGTTGTTCTTGACGACTGGAATGATCGGCAGTGGCATTTTTGTGGGGCTCTTTGGGATGGGATATTTTTGGAATGTGCACGTTTTTGGATTCTATTTGGCCATGCAAATGGTTGCCGGGTTGTTCCAAGCGACCGGGTGGCCGTCGGTGGTGGCTGTAATTGGCAATTGGTTCGGGAAGAGGAAGAGGGGCTTGATAATGGGCGTGTGGAATGCGCATACTTCGGTGGGGAATATTAGCGGTTCCATTCTCGCAGCTAGTGTCTTGGATTATGGGTGGGGCTGGTCGTTCATCGTTCCTGGCGGCTTGATCTTTCTTGGAGGGGTACTGGTTTTCCTGTTCTTGGCTGCATATCCAGAGGATGTTGGATTTCCATTTCCGGATGATCCATCGAGGGCCATAGAGACGGTTCCTCCCAATGACGTAGAATCCCAATCGCGAAGTTCCTCAGTTGGTTTGGGGACTAAGAGGAGTGTTGGGCTTGTTCAAGCCTGTTCAATCCCAGGAGTGATTCCATTCGCATTGTGCTTATTCTTCTCAAAGCTGGTGGCTTATACCTTCCTCTATTGGTTACCATTTTATTTAAGTCAAACAGGTATCTTCTTAGCTCCTGCTCCATTCAATTACTTGTCCTGGAAGAGAGTGTGTCGGGAAAAACGTGTCTCCATATCGAATCTTTCTTCAGGTTCTGTGTTGAGTGGTTGTCATCTTATCTTCGAATCAGATCTTTCTTCGCTTTTCTGAAGTTCCTCGAAACTCTGGAATGTCTGTGGGACAAAGCACTGAGAAATGGCTAATGAGCAATGTCTTCTTTATGGTGTTGTTTCAGTGTTAGCATTACATGTTTTTGCTGGCAAAGAAACCGTTCTAATTTCTAGGACAGAGACTAGTTAATGTCATACTTGGCGTATGATGCTTATTTTGTCTGGAATAGGACATGGTTTTCCCCTGGCCTGTCCAAAAGCATGGTAGGGAAGTTTTCCTTTTACTCTGAATTCAACCAGTTTTGAAGATCCAACATTTGTGGTTTCTGACTCACTTCGTTTCTCAAATGTGGCAGAAATCGGAGGTGAGTATGTCTCTGTGAAATCAGCTGGAAACCTGTCAACCCTTTTTGACGTGGGCGGAATTGTTGGGGGAATTCTCGCTGGTTATATATCGGACAAGCTCAAGGCTCGGGCTATCACAGCGGCCAGTTTCATGTATGCTGCAATACCATCCATGCTGGCATACCGCTCATATGGGGGCATGTCACGCACCATCAACATCATGCTCATGATGTTAGCAGGATTGTTCGTAAATGGGCCGTATGCGCTGATCACCACAGCAGTTTCAGCAGACCTTGGCACGCACAGTTGTCTCAAAGGGGATTCAAGGGCACTTGCCACCGTAACTGCTATTATTGATGGAACCGGATCTGCTGGTGCAGCTCTTGGCCCTCTTCTTACCGGGTTCATTTCGACAAAGGGGTGGGACATGGTTTTCTTGATGCTAATGGCTGGTGCTCTTATCGCCGGATTGCTCTTGTCAAGGTTGGTCATCGACGAGATTTCAGAGAAAGTGGCAAAACGAATCCCATTGTCCGACGCACAGCAAGGTCGTGGAGGTAATGTCTACTTCTCTTTTTCTCTCCTCATTCACGGTCTCGATTTATAGTTCATGGCTATGTACTCATCTGCTAATGTCGTCTTTATCAGATCCAGCAACTCAGCCTCTCCTCATCAACAAAAAATGAATGCTGACATGGCTGCACACAACAGTACACGAGACCAGGGAAATCTATAGGCAAGCTCAACACGAAGCTGAGAAAATGCTGATCGGTCACTACAAGTACGACGCATCGTGCTTCTAGAGGTCTGGCTAACTTTGGATGTGGCTCGCACTAGCCAGCTTCATAGCAGTTCTGTCTGTAATAAGTGTAAGATGATGTGCCATAGATAGATTTTTTGGTTAGTAAAGGGAAATGAAATGTGAACGATTCCCACTCATACGTCAATGCTTTACTTCCTGTCATCTGATGGACTCTATATCTACTTAGTGATCATGCTTAGTCCGTACCATTTGCTCGGTACCCAGGTTCTCATGGAATGCCAGCATTCGATGCAAGTATCAAGTCTTCGGTCCTAAAGAAATAGCTCATCCACCATGTATTGCCCCGTCCATAGCTTGGCCGGCAGAGGTGCAGAGCCAGATATATAGCACCTCGAGATCTCGAATCGGCCTTGAGCAATGTCATTGCATCTTGGTTAACCTTCCCGAAAGGTTTTTCGGGTCTCTAATACTTGGGCATAATTTTCGCAACTCGAACTAACTATAGACCTACTGATCTTAGCTGAACTCGCCATGCACGACCAAGTAGCTAATGATTGCAGAAGCAGACGTTTTCCTTACCCTCCCCATTCGTTTCGGTCCCTGTTTATCTGATCGGAATCTGTACTTTTTCTGTGTGGTGCTCTGTTTTATTGTCCGGTCTTTGCCTCTTCATCATTCGAATCGATGTTCACCTGATTTCGGCTGATTTGCCAATTGCAGCGAGCGAGATCGAAAATCGGGAACTTCCAACACGAGGGTCATAAGGAAGATGCACCGAGAACACGCTGGCGCGCTAAGAAACGAAGAACAGCTCTTTACCTCTGTTGATCAGAGATGGCATTACATTGTCAATCCAGAACAAGTAATTGAATTTCACGTATCGACATGGGCCAAAAGAATTCGAAAGCCAGATTTCCATCCTCAGCAAGAAAACTAAGACGAATTCAGAAGAACTCCGGCGAAGATCCGACGGACGTGCCTGCATGGACGGGCCTGCCTTCTGGTGATTCTCAGAACTCGGATCCTGCATTAGTCGAGAGAAGCTATCAGAGACGAATTCGAAATCAAGCGGATTTCCTAAGACGCGCTTACAATTGAAGAGATGCAGGTTTTTTAATACGTCGGTCGAATGCACAAGCACAAGCACTTCATTTGATTCAAGAAGTGTTCAAATTGGAAAAATCTGCATCCGACGATATCAATTTGCCTCGCCGTTTCGCCGAGCTCAACCCAGATTCTAAGTGAACAAGCCTCAGATGTTCATCCTCGAATAGCTAGTCAATCGATCGAGATTCAACTTACCATCAGATTGATTGAAAAAGACAGAGAGTACAAGAGCAACTAATCAATCAACCTAAGGCCAATCGAGAATTTAAGATGGACACAATCGACAAAGCATCAAATCACGACTTCAGCAGGATGCACGTAAGGTCACAGAGCCACAGAGAGATGGGGAAATACCTGGAGCGGAGAAGAACCAGAGGAGGAACGCGCAGAGGACCAGCAACACAGGGATCGCGTGGACGGCGTTCTCCGCCGACCTGAGGCGCGACCGCTCCTTCCTCGCCGCGTGCGACAGCGGGTCGCACGTCGGCAGCTGCTGCTCCCGCCGGTCGTCGTCTGGCTCCCCGGTCCTCGAGCATCGCGACTGCGAAGTCGTCGTCGGCAGCGTCGTCGTCGTCGGCGGCGGCGGCGGCGAGGGAGCCTCGTCGGAGACTCGCGGAGCGCTCGACGACCGCCGCATGATCCTCCCCTCCTCGACCGGAACGCGCCAGCGATCGCCGCCGGGCCGGAGAGTCTGCTCGGGCTTCTCCTTCGCTCCGGCTGCGACGGGGCGAGCGGATGGCCGACGAGAGGCGAGAATGAACGAGGGACGAAGCTTTGGGCGCTGCTTTTCTTTGACCGTCCTCCGGGGTCGACCGGCTCGACCGGTCGCTTTCGCGAGTTCGGGTCAATTCGATTCCGCGTGCGCTTGGAATTTTAATCGAATTATTTCGATTTAAAAAGGAAAATAAAATAACTTTAGATTGATTAGAGTTGGCATGATCAATTCAAATCCAATCCAGATCTAACCTAACCAAACCAGACTGATTTCATGTTCTGTATCATGAGTAATCGGTAATTTATTATCGATAACTAATCGCAAATTTAGTGATACATAAACATATATTACTCATGATAGGTCCAGAGAGAATGGAATAAATTCGATTATTGGTCAGGTGGTTGATCTTACGATAACACACCTACTCATGATTTTGATGTATTTTGTGTCTATTGGAATCCGAATCAAAACAAAAATCTCCTTAATAGAGTCAAATAGGTGTAACTCAATTTGACCTTTTAAAAACTTTTCCTAAATAACTAGAGATTACTGATTACATAGACATAAACATTATCATGACTGAAAAAAATATTTAGAGTAGAGTTATGATAAATCTGTAGCATTTTTGTCTTAACAATGTATTCACATTTGCTCGCAGAAAATAGCACATAGATGATCATATGGGAATATGACCAATTATAAGGTAGAAAAATCTAGGTATAATTCTAGCTTAATATGACATTTGAGATGTTGCAAGCTTGTCAACGACATAAACCTCCAAGAATGCATTTTTCCGTTTGAATCGAAGATGCAATTAGTTCAACATCAAATAGACTTTTGATTTTAAATTATGAAAATTACAAAAGTAAAATGACAAATCAAGTGTTCAACGGTCATGGATGATATGCACATGACTTATTATGGTTGGACCAATACCAAAAAAAATTCCAAACTAATATCCATGTATTATATCTATCCTAGTTTAATTTTTCTTTTATAAAAAATCTGAAACCAGTATATTAACATCACATTTATTTAAAATTAATTTTCCATCATTGAGAACCTCAAACTGATACACTATTTGTATCACAAAAAAAAATCTCAAATCCCAAAAATATTAAATTGGAAAATTGAGTTTTGAAAAAACGCCAAAATCCATAATTTTTGGTGATACAAAAATTAATCTCGAGGATAAATGTGAAATGGGTGTATCGATTTGGGTTTTTTCTGTGAGAGTTTAGTATTCTTGTTGGTATTAGCTCTTAAATTAAACATCATGTTCTCTACGTGATAACATAGAATTATGTCCGCAAAATAAAAAAGTTTGACCATTATTTAACTAAAATTCCCAAATAAATAAATAATAAATAAAATGAAGTGGAAGGTACGTAGGAGTTGCACCGTTCACACGTCGCCCTCACTTAGTCTTTTGCGTCCCTTTCCTCCCCACGACGTATTAATTAATCAATTAACCACATCTAAAGGGAAAAATATTCTCGATCTAAACATAATTTTTAACAAATTAATTTTTTTCTGCGCATTTAATTGAATTTCGAAAGTTATATTCCACTACAAAACGATCACCTGGCACTTGAAACTCATTGACTTAAACAAAAAAAAACAAAAAAAAAAAAACCAAATTCGAAGGAAAAATAAATAAAGAATTAAAATTACAATTTTTTTTATTTTAAAGAATACGGTTAAAACAAGATTCGGTTTCTTTATAACACGTCTCTCTCTCTCTTTCTCTCTCTACTCCTTTGGTTTTTCCTCTTCATCGTTCGTTCAACTCTCTCTCTCTCTCTCTCTCCGGCGAAAATCCCAGCAGAATCGGTGGCGCTCTCGCTGGAATCGGAATCAATCTCCGCCGTTCTCCGCCGCGCAGTTTGAATTTCCCGCGATTCGATTCGATCTCGCCGCCATGAATCCGGAATAGTAAGCCCTTTCGGTTATCCTCCACCCCCCTCTTTCAAATCGAACCCTCGACGACGGTCGGTCGTCGGTTGGTCGATTATCTTGGCCCCTTCTTGCTCGGTCCCGCGCAATTCGGTACTAGATTAGATCGGCGATAGCTTAGATCGTCTTCGCGAGCTGGATTTTCCGGTCGCGCGTCGTCGGTGATGCCGGTGATGCGATTTTTGGCCGACGGTTGATCGGCGAGGGCGGTTTAGTGCCGGTGCGGAGATCGGGAGGCTTCGGGTTTCAGATCCGTTGACCTGATCGGTCGATCCTAGGTTGATAGAATCGTGCGGGGATGAGGATGTTTTGCTTCGATCGTCTAGGTTGCGTGAGATCATGCGGCGATTGATTGAATTCTGTGAAATTGTGGGGACGCGGTTTGTGATTAGAAGGATTCCGGCTGCGTACAGCTGGGATTGCGATTGGCTATTGGTGACGATCCTTAGAAGAGCGGAATTGAGATTCCCTGCTTGGTTTTTGCTGGCTGCCGAGCTGCTGAAGTACTTGCTATTATATTGATAAGCTTTGCTGAACTAGAACATGCGGCTAATCTGCAGGTAGAAGTGGCCGGTGGTTGAGAGCTCGGGATTTATGGACATGCATTTGGGCATTCTTGGCAAATTAGTCCACGATGCTGATGCTTTGATAGACCAGATATTTGTCCATGATTATGATTGGTTTCTTCCAGTTTTGTCACCCTTGATTCTTATCTGATTTGTTACATCGTTCTTCATTGTGCTGAGCACTCGGATTGACCTTTACTTGTTTAGTTTATCGTCACGCTAGATTGGGAGTGGATGACATTCTTTGATTTAGAGTTCTGCACATGCACAGTTATAATCAGTTGCCTTGGAATCGTGCACGATATATGCTTGTGTGAAACGGACTGATCTCTATCTTGAACCTTTATATATGTGCTTATTCTCGTCCTTGTTTTCATGCAGTGACTACTTGTTTAAGCTTTTACTCATTGGAGATTCTGGTGTCGGCAAATCCTGCCTGCTCCTTAGGTTTGCTGTAAGTTGGTTGTGGTTATCCTTTTTAAATTTCGGTTTTAGTTTACCTGTGGTTCCCTTCCTTTCCATGAGTATAAATTCAAATTCAATGGATGGGAGATATTGAAGTATATTTATTCATTGGAATCACAAGCTTTCTTATGCTTTCTGCTTTATACGACTGATCTACATTTACTTTCAGTGTCCCTTGCTACTTGTATGATGGCCGCTTTCTGTTTCTTTTTGCTCGATATGCATATGACTATGATTGTGTTAATCTTGGTTGTGAACTAAGATTCATTGCAATTTTTGCTGAAAACTAAGACTTGCTGCCATGACCCAAGTAAACCTCTTTCTTTATTTCTTGGACCAGGATGACTCATATTTAGAGAGCTACATCAGCACCATTGGAGTTGACTTTGTAAGCAATTTTACTTTTCATTTTGGCCCTTCTGACGTAATATAGTAACTATTTCTGGTGGCTAACTTTTGTATCACATATGTCATACAGAAAATCCGCACGGTCGAACAGGATGGCAAAACAATCAAACTGCAGATAGTATGTTTTCTATTATTTATTTTTCCTTTTTATTTCAGCTATCTTCTGTTTGGTACTGCTGTTTGTTCTCTTTACAGTGGCCGCATTTAGAAGGATTTATATCCAGGAAACTACAATGTCACGTATTTAAAGTGTAATTGTATAGACTTGAGATATTTTCCAACTTTTTGGAGGGTCTATGGTTTTAATGCTTCTGCAGGTTGCTTTCAGTGCACAATCTGAGAAATTTAATTTCCCTAAGACATACTCTCTACATTCATTTGTCACAACTTCTTTCTACTTAAGTGTCATATAGAAGTATGGTGTTCATATCCTTTCCGGCTCTTGTCATGCAGTGGGATACTGCAGGCCAGGAACGTTTTAGAACCATCACAAGCAGTTACTACCGCGGGGCTCATGGGATCATTGTAAGTGTCAATTTTTCTTCTCTGCTGGTGTAGAGGTGGCCTTCCCATGTTTGCTCTCTATGTGAAAATTCACCCTTCTACTGGTGGCCCTTTGAGGGTAGGTCGTTTATGATGTCACAGATCAAGAGAGCTTCAATAATGTTAAGCAGTGGTTAAGTGAGATTGACCGCTATGCAAGTGAAAACGTTAACAAGCTACTTGTTGGGAACAAATGTGACCTAACGGCCCAGAAGGTTGTTTCTTATGAGACGGCAAAGGTAAAGATTGACAATTGCTGCTCTACCAATGTTGATTATGACTTTTTTATTTGAATGCATCATAATTTATTTCGCGTGTTTAGGCTTTTGCGGATGAGATTGGGATTCCATTCATGGAGACTAGTGCAAAGAATGCCACCAATGTGGAACAGGCTTTCATGGCCATGGCTGCAGCCATCAAGAACAGGTATGGTGTATTTCTAGTTTGTCTGATAAGACGAAATGAGAACTTAATGGCCGTGTAACTAATTACTATGATGCCTGTTGAAGTGGATAACACTTTGATTTCTCCCGTTGCTAAAAGTAGAAATGGAGTTCACACTATCCTCACCTAATTGATTGTTGATCGCTGGCAGGATGGCGAGCCAACCAGCCATGAACAATGCTCGACCTCCGACTGTGAACATCAGGGGACAGCCCGTCAACCAAAAGGCTGGTTGCTGCTCATCTTGAAGCTGAAAATTCTTCCTGGGGGAATGCAATGTTTATCTCTGTTCTGTGACCGTGACATGTAAAACTAGTTTCAGTCTGTCAGAATGCTTGGTTGGATATGAAAACTGTTGGCTATGGAAAACTTCTCCTGTTATTTCAGTAATTGTGGAAATTTCCCATTCTTTTCTGTGTATCCGATTCTGCACACGTGTAAAAATTATCTTCATGCGCTCCCGCGACAATAGTCATTTCGTCGCTTAGACCAATTCTTGAATTATTTGGGGTTTGGGTGAACTCTTGACGTTGTTTTCTTTTGCCTTTTGAAGCCCAAAGGAAAGTTTTGATACGTCTGTAGATGTGCAGTTGAGAGTCATTACAGCACTCCCTAGGCATGCTATGGTCTAAATTATGATCCTTCGTCCCGCATGTCGGATGATGAAAGTATAACTGCGGCTTCATGCAAATGACATGAGCAACGCTCATTGAAATTTTTGAATTGGAATTAAAAATTTGCACGATCAGCATAGTTGCGACGGTGAACAAGGAACAATTATTGAAATAGGGGTCGAGTGGTCCATGATTCTCTCTAAACCAGAGTTATAAGTACGGAGGCATGATGAATCTCTTGATCAGAATGCAAGCCGTGGCCTCTTCATTGCGTCATCTTTTGACCCCTCGAGCACATGAAACTGATGTCTAGGTAACTGTCTAGGTAACCATCCAATGATCCCATCGCCTTTCATCTCAACTGTGCACTGTAACTTTATGGATCAGGTGCATACCCCAGAAAAGATGCATTAAACTCATTGATCTAGAAGTTAAAACAGACCGAGCACTAAACATGAACTCAGACTCCTAAGTCCAGCAGGCGAAAACACGATGGTCTCAAACCTGAAGAATAAATAGTGGCTTCTAGGAACTTTGAATCAATTGCGTTCGGTTCCTCGCAGCACCTTCCATGTGCAAACACTCACCTTCGCTTCCTAGCGGCATCTTCCATGTGCAAAACCTTTTTTTTGGTCGGACATGTGCAAACCTTCACATACCCCCAAAAGCAATAGTTAGTCCTCAGACCAATCCTCGTGAAGAATATGCCATTTCATGGCCCCTAGCTCCCAAGCTTCGCCATACTTGGTAAATTCAATCTTCTCCTCATACCAGTGTGATTTCTCTAGAAAAGTTCCAACTGGAAGGTGCGAAAAGGGAGATACAGTTTTAAAATGTTAGAATTTGAAAACTCGCGACCATCATAGCTAGAGTGAGTCCTCAGAAGATGTACTATCTTGTAATCATCACTACTGACAAAGGACATCTATGCCGGTTGGATGACCACTAGCGGATAATTTGCATACGTCCCTACCAATAGTCTCCACAGGAGCAAATTCCATCCTTGAAGTGATGAAATCTCGAGGTATCTCTGACAATAATCTCTCTACATTCAATTGCCGATATGTATTTTGCAGCACTGTGGCAATCCCCGCAAATCCTCAAGTTCTTGAAAACCCGGATTGGTATTCCTGGTGGAAGCTTTATGAGCCCAAAAGCAATAGCCAACTTTTCACTGTGTCCAAGGAGAAGCTGCTCTTTCTGCTCTTTCTCCACATCGTGCAATGCACATTCAAGATCTGGCACATATCCTGCTAGTCTCATTTTCTTCACCAAGGCATCCAGTTTTGAGTGTATTAAAGGTAGTTCACGGTGGATCTGATCTCCTGATCTGAACTCATGAACAACACTTTTTACCTCGATCCAACTATAGCCTGGTGTTTTGACCACCTTATTTTGTTTCATCGATTTCCTAATCTCAGTGACTCCTTCCCATCTGTTCATTGCTGCATAAACATTGGCCAATTGAACGTAACCAGTCACGTTTGTAGGATCAAGATTGAGCAAATTCTTGGCAGCGAATTCAGCCAACTCCAAGTTCTTGTGGATCCTGCACGCACCCAAAAGTGTTCCAAATATAGCTGAATGGGGTCTAAAAGGCATTCTCTTTATCAAATCTACAGCTTCATCTAATTTTCCAGCTCTACACAGGAGGTCCACCATGCAGGAGTAGTGATCCGGTTTCACTTCAACTCTATAATCTTTCATTATAGAATTGAAAAACTTTACTCCTTGATCAACCAGCCCGGCATGGTTGCAAGCCAATAATACAGCGACAAAAGTGATCCAGTCTGGTTTAATTCCCTCATTTCTCATCTCATCAAAGAAAGTAAGAGCTACTTGTCCTAAACCATGCTGAGCATACCCTGATATCATCGCATTCCAAGAGACAACGTCCTATGAGGCATCTCAAGAAACAACTTCCTAGCATCCCTTAAATCTCCACACTTCCAATACATGCTGATCAATGAAGTGCCCACAATTGTATCGCTACTTAATGGGCTTTTAATGGTAAATTGATGAACTTGCTTGCCCAACTGCAAGGCAGACAAATTGCTACAGCCCAGTAGAACACTACTCAAAGTAGAAGGATTGGGTCTTATTCCATATCCCATCATGTTCTTAAATAGCTTCAAACCCTCCTCAGCGCGACTATTCTCAACATAACCTGCAATAACTGCATTCCATGTCACTAAATTCCTGCCAGGCATCTCTTGAAATAGCTTTTCCGCAGCTTCGACCTTTCCAGATTTCATATGTCCATTAATCATTGCTGTCCAAGCCACTATGCTCTTAATCGGTGCAGCCTCAAAGAATCTCACCGCTGACTCCAGGTCACCACACTCCACATACCCAGATATCATCGCACTCCATGAGACACTGTTCTTCTCAGGCATTGCAGAAAACAGCTCACACGCCCGACCCATCTCCCCCTTCCGAACATACCCCGATATCAACGTGTTCCAAGAGGCGACATCCTTCACGGGCATTTTATCGAAGTAAGCCCGAGCCGTGTTCACGCCAAAAGTCCTCAAATAACAAGCCAACATGATATTATACGAAACAGCATCCCGTTCGGGAATTTTATCAAACATCCTGCGGGCTTCCTGAAATTTCTCCGGTCTCTTGGCATACCCGGCAAGAATCGAATTCCAAGTGACAAGCGTCTTGACCCTCATGCCGTCGAACACTCTGAGAGCAGAATTCAAGTCATTGGCTCGAAGGCACCGAGCGATCGCCTTATTCGACTCGACTACCTCATCGAATTCACGCCGATCACTCACGTCACGGGAGGATACCAACTGGGGGGTTCTGGGGACATGGGAGAAGCCAAAACTCGCTGAATTGTGTTCATCGTTCGAATCCGTACGTGGGTCTTCGGCTGCTAAGGAAGAGAAAGGAGCGGCTCTGAGGGTGATCAAAGATGGGATCTTTAACTTGAAGGAGCCTGGGAGGTGACGTTTTCTGGTGCGGCTAGATAGATTCATCACTCATTTTTCTTGGAAATTGTTCTGTGTATTGCATGATAACATTTGTTGCGACGCGGGTCTGCTCCACGAGAAAGATTTGACTGAAATGTAGAGCTGCAGAGATTTAACTCGGTCACATACAAAGATCGTGACAAGCACTCTTTCACATATATTCAGACTTTTCCAGCACTCCCATGGGATGTGCACCTAATTTTTCATTCGATCTTGAGTGTGATGAACTTTCATAATCGTTTCCCACGAATGCTCTGCCTCGTCAGATTTCTGGCACTCGGGTGAACTTAATATACAAATGATCAATTGAAAGTTATAAGTTATAACACTTAATGAACGTTTTTTAGAAATTATAACAAATAATTGCAAAAAAAATTATAGCATTCAAGTAATTTACGTATAAAAGTAATAGCAATTATAAAGTCCTCATCCCACAATTTCTAAGGTTGGCTAACTAAATGATATGCTCAGAGAAGTCTAACTAAATTCAAAATCGACGGAGACTTAGTGATGTGTCGTCTTTGTAGCATGTCCGACAAAAAGACAATGCTGATGGGGGGCCAATCAAATTGAAAGCCTTCGTAGCTTGACAACTTGAAAGGTTGAATTTAAAAAAAAGAGTCTTTTTTTCCGCCGGACTGATGGTCGAGGAATTTTAGACCAAAGGACGCTCTCAAAATGTAGAACTAGAAAAAGGTACCGGAAACAATAATGTAGGCTCAAGCCGACCAAACCGCGCATTTAGGAAGCTCGAAAAGTCCCAAAAGAATTTTCCAGTATTTCGAAAGGAGATCCTCAGGTCTTTTGTAGCGTGGCCTGTCCGTCCAATTACCAACTTTGTAACGGGTGTGGCAAAACATTAAAAAGGGAAGTTTCCCATTGTGAAAGTTAACCATCTGTGGAACTTTCTTTTGTTACAACTCTCCTTCAGAAATTACAAATTAAAAACACAGCTCCTTTTTGGTGGGTAAGCCACCATATAATCTACACAAGCCTCCTATGTAGCTCAATCTCAGGGCTCGGGGCAAGAAATTTTCGTTGCAGCATGAGAGCCTATATCATTCATAGGACCAACTTATCAGGACACATTATATCATCATCTTGAAAGTTAAGAAGATGGAAAGAACCTTCAACGATCTTCAGGACTAACTCATCCTAACAGACTGCAGCAAGAACTACAATTCGTCAACAGAGACGAGACTTGGCCAGCCAACACCCATATCTGACCATGCTATTATGCAGCAATCTTCAAATTGGAAGAACAGAGGAGTATCTAACAGTGATCAGGTTTAATACTGGTTGCGTGGTCAGTCCACTGATTTGCTTCAGTCCCACTCGACGATTGCCCAGTAGAAAGAAACGTAAAGCAACAGATGTCCGCACCTTGAAAATTCGAGACTCGACAACTATACTATATGGTTAATTTTCAAGCTCCGATTTGACAGGAGCATGACAGGACATTATTCATTATCCCGCCAGTTACTCCAATGAAGCAAACAAAAACTGCATCAAAAGAGACATCCTTTCTCGACTGGAAAGAAGACAGAAAATCAGAACTTCTCAGTATCCTAGACAAGTAACCAACTCGAGATCAATAAAGATGGAAATATGAAAAGACGATAACTCAAGCTAATAGAAACACTTACAGCATCGAAGCTGCAAACTCTTTCCTAAATTATGAACTTTCTAACCCCGAGCCAGCTCAACAAATACATACAATTCTTGTAATACCCCAACTAACAAACGCACAGCACATCGCCACTTTATTACACTCAATCGAGCAGTCCACACGAGCGTAGGAGCATAACTAGACTAGGCTCTCATATATTTAAACAATTGTAAGAAAGAAGACCCTTTCACATCCATTACCACATGAAGCTAGAGCTTGAGCTCATGCTCAACTACAACAAAAAATAATCACATGGTTACGCGACTTAACACTAACTGCCCTGTCACTCGTACTGGTTCTTCAGCGATTAGCTGGTGAAGACCCAGAGCTTGAGCACGGGAGAGCGACGCGGGCAGGGAGAAGACCAAGCGAAGTTCGACGGAGACAACGGCATGAGCGAGGGAGCGAGAGAATAAGAGGAGCTCGATGGAGCCACTGAGTTGGATGGCAAGTTAGAGGAGAGAGAGAGAGAGATCGTGACCGGGTTGGGAATCAAAGGGTGAAAGAAAGGAGAAGCCGAAAAGGACATGATCGATAGTAGTCCCTCTGGCGTGGGACGCACATCTATCCTCGCGTCGTTGTTTTACAAAGCAAAAGGGACGTCCCCAGCATGCTTTTTCATCGAATTTTCGCATTTTACAGCATCCAAACAACCCCGTTTTCGTACCTATTCGTAATCTAGGGACGTCGTATACTCGTCCCCGCCCCGCACTGCAAGCGCCATGGCGGGGACGGAGGAGATTTCTTTGCTGAAGATACGACCCCACCACAAATTCGCAGCTCGACATGCAGCCAATAAAAAGCCCGACAACAAAGGTGCTGGCCCCCCCAGAAAAGGCAGGATTCCCACGATCCAACGACCTTTATCGCTTCCGCGCAATTTACTGCACGGTACATCTACCCTTTCAACCATTTCATCAAGAACCATACAGTAGCTGGTTCCTGTCCAAATTCAAAATTTTCTTATTTTTTTCTTCTTCGGCCGATATCTTGCCGTCCTAAGATATTATGGCGCGGGTTGTTGGCTAATGCGGTCGTCGGCCACTTTCCCAAATTTCCAAGTACGTGTCTGCAACATCCGAAGGTCAAAAGAAGATTTTGATGTTCTTCTTTTCACCTTTCACTGGCCGCTTAAGTCACGACCATTTTTGCTGTCGGTGGGGGACATGGAAAACCATCAAATTGAAGAGAAGGGGTAATTAGTGAACTTTAGTGTATTTGCTTCTTGACTTTAGTGCCCTCCTCGCAGTGGAAAATACTGAGATAAGAGCAGTGTCTTCTTTTCCACCGGTTGGTGCGCTTTAGAATACTCTTTTGAACTCACCTAATCTCGTTCAAAATCTTCGCACTGAGGTCTATGATTATTCCAACCTTTTGAACTACGCTCCAGATTAGATAGGAATCCAATTAACAATCGAGAAAATGGAGAAATCGCGGGTACACTTGTGAGTCGGAAGAGGCGTCATGACGTCAATGGTTTAGTTCTAGCCATCACAAGCTCATCGGACGTGAAACGTAGACTCGCCTCGATGACACGAGTTGGGTGTTGATCATCCATAGATAGAAAATGGAATGTTTTTTTCTGGTGAGCATTGAAAAAACTAGGGAATGGATGAGATTTGCTTCTTAGGAGAATATCAAGAAGGAGCAGCCTTCCATTCATTTTTGAGGAAGAAGTGAGAACAGAACAGCTAAAGATCGAAATCTGATGGGCTTCTTTATAATTTACCCTTTTCCAGATTTTGTATGTGTACAAAAATATGTACCTAAATCAAGATTGATTTTTTCTTTTGGGTCTATTTTCTCTTTACATTTTGGTGGGTTAAGATGGACTTGGCAAGCAATTTGACAAGGGCATGCCCTGATGATCCCTTCTGCTCTCAATATTCAACGTTAAGGCCTTGGCCTTGCTCGTGTACAATCTCTTCACATTGGACGCCTGCTCCTTGAGCAATCTCCCCAGGCTTCTCTTGGCGTTGGCCCGGAACGGGCAGCTCGATGACGAGAACCCATCGACCAGGTGCAAGTAAGCCTCCAGGTCGTGGCAGCACGCCACATCCGCGTCCGGCTTCAGGAACGGTGACATCCTCGTGTCCACCCTCAGCTCGGTGCCGACGTGGGAGTAGTCCCACGGCATGTTGTCGTCGAGCACGCCCTGCAGCTTGGTGTCCCTCAATTTCTGCTCCATGTCCTCGCTCAGAAACGTGCCAGGGACCCTCGTGATTATGTCCTGGTTGTTCACTATTCTCAGGACCTTCACGTTTTTGGCATTGATCCTGTTTGCAAACGCTTTGTTACCTACCCTAGGCCCACCGAAGGAGAACACTGCCACGTGCGGGGGCGAGGAGGAGGACGATGATTCCGCGGTGCACGTGCTCAGCTCGTCGGCCACCAGGAGCGCCAGGGCCGCGCCGAGGCTGTGCCCCGTGACGGTGATGCTGAGGGTCTCGCCCTCGTATAGTTTCTGGAGCCTCTTCACCTCCTCGACCACGCACTCGGCCAGGCTCGGGACGTGAGCCCCGCCCGTCCGGTACAGGCTCTGGAACCCGCATTCCACCTTGGATTGCCCTTGCGCTCCCGGCGACGGGCCGCCGACGTGAGGCATGTCGACTAGATTCGCCCTCATGTTCTCGACCCACTCGAGGCAGGTGGCGGTCCCGCGCAGGGCGATCACGATGTCCCTCCTCCCCATCCGCTGGATCTCCCTCCGGTCCTCACACACCGCGACGTACCCGATCCAGCTCGACCGCTGCGTCATCCAGTCCAGCTCCGGCGCCACGTCGTCCACCCACTTGGGCAGGGCGATTGATGACGTGGCGTACAGACTCTTGGTCACCTTATAGGACCGGTCCGGGAGCGGCACATGGCGCGGCGGCGGGGCAACCTGGCCCGACGTGGCGGGGTCTGTGTGGAAGGCCTGGTAGGCCGCCTGCACGAACTCCCCGTACCTCACCACCTCCCTCCGGAGGTTCTCGTCGAGCGGGTCGAGCATCCCGTCCCAGTCATTGCAGCCGTGGTATTCCCGCCACCGGGCGGCGAGGCTATTCCGAGGGGAATACTCCGGCGTCATAGAGAGGAGCCGCTGGAGGCGGTGGAGGTGCCGCGGCGACACCTCCTCGGCCGCCTTCGCCCCGGGCCAGATCCTGCCCAAGTTGAGGCCCTCCAGCAGGCCCATCCCGGCTCTCTCCTCCTCCTCCTTCGACGGAGGAGGCGAGACATCCCCAATATCCCACTGAAGAGGCGGCGGTTGCGGGTCGAGGGTGCTCGGCTTCTGCAGGAGCCTATCGAGGTTCGCGAGGTGCAATCTGGTCGACTCGGTGCCCACCGATATCCTCCTCGTCCTCGCGACATCCTCGGCGTTCGCGAGCAGCGCGCACCTCGGCTTCGTGACCGGGTTCAATGGGGATATTCGGCTTCTGTAGCTCGGAATTTTCGCCTGGAAGACGTTGAGGTTGTGAGCAGGAAGAGCCGGACTGACCGCCATGTTCAGACGAGAGCGCGAGAAAGAGAGCAAGAGAGCGAGAGAGAGATACAGAAACCAAGTGAGACGGAAAGTACGAAAGGCGGTATTTATAGAATTTTTTTTGGGGATCAGCCTCCACCCCATATGCAATCTGCATCCGATTTCGTCTTTATTTATGTAATTTACGTGGGGACTTTATTACTTTATGTGCTAAAAAGCACGGTGTGATGTTTAATTTTATGGAATGTTGGAACGCGGCCGAGCTTGGAGGAGGGGAACGTCCTGGAAACTACCTGGCATTTTGACTATTTTTTTTCCTATCTCTCTCGCCCGTTTGAATGATTGAGGTAAGGTCCGGACCACATGTATCCGTGCGACTCGCAAAATCAACTCGCAAACTCGCAAAGGGACGCGTTCGATCGGGGGGCCCCGACCACCCAAGAAGGAGGTGGCCATCCCCGTGACTCGATCTTGTAGATCACGCCCCAATTTTTGGGTTTTTTCGGCCGCGAAGATTATGGGAAATGGAGGAGGAGAAGAAGAGCATCCGGAAAAGTCCACGTCGAAGATGGTGGGTCTCTTCTCTGAGAATTCCTCGGGTGCTGCGATCGAATTGACTCGGAATCAAATTTATTGGTAAAGCAAAAAGGGAGAGACGGTACAAAAAAAAAAAAAAACGAAGGGAGTAAACTGCTCCTTTCTTGGACCCGACGGCGGATGAATTGAATGGACGCGCTCTTTCCTCAACTGCTGCTCCTGCTGAATACGCAAATGTTGCAATGGCATAATCAGCGTGAGCTCAGGTCCCCCGTCAGCATGAGCCTTAATATATATGAAGCTGACTAGTTGCCTTGACAGATCGAGTTTCGCTCGTTGTTGGTCACGATAAGCCGTTTCTTTTTTTGGAAAAACATGGGATTGGTCCTTATAAGAGTCGTTGTTCGCTTGAGCAAGCCAATTCGGTGATAAATATTTCAAGTGTACCAATTTAGTCATTAATATTTTGACGTTTTGTCAATTTAGTTATTCTTAATAATTTTGTTTGGAAATGTCGACTATTTTTACAATTTTTTTTTGTAATTTATTTGACTTTATTTCCTTTTTCCTATTTTCCTCTACCGATCGTGGGCCTTGGTGGGAGAGGGTTGTTGACCAAAGGTAAGGGCAATGGCTTGCAAGACCTCAACTAGTGGTCGGTCATAATAAATTAAAATTTTAAAAATTTGTACAAATTGTCCATGTAGCGTCGCTTGTGCCATATAGAATGATTGGCATCAATGAGAGTGATTTCCGGTCAAAATTAGTTGGAATGACCACATTGATAAATTTTTCGATAAAGCTTAGGACCAAATTAGTTAGATTGAAATGTTCATAATTAAATTAGCATTCATATAATAACATTGGCACTTATTTTGGTAATTTTCACCAATAATTACGGTAAATTAATCGAATTTTTCCAATATGTACTATGTGGATAATGATGTTTTAGTATATTTTTTCTCTTTTTCCCTTCACTGTGTACCTAATTTATAAGCCAATCAAAAAATAGATGAGTTAAGCATGTCCTAGCGAGGTACATGATCGGATCCATATCACTTATAAAATGTTTTGACGCGTATTATAAATATAATCATGTGGCTTTTTATTAATCCGATACATTTAGGGCATGCATAATAATTATTCTATTTCTCTATTTTTCTGTTTCTTGGATCATGTTTGGGAACAAAAATTTCTTTAGTTATGTAATTTCATTTTTCTATTTCTTATACCAATTTTTAGTCCAGAAATCTATTTAAAACAAAAATGATAAGTAAAAATTTTCTACCTTGAAATTTTTGGAATAAAAATGGGAAATAAAAACTCTTCTCATTGCTTGTTGTCACCACTAGTCGGCCACCCGGCCACCCACGTGCCATCACCGCCACGCAAATGTGAATCAATGGCACGTTTTTTTTTTTTTTTGATACGTTCAATGTTTCATGTTGTATAATAATAGATAAACAGAAATTTTGTGTTCCCACTTCAAAGTTACAGCACGATTCGATTTGGACATAAATTTTGCATAACACGGGATGACGCGAAATCAATAATGACCCCTTTGTACTTTAGCTCTGGGTCCTTCTTTGGGCTTTCATTAAGTAGTAAATATTATGTACATATTTATTATTATAAATGATAGGATAGATTGATTGTTCGACTATCCTTTCATTAGCCACCTCAAAAAAAGTTATTTTATCAGCAAAAAGAGAGCTACAATGCGAACCTACCTAAAGCTGAAAAATTGATTTGACTGCCACCTCATATTTTCCCATTTAACCCCACTATGCTAAAAGTCAACTCGCTTCCTTGCACGAGAAAACACCTTTGATTTGAATAAAGTCAACTGGATATGTAGGCTAAGACCCAAAAAAGAGGGAAAAAACTTGATGCTTAGGTTGTCTCATATATTGACATACTATTTCCGAGAATTGAGGAAAACGGAATTTCATTTTGGTCGACACATGGCAATCTATCCACACTGCTCGTGTTGCTCCCATTGGGTATCACAAGTAATTAAATCTGGTTTTTGTCTTGGCTAATTTATAATTAATTACGTTGAGTGTACGTGAGAGTTGCAGCAATACCACAGTGAACTGAGCACGCCAAACATTTTTCTAATGCAACCATATATCATGTGATCACACCATGTGATCACACTGAATCTTTTAGATCCCGTACAATCGTTCGTATAGGATCTCCTTAAATCCCGAAAATAGGTCATGCATCGATTTCGTAATACCAAAGTAAAAAAGGCATGTGTATTCGCCTGATTAAATAAATGTCATGTGAGGAGCACTGCATGTACGGGTGTGTACATGAAAGTTCATATCTATGCAGAAGGAGTCTTAGTGGGTAAGATTCCATACATTAGAGATAATCGAAAGATGAGGATTTTCTTTTTGGGGGGTCGGGAAAGGTGATAAGGGAAGGGTGGTGGGCTTCCAAGTCAAACTTAAAGAACAAAAAAACAAAAGAAAAGGGAGATCTCCCCAAGTTAAAGTCAAAGAAAACATTCGAAGTCAAGTTACTTGGAGAAAACGGAGGTTGTCCTTGTCCCGGGCTATGGCGACGTTGCCAAGTTTACAAGCGCACGCACAGAACTCCTAACTTCACCGAACACCTCTCTCTATGTCCGACCACATACTCCCTTACGTAAAATGTATTGACGAGAGATAAGTTAAAGTCAAGACGACAAAATCCTGGAATTTAGAAATAGAGAGACAGAGAGATAGAATAACGAAAGATCTAGACAGTAGGGTTACTTTATACTACCCAAAGCGCTTAAAATTAGGTCTTGTCATTGGAAAACTGGAGACAAGAAACGAGAAGCGTCAAAAGGAGGAAGCAAGCACGAAACTTCACGGAGGGGAGTCTTGACCGATTCGAGTTTCACTAGCACAAGGTTTCTTGTGCTGGGTTACAACTAGGCAAAGACATGCCTGAAAGTGATCGAGACAAGGGAAGTTCATCGGCGCTTTTCGGAAAAGTTTTCCACAATTGTCGTTCAACACGATAAGTTAAGTCATGGGTAGGTTTATCCTTTTTCTTTTCTTGTCTTTTGGTTCTTTCTTGAGCCAAAAGATTACATGTAGTTCGAGAGATGTAATGTATGGATTATATAATCACTTGAGGTTGATCCAGTAGCCACGCTTCTCACTTCAGAAGAAAGAAGTGGAGAATTCAATTCCTCACTTTCTCGGAGGCTTGGGTAAGAACGCGTGAGTGACGAAACAGGGTTTCACACTTTGTGCATAGCACATAGCACACACAATTACTTGTAAAACAAATACAAGATAGGACTAGACCTAAAAAAAAAAAAAAGATGCTTTCTATTGAAAATTCTTGTCAAGAGTACATTGAGATGAAATTGTCCATGTCAACACTATGTAGGACGGTTGGCATAAACGTCAACATTTTTCTACTGAAATTGACTAGATAGAGTGAATTGGCAAATTGTCAAAAAGTTTAGACTAAAAATTCTTACGTCATCTAAGCCTCGCTAGATCTGGTGAAGTCGGTGAGGTTGCAAGCTAGGCGAAGCTTGACCTTGCTATCACTAGGTGAGGTTGACCTTGCCAATGGTTAGGTCGAGTCGCAAGGCTTGATCCTTGCTAAGCCTCATTGTATCCGATAAGGGCGAGCCTCGCCAACCCAGTTGCTAGCAAGCTCAACCTTGGGTAGAGACAAAGAGTTCAAAAAAATTGATAAAGGAATTCAAAAAAAATATTGTTAAAAATTATTCATATTACTGTTGGCAACGCAAGGTAAGATGATTAGCGTTCACGCCAGTGAGTTCCAGCTAAAATTAATCAGATGAACTGAAATGACAAATTGTCAAAAAGTTTAAGACTGAATTAGTTAAATAAAATTACCACCGGCCACGGTGGTTCCGCTGGTTAAGTCTTCCCCACCGTGGGGGGACCCACTGACCTCTTTTAGGAGGGAGAGGGATAGACTGTCCGCGGAGACGCTTGGCGTCTTACCCGTTCCACGGGGGTGGTGGGTCCTCCCGTGGGGCCCCAGGGTTTACCTCCCGTCACCCCGGGCCTACTATGATGTTGTTGAAATAACAAATTGTCAAAAAGTTTAAGTCATAAAAAAATAGTTAAATAAAATTAGGACTAAATTAACACAAATAATAAGTTTAGAACCTTTTAGATAATTTTTCTAATAATCATTTCTATCAACATGTTTTCATCACTTGCGACATTTTCAACAATCCACCAGCAAGGAAAGAAAAAATTCTCTTTTTCTAAAAAAAAAAATTAAAGTCGTTCCTAGTGGAATTAGTTTAGCAGTTAAATGCGAGCTCGTCGGGTTGATATGTACATTATTCATGGACCTCGTTCTTATCTAAACTTTATTATAAAATATAAAAAATTAAATAAATGTGAGAATTGCGGACGGTTCACTAAAGCAACCGTGTCTCGTGGTGTCGCATCACGGTTGAAATCGCGTTTCCGAAAATTCTTAGTCATCAAATTAATGGCTATGCTACTCTTTAATAAATTAAAATAATACGACTTTCCGACCCAAAAAAAGAATAAAAATGATTGTGCGCAATAAAAGGTCACAGCACATGAAAGGCGCGACAAAAGCAATTTTAACATGCAAAATCAGCTTTCCTTTTTCATGGGTCCTCAAAGGGGACACAGAAATCTAGAGACTTTGGGATCACATAATTTCAATTTCATTTAATTTTACTTTCGCCCCACCTCCCCGCTCATATTTTCCTCCTTGCACCTGAGATTCGTCCACGTATTCTGACTTTTTATTTTTTTGTCAAAATAAAATTTCTTTCAGATTCAACATGATACATGATGGCGAATCTCAGAGTTCGCTGCAGTAAAACAAAGAGAAAAATTTCAGAAAAATCTTACTTTTATTACATTTTGACAATCCAGCTTTAAATTTTTTAATTTTATTACTTGAGTTTTTAATTTTTTTCGCATTTTATCAATTAAATCAATCTTGACAATTCTAGTTGAAAATCACTAATGATGTCAATCATTTTACATAGCACCATTGACATTGACGTTGATAATTCTTAATTATATATTTTTATTAATTTCTAATAATTTTTTCCTTTTCCTCTTTTTTTCCCTAATCCTAGGTTAGCAAAGTCACCAACAATCCTTACTAGTTGACGACATTGCCTGTGGTTAGCGAGGGTGTTAGTGCCCTTGCCAGACCAGGCAAGGGTCATTGACCCTTGCTCATGGCAAGCGAGGGTTGGCTGGTGATCTCACTAGCTTGAGATTAGAGAAAAAAATTAATAAAAATTCAAAAAAGATATTAAAAAATTATTATTTGTCCATGTTAGTATCAACGGAGTAAGATGTTCAGTGTCCATGTTAGTAACTTTTAATTAAAATTGATTTGATGGACTTAATTGACAAAATATGAAAATATTTTGGACTTAATTGAAAAACGTGATATTATTTAAAAGTGAACCGACAAAAGTGCAGTAGGTGAACAATTTTCCCTCAAAACTACAAAGCAAACCAAATTCTAGAAATCAAGGTGGATAATCGGAGCATGGTCGATAGGGTTCAACACACGCCCGCCCCTCAAGAACAGATTCGTGACTGTATCAATATAAAAGAATCAACAACCAATCATGAAATATTGCATCGTCATCCAAAATGAATACATTGGGATCTCTTTGTATAGCAATGATTTTGCTTTCTGACGATGTGTGTCCAAATTTGAGCATATCCAACACCATCATCTACCATGCGCATCATATGATAGCTGACTTTTGCCATTCTTTTTGTTGGCTTATAACTAAAGCAACAAGGTATGACCCCATCTTAGGTCACTTCCTGAAAATAATGCCAAAAGCGCGTGCTCTTGTTTACCAAGAAAAAGGAATTAGAAAAGAGTGTGCTCTTGAGTTTAGATTAACTAATCTTTTGTTCCTTTTGCTTAAAATCTCTTCAAAAAGCAAGGAAAAAAATTATGCAGAGATGGAAAAAATAAAGAGCAAACGTGGGCCATGTGAGAATTGATTAAGTCTCTAAAAGTCATATAAATAGGTTAAAAAATGCTCCCACTCGTACCACATTTACATATTCAAATCGAGTCTTCAACGCCATCATGTATTCACTTTTCCTTAATGCCACGTATAATCAGGCATGATCTTGTGTGCGAGACCGTACGAACCATTGTAGGTACAGATACTTACGGGCAATCTAGGTCGTATAAATTGAAAATAATCGAGCAACGGAAGTGCGAATAGCATGATTATTAGACAAGCCCTTAGTTTAACAGCTATATTGTACTGCTATACATGACGACAAGGCCACATGCAACAAGTTAATAAAGCTCCAACTCGTACCACATGCACATATTCAATTCGAGTCTTTGACGAAATCATCTGTATTTGCTTTTTTTAACGACATGCATTATTAGGTATGATTTTGTATGCAAGACTATACGTACTGTAGTAGGTACATATACTTAGGGGCAGTTTAAGTCATATAAAATGGAAAATAATTGAGCAATGGAAGTGTGAAGTAGCGTGATTATCAAACAAGCCCTTAGTTTACTAGCTATAGTGCACCACTCTACGCGACAGCAAGGCCACATGCTACAGGTTAAAAAAGCTCCAATTCATACCACATGCCCACATTCAAATCGGGTCTTCGATGCAATCATGTGTATTTGCTTTTCCTTAATGCCATGTATTATTAGGTATGATCTTGTATGCGAGACCGTGGTACTGTAGTAGGTATAGATATTTAGGGGTGGTTTAGGTCATATAAAATGGAAAATAATTGAGTGATGGAAGTGTGACGTAAAGTGATTATCGAACAAGCCTTTAGCTCACTAGCTTTAGTGCACTACTCTACGCGATAGCAAAGCCACACGCTATAGGTCAAAAAAGCTCCAACTTATACCATATGCCCATATTCAAATCGGGCCTTTGATGCAATCGTGGATTTGCTTTTCCTTAACACCATGTACTATTAGGTATGATCTTGTATGCAAGATCATAGGTATTGTAGTAGATATGGGTACTTAGGGCGGTTTAGGTCATGTGAAATAAAAATTAATTGAGTATTGGAAATGTGAATAGCATGGTTATCAAACAAGCTCTTAGTTACTAGCTATAGTGTATTGCTCCACGCAGTGACGGCAAAGGCCACATGCTATATTCCACGCGCACTTCGTCTTTGAATCAGGGGAGCAGAGGATTCCAATGCCGAACCAGGCAATGCGGCGGGAAAAGTGGAGAGATTAGGGTCGAGATCACTCGGGAAAAGCAAAAGCCCAAAATGTGATGCAATAATCTCCCATTTAGCACATGATTATATCCTTTGAAATCCTCGTTTAAGCTGAAAACGAGTGGAGTGGGGCACAGTGCAATGCATCATTAGGCCGATCCGCCAATAATCAAAGGCATGAAAAGCGAGTTATCTCGACTTATTTATGGAAAACGTGGGGCATGCTTGAGCAGTGGAGAGAGCAGTCCACTATACTTCTGCAGAAAGGGGGGAAGAAAAAAGAGAATATGAGTGGGCAGAATGTGATGCACGAGTTGCAAATGCAAACGCGTGCGAACGCTACGAGACAAGGGGGCGTGATCGGTTTTCTTTTAGTGAAGGGGTTCGGGCGACATGCACGCGACAAGACAGGATGGCATGATGAAGGTCTGGTCGTCTTTTGGAAGGTAGTTTTTACGTGTGATGGACTCCTCGTGTCTGTCGCCGACCATGTGCCCCACAAGGTAGGACAACTGAGATGGTCATGGACGGAGCGGGGCAGGGGATGGGAAAAAGAACAGGCAAAGGGAGGAGGGAGAAGAAGCTCTTTGAGGAGTAGGTTTGATGATAGGGAAATTTACCCTTTAGTCTGTTGAAAGTTTGTTTGCAAAAAAGAAACCAAATGCATGTTTCATTGTCCTGCATAGGAAAAATGGAAGGAAGTTGGCCAATTAATAAGTGTGAGGTTTATTTTGTGTACCTAAAAGAATAATTGGGCGTGGACTAGACTCTACCATACCTGCGAATAAGTGCGCAATTTTTGCGCACTTAGCTCTTAGCATGCATGCGGTTTAATTAGTACTAACCCCTTTGTTATTTTATTTTTTTTTCTTTTTATGGTTATGTTATCAATTTTAATCAATTCAAAGATTGCTTTTTGTTTTTGAGAATTTTCGGAAATTATTTTTAAAAAATAGAAATTTTATTTTTAAAAATAATTATTTAATTATTCCAAATTTTGTTTGTGTCTTTTCAAAATAACTTTTAGAAAAGATATCCGTTCAATTTGCAACTTTTTCCGAATGGTTACATTTGTTCGTTTTTCAACTTTTTTTAAATGGATGCCTTTGTTCAATTGGGCAATTTTCAAAAAGACACGTTTGTTCATTTTTGCAATATTTCACAAAGAGTTGATTGTGTTTTTAAGAGTGTTTTATATATATACATGTCAGTTCTCGAAAAAACGAGAGTGATCATTTTTATCTTTTCGAGTATTCTTTCTGAAAACTACAGCCATCCTTTCAATTGTTTCCCAGAGAGGCTTTGGAGAAATACTTAAATTGCTATATAATATTATCATTTTTTAGATTTTGTTGTATATTGAAGTATATTTGCCGTGCAAATAAATCCTTAAATAAAGTAATATAACGCATCAAAATCCTAACTTGATTACTCTGAAGATCCGACTTATTTGTTCTACCCAATTCGAAACCATATTTTCCCAACATAGTCATGATCATGTAAGGTAGCTCGGACAATGGGGGCATGGCTACGCACGTGCAAAAACCACGATGTCATCTCGCGTAAGTTACATAAGAAGGTACATTTTGGAAAGTTTGGTAATGGGCGGATCTTATATTCTCTATCAAAGTTAGAAGTGTGTCTATTTACGAATTTCACTTCACCCTATTAAAGTTGGCACGTGCTGCAAATTATTGCGCCCTTATGTGTAGGTAGAAATGATGGCATGTCAATACTATTTTGGCGCCACAAAGGGCACACCCACTTTTTAAACGCACGTCCCATCTGTTATAGCTATGAAAATATCGGTTTTTTTGGCTCCTATAAGTAATTTGGCAGTCACTTCACTCGACTATACCTTAGAGACGGATGCTTCCAAGAATCATAACGTCAAATCACGTTTCGCTAAAAACCCTCGAGTCATGACAAAAGTAAGACACAACATCGCCTCCGCTATATGCACAGCACATGACCCGAACATGTCAAGAGAATCGATGTGAACCTCACCTCGTGCACGACTTTTCTTAATCAGAAGCATGGGATCCATACCTCGTCGCGCTCCGTGTTACCTCGGCTGCAAATCGAGATGATGTCGATGCGGGCATCTCATTCAATCAGAGAACTGGTCGCACGGAAAGCGACGGGGATTGGAGAGTGTTTTGGTCGCACCGCCCCACGAGGGCAACGAGGGCGTCGCTCCCGCGATCTTCTCGACTTCTACAGTCGATATCTGACCACAAGGAGTGCGATTTTGATCCCCTGGAAAAGACCTTTTCATGTTTTATCCTTTCCCATTACCCGTACACACGAAGGACCGAAAATTTTCGTTCATAAAGCGCGTGCTTTTTTCTTTTCCGTACCGGTAAAATTATAATTAATATTGGTAAAAAGCAAAGGGTATTGTTTTAAAAACTATTTTTAGTGGTCTGTAAATGGTTGATTTTTTGTACCAAATTATACACTTTTATCTGCACGACTTGCTGGCATTTCGAATTTATTAAGTTTCAATACGAAATTGTTATCCTAAGTTAGAGTTACTTACCAACTTTTGTTAGGTTAATGTACCAACGGATTGTCGGTTGCCAACTCTAACTTACGTTACTTATCAACTCATAGTGTTTTCAAATTTTCATAATAAGTAAGCAACTTTTATTTATCTTGATAAAAAAAATACCTTACTTTTACTAATTCTTTTTAAAGAATGCCATTTCAAATTAACGTGATCCCTCAACTTTTTTCCAAATAAAAAACCCACTTGGTATTGGGTTGCCGACCCTCGTTTAAGTTACTCACCCAAGTTTGTTTTCTTAATTTGCCGACATTTTTCTTTTTTTCATCGTTTATACACTTTAATTTCTATTTTATTTCATAATATTCTAAATTAGATCACCAACTCTTTCAGAAATTATCAACCTCAATGAGAGTGACCCACCAACTTCTTCGATTAAGTTTCACGGCAAGTTTTTCTTCAAACGGTTTTTTTGACACAAAGGAATATATTCATATTTTTAAGAATGAAACAGCAGAACTGTCAGTGTAAACGAGTGATTTTGATCCAAAATGTCGGTGATTACGCGTTGAAGAACATCATCACTCGAGTCCAAGTGGGCGAGTCCCAAGTCCACCATTCGGATACAGTCTGATTGCGTCGCTGAGCGTACGGGAAGACCTCATTGGATCGTACACGAAGTGGATCGTTGGCGATCGAGGGTCGTTTCCCACTGGCCGGAGTTAGGAAGTTGACTTTTGCAATGTGAAAACTCACGATGCCGGAGGACGCCAGGAGTAAACGCCTTCTCGTGGCCGTGCGATGTGGAATGCCTCTTTCCAAGTCATCCGCTCGTTGCAGCTTCTTCTTCTTCTTCAAGTCGCACTTTGGTTGGTTAGAGACAGAGAGAGTGACAAGATTGTTTCGAAGACATAATTATGGTTCTACGCGTCACCGGAAAACTTAATTTCTTCGGTAGGTCTACCGGGAAATTTGGAACTCTTTAATGAGTGATGTGACGGCGTTCCCAACTGATGAAATCCCTACATCGAAGGGGATGGTTTCGCGAAGTCTTTAAGTGTTCTACAGAAGTCAATTGTCGCTCGATGAAAAGAGCTGGCATTAACATTTATTCCTTCGCCATGCTGTTGCACGAGGCCGACACTTGATTTGATGATGCTTTTCCCGTCTTGCACGGATGAAACTTTGCGCAGCTTGCGGGACCTCGATTGACATTAGCTTGTGGAAAAGTTTGTTTTCTTGTTTCGAGGAAATGGACGTATGTGACGATAGCCGTTTTGTTAGCTACATTCTTTCACAGTTTCATGAACTAGCAAAATTCTAACATTCCATGCTAAAAAAATGCAAGTTTGTTTCTCTGTACGAATAATTTAAAATAAATGTTCAGAAGTGTCAAAAGATTGTCATTAGTAAAAAGATGATCGATTACTTTTTTGCCTAAGTAACCTTCTAGTAACTCACCGACACTTTCAAGAAATTCTCAACTTCTTTTTATATAATGCATAATGACCGTTTCTTTCACTAACTTATTGGTCTTTATTCGCATAACTTAGCAAGTTTTTTAATTTTAAAACAGTTATACTACAAAATTTCCAACCTTATCTATAGCAATATACCGACTTTTATCCAATTAAATTATTAGCTATTTTTTTGTTAATTCATTATTTATTGACTTTATTTTTTTACAATTCCAAACCTCTCTATTGAGTTACTCATCTTTGATCGACTAAAAGCATATCAAATCACGCTATGTGAAGGCTCATGAAACATCATTGCCTTATGAACCGATTAACTTCAAATCTTTTGACTTGTACAAGTTACTCTGATTCAAATCTGAACATGTGATCTTTGATAATCCTCAAATGGTCCCCCACCAATTGCATCAATTTCGGCGTTGTAACGAACATCTTATGTTCCTTGTACCAAAAATACTCTTCCATAAGATAGGACTTGCGACATTGGGGTCATTGATCAGGTAGATGACTACATAGTACTCCAATAAATGCTCTCAATTCACACATTCAGTCACAATTGCCTTATGAATCGATTGAGTTCAAACCTTTTGACCTATACATGTCACTTTGACCCAAATCCTAACATGTGACGTCCTATTCTTAGCTGAGAATCCTCAAATGGTCCCTAGCAACTACAACAACTTTGGTGTTGTAACGAACATGTTATGTTCCTCATACCAAAATTACTCTTCAATAAAATAGGACTTGCGACACCACATTGACCGTGTGGATGACTGCATGTTACTCCAATAAATGCTCTCAATTTACGCATTCAGTCAACGTCTATCCAAATGAATGGCGTATGCAAAGGACCAATAGACACTAATTTTGGGAATACATACACAACACAAAAAGGCTTTCGCAATGCATGCCATGCATGCTCACCTTCTCTTCAAGCTCGTGAAACTACACTTTCGTTTGTCTTCATCCCGATCAAGACTCACGCAATGGATAGATATAAGGCTTTTTCCACGAACATTAAAGAGAGGACCGCGAGTGACATGCTTTGAATATAGAAACCAAACTGAATTTATCGAATGTTTGACAGTTGACTTAAGATTTGTCATCCATAGCTAGCCAAGAAGAAAGTTTAACTCGTCACGGTGTGAAACTTGGAAGCCCTAGAAGATGAAGATGAACTTTGGCATCTCTCTTTCTCTCTCTCCCTCCCCTTCCAGGAAGCTGCATGAAATTGCAGAAAAGGCTCTCTACCTTTCACATCTTTTTTCCTCCTTTCCGGCCACTCTCTCTCTTTTCTTTTCAACTTTCCCCCTTCTTGAACTCGCCTGCCTAACTACGACGGGCCGAGGACGAGACGGGCATCCCCAGGTTGACTCTGGACGGAATATCTCGAGCGGGACAAGGCGCCCGAGCATGTGCTTGCAAAGTTTGACATTCGTACATGCATGAGATTTGATTATAATAAAGCGCGAAGGTGGCGCTTTGTTTTTGTTAAAGGAAACATCTTTGAATAATCCATTGTAGCGGGATACGATCGGCTTCGCATGCCAGCGAATCCGTATGAGTTCACGATGCCAAACTGAAGTAGGGTTCCTCAATGTTGACCGATGAACATTCAAAAAGAAGAGGAAAAAAAGGACATAAAGATATGTTCCCATCTGTTCCTTTTAGAAAGCTAGTCTTCTTAGAAAAATCTCAAAACCATATAATTAGACTTCTACTGTAGTATTGAAGGAAAAATATTCCAAAACATTATAAGTTTTTATGCACTTTTGCCAATTTAGTCTTAAACTTTTTAATTTTATTAATTAAGTCCTAAACCTTTTTATATTTTACCAATTAATTTCATCCAGCTAATTTTGTTTGGAAATCGCTTACATAGATGCCGATTGTTCTACGTGACATAACTGATGCTAATCTAGACAATTTTTTTTTGAATTTCCTTTTTTCTTTCATTTTTTTTAAATTTTTTGTACCACACGAGGTTCATTGGCACCAACCGTGCCATATAGGAAGGCCAATATTGACGTCAACAACTTTCAGTCAAAATTGGCTAAATTGACTAAATTGGCAAAGTGTAAAAAATGTTTAGGACTCAATTAACAAAATCAAAAGGTTTATAACAGAATTAACAAAAATATAATAAATTTAAGATTTTTAGGACAATTTTCCTAGTATTGAGGGTATGTTGATGTAGGGTTAGTATAAAGTTATAATGACCAAAGGGGATTGATTTGGCATCTAAGATTGCTCAGCTAATGATTATAACAAATGCTCGTGATGGTCATCAAGATTTGTTTATCAAGTGATTTGGCGAAATTGAAATTAGTCATGTGTCAATCGCAAATTTATTTCGATGATTGTTTGTGATAAACACGGTGTTGTTGGTAAGAGATAAATAAAAGTTGGCAAAAAAATAAAAAAGAAGAGAAAAAAAGATATAAATTTGTAAACTGTCAATAAGAGTTGGTAACTTTATAAAAAATTAGAGTAATCATCAGTAAGTTACGCCGACATAATTTCTTTTCATGCTTACCCACTTCTTTATAGATCTGTCGGCACCCACTTCAAAAAAAAATTCCATGAAATTGACTTGACATTTCTTCTTCTGGTGAAATCTAACCGCTCGACCACATATTATGTTGACCCCATTTGGATTAGTCAACGGTCTTGCCACATAGGTCACGCTAGCATTAGGTGGAGAAGAACGACTCCGACTCGTGCGCCCAAAATATGGAAAAACCCACAAAACGGATGACTTAAACAGGATTTAAGCTGTTGAATGACTAACTCTTTTATCATATTTTCCTTTAAAATCCTGTTTAAGATGATCTGTTGAATTTTATCTGTATTGGCTGCTGATGGGGCATTCCCATTTACAACTACTCGTTAATTAATAATGATTGAATGGTATATAAACGAGAAAATTACATACCTCTCGTCTAAAAAAATAGTCTTAAAAATCACAAATTACCATATAAATTTCCCGCATATTGCACAAGTGTTGGGAAAAGTCCAAGAAATCTAGACTTCAACATGTTAAAGCATTAATATGTTAAACTACATATTTATCTAATAACTTAAATTCTTTTAGATCAGTTGATGATCATCTTATAATGTCGACATTGAGAAACACGATCCTATGGCTACAGATGTTAGTGCTTTTGAATTGAATTTAGACCCCTTTGATTCTTTTTTTATTATTATAAGTGTGGTTTTACATTGAACGAAAAGACATTGATATGATGTAAAGTCTTCTTTTGTCCCCCTTTAATTTGCCTGGATCTTCTTGAGTTCAAACTGCAAATTTCTTCCTTGAAATTATTCGACTAAAGGGAGTAGGCTAATCGATTCTTTCTCCATCTGCCCCGTCATTTCCCTGTACCACGCTCGGGTTGATTACCTGAAGAAGGCGTCGCGGGGATCAGGGTGGGTTTTGAACCCCACGGTTAGGGGGGTTGTGGCTGGAGAGCCCCATGGGGGGCTACGTCCATTTTACGTCCGAATGACTCCTATTTGAGACGAAGCCTTTTAAAGTCATGCTTAGGACTAGATGTAAAGTCTTCTTTTGTCCACCTTTAATTTGCCTGGATTTTCTCGAGTTCAAACCGTAGATTTCTTCCTTGAAATTACTCGACTGAAGGGAGTAGGCTAATCGATTCTTTCTCCATATGATACCTTTCTTTTAAAAAGTGCAGTTTGTCAACGAAATGGCAAATCGTCCTATCCTTTTGCTTTTTAAATGGATGAAGTCCCAATTTTGACAAGGCACAGGAGTTATAGCTTACCAAACTCCCAGTTCTTTTGCATAAATTATCTCTGCCTAATTATTATTATTTTTTAAAAAGTTACAGTCAACTGTTTTCCAATATCTGGTCGATTTTTATTTCTACCTTACCATAAATTGTTTTCAGTAGATCTTATCATCTACATGTTTTTATACTCTGCAAATTTCTATCGATGTATGTGCAATTTGTACTTGATAGTAGGTAGGAATTAATGCAGTCTGACAAATAATTTTTTTTTATGACAAATGACCCCATCTCTTATCTAAATATACAAGAAATCGTTGGGATCGGTAATCATGGGGGTTGTCAACGCTCAGAGGTCTATCCCTAAAACGTGAGGCACATCTCAAGAGATTTGACTTAGGTAGACTCAGGAAATTACTGCTCAATTTCTTTGTTTCTCGGAATGAACTTTTTACTCGTTAAAAAAAAAAAAAAGCTAAAATTTTTTGCCCTCTTTTTTTTTTTTAATCACGTTAATGCCTACTAGATGTGAACTTGACTAGTTCCGGGACCACGTAGGTTTATAAGTAAATTGCTAAGCAAATGATTAAATGATATCGCCATTTTACCAACAAGAAGTATTGAGATGGTTGTAGAAGATTTCACAAAAATATTGCGAAAAATGGCTCCATCGAAACCAAATGGTAAAAAAATTAAAATACGTTCAAAATGCTTTATATACTTTTCTTTGCAACATAAGGATGAACCCTGATTATTTAATTACTATGCATTAATCTGTGTATTTTTCATAATTTAGGGGAGATCCCTTATGGTTGTCATGGTTTCCAGCTCAAACCCTTCTCTTGAACTCACCGGTAAGTTTTGACAATTAGTAGTAATCATTTCACAATGATTGGGAGAATATTTTTTTAAATATAATTATTTGTATCGCTTAAAAAATAAATAAACAAAAAATCTTTTTACCATGCACGAAAATATTTAACTATAAATTATCATCAATAATGTAAATATTTTTCATTAATTAATTAATTAAAAAATCAAACAAACATCTATCTGAAAACATTCTTTCAAATTTTTCGTTTTTTGCAAAACAAATATCTCATCCAAGCGGACCTTGAAATAATTAGCACGTCTCCGATTCCTGAAGGGTCTCACTGTCACATCAATCTTTTCTAAAGTCCAGCTTCTTTCCTATCTTTTTTTCTCCCTCCCTTTTTTCACTTTCATATCCTCCCTTGGACTAAACAGATTTCAATTCGGACCTGCACTTGGACCTGCACTTAAATATTGCAGAGCTTTTAGAGCTTAGTTAAGACTTCAATTTAGACTTTGTGTTGCCGTGGCGGTTCTTGACCCCAAATTTACTTGTTCTTTCGGCCACATGAAGTCTTGAAATTTGACTCCCCACGCGGATGCGGAAATCGCTTGAAAATGATCAGAATCACCATCTCACGTCCTACGAAAAACAAATTTCTATTTCGACTAGTTGGTGATCATCAAACGCGCTTGAATTAAGTTCAAAAGTCAGGGCCGATTGTTGCCCAATTTTCGTCATAATCTAAAATTTGCATCAAAATGCTCGAGCCGAATGGAACGGGCCAATTTAATTTTTAGAGATAAATTTCAATTTTCATTTCCACCGAGTAATTTTCGAAAGGTCGGTTTCATTTTGTTTCTCCTTTTCTTGTAATTTCTTTTTTTTTGACAGACCTTAGCTTATACTTACGTTTTTTGAGCTTGATTTGTTTGTAACCCCTACAAGGCTCTATAACTATGGCTCATTATTAAATCTTTTCTTATTAAACGAGAGTAATCAACTTAGACTGGGTGCGTTCGTTGTGTGAAAAATAAATTACTTACAAAGTATTTTCCTAAAAATAATAGCTTATATCGCTTACAAAAATTCAAGAAAGGAAAATATTTCTATTGCCAACGAAAATGTCAAGACCGAAAGTATTTCTTATTGATTAATTATTTCAAGCAACATAAACAATTATTATTAGGAGAATTTTTTTCAAAATATTTATTTTCGGTAAAACAAACGGAACATAAAATAAAAAAGAAGAAAAGACATAAATTATCCCACGTATTTTTAAACCCAACCCAACCTCCTTCCGAAAGATGAAAAAGCACACGTGATGAGTGGGCCAATCAAGCCGGCCCACGCTACATATAACGGGCCCGGCTCGGGCCCAGTTGGACGACTCCGCCATTTTCCAGGCCCGCCCGAATTTGTCTTCGGGCTTGATACTAGTAAGCCATTGGGCCTACAATTAGATCCGCATAATTCGTATTCACAAGTCCAATATTTGGATTAACACGTATCGTGTCGTTTCATCGTAGTATCGGACCGATTCCATATAAATTCCCAAACTTTATGTCCAATCTCGATTTTATCCTGAATTTTTTGTGTCTAAAATAAAATTCTTAAATTTTCACTCTAGTCCCAAATTTGCACATGTGTCCAAAAAAATCTCTGATTTCTTCTTGATAATCAACGTCGAGTTTATGATAATTATCATTTAACTGATCTTAATGTTGATAATTTTAAGGAAACTAATAATGATTTTTGGGTGGGTGGGTAAATTTGGAACTAGAGTGAAATCTTGAGTTTTTTTTTTTTAAAACAAAAAAAAGTTTGGAGCAAAATTTGATTGAATCTAAAGTTGAGAATATTTTGAAGGGCGGCCTTGTAGCCCATGTAAGAAGTAAGTGTAGCAATACTTCCATCAATACAAAAATTACATCACTCTATTTGGTTTAAAAAATAAGAAAATTATGAAATTTATTCATATCTTTTTTCTTAGATAGAAAAATACTACTATATGAACTATGGGATTTGTATCAGATGAAAAAAGTAAAGTGTGGTAGTAAAAAGAATTGGTAAGTGTATCGAAAGTCCTAATATTTTTAAAAATTATTATCAAGCTCTAAAATTTGTCAAATTTGTCCAACTAAGTCATTCGATTAGCTTTGTCCAATTTAACTAATGGAAAATACTAACATAGATTTTTGGCGCGTGGTAAAATTTCGCTTTCTCAATTTCTCTATTTATTTCTTAGGAATAAGTTTGGAACAAAAAATCCGTTTGCAGAACGCAAATGATTTCTCTATTTTAAAACAAATTTCTGTTTTAAATTATTTTTTAGTTAAGAAATGAGAAAGTTTAAAAATTTTAGCTTTTCTATTTCTTGAAGTAGAAATAGAAATTGTTTCTATCCATCCCCTTCTTCCTTCAGCAAATATCGACTCTTCTCTCCTCACTACCGTAGCTTTCCCATTCCTTCTCCTCACCTCAAACCAGAAACCCTAACGACTCCGAAGCTGTTCATCCTCACCGTCGCCGCTCATCTCGCCGTCGCCGTCGCCCTCGCCGCTCATCTCCACCGGCCAATTTGCTCCGGTCGTCCCGTCCGACCCGCCTCGTCCGTCCGTGTCCCCAGTCGCGCTCCAGTCGCCATCGCCCAGTAGCCGTCGTCGTCGCCCAACTCCAGTAGCCGTCGCTGTCGCCCATCTCCGTCGCCGTCGCTCAACTCCAGTCGCCGCGCCCATCTCCAGTCGTCGCCCATCTTCGTCCGCGGATCCAGTCGCCCAACTCCACAAAGCTAAGACGGCGCGTCGTTTCGTTCCCTTCTCCTTCACCTGGCAATCTCCGTACCAGCGTTGAATCCATTTTCCATCCTCCATAAGCAGAAGGCAGAAAAGGCAAATGGCGAGCGACGAAGAAGAAGAGAGAGTTCTGGAGGTTCAGCTGGAGCTCCAATTGCAGGAGCAGAGGGACTCCCTTTCTTCGCTCAAGGAAGCCCTTGCCTCCGACCCTGCCAACACCGAGATCCTTGAGGTGCGTGCGCTTCTTCTCTCCTCCCTCGTTCGTCTTCTTGGTTTCGGTTTTTTTTTTCCTTTCTGGGCACCGCTTTTGGCCCTTGGAAATTGATGTATTCTGGGTTTTTGAGAGCTTTCTTGATCTGGGTTTGGTTGTTCTTTGGGGAATATGCGTCTTGGGGAGTTGCTTGTTATCTGGGCCTGTTTGTTTTGTGTACTCTATTACTTTGCTTGTGATGTTTGATTGGTGCTGAGGTCAGTGGAAGCCCCCAAGTTACGATTCTGATCATTTTTTTCGATGAGTGCTTGATAAACCCAAGAGCAATCTGGAGAGGTTTCATTACGTCAGAGGTACTGTCGTGTTGGGCATAATTATGATCAGCTTATCTCTAGCTGCGGGTTACGGAGGGAGTATGCATTTTGAGTTATGTCTATATTGGATAAAGATACTCGGTGGCTCTAGTTTCTGTGTGTTGCATCAGTGAATCCTGCGTTAGCAGTCGATGCTTTAAGATGAACTCTATTTGCATGATGAAGTAAATACATGTGTGTAAGGTCCTCATCCATGGAAGGAGGGTGCTGGTGGTATTTATTTATTTATTTTTCCTTTGGGTTCCAATATACTCTACTTCCGCAGGTTCATGAAGAGCTGGTTTCTGCAATAAGAGATGTGGAGGAAGGGCTTTTTCACCTTAAGCGTGCACGTTTGTTATGGGAAGTTGATTCAGTGGTACAGAAGTCAGATTCTGCTGTTGAGGATGTTAAGGTGGAGTCTTTGGATCCAAATGATGTTGAAGCTGAGCCTCTGGAGGAGCAAAGGTACTCCATCGGGTCAAAATGTCGATTTCGCCACAGCGATGGTCACTGGTATAATGGTCAGATAGTTGGATTGGAGGGCTCACAGTTGGCCAAAATCTCTTTCCTCACGCCGACAACTGAAAATATGCTGGTCAGTGCAGCTTTCTTTCTTTTCTCCCCCATTACTATAAGCATAGGCTTATGTATTATGTTCCTTTCAAGACAACTGAAGAAAATACGATAAGTAGTTCATGTCACTATTTAAGTCCTTCATTGAGATCCTGATAGTAATTTTAGTTTGGCCAATCTGCCATTGCCCTAAAGTACACTGGTAGGAAGTTAGAACGATATTGTAGGATCTTCCTTTCTGAGATAATTCAAGCTGATTAACTGCTATCGCTGGCCACAGTATGAAAGCAATGGGGATTCTGAACCTAGCCTCTGATTATCTTATGTGGAAAGTTCTTGAGCAAGTGTTCACTGAAATTTTTTCTTACTTGGATCAAATGAAACCAACTAACTGATTGTGAAGAATAAAGTGAAGCAAACTTCCATATGAGCAAGTATGGATAAATTAGACAGAGAGCTTTAGCCTTAATTGAAGCTCTTGCACAACCTGTATAATCTTTGGGATGCATAATTTATTATTTGTAGATTTTGTTCATTCCTTCTATGCATGAAAGTATGCTGCTGTTTTTTTCGATCTTTGTGCAAATGGAATTATCAGCCATTCTAGGTGGTATTTTGCCAGAAAAAAAATGAATTCCATCCTATCTCTTCTTTAACACTTATTGTGATGGCGTCCACAATTTGTTGTGCTTTTGTGTCCTGTATTGTCTGGATCAGGTTGTACTTTGAATCAAACTAGTTAGGTAAATGGAATATCATGCCCGCATCACATACTAAACATTAGAAAATATGTTAATTTGAATGAGAATATGGGCCACTTCTTCGTCCTGGTTATATGTCTAAAGTGCTTCTCAACTGTTCATTGCGAAGATTATGATGTTAGGCACTGGGTGTAGATTCTATTAACGCCCATCTTTAAGTTCCCATTGGCCATCTGCATTTGTCTGACAGTTTTTCCACGTTGCTTATTTGGCAAGTTATATAGTTCCTTTATTTATTTTTTCATCTTGTAGCTGTATCTTGTCCCAAATATGATACTGATCTAAATCCTGATATTTTATAGCATCTTTTTTGTTAGCATCTCCTACCTGACATTCATGTATGTCTCAGGAGTAGATGTTCCATTGTCATCCTTAAAGAAATTTGTCCCAACAAGTTGGGAGCAGTCGTTGGTGGGGTCCAGTATATGGGCAATGTCAGATAGTAAAGCTGGTGTATGGAGAGAAGCTGAGCTTGAATCATGGGATGATGAACGTGGTCTTGGACAAGTTGTTTTCCGGGATGATGGAAGCTCTGCAAAGCTTGGCGTTGATTGTATAGCACTATCTGAGTATGCGGAAATCGGTGATGAAGAAGAGAGTGATTTAAGCTCAGAGCAATCTGACTCTAGTGACTATGAAGAAGAGGACCCTCAGGGTCTGGGATTTCTTGAAATCACTGCAAATCAGAGGGGTGTCCAGACGGAAACTGCCATCTTTGCTAAGTGGGGAGCATGTATACATACAGGATACCCCTACTAGCTCGAATTCCTTTCCTAAAGCACCAAATATTCATGCTGATGTTGTTCCAGAAATCTTAATAGTTTCGACACTTCACTTTTTGTAGCTGATGTATAAAGATATCTGGACTAGGACTAAGGACTAGATTGCTTTTGGACAGAGAAGGAAGAGAAAGAGTGTTATGACCTTTTTTGAATTGGGTGTGCCTAAACTGCAACTGATACAGAAATTTTTTTCCTCCTGATGTGATCTATTTGTTAGATGTAAACATCATAACCTTTAGAGCCATCTTGTTTGGCACTTACTCATTTTATCGTGATTTCGGCGTTTCACATGTTAGGTTCATGTTATAGACTGTATACAATTTTGTTGTGGTGCTGCTACTTGATAGGTACGGATCATTAAGGAGTTAATTCCTAACTTGCAAGGTGTGCTATTGAGCTTTTGGCTAAAACAAAGGAAGTGTATTACTGAGTTATAGTGTCCTGATTTGCTTTTTGATATGATCCTACTTTGCCAAAAAATTATAATGAAAATAGTAGCACTAGTTACATGCTTTGAGTTTTGTCTAATACATCCTAACACTCTTTAAATTGACCAAAAATGTGGATGTGAAGTAATCAGTCCTACTTTGAAGTAATACATCTTGAATGAGGAGAATAAATACATTAACTATTTGCATATTAGCATTTGAAATTACCAAATCTTTTATAGTTTGCATATTAGCATTTTTTATACTAATTACTAGATTTTATTTACATTAATTGCTAATGTTTTGAAGTTCTTAACTACTATATCGAATTACCAATATAAATTAAAGTGATTTACCAACTTTTATCAAATTAAATTACCATAACAAGCACCAAGAAAAGTGAGGTAAAAGGATGGGGACAACATGATTCATAGAAATAGAATTTTTTTTCTCGTTATCAAACGGATTTGCTTTTGAAATAGAAATTTTAGTCGTTATCAAACGGGTTTCTTTCTTCGTAAACTGGGGAATAGAAATTGAGAAATTGATTTTACGTAAATCAATTTTTGTTTTAAATTTTACCATGCGCGCCCTTAATTATTTTATTTTTCCTATGTAGCGTTGATGTTGTTAAAATATAAAAAATATGGCCAAATCGATGCCATTTTGGTCTAAATATGATTTTTTAAATTTAAATTAGATTAAAAAAAGAAAATGTGGAAGGAGCACTAAACTAGCTAGGCCTGAACCATCGTCGAAAAGTGTCAATGAGGTGAGGGTCAGCTGAGGTTGTTGGACCTCATCCAATGGGCGACGGCCCTAGCTAACCACAAGTGAGACCTCTAATTTAAATATAATAAGATTAAAAAAATGGATTTGGACAAAAATGGCATCATTTTGGCTTTGTCCTTCATATTTTAGCCATGTTAGCATCACACAAGAGAGAGAAATAATTAAAAAAATTAGTGTTTTCCGTTAACTAAATTGGACGGAGTTAACCGAATAATTTTATTGCACTAATTTGACAAATTTTTGTCTTGCAACTTTTTAAATTTTAGGTCTCAATTGCAAGTTAGTGATAAGTTTTAGGATGCGCATGATAACCATTCTATTTTTGTTCTAGACTTGTTTTTGGAATAAAAATTTGTTAGGTGACCTAATTTTATTTTAATTTCTATAAAAAAATTTCAATTTAGAAATAGGTTAGGAAAATAATTGAATTTTTTTTTTTTTGCTTCTCCATTTCTAGAATGAAAATGAGAAATAAAAACTTTTCTTATCGTTTGTCCTCTCTACTAATCGTTACCTACTAGCCGTTGCCAGTTGTCGGTTGCCATTCGCCTTCCCAAAAAGGAGAAATTTTGTGAATTTTGAGAGGGTAATGAGAATTTATTATCTTCAAGGAAATGGTTGAGGGGCGGGTAATTGATTACCAATCACATATTTTCTCAATTTTGCTCAACTTGTTTGTTGACATAAAAAGTTTCGTTAATCCATTAGGAATTTGAAATTTAAATAAGGACTTATTGTAATGACTTTGAACACTCATTCTAAGTGGTAACAAAATGTTATGGTTTGAAATTCTATTCCGAAAATAGAAATTTTGCTTCGTTATTAAACATGAATTTTTACTAAGAATATTATCTAAAAATAGAAATAAAAAAATTATTTTCCTTTCAAAAATCGATTTCTAATCAAAATAATTATAATTTTTCTTTTTAATGATGGGTAGACCTGTTAAATGGGTGGGTTGGGTCGGGTTTGGGTCGGGTCATAAATGGTCCGACCCAAATCGACCCATTTAACCCGTTTATGACCCATTTATTGTAGTACAAATTTTTTGACCCATACCCGACCCAACCTATACCTAATCCATACCCGACCCATTTAACGAAACATAAAAAAGCTTATATATATTTAAAATGGTATTGCTAACATGATTTTATACAATACAAATTTTAAAATTAATTATTTAAAAAAATCGAATTTTAATTATTTTTTATTTAAAAAATTAAAATTTTTATTGTTTTATTTTTTTAAAAATTAATTTTTAATTAATTTTAATTTTCTTTTTCTCTTTTCTCTTTTCTTTTTTCCTTTTTCATTTTTCTTCTTCCTCTTCTTTGGCGGGCGCCACGGCCACGACGACGGCGGGCGATCGGCCACAGCGAGCCAGCTCGCCGGCTCGCCGACGTCGCGAGTTCGAGTCTCGCCGATCGGCGAGGCTCGGGCCTCAGCGGACGTCGGCGAGGCCTCCTCCTTGCCAGATCCGGCGAGCTCGAGCCTCGCCGGACGTCGGCGAGCTCAAGCCTCGCCAGATCTAGCGAGGTCGAGCCTCGCGGCGTCGGCGAGCTCGAGCTCGCCCTTGCTAGATCCGGCAAGGCTCGAGCCTCGCCGGGTTTCGGTGAGGCCTTCGCCTCGCCAGATCTGGCGAGCTCGAGCTCGCCCTTCGCCAGATCTAGCGAGGCTCGAGCCTCACCGGACGTCGGCGAGGCCTTCACCTCGCCAGATCTGGCGAGCTCGAGGCTCACTGGGCGTCGGCGAGGCCTCCGCCTCTTCAGATCCGGCGAGCTCGAGGCTCGCCTGGCCGGTCGCCGGCCATCGCCCGTCTTGCAAGAATGGAGGAAGAAAAAAAAAAAAAAAAAGAAGAAAGAAAAAAAAGAAAAGAAAAAGAATTATAATTTCGGTTTTTATAAAAAAAAAAATTGTAAAGTTAAAGAGAAGCGAGAGAGATAATGAGTTTTTGAGTGAAAAATGGGTTGATAAATGGGTCATAAACGGTCAAAGAGTGACCCATTTAAAACCCATATATCTTAGTGTTTACCCATTAAAACTTATTATGGGTGCTTTATAAGATAAACATTGACCCATTAATGACCCATTTAACCATAAATGGGTTCATAAATGGGTTGCACAACCCATTTAACACCTCTAATGATGGGGGAATCGCCGTATAGCTAGCGACGCAAACTCGGGGCTATTAACGCGGGGACCCATCTCCTATGCCACCTCACTTTAGTCGCGTAATGAAGCCACGTCAGCTGACGCCCCTGTCAATCTATCAATTTTAAGACCCCAAAAGCAGAAGGCAAGCGAAATCAATCAATATTCCGTTGGTTGACTGACGGCGACGCTTGTTCACTCGCAGCTCGTTCGCCGGAGCTCCGAAGAAAACCTCATCAATCGCCGCCTCCCCCGATCGCCGCGACCGGTGAGTTCACCTCGAATCTCCTCTCCTCTCCTCCTCGAACCGCAATTTTCCATTCGGTTAAGGCTTCGAGTCGCTTCGTCATCGTCGGTCGATGCGCTGCTCGAAGGCGACGCCAAGGATGCCGTTTCGCCGCGACGGTAACGAAAGAAGGGTGGAGAATCGGTCGCACGACTGTCGCTCGAGGCGATTCTCGTCGTCAGAATTGCGTGCGAATCTGGTGACGCGGGGTCCGAATTTCGGCGTCTGTTGACTGCTACAATGGCGATTCGTTGAGGGGGACGAGAAATTTTTTTTTTCTCTGTTTTTACACTGTAATCCTTTTACTAAATGCATTGCTAACATTGTCTTCTGCTATGGCCGGAAAAATCGGACGGTTGGTTAGTGTTTTCTCAGGATTAAATTCGAGAGATATTGATTGACGGTCCTTTTCTAAGGTTTTCCTATACGATGGGTAGTTTAATGATTTCTCCTTTTAAGGAAGTCAAACGCTGTGTTGGGAGTTTTCATCTGTTGAGGAGATTATATGTGCACTGGCTTTTCACTAGTAAGATTATTTAGAAAATTAGTTGCTTTTCACTAGTAAGATTAGTTACTTCTCATAAATGTCTATATTCATGAAACAGATTCGGTTGCCGTTGCTTATTTTGGGTTCTTGTGAACATTTTTCTGATGAAGATGCAACTGCAGCAGTCTCCTGGTGTATTGCAAGCCTGTTGAGCTATACAATATTCTACACCGCCGTGCCATACATAATGTAATTGTTTCATAATGCTCTCTTTTGCAAACTCTATGTTTTGGCTTTTCCTTAATATATACTCCCCTGGAAACACCAATTGGGATGATCAGCTTTGACTGTAGATGGGTATATCGAGGGAGGGAATACCTGTGATATAGTCCCTTGTTTTAGATATTTATGTAGTGTAAATAATTTTATAACATATCTTAAACTCTACTCTTGGGCGGTACTCTCAAAAGGGAAAAAAAAACAATTAACATCAGGTCTCTTCAAAAGTTGGGCTAGCCAAAAGATAACTTTTAGGTGTTGGTAACTCCTTACCTTATCCTGATCTTGTTGAACAGATGATATCTGAATGCTATCATCATAGGGCTAAGTTATAAAGTCCCTCGGGTTTTCATGGCTTTCATAATTCTAAGATATGGTCCTTGTTCTGATCTTTTGGATCTGTCCATTCTAACATGCTGATCAAGCATCTGTTTGTGCTTTAGCCTTCTTTCCTCCAGAGATGTTTGCATTTCAAAATACAAGCAAGGCGTAAGCGTAATAAGAGGTGAGAATTTTCACCCAACTACATACTAGGCTACTATCCCTCAATCATCGCTAAGGGATCTTTGTGTTGATTTTTATTTTATTTTCCAGTTATATTCTTTGAAATTACAGTACTTTAGTGCTTCTAGTGGCTATTCCCTCAGTGCTTCTGTCCAAGCTCATGCTCTTCTATGTAACTTTGATACCCTGAAGAGGATTTTGTGTGTATTTACTACTCCGTAATTTATAGGAATATTTCATGGGCCTTTGGTTACATATAGGGAAATGTTATTGCATATATGGGCTTTTGACACAAGAGAAACAAAATGTACAAAGTCCTTGTATTTGTGGCTATTTCTAAAAAAGAATGGTAAATCAAGCCCGTTCGTGATCGAATGGCTTCTAAAGACCTCTTAAGGTGGCGGTTTTTATGTTGTTGCTGTTGTTGGTTCCTTGTTTTGATGCACAAGTAGCAGGGCATGCAACATTTTTGTTCTCATTTTCTCATTTAGTTGACTAAACTGCTAGAGAATAGCAGCCGTTTCCGAAAACTTTCTTTTCTTTTTTTTGGGGCCAAGATGACACATGTCTAGTCTAGCCATGTTCTCTCTTTTCTTATCCTAATAAGTTTATTTTCTCATTCTAGCCATCCTCTCTCTTTTCTTTTCTTTTCTTTATCGAAAATTTCTGTCCACTTTATTATTGTCCTTCGTGTGATTCTTCTTCTATTCTGGGGTTCCAGTAACATTTACCATTTTTGCGCTAATTGTCTAGGTTGAGGGCTGGAATAGTCATTTTCAACTATAGGGACCGCAACAACGTGCATCAAAGGATTGAAGGTACATGGATTCATTAATAGTTTGAATTTTGCATCTTCTCCGTCTCAACATTTTGTTGTGATTAATTTTCTATGATGCAACATAAAGCGACTACACCACTTATGCTAGGGCTAGATATCGGTTTACTCTTCTTATAAGAAGAAGGTAGAATACATGCAATGCGAACATAGTTAGTGTGGAAATGCAAAGTAGAAATAGACCTTGGAACTTTTGCTCTCTCTCTCTCTCCCCTCATTATCTTACTAACTTTGGTAGTTGATCGTATCTCTCTGACTATAAGATACTACGAGTTAATGACAAACTCGCTGAGTTGCTGTGTTGCAGCACTGCTACTTTTGTCTCAAAATAACCTTTCTATCCTTGCAGCCTGCTTCTAAAGTATCAATATTTTTAAGAGGAAAGGATTTGGAGTGGGTGTAGAATGAGCAAATTTACACATGTCTTGAAAAATATTCTTTGCTAAATTTGTCCCCAGTTTTTTTGTGTCTAAAACAAAATTCTTAAAAATTTTCACTCTAATCCTAAATTTGCACATGCGTCCAGCACTCTAGTCCCAAATTTGCACTTGTTCAAAAAATATCTCTGATTTCTTCTTGATAATCAACATCAAGGTTTCTAATTGGTGATCTTGTTTATCCAGATTGGTTCGCTTTATCTCCCTTCCTCTATAAATAGATACTGTCGACTCTCTCTGCCACTCCCATTCAGCATCCACCCTCTCTCTGCTCAATCTGCCCCAAGCTCCTTCGAAGGCCTCGAAAACCTTGCAATCGCTGAAGGTCGTGGTGCCGAGAAAAGTCGTGTTGCCGCAATCTGCCGAGCCGAATCAGATGGTTCAAAAAGGTTCGAATCAAGCACGCGACGAACAGAGGCACTATAGAGGAGTCCAGGGGGGCGTGGGGGGAAGTTTGGAGCACGAACGGCAAGCAACTCTGGCTCGGAACTTATGACAACGATATCGATGCTGCGGAGGCCTACGACAAAAAAGCTTTGGAGATCCGCGGATCAAAGGCGAAACTCAACTTCCCTCCCGATGGCAAGAAACGACACCAAGAAACGACGGCGGCCCGGGCCGATGGCAAGAAACGATGCCAAGAAACGACGCCACGAGGAGGAGGAGGAGGAGGAGATAACAAGGTCATCGTGAAGAAGGAGGAGCTGGAAGGAGACAACAACGTCTTCGTGAAGAAGGAGGAGCTGGAAGGGGACAACAAGGAGCTGGAAGGTGACAACCAGGTCTTCGTGAAGAAGGAGGAGCTGTAAGGGGACAACAAGGTCATCGTGAAGAAGGAGGAGGCGGAAGGGGACTGGCACGAGGAGTAGGAGGAGGAGACAACGAGTTCCGTGATTTCTTCAGAGAATTCCCTTCAACTAGCATCGTGAAGAAGGAGGACCTCGTGACTAAGCAGGGTTTTACAATCTACGCACAGCACATGACATACATAATTACTTGTAAAATAAATATTGTATAGGACTGGACAAAAAAAATGGATACTTTCTATTGAAATTTTCTTGTCAAGAAAAAGGTATGTTTGTTTGAAACTTAGGCGTATAATGAGATGAAATCCATGAAAAAGAGCAAAGACTTTTCAAGGTAGTAACTCGGTATAATCTCGTGAAGGCAGAACTCCATTGTTCTGTACCAAACGATATGATTTTTTTTCCATGCTACCAAATTTCTATAAATTATTATAAGTGTAGAAAAAACCGTTGATAAAAAAAAAATGGCAGGTGATTATTTTCTAGTAACTTGTCAGTAATTTACTAACACTATATTGAAATTGCCAACTATTTTTTATAGTTTGCAAAAAACTGGCAATTTATTAACACTATATGCATGGTCCACGAAGAGGTCTATCCCTAAAATGTAAGGCACATCTCAAGATATTTGACTTAGGTAGACTCAGGAAATTACTGTTCAATTTCTTTGTTTCTCATAATGAACTTTTTACTTATTAAAAAAAAAAAAAGAATTTTTTGCATTTTTTTTTCTTTTTTTTAAACACGGTAATGCCTGCTAACAAACATTGAGGGTCACAATACTTGATGTGAACTTGACTAGTTTCGGGACCATGTAGGGTTATAAATAAATTGCTAAGCAAATGATTAAATGGCATTACCATTTTACCAATGAGAAGTATTGAGATGGTTGTAGAAAATTTCGCAAAAATATTGTGAAAATGGCTCTATCGAAACCAAATGGTAAAAAAATTAAAATACATTCAAAAATGCTTTATGTACTTTTCTTTGCAATATAAGGATGAACTCTAATTATTTAATTACCATGCTATGCATAGTAACTCACTTCCCACGGGCGGGAAGTTTCGAACCTCTCCCCTCCGGATGAGGGTTAAGAGCGCGAACCAACGCGTCAATAAGGTTGCGAGCTGCGCCTTTCACTCTATCAATATTAAGACATCAACAGCTGAAGGGAAATCAATCAAAATTCCGTTCGTTGACCTGATGGCGACGACCGTTCACTCGCCGCTCGTTCGCCGGAGCTCCGAAGAAAACCTCATCAATCGCCGCCTCCCCCGATCGCCGCGACCGGTGAGTTCACCTCGAATCTCCTCTCCTCTCCTCCTCGAACCGCAATTTTCCATTCGAGTAAGGCTTCGAGTCGCTTCGTCATCTTCGCTCGATGCGCTGCGCGAAAACGACGCCGTTTCGTCGCGGCGTCGGCGGTCGCGACGGGAACGAAAGAAGGGAGGAGAACCGGTCGCACGATTGTCGCTCGAGGCGCTTCTCGTCATCAGAATTGCGTGCAAATCTGGTGACGCGGGGCCCGAATTTCGGTATCTGTTGGCTATTGCCGCTACAATGTCGATTCATTGAGGGGGACGAGATTTTTTTTTTTCCTGTTTTTACACTGCAATCCTTTTACTAAATGCATTGCTAACATTGTCTTCTGCTATGGCAGAAAAAAATCGGACGGTTGGTTAGTGTTTTCTCAGAAATAATTTCGAGAGATATTGATTGACGGTCCTTTTATAAGGTTTTCCTATACGATGGGTAGTTTGATTTCTCCTTTTAAGGAAGTCAAATGCCGTGTTGGAGTTTTCATCTGTTGAGGAAATTAAATGTGCACTGGCTTTTCACTAGTAAGATTATTTAGAAAATTAGTTGCTTTTCACTAGTAAGATTACCTGCTTCTCACAAATGTCTATATTCACGAAACAGATTCGGTTGCCGTTGCTTACTTTGGGTTACTATGTGCCATCAAAGTTCTTGTGAACATTTTTCTGATGAAGATGCAACTGCAGCAGAAGAGAGACTCCTTGTGTATTGCAAGCCTGTTGAGCTATACAACATTCTACGCCGCCGTGCCAAACATAATGTAATTGTTTCATAATGCTCTCTTTTGCATACTCTATGTTTTGGCTTTTCCTTAATATATATACTTCCCTGGAAACACCAATTGGGATGATCAGCTTTGACTGTAGATGGGTATATCGAGGGAGGGAATACCTGTGATATAGTCCCTTGTTGTAGTTATTTATGTAGTGTAAATCATTTTATAACATATCTTAAACTCTACTCTTGGGTGGTACTATCAAAAGGGAAAAAAAAATAAAAAAAAATTAACATCTGGTCTCTTCAAAAGTTGGGCTAGCCAAAAGATAATTTTTAGGTGTTGGTAACTCCTTACCTTATCCTGATCCTGTTGAACAGATGATATCTGAATGCTATCATCATAGGGGTAAGATATAAAGTCCCTCGGGTTTTCATGGCTTTCATAATTCTAAGATATGTTCCTTGTTGTGATTTTTTGGATCCATCCATCCTAACATGCTGATCAAGCATCTGTTTGTGCTCTAGCCTTCTTTCCTCCGGAGATGTTTGCGTTTCAAAATACAAGCAAGACGTAAGCATAATAAGAGGTGAGAATTTTCATCCAACTACATACTAGGCTACTATTCCTCAATCATCGTTAAGGGATCTTATTTTCCAGTTATATTCTTTGAAATTACAGTACTTTAGTGCTTCTAGCGGCTATTCCCTCAGTGCTTCTGTCCAAGCTCATGCTCTTCTATGTAACTTTGATACCCTGAAAAGGAGTTTGTGTGTATTTACTATTCCGTAATTTATAGGAATATTTCATGGGCCTTTGGTTTCATATAGGGAAATGCTATTGCATATATGGGCTTTTGACACAAGAGAAACAAAATGTACAAAGTCCTTGTATTTGTGGCTATTTCTAAAAAAGAATGGTAAATCAAGCTCGTTTGTGATTGAATGGCTTCGAAAGACCTCTTAAGGTGGCGGTTTTTATGTTGTTGCAGTTGTTGGTTCCTTATTTTTAAAGTAGCAGGGCATGCAAAAATTTTGTTCTCATTTTCTCATTTAGTTGACTAAACTGCTAGAGAACAGCAGCCGTTTCCCCTTTTCTTTTTTTGGGGCCAAGATGACACATGTCTAGCCATGTTCTCTCTTTTCTTATCCTAATAAGTTTATTTTCTTTATCGAAAATGTCTGTCCACTTTATTATTATCCTTCGTGTGATTCTTCTTCTATTCTGGGGTTCCTGTAACATTTACCATTTTTGTGCTAATTGTCTAGGTTGAGGGCTGGAATAGTCGTTTTCAACTATAGGGACCGCAACAACGTGCATCTAAAGATTGAAGGTACATGGATTCATTAATAGTTTGAATTTCGCATCTTCTCCATCTCAACATTTTGTTGTGATTAATTTTCTATGATGCAACATAAAGTGACTACACCACATATGCTAGGGCTAGGTATCGGTTTACTCTTCTTATAAGAAGAAGGTAGAATACATGCAATGCGAACATAGTTAGTGTGGAAATGCAGAAGTAGAAATAGACCTTGGAACTTTTGCTCTCTCTCTCTCTCTCCCCCATTATCTTACTAACTTTGGTAGTTGATCGTATCTCTCTGACTATAAGATACTACAAGTTAATGACAAACTCGCTGAGTTGCTGTGTTGCAGCACTGCTACTTTTGTCTCAAAATAACCTTTCTATCCTTGCAGCCTGCTTCTAAAGCATCAATATTTTTAAGAGGAAAGGATTTTGAGTGGGTGTAGGATGAGAAAATATTCTTTGCTTCAGAGCTTTAGACTGAAGTTCACATGTGTCTGCCTCCCAAAGCACAGTAGGGACATTAATGAATGGCAGTGCCTCTTTGAAGCTACTGTTTTTATCTTCTTCCTGTCGAAATTTGCTCTATTTGTACAAGGATGGGCCAAGCTTCGGTAGTAAAAACTTTTAATTGGTGCCTTTGTTTTAAAAATGCAGTAACTGAAGATTTCTCTTGCCCATTTTGCTTAATGCAATGTGCAAGCTTTAAGGTAAGGTTTTACATCATTGGTTTCTCTAGTATCATGCTCTCACCTTTTTATCTCTCTTTTCAACTCATACATGTTTGCATAATTTTGATGAATAAACTTGAGCTTTTATTTGTTTGAATAAGAAAGAAATACTGCTCTTTTTTTAGGCATTTTGCATACTTTCCATCACTCCATGGAGTTTCTGAACTAACTAGACTTTGGCATATTGGTGAAGTTTCATTTGATATGATGTACGTCTTATGCGTAGAGAACTTGGGTTTCACATGACAAGGGCTTCTTTGTACTTTAGGCTCTTAAATCCAGCTGGCATTTCAACTATCTAAATTGCCTCATTTTAGAGTTCACTTTGCCTTCCAATTCTTTTGGAACTTTGGCCATATCTTGAGTTGTTCTGGGCACATACAAAATAAGGGTTCTCTCTATAATGCAACTGCACCCAGCTATTGATGCCAACTTATTGTGTACTTCTCAATTGAGCAACACCTAATGTACTCTTTTATTCACCCTTCAGAAAAATACTTCTCAACAGCACGATTCTTGAGAAATTTTCACCTGACAACTTTTTTGCATGATATATTAAGCAAGATAACCGTTCCTTGACATCTTTGTTTTCAGGGTCTAAGGTTGCATTTATGCTCATCGCATGACTTGTTCAACTTCGAGTTTTGGGTTGGTAACCAGTTGCCTGGTTGATAAATAAAATGCTACTTTTTCCTCCAGAACCTGCTGTTAAACTGAAAGTGGTTTTTTAGGTTTATGAAGAGTATCAGGCAGTGAATGTCTCTGTTAAAGTTGATATGCTGAGATCCGAGGTAATATATTTCCACTCAAAATAACTTTTTTACGGTCAATTGCTTTGATCATTGGATGTTTAATTCTTAGCTCATAACCTTTATGCATTGATTGGTTCCATTATAATGAATGGGATGTTATGTTTGTGGGCTTCACTTGGGTACCTTACTATTAAATTTTTGCCCCTCATTTTCCAAAATTTATCAGAAGTGAGCAGAGATTATTTGAATTGTCTGTGACTATTTCAATACATTAAGATAGAATAAGTGCCAGATTGTAACTTGTTAGTGCTGTATTGTTGTAGATGAGGAGTAAATCAACTTGATCATTTTGCTGGTCCTTTTGCCTTATCTGAATGATGAAGAGGAGTGGCTGGGAAATGCGGCACTTCCTCATTGTGGTGATGGGTTTTGAGGAAATGCAATGTCTTATGGGATAAGCATGTATTTGATGAAAAGCAGTGTCTCATCTTTTCTCTTCTTAAGTTATAGGTCTTTCAACCCCTCTGCAGGGCCCCTAGACCCCTGAAACCCAGCCACTTGTTCAATTTCCAACTATAGCTTTAAGTGAAAAGGTGTTTTTGGCTATCCTTTAATCGGAAGTTGACATGAAGGAAACTTGAACAAAAACTTGTTTGTATGACTTTAGAACATGATGCAGTCTTTGCTAGTGTCTAACAGGAAATCATTTTTGTGAAGTATCTTACTTGAAAAGGACTCTTTGTTAGATAATTGAATGCCCATACAATTTGTTGCATTCAATGTTTGTGCAGGTTCCGACTGAAGAAACAGACCCTAGATTGTGGACATTCTTCTTCTGGTTAGTCTTTCATTCTTTCAATTCCACTCTTTTCACTATCCTTTGTATTCCTCATCTTTGAATAATAACAGAATTAAAGGTTAATACAAACTATATCTTCAGCCCAAAACCACGAAGGCGTCAGTCAAAATATTCTGCTCAAAATAGGAAGCATGTCCAAGTTGAGTTATTGGAATTTGATCCATCCCAATTGGCCAGTGAGGGGTTGCAGAAAGGACCTCAGGAAGTTGAAAATGGTGATAATTTCGCTATTAATTCTTAAAGCATAACAACTAGTAAACAGCCACCTGCATGATCATGTTTCATTTCAATAACACTTATATATGGTCGATATTTTAATTTCTCGCAGACTTGATGCATAATGAAATTTTCTTTGTTGTCTCAGTTTGTTAAAGAAATTTGGGATCGGAAAAGAAGTGAGAAGTTTCCTGTTTAATTCTTCATATAAGGACATCAAAATTGAAATATGAAAATTTGAATTTATATACCTAGTGTCTTTAGAGTATTAGCATACTTTAGTAGTATCCTTCGAAGGATTGGTTGCTATTGCCACAAATCACTCTTGATGAAGAAACACAATTCTGCTAACATATTTTTGTTATCCTCATTTCCTTAGTTTGAAAGGTACCGGCTGATGTGTGAATAGTGATTTACAATGCCTCTCATGCTTGGTGTGCCGATGAGTTGTTGCTCATTTTTAGCTGTTCGATGAAGATTATTTGTATCCTTTTACCCTGGTTTGAGGTTTGAGATTTTACTTTGCTAGCATGGTCAATTTCACATACTCAGTAAAAAACATGTTTTTGCTCTTATCTTTTTAACTTAAAAGGATATGCATCCCTCATGTTGATCAAATTCTATGCTGATAGTTAAATTGTTATTTTGGTTGTTATCATTCTGACTAATTTCACATCATCATGAATTGCTCTTAGAAAAGTTGGTAAAGCGTACCGATGGGTATATGATAGTTGCTAATTCATGCAGCATTTATAGCGAAGTTTCTCCCATTAACTTTGTTTGAAAATGGAATGAACATATCGGAGAGTATGCATATCAAATTCACATAGCTAAGAAATGAATTTGTAAATCATCAAAAAGATGTGGGAAAGGAGAAAGAGCCATTATTTTGATGGGGCGATATGGCAGAGATTATTCGCTTAGCAATCACCAGTCATCAAATGTTACTGACAATATCTTGCCTGATCAGGGTCAAATTTTCATCATACAATTTCTTCCTGCATGCATGCAGCCTTGAAGGTTCAATGTATAATGTGATTAGGATGACTTCTCTCGATGGTTGGAAAATCTACTGACCTATTTTATCTGTCACAGCTATGCAGAATGGAGTGCATGAAGCAGAAAATTTCTATCCTGATGATCCTAATACAGCTGAGTGTTTAGAGCATGTTGCATCCAGTTTCAATGTTTCAGGGACTCCAACTTCAATGGCTCAATCTTCTATAGACCATGAATGCATAAAATCATCAGCTGGAAGTGATCCGGCTATTCTTCAAATTTCAAAAACAAAAAAAATTGTTGTGGAACGTTCAGAATCTAGAAAGTACGTATGCCCAATTCTTTGACAAGTAATCCATTTGAAGCACGTTCAGTGGGCTGTTAACTTCTGCCTGAACAGATTAGTTGGAGTGCATATTATGTCTACTAATGGCTCACTGTTATTGTAACATATTTATTTCAGCCGGGGGCAATTGCTGAGACGCCAGTTCTATCACTCTCACAGAGTTCAGGTGATTGCTAAACTCAGATCCATCTTTGAATTAGATTATCTTTATCAGTTGGATCCCTCTATGGTTTGCCATTCCATATATTCAATTTTTGCTCTTCAACCTGTGGATCTTGCAAACAATTAATGCTGAGAAAAATCTGTCAGGCAGAAGCATTTCGTTATTTATTTTAGCAATTCTTTGTAATGCCTAATGGAACTAACTCACCCAGCCATTAGCCTTTCCATTTACAGTTTTGGCAATGAATAGTTTAGTTGTCTAGCAATTATGTCCACATGATCATGTTCTTATCTCTGTGAAAGTCTTCCTAGATTTCCAGATTGGAATTTGTTAATTTGAATACAAGTGAAAATCATGATCAAGTCTTTGAATCTATAGGATTAGGTGTGGCATAATGATTGGCAGGATATGTTGTTTATTTCCTTCCTTTTTTTGTTGTTTTTCACCAGGCGTGCTGTTTCTAGTTGAGATTGTTCCATGATAACCTGGATGTCATAAATTTGAAGTCATGGAAACAGCCTTCTTGCAACCACACTTTTGAGTTCCATGCGAGTATAACCCTCCTTAAACCATAACGATGTGGGAATATCCTCAGTTAGGATGTTGTTACTGTTGTTGTTCCCTTAAGGGTTGGTAATTATCATGTTTGGCTCCTCTTTTCTCAGCAAAAACATCTCCCTCCTTGAAGAGTATATTCTGCTTAATAAAAAATAATCTCTCTTCGAGGTCTGGAAATCTTTTCACTAAAATGTTCATGCCATCCTAATACATCACCAAAATAATGTGCCTGACATGATTTCAATGAACTTGCTTCTTTTCTTGAAGCCTATGGCAGTGGATCAAGTGTTATCAGAGCGGGACAGTGAGGATGAAGTAGATGATGACATTGCAGATTTTGAGGATCGAAGGGTATGTACTTTTTCTAATTAATGATATGAAAGAGTATTGACATACTCAGATCTGATTTAATTGAAAAACTGGAATTTTCTAAAGATTGGAAGTAGAATCTCTGTCTGATGTTAGATACAGAAGGTGACATATAGCTGGAAGCATTGCGGTGATTTTTGGGCTAATCAGTTTGACTTTGTATGTTCTAAAATAAATCAGCAGCAGCTTTGTAGCTTCTCTGTCTGCCTGGTGTTTTCCCCTTTTCAGAATTGGTTCTACAGCTAACAGTGGATGATCTGTATTGTAGCCAACAGACCTTAAACATAAAAAGAGCTTTTAATTTGATTCTTCATCTTAGAGCAGAAATGGATTAACTGAAGCTGCTTTCTGGAAACAGCTTTCTCCTAGTTCATTCATGGCTCAAAAAAATATATGATTCAGCAACAGGATCTACTCATGGCACTTAAGATTTAATGGATGGGATATCTGCTGCTTCCTTTCTAGTATCTGCTTCTGCAATTTAATGGGATGGACCATATGTACATAGAAGAGCGAGAATTTGTGATTTTCCCTGTTAAAAAATTACTCTCAGGAATTCCAAACTGCCAAACTGGGTGATTTTAAGAATACTTTTGTTTTAGATACCCTTTAACTCAACAATTTAGGGATGTGTCACACAAGATATTTGGGTACTTTCATACATGATTTGCTCAGTGGAGAAGCGAAAATTGATAAGTGTTTGCTCAAACTATCACCTGTCTATTAAGACCATCAACAGTTCTTGGTAGCACCCTGTGGAACAATTGTTTCTCAACCTCTTAATTGGAAGTATCGATCACTAGTTAAATCTTTTGTTTGCAGATGCTGGATGATTTTGTGGATGTCACCAAGGATGAAAAAGATCTCATGCATCTCTGGAACTCTTTTGTCAGAAAACAGAGGTAATCATCAAGTCTCTCTCATGTTTTTTTTTGTAAGACGTCTCTCTCTCTCTCATGTTTTATCAGTCATATAGAGAAAAATGGAAATTATGTGAAATTTACTTTTTCAGATTGTTCTCATCAGTAAATGCTGCTAATAGGCGCTTTTTTTTTTTTTTTTTTTTCCAACTCTCTTTTATCAGTTAATGTATCCCATGTACGTCATTCTCGATTGGCACAGGGTTCTGGCAGATGGTCATGTACCATGGGCATGCGAAGCGTTCTCAAAACATAACAGCAAGAAGCTTATCGAATCTCCACCTCTCTTTTGGTAGTGTCTCGTGTGCTTTGGCTCTAATATGCTTGTTACACTGAATGAGAACCTGTTCGCCCCTTAATCCTCCAAATCAAATGTTATTTGAGTTTGCCAAGTGCTGTAGTTCTGCCACTGCACGAGATGCAAGCTTGGTCAAATTTTGCTGGTTCTTGCTTTTCAGGTGCTGGAGATTATTTATGATCAAACTGTGGAATCATGGCCTTCTTGACGCATCCACAATGAACAACTGTAATGTGATCCTCGAGAGCTATCGGAATGGAGGACCCGATGTAAAGTGAAAGACTGATCCTGCGAATTAACTTAGCATTCAACAGTTGACTATAGGTAACCCAAATTCAATCATCTAATTTAGTTTCATTCTAATGATCCACCTAGGGAAGAATCAATGTTGTTCATATAGAACCGGAGTGGAAATTGTGGTAGTCTTCTGGAAACGAGTCTAGATGGCTCTCTTGAGTAAGCCTCTTGCGCTGCCTCTGATTGCATCTTTCATGGATAACATCATGTTATGTACAGTTAATGTGGCGAGATTCGAGGGGGACCTGTTCATGTGTGCTTACATTTTGATGCCTTTATTAGCTTGACAGAAGATCAGTTTCCCCTTCGAGTTGATGGTAATCGAGTTGACATTAGTGAATAAATCAAGACTAAGAACACTGTCCAATTCTATAGTTAACCATAGTAGCATTTGAACTTTAAGGCTTTTGGTTAGTGTCATTGTGGAATTTAGGTTGCTTGCCAGGATTAATCACCTTTTGGGGAATAACAATAGTCTATAATTATGGATTTGGCTATGAAAATTGATGGTCATGGGTTCGGTTCCCGGACAGAGGCACTTAGATTTTGTCATTACAGTGGATTCTCATATTAGTTTCTAGGGGTGAGCGGGTCCAGGGTGGGTAGGGTCTAGACCTGGACCCTATTCCCTACCCTGTTATAACCGGTTCTCTTTTTTTGGATCTGTTCTACCCCCTGTTTTCATTGGACCTGTTCGCCCACCCCTGTTTTTCGGTCCGGGAACAGGGTTGACCCCTGTTTATATTGGAACTGTTTTGCAAAAAAATTAACCTTAGAAAAGCAAGTCTAGATAAGTTATCTGTTAAAACAAAAAGGCCGGACCAAGCACATCCTTCGACCAAACTCATTGGGAACATGTATAAAATTTGGACTCCCCTTGAAGAAAACAACCAAGTATATAATTCGACCATCTCGCATCCCCATATCCCACAAGATACATCAAGTTTCTCATATTCCAGTAATATACAAGCTAGCAATTTAACCAATTAACTAGCACATCCTCCGGTCCGGGAACAGTGTGAAAAAAGAATAAAAAATGACTAATGTTACCTGATGGACAGCACAATCAGAATGGCTTGGATCCCAGAAAACAGAACAGAAGCACTCCACTTATCAGTTTGGACTTCAAAAAGAGGTGCTCGCAATATAATTAACTCATCCATCAAAATATATTTAACTTAGTCAAAATAAAAACATTCTCGGGTGGGGCACTGGGAGCCTGTGGATGACCTTCGAGTAGCTGGGTGAGTCCGGATCCACATCCACCGTGGCGAGGTAATCGGGCTTCTCTATTCCAATTCCTGACCCAAGAACGAAAATTTCACAATCTCTTTTCGAATTTTGGAGATACCAAGCACTAGCACCAGCCAGACATCAGACATAAGTACATAAAACATATTTGGTGAGAAAAGTAGACGCGAAATTAGCATCGTGTTCACCCAAAAATGGCATCTTTCAATCTAAGGATAGCCAATCGATTCCTCATAAAGAACCAATTTCAGCCATCGAGCGAAAACCAAGCTCTTCCTAGAAAGACCTCACCACACGTTCGAAACCAGCATAAGAACTACGTATCGATAACCGCATGACGCAAATCATCCGTATCACGGACCGGTTCCTTTCTTGTTCCCGGGTTAATCGGCGGCGTGTCGAGTAACGAGATCGAGCACCGCACGAAGTTGCCAAGACGGAAATCTCAAAAAAAAAAAAAAAAAAAAGACGGAACGAACCCAACTCCGGTTAGAAAACGAAAAGGGAGGCGAAACAGAGGGGAAGACGAGAGTCCAAAAGCACGGAGGTGGGTTGAGAAAGAACAATCGATCGGGGGGAACGCGACGGAGCGAAAGCAAAGTACCCACCGGAGTAGATGCAAGTGACGTAGGCGAGGCGCTGCAGCAGGGGGCTTGGTGGGACGCGGCGACATCGGGTCGACACGAGATCAACTCGCGGTGGCTTTGACAGCCATTTCTTGGCGGTATCGCATGGCCGGTGAGGGCGGCAAGGATCGACACGGCCCGGGTGTCGCCCGAGCGAGCGGGGTGTCGTTCGGGCAGCAGTAGATCGGCAGCAGGGGAGATTTGCGGACGCGAGATTTGCGGGTTAGGGGTGTCGGCGAGGCAACAGCAGCAGGTGGAATGAGGCGATCGAACAGAGGCAGTGTCGGTGCTCAGGTGCAAGCTCGGCGGGGGTCAGCGGCTTCGCGGGCAAAACCAGTGGAGCTTGGCGAGGTCGCGGCTCGTGAGCTTCGGATGACCGGCGGAATGGCGGCGGTGGTGCGAGCGCGAGGGGGTGACGACCGACGAGAGCGCAGGCGGCGTCGGTGCTTGGGTGCTTCGCGATTTAGGGATTTCGGCGAGAGATAGAAAGGAAAGGAGAAAGACGGGTGCTTCGCGATTTAGGGATTTCGGCAGAGATAGAAAGGAAAGGAGAAAGACACAGACATATTGTGCGTTTTGGGGGCTTCAAACCGGTTCCCAAACCGATTCTCCAACCGGTTCCAAAACCGGTCCGGGTGATCCGGTTCCCGGGTGGGTAATCCCTCGGAACCGGTTCCGGACCGGTTCAAACGGGTCTCGATATTTGGGAACGGTTCCGGACCGGTTTCAACCGGAACCGGTTCGACTCACTTTTCCGGGTGGGCCGGTCCGGGAACCGGGTTGACCCGGACCGGTTGCACACCCCTATTAGTTTCTCTTCAGATATCCGACTAATTATAGTCGCATCATTAGGGTATGTAAAAGATTTGCGAGTATGACTCGATTTTTTTCACCAAACAAGCTTATTTGTATGAACAAGTATTACTCCTGAATAGGGATGAGTATGATTTCAGCATAAAATCAGGAATCCGAAAATCGGATTGGTGTGAACTGGCTTGGTTCTAGGTTCTGGGAAGAGATGGTCCAGGGAACTGGACTGGGATAATTAAAATCCTAATTTTTCTTCTCTAGGGTCCAGACCAGGGACTTCATTCTTTTCCTTCTATTCTTACCTCGTCGATTTTGGCTCTCTTTCTCGAGCGATTTCATTTGTTTCTTTGGCTTTCTTCCTCCTCGAAAATTTCTATCACGACTCCAGATCACGAATCACGAGCCGACGCTCCTCATGTCTTGTCGCTGTCACTGCGGTTGACCATGGGAAGCACGAGTGACGGGCTCCATTGGCGATGATTTTGCTGCTCTGTCGCTGCACAAGTGACGTTGCTGCTCTGTTGCTTCTTGTTTCCCATGTCGCTTACCGTAGTTCCCCACGACCCGCTGCCACCTAATGATTTTACCCTGTTTCTAGCCGAGAGGGTCCGAAGAATTCAAGATCTCGAAGCACGTAAATCATATTTGAATTCGAGTTGCTTCTTGATAATATATGATGATGTTTCTGCCTCATTGCTGATTTTAGACTGAACCATTGAGATTGCATAGACTAGATTGCAGTGCACGCGCATTGTTTGCTTGAAATGCTCTTCAAACACAGTTGCGAAGAGCGAAGTAACTCTTGATTATCAAGCCGCCATTTTTCATGACAGTGCGTGATAATGGGCGAATCCAATTTGTTGACAACAAAGAGGTGACGACCGAGCTTGAATCACTGTCGAGATTCATTGACAAACAAGTCGAACGTCCCAAGTGCAACGAAGATTGAATATCATGCATCGAGGAATTAGTTTTTTATTTTCAATGGTCATTAATTATTTAATTTGCAATATGCACACTTGCGTTAGGCCTAATATGGCTATGTTCCGGTTGATAACTTAATTACTGGTCAAAATAATGTATTATAAGACAGTGCCACAAATTCAACACTAATTATACAATTATAATATAATAGTTAGCAATTGTACTTATTAATCAAGGGTTTGAGAGAAAGAAAAGCTCCTTCTTAAGCGGTTGGGTGGTGTCTACTGTCTAGGTCCGCTTTCTTGGGCCTCGACTAATCCTACTCCTTGGGCGATCTTAATAACTTTAATTCTCCACATTGGCCTAGTGAATTCAGATGATGACGAATCTATACGAAAAATTATCCTTTTTCAAGAACATGTTAAAGTACTCCTTATCTAAATGCCTCCTTGAAATGGTGTCGCTCAATATACGAAGTTCATAAGTCACTCTAAGTATATCTAATATGATCAAGCAACCATGAAGCAATTAATTATGAATCCACTTTATCTCGAGCTCGATCCATCACACTCAAGCTTCATTTGTTTAATAAAAATAAATGATCGTGAAAATGTTTTCCAAAAAATAATTATTTATGTCGCTTATAAAATTGAACGAGATAAATACAAATTATTGCCAATAATGAAAGTATTTTCAGTGGCTAATTAATTTAAAAATAAGAGCAACTATTTTTAGAAAAAAATATTTTTCAAGTCATTTATTTTTCCAACATTTAAATACCTCCTTGAAGTGATGTCGTTCAATAAATGAAGTTCATAGCCTCATAGGTCACTCTAAATATACTTAACATGAATTTTATTTGATGGTAGTCATGCAACCATGAAGCAATTAATTACAAATCCGCTTATTCTCGAGCTTGATATGTCACACCAACGATTCGTTTGTTTTGTATAAAATAAATTATTGAAAAAAATATTTTTCTAAAAATAATTATTTATATTTATATTAGTAAGAAAAATATTTTCATTATCTGCAAATATACTTAGATGTTAATTAGTGTAGATGATGAAAACGCTTTCATTGGCCAATTATTTTAAAAATAAAAGAGCAATCATTTTTAAAAAAATATTTTTAAATTATTTATTTTTCGCGAAGCAAATGGGTTTAATTAAAGTTGGAAAGAAATGAATTAGATTTAATTAATTAATCGATCTTCATTTCGATAGAGGAGCCTGGAGCGAGTCGGGACTCGGCGACGTGTCAGCTCGAACCGAAACATATTTATAAAAAAAAAAAAAAAAGCCCGTTTCTCTCGCGTCACTTCGCATTTGCCATCGCAGTAGAAATCGAAACCGAAATCGAAAACCCCTGCGCACTTCCTTCTCCATCGAGAGATTCTCACACCTCCTTTTCACTTTCTCTGTTGCCGAAGCTCGAAGCAGGTGGTCACTTTCGATGGCGACGGTAGACGAGAGCCCATCCGGCGGCAAGCGGTGGCTTCCTCTCGAAGCCAACCCCGATGTCATGAACCAGGTAAGTTGCGTCTGCTGCTGCTCCTCCCTTTTTATTTATTTATTTTTTTTTTTTTTGTCTTTTTCGGTGCCGGCGCGAGTTCGGATAGACGGGAACGGGAATCGGCGACGCCCGATTCGGCGGCGTCGAGCGGCGCTTCGATTTCGACCTCGGCGGTGGAGTTCGGTTGCGTCGGTGGGAGGGAGGTGTGAATTCGCGATCGGGCGTTTGATGGCGGATGAATCGTGCGAAACGAACGCGGCGACGGTCGTTAGTTGGGGATTGTGTCGACTGGGCGAAGCGAATGATCGTTTCTTCGTGGAGATGAGTGTGGATTGATCTGGACGACTGGCTAGTGTTTGTTGTTACTGAAGTGACTGGGGCAGTCCTGATCTTGATTACTTAGGTGAATGTTCAAGGTGATTGCGCTTAATAGTGAAGTTGGTTCCGATTATTGGGTCCATAAATAAACTGGTTGATGATTTTGCGTGTAATACAAGAATGACACCGTTCTAGAAGCGGGTTCTGTCCAGATTGTTCGATTTTGGCTATGTTGCTCTGGTCCCTGTGTGAAACTAGTGAAGTGTGGAAAATCTGTAGTTTTTTTATGATTACCTCTAGCCAATTGGCTGGAAAAAAAAGAAAAAGAAGACCTTTAGTCAGTCTTCTGCTTCACCCACTGTGCATATGTAGAATGACATACATGGATGTCTTTGGGTTGGTTGGTATGTGGGCAGATTAATTTATTTAGAAAATTTTCTTATGTGGATGGCTATCTGGGTTGTTGTGCTTTTCAGTTCTTGTGGGGCCTTGGTCTTCGGGAGGACGAGGTCGAGTGCGTCGACGTCTTTGGGTTAGATGACGAACTCTTGGAGATGGTCCCAAAGCCTGTACTCGCTGTTTTGTTCCTCTATCCCATCACGGCACAGGTGCCTAGATTTCGTTGTGCTTCCATCCTTCTTAGTATGTCTGTCAATTTCTTGTGGATAAAGGGAGACAAGATACTTAATGCTGACTCATATGATGCTTTCTCTGTTTCAGTCGGAAGAAGAGAGAAAACAACAAGAAAGTTTGAAGAAGGTAGGGTTTCTTCATCCTTTTATGTATATGTCATAAATGTATTGATAGGTGAAGAGTGAAGAATGTTTATTTTGAACATACTTTCAATGATGCCTTTCAAATTAATAATGGATGAAACCCATTGTGTTTTACTTCTATTTATTCTGTTGCCAATTACTAATCTATGATGGCATGCAATAATGCTTCAAGTACCCATGGCTTTCAGTAGCTATTTTACAATATTTATTCAGCTCTCTTTCTAAAAATTTTGGTAAACTTTGGTCATGACTTCTGCTTATCATCCTGATGTTAGGAGTGTAGCAGTAAAGTTTATTTCATGAAACAAACTGTGGGCAATGCTTGTGGAACAGTTGGACTTCTGCATGCTGTTGGGAACATCACTTCAGAGGTCAAGCTTGGTAAGTTTCCACTAGTTTCCTTTATTTGGACTGTCTCTGCTCTTTGTAATTGCATGATAAGCTTGTGAAGAAGCATACATCCTCCAAAACCTCAGAAGTTCTTGTTAAAAGAGCTGTAGAAGGTAAACATAGGAATCATGAGTCCTTTCTGTAGGATGATTGACTGGTGTTACGTTTTCACTTCACACCCCAATCACACTGACCTAGGGAAGAATTATTAAGAATTTGGAGGAATGATGATACTATTAGGACCCTTAAGTGTTGGAATCATCCAGTCTAAGATACATTTAAGCCTTAGGAGATGGCCTTAGCAATGTTAAAAGAACAAAACAGGTACAAATGATAAAAGAAGGGAAAAGAAAAGAAAGTAAAACTGCTACTGTCATCCAGAGCTCTTTGAAGAAAAGGACAGGACTTGAACATCTTCTTTACATGGATTAGAGCTGTCATATTTACGAACTCATACTAACTTTTTCATGACTAGGAGGCAAAATTTTGAATTATGTTGTGGAATATACAATCTCATATCTGCAATGATGGCTATGCTCTTCATCAGGAATTTTGCCATTCATAGATTTTTTTATGTAGAGGATAAATATTCATATTAATTAGACATTTCTAAATTAGATGTCTGCCTCCATTTAAACTCCTTTTGACATATATTTTTCCTTTTCTTCTCCTTCAGTGGAGGGATCCTATTTTGATAAGTATTTCAAGTCCACTGCAAATATGGATCCTTATCAGGTAATATCTCTCTCTCTCTCTCTCTCTCTCTCTCTCTCTCTCATGTGTGCACAAATGAGTAAGCACAAAGTGCTCACTGAGTTTCATCAATTTGTTTAGCAATGGTTTCCTCTGGTTAACTCATAGTCTTTGCATTCTTCTCCGTCTACGTCCTTAGCGTGCTGTATTTCTGGAGAATGATAGAGACATGGAAGTCGCCCACTCAGTAGCTGCTACAGCGGGTGAAACAGAGGTAATAGATTGTCATGGATCACTTTTACACTAATCCATGGTAATAGGATTGTTCTGGAGCTATGAGCTAAATTCTCCTTGTTAACTTTTAATTTGAGCACTGACTGTTCATTCTGTCCCACTAATTATTCTTGACAGGCATCAGAGGTTGTTGATACACATTTTATCTGCTTTGCTTGTGTAGATGGTAAGCAGTCCTCCCCCTTCCTCTTTTCTCTTCCTGTGCTCTCTCTCTCTCTCTGTGCCCTTTTTTATTCTGCAAGAAAAAACTTTTTTATCTGACTGGCCACTTGACTAAAGTCTGATGATCTAATGGGATCAGTTGCCTCCACAAATATGTAGGTGAACTGTTTGAGCTGGATGGAAGAAAGTCCAGTCCTGTATCACATGGTCCATCCTCACCAAGCAGCTTATTGCAGGTCATTTTTGCTGTCATTTTTTCTGGACTCTGTCTTCTAATTTGCTTCCTTAGCTGTTATCTTGGATTTGTTTGGTTCTTTGGAAACTATACTGATGTAATTGTGGTGCTGGGGGAGGAAGGGCAGGGGTTTTGGGGCAGGAATGGGTTTACGGTGTGAGAAACTTGCTTCATAGGGATATTTCATGTTCTTTAACTCATGATCTAGCAATTTGGTCAACCTCTATTATTGTTCTTTTTTTGGGTTGGTACCGGTTATCTACTATCATCACCCATGCTACTGGAGTTTTATCTAACCAATTTTTTGCATGACAGGATGCAGCTAAAGTCATCCAAGAAATGATCCAGAAAAATCCAGATTCACTCAATTTCAACGTCATAGCCCTTTCTAAGAAGGTTTGAGGCATATAATGTCTATAACGGAGCTCGTCAAGTTACCCCTGCTGTGGATGTACTGATTGTCGATTTCCCAGAAGGATGTCAGTTCTTTCATAGTATCATGTTAATCATCGATAAGAATAACTTGCCACTCACCAGAGGGCCTGTAATCCGTCACTTGTGGATCGTTCACTTTTAGGCCTATGACCGAATCTTTGGGTTTAGATGTTCCTGCTGTGTCCAAAAGTGGTGGAATGGATGTTATGCAGCTGAAACTTGTAAGTTTATTGCTTTGCGTAGGAGACAGCCTCCTTTTGATGCTTCATCATGGCTTTGATGAGTTCATTTCATTTTATGTGGAAAGTATGCATCATGAATTTCTCCATTTTGAATGACATCGTTACTTTACACAGCGCATAAAATGATTTGGCAATTTGCTTTTGGTGTTTGTGTGGCGTAACCGGTACTAGTTCATGAGATGATATGGAAAGGGAAGGAGAAAAACGACGACATGCGGGATCGCGAGGAAGTTGAACGTCAAGGTTAAATTACATTTCTAGAGAGTTTCTTTCCATGCTTGGCTTCCCTGAGAACTTTGCAAAAGACATGCGAATGTGAGAGGAGGGTCGTCGCTTTTGAAATGAAGCTTGGGAAATGAAAATCACGCTTTGACATTACCAAAAGCCGGAAGAAAGTCGAGTCAAAACTTCCGGGGACGGAAAGGACAGAGGGAGGGGGTGGTGCAGAGTTTTACCTTAAGACTTTTCTATGCGATTTGAGAGCAGTAAACCCATATGGTTCGAAGAATTCGTATGGAGCCGCCAGGGGAACGAGACAATGTGATGTCTCATGGGAGCTTTTGGCCATCGGCCATCGTGAACCTCATGGTCGGCTTGCATATGTAATAATAGTCGTGGAGCGACTGTGGAGCAGTCGCTTCTTTCATCTGTTAGACGCATATAACAAAGGAACTCGTTTATGAACGGACCGGTCTAACACTGTCGATGGGAAAAATTCGAAAAGAAGTTCTAAATCAGTAAATTTTTTGTATGAATATCTAATCGTTTAAATTTGATTGATTTAGTCCAAATATTTTGACGATTTGTCGATATAATTTTTCAAACTAATTTTAGCCAAATATTATTAATGTGGATATTAACCATCTTGTGTGGTATAACTCGAATTGATGTGGACATTTTTGTGTTTTTTATAAATTTTCTTTTCTTTTATTGTCTTTCGCGCCCTAGGCCCATGGTGAAAAAAAAAAAGAATACAAAATTTAGACAAAAATTCAGAAAAAATTGCAAATACTGTTCACATAGGACAATTGTCATCCCCATCAGTGAATTGCATTGGCAAATTGTCATAGGGTTAGGATTAAATTGTTAAATGGAAAGTTTATAACTGAATATTCGTATAATAAGTTTAACACTTCCTTGATAATCATCTCATTGTTGATGGATTCAAGTAATGGGCAGGGCGAATGCCCTTAAACAATACCAAAGTTTGAGTGAAGGACCCTCGATTGATTTTGATTAGATAGAATTCATACTTTAATTAATCGTCTCATCAATGGTGGCCATGACACATTCATATTGATCGGAGAAATCAATACGTACTCTAAAAGTATTCCTCCTTTTCTCATATGCGTCTATGCCGCCATTGAGCGGAGGAATACATCGTATGTTCATTTTCCTGTTATTCGAAGTGAATGAGTGTCGAGGCAATGCAGAGTCCCGCTCGAGCAATGCCAAATCTCGAATCCTTTGATGTCGTGAATGGACACATCTCTTAAGTCGTCGATCACTTTCTTCCACTGCGCAACAAACGTTCGGCCTCATGATCATGGAATAGAATTTTCTCGGTCATTCCTTTCAATGAAACGACAATGCATCGGTCGGTATGTATGCTAAGTCCCCACTTGCCAAAAAAGAGCAGAAACGACCAGCCCAAGAATTTCCAGGAAAAGCCCCTTTCCGTCTTGCTTGTGTCTTATTTCGCTTCCCATTGTCACAAAACATCCACGGCAAAAAAAAACACAACCCGAAAAGAAACAAAAAAAAAAAAAAAAAAAAAACAAAAGAATTTTCACAAAGGTTCCCTCTCTGTCCTGACCCACATTTCGTTACACGGAAAGAAGATGTAAATCATAAGCTAACCAACAGCTGTTCGCCATTTGTGGACGTTCCAACTTGTCGTCCAACTTGGAATTCCTTCGTCTCATTCTCTGGCGTGGCCACGCGCGCCGCCGCGGGAGCCACCGACGGGCCCGCCGCCTTCTTCCTCCTCTTCCCAGCGTCGTTGTCCAGTGATGACGATGATGAAGCCGACGACTCCGGCGATGGCCGTTTCGGCGACGATCGCTTCGCCGTCACCCTGACCGGCTCGGGCTCGCCCGAATTGATCCGGAGAGGGAAATTGAGCAAGGCCCGCGAGCCGCGCATCCTGTAGGCAGCTCGGTCGTAGGCCAGCGCCGCATCCTCCGCCGTCTCGTAAGTCCCGAGCCACACCCGGGCCCCGTTCTTCGCCGGGTCGCGGATCTCCGCCGCGAACTTCCCCCACGGCCGCCGCCTCACTCCTCTGTAGTGCCTCCCCGCCGCCGGGACCGCAACAGGCGGTGGCCGAGTCGCGACGCACTCCGGCGACCAAGTCGGGAAGGACTCTGGCTCTGGCTTCACGGAAACCTGCGCCGCGAAGCCGGGCAGGCGGGCATCCTGGGAGCCCGACGGGGCCGAGCCGAAGGAGGCAGGCTCGTTCAGGAGCCTGTAAAGGACCACGTCGTCCGGGTCGTCTTCCCTGAGAGGGAGCCCACCCCAGTTCTCGGCCACGTACGGGCACGGGTCACCGCCGAGGCCCGCGGTCCACGACTGAGCTCCGTTGGGACAACTCGAGAGGAGCGGACTCTCCGAGTCGTCGAGCAACAAGTGCCTGCTGATGGATTCAAGAAGCGCCAGGTCGGACTCCTGGAAACTCTGTGCATACATGTTTCCAACCCAGGATTTCTCGATGCTGAAAATGCTCAAAATCCAATCCTGGGTACGTCAATATCTTAGGCCAACTCACTTAATATCTTGAGAAAGAGAGAGAGAGAGAGAAACAGGACGTTGCAAGTTTGCAAGGGAATTGTCAAGAGTTTGAAGAAGATGGTGGGCATATATAAAGGGGGAGATCGAGCTGACGGGTGAGGCCCCAAGGGGGGGCTTAAAGCCGACGTGGGTAGGGTCGCCCTACAGAAGGGGAGAGATTCATGTACCTGGAGGATTGTCCTGACGACTGCTGTCTCGGAAGCTTTGCACCTACTTTTCAACGTCTTGTTTTGCCATATTCCATCATTTCGATTTCGATTTTCTAGGGGACCCCCTCGCGTTTCCATGAAGGTTCCGTGCGTGCGCGGATAGTGGCTTCGGGTGGAATTATAGACACGTGCTCTAATCGCCATTAAAATAACATGATCAAATCTTGGCATCTCTTTTTTTGTCCATTTGCCCCTCAATGCTTGTCGTCGGTCAATCGCTTCTTGTTCAACTTGCTCTTTGTTTAATGCTGCGATCGGATTAGTTTTCTCTAGTTTGTCACCATCTGCACATCCACTTGCGATAAAGAAATTCGAGGTCATTAGAAAATTCAGAGGATTCACATTGAGCAACTTCCCTCCGTATTCATACTCGTGAAGGACATTCGGGATTTCAGGATAAATATCTCTATCTCTTGCTGCGATTCAAATAGATGCATTTCCATTGCAATGCAAGTCTAGTAGCTCGTACTTACACAACCCTTAATCAACTCATACCCAACCGATCCGACCATATTGCTAAAGGACTTAGTTATATAACTCAATGTAGAAAAACTCATAACTAAATTAAGATTATAGCATAGAGTGACCAAATATGGGATTGATTGAGGGTAATAAAGAGTGAAGAGAGAATTATAGAATTGAGCTAGGATTAAGTAAATTGAACCCATTTAACATTCATATTCTCAATCTATTTATAACTCATTTACTAGATATGATTAACTCATATAATAACTTAACTCATTGAATATGAATAAAAAAATGAGCCCATCACTCAATCTGACAGGTTTAGATTTGACATACGAGGAAATATTCGATATTAAGTATATCAAATGGTACAAGGAAATTATGTCGCATCATTTAAATGGTTGTTAAATCATGGCAAAGCCATCTAAAACAATAGACATTCATGAAGTCATTTGATAAGCCGAGTTCAGTTGTCAGTTACATCATTCGCACAAGATAATGTATTTTAACCCCTTTTTTTAAAAGCTCTAATGGGCACATGTGCGTTAAACAGCATTCTCTATGATTTCTCTTGCGGATAACTCTTCGGACGAAGCGAATTGCCCCATTAAGATATATGAGGTGGCGGGCCACCCCATCAAATTGCGAGCTTCCTACCTTCTTTTGAGCCCTTTCTAGGAAGGAGAGGGCCATTAATTTTAGCCTCTTTTCCAAGCATTAGATTGGTATTAGTGTCATAATCGATGTCATGGTTAAAGTGGCGGTGGGGATTTGCTTTTCTTCGATCGAAATGAAAGGTTGCTTTTTAATTGGGTTGGTGGGGATTTGGTGGCGGCCACTAGGGACACGAATCGTTTTCTTAAGATCCATCTTTTGAAGAGGAGGCCCCCTCCCTTTCGTGTGGCCTTTCAACCTTATTTTGTGCTTTGAAGAGGAGAAAGAGGAGATGGAGAGAGCTCCGATCAAATCCATTTCGTTTTCATGGAGATCTCATTAGTACCGTCTGCATCTATCTGTCCCCCAAGAAAAAAAGATGTGATCAGATCGTCGATTTTCGGGCACATGAATGGATCTGCCCACTTTTTCGCACATAGTTTTAACACGACCCTTCTACAAAGTGCCCACGAGTTTCATAGTAAACTCGATCGCTGAGCAAGAACGCTGTGATTGTTTTTGTCATTTTAGCCATGAACCCATATGTAAAATTCAGATTGGGTATTTCACGTTTAGGGAAAAAGAAAAAGTTTGATTAGTTACAAAAGTTTCGCCTTTGAATCTCATTGATGGTGAGCCATATTGCCTGCCACCAAGCACTTAGTGGGTTAACATAGTTTAGTTGAGATGACATGGCGAAATGTTTAGTTGACATAATTGAGACAACATGACAAAAGGTATAGTTAACAAAAGAAAATGGTCATCGACGCGTGAAAAATGTGTTGCGATGCCTTCTTCAGGCACTAAAAAGAAAAAAAAATGCAATAATTAGTAATGAGATGTTTAATAATCGTTCATTCAAATTCAATTTATGAATTTGACAAATTTTTCGTTGATAGAAAAAAATGAAAGATTTGACTAATAGAATCAGAACGATCAATATTTACATAGTTTGATTTGTATAGTTAGCCGATCCGATCGGCTGATTAAAGTATATGTTCAATGGAAATGTCTAAATTCTTATTCATTTTCTTTTGGGTGATGCCGTTTAGAAAATTCATAATGTGCATAATAGTCAACTTGGAAAGGATAAGGAGAGCGACAATATGCATCGGATTGTGTGAAGATGAAGCGTATTCAAAGCGCATTTAGTGCCGTCCGATGTAGAACGCACATCCTCGAGGACGACAAGGGAAGCGCCACGTCGGCCGAGTAAAACCCTTTGAAGCTGACCAGCCTCCGGTCAAACCTGACTTTGACTTTGATTGGTCTCGGTTTCAATACTAGGGGTATCCCTTGGGAACAAGTCCCGCACGTGTGCGGACACCCACGTGCGAAAATTCTTTTTTAATCTTTTGGCGGCTTAATAAAAGAAAAGGAAAAATTAGGATAACTCCCCCCTTGCCGGTCCTCTATGTGAAACCAAAATAATGAAATATATATCAGATCCCTTATATATTATTTAACTAGGGGATTTTGGTTGATCACAGGTGTTCTATTTGGATTCTTTGAGCCATTAAATTAATGCGACATGCATTATTTTTAGTTAATCCTCTTTATATAAATAAATCTATGGGCAGTGCAGTTAGTTGAGTTCTTTCATCTAGCGAAGAAGGTCAAGAGTTTTAAACCTAGTGTTGTTAGTGATTAAGGTGAGGGCCCTGGCGACGGGTTACTGGGTCACTTTTCCCCGATGTATAGTCGTTGTTGGGCTTCTACCGCGGAGGCTCGCGATTAAAACGGGGGCCTTGACGGTAGGGTGCTGGGCCAGTTTTCCTCAAGATATAATTGTTGTTGGGCTTCCACCGTGGAGGCCCGTGAGACCCCAATTTTGGCCCGTGAGACCCCAATTCGACGTAAGTCGACAAGGGCAGCTCCGACGAATCCTCGATCACCAAAAAATAAAATAAAAATAAAGCAATATCTTTGTGCATTCATAATCACATGTGGAAGAATTTCCCATATTATTTTTTCTCCTTATTGATCCCCCATGATTTGATTTGTCAACATATATTTTAGCTAAAATAAATGTGGTTAGCGTTGATTTATTTTGCGCCGTAAAAGTGGAATTAGAGAAAACTTGTTGAGTTGCGATGGCACCTTTTTTTTCCTAATTCCATTGGAAGTTCCAATTCTTTGAGATGGGCAAGTTCATAGGAAACACTTTTCTTTCATGCCTACTTATTATCGATTATTTTATGGCATAGAATTTGTGAAAGGAACTCTTAAAATTGAACATGCTTCATTGTTGCTAATTAATTTTTAACAAGTCCAAGTAACTGGAAATCAAAAAGATGAGCCAAGAGTAGGAACTGGCGCACTTGTCAATTAAGGAGCCGTACTTTTGATCCGAGAAGGGTCACGAGACCTGTGATATCGACAATTTTTGGGGGTTAAATATACTTCTTATCTGTAGTTGATGATTCATGGAAAAGTAATAAAAATATACGGTCACTTTCGATCCAATAACCACACACATATTTTTAAACTCTAATTTTGCAAGTGCCATATAGATACGTCTAAACAAAACGGAACATTGAAAGGATCAAATTAAAGTTATTTTGGCATCTTGCTTAGACTTTAGGTGGTTTGGACTATAGTTGATTTTGGGTGTTTGCGGTGGACGTGAGAATTTAGAACTTGGGGAGGGCATCATCGGAAAGAATACAAAGATAATTGATGTAAAGGTGTAAATTAATCTCCAAAAGTAAAATTCAAATATTTATTTGATATATAAAAAAGTAGAGACATACACTTGGTTAGTCGAGATATATCTATAATACTTTCTCTTGAATTTTTTTATGGTCGAAAATGGACAGGGGATTGAAAGGGGGATTGAAAGGGATTGAATTTGAAACCTTTTGAAATCCATCTTCATTTACACTTCTGGACAGGGCATTGAAAGGGACCATTGAAATTTGACATTTTCTTCCCTTTCTCATCAATAATGCTAGCGAATTTCTTGAACAGGAGGAATTCCCAGACTCGTAATACCAAAAGTTGTTTGCACCTTTTAGACTCAAAATCCATCTTCTGTTCATGGGCTTGAAGGGTGTTCAAATATATAAAAAAGTAGAGATATACACTTGGTTAGTTGAGATATATCTATAATACTTTCTCTTGAATTTTTTTATGGTCGAAAATGGATGGGGCATTGAAAGGGACTGTTGAAATTTGACATTTTCTTCCCTTTTCATCAATAATCAATAATGACATTTTCTTCCCTTTCTCATCAATAATGCTAGTGAATTTCTTGAACAGGAGGAATTCCCAAACCCGTAATACCAAAAGTCGTTTGCACCTTTTAGACTTGAAATCCATCTTCTGTTCATGGGCTTGAAGGGTGTTCAAATATTTATTTGACATATAAAAAGGTAGAGATATACACTTGGTTAGTTGAGATGTATCTATAATACTTTCTCTTGAATTTTTTTATGGTCGAAAATGGATGGGGCATTGAAAGGGACTGTTGAAATTTGACATTTTCTTCCCTTTCTCATCAATAATGCTAGCGAATTTCTTGAACAGGAGGAATTCCCAGACCCGTAATACCAAAAGTTGTTTGCACCTTTTAGACTCGAAATCCATCTTCTGTTCATGGGCTTGAAAGGTGTGTGGTATTATTTTGTGATTTTTTATTGTATTAATTCAATTTAATGAAAATCATAGAAAGTAAATTGATTATAGGTGTATCAATTTGGAGTTTTTATGATTAAAAAATTAGTTTAAAGTAAATTTGTCATTGATATTCCGATTTAAGATTTTTCGTGGTATTAATAATAATTTTTCTTTTGACAGAATGGGTGTATGCTAATTTTAGGCCTTTTGCACCGTTTCTCATCATTTTAAGTACAAAGAATTTGACTTCAGATCAAAAGTAAATAATATTTAATATGCTTTAAACCTCAACGACTTTATAAAATTCATATTACCAAATACAGGGAGAAGACAATAAATTGAAAAAAAAAAAGAAAATTGCAAGGAATTTTATTGAATCATAACATATGATCTACATTCTTGGATTTACTATTTACTCGATGATCGAAATTGGACACAAACCCTTTAAAGGAAATTGATGAAGTGCCTAGGGAAGTTGAAAAAGTTACAAGGTAGGACTCGAAAGTTTTTACAATCAAGGACAAGAATTTTTTTTTTTTTTTTGATCTGCAAGTGCTAGAATTAGGAAACCCAAATTTTAGTCGAATTTGAATTTGAAACTTGGGCAAAATCTAATATCAACGATTTTCATCTAAATCCAATGGGCTCTCGCGATTTTTTTGTCTATTGATTCTTGTTTGTAGTGTCTTTTCTTTGTTGAGAGTGTGCTAAGATACGTATCGCATATACTTTACCTTGATTCTCATGTATCTTTAATGGGACATTCCTTTTAATTTTCCTTCGCAAGAATCTCCAATTGTCTCTTGACTTGTGTGCTACTAGAGATAATCTGTAACTGTTACCAATCCTCTAACTATAGTTACCCCTTGATCGACGGAACCTCTTGGACTCTAGCTTGCACTTCTTTTCATCTCTCGAACAATCATTGCGACGTGTCATGACCTTCACTTAAGACTTTGTCCAATGGAAAGTCATGATCGATCAGCTCTTCAGACATTCCATTGATGAGCTATCTGGGTTTATCATATAATTATGACCTATGAATGAGCTAGCTAGTCGGACATTCTAGCTAGTGGACCTTGCGGATCAAGTGTACGGTCTGTTTTGGTCTATCTGATTCCTTTATGCTCGGTCCCAATTTTTGTGCCCGGTGTCGAGACTTATCAAGTATAGTGTTGGAACCGCCGGCGGACGGCGGCGGTGGCGCGAGAGGGACTTCGAATCGGGCGCATATTAAGAGGCTATTGTGTATATGAGATGCTCGGGCTGCGTCAGACTTTTAGGACGCGCCAGTAAATATGGGTTTCTTTGAGCTTTTCCTCCTGCATAATTTTACGCAGTCAACGAATCAAATCTTTGACGATGATTTAAGATCATCGCAACACACGCTTGTTTCGGTAATTTGAGCGGATAGATTTCAACTGCAAATTCTTTCACAATGGAGGACATGCTGAAAATTTGGACGCCGCAATAGCAACTTTCATTGGTCGTTTCTTACCTTTTCGCCCTAGCTAATTTAGGTGAGAGAGCTAGGTCACACGTCGGGCTTTGACAAATTAAAATGGAATGGTTGACCATGATTCACTTTGATTTTCCGCTAGACTTGTCAATCGGGTAGGGTCAAGTCAGGTCTTTGGTTTAAATTGGATTGATTCAAATAAATTTATTTAATCCCGTTTTCATCAATTTTTATGCAATATAAATATAATAACTTATACCCGACTACCCATACTATTACAACACTTTTCATATTTAGTATGATCTATATATAAAAAAAAAAAATCACACTCAAATTGAGATGAGAGTACAAAGTAAGCGGACGTGAGATTGAGTAAGGGCGATAAAGCATGAAGAGAAAGTAATACAAATTTATATTTTTTGGGAATTAGTAGAGGTAAATTTGGTCTAAATAAGTTATAAACCCATTTATAACTCATTTATGATCCATTTAATAATCATATCATGTTTAAACCCATTTACGATCCATTTATTTAATATAATAAAACTCATGTATGATTTATTTAACACTCATATAAGTTAAGAAATAGATCAATGACCCATTTCAATGAGTCTAGCTGTGGTCAAACAGGTGTTCCGAGCTGATTTACTCGTACCCCGCTAAGTTCACCTTTCTCGTTTGATCAAAGGCAATTCATTCGAGCCTTTTTTCAGGGTGATGAGTAAGGACTGGACTGAAAGGGTCCATGCCGAATTCGGGAAACTTTACCCTTTTGGAGATATAAGTCATAACCATCATACAAAAGAAGACTCCAACAAATATTGCAATCCCCTAATCATACGTTCCTCGAACGTTACTTCCATCGCTTCAATTGCTTTTGCGGGACATGGTCAAATCAATAACGGGACAAAAGATTAGATGGCGAGATGCTTTCGGACAGCTTACCAAATCATGCACTCACCTCCGACGCCATTTTATTAATCGACCTTTAGAGGAAGGAAAGGAGAGCTGTCGGCGTCGGAGACCGTGGACCGAAACAATCATTAATATATACGACAGCAGGAATAGACCGCAACTTGTTCTTGTTCTGTTCCCGTTATTCAACCGAAGACCCTTTCGTGACATCTCGGGTCAAAAGCGATAAACAGTACAATACTGCAGGCTTCACATTGAGAAAGGCTCTTGAAATATTCCATTTTGACGAAAGGGGTTCTCGCATTCCCTCTATGTTGTCAATAAAATGTCCACCTTAGCTAGAAACCCTCGAGTTGAGTTTTCTATTGCTTTTGCCCGAAGGGAAGTTGACTTTTATGGTACTTCTTCTTCGGCACGCGAAGTCCGCTCACACGGTTGAGATATCAGTGAGATCATATGAGCTAATGCCCGAACCAAAACGTGTAATTGTCACGGAAGAGCAAGTACAATTAGGGTTTGGGGGTTTGTTTAGTACGGTTCTTGTACTACTGTTCGGGAAGTCGATAAACTAATTCCTATAGATGGTCATTCGTTGGGCCATGCACTTAAAACCTGAGGCAGTTTTGTTGACTCTAGCTAAACACATCGGTTTCTGATAGACAGATGGCATTGCAAGTCAATTCTCGGTATGATTTTAGCGAACAGATGATGCGCTATAATTCCTCATACCTTACATCAAATTCCTAAATCTCGAACTTCCGTGAGGTGGATATTGTAAAAAACACGCCTTGTCTAGAAAGTTGCTTAGACAGGAAGTGTTTTTAGAAGAAATAGAGGAAGATATAGAAAGTCTTGCAAGAGATGGAGTTTATTACAATTCTTGTACTACTCTTTGGGAAGTCAATAAACTAATTCCCGTAGATGACCATTTGTTGGGCCATCCACCTAAAATCCCGGGCAATTATATTGACTCAAGTTAAACACATTGATTTCCATTAGATAGATGGCATTATAGATCGATGCTTGGTATGATTTTAGTGAATAGATGATGCGCTATAATTCCTTATACCTTACGTCAAATTCCTGAATCTCGTACACCTGGGAGGAGGGTATTGTATTAAACCACGCATTGTCTGGAAAGTTGCTTAGATAGAGAGTGTTTCTAGAAGAAATAGAGAAAGATATATAAAGTCTGGCAAGAGATGGAGATAACGTGCCTTGTGAGTCGAAACTACTTTGGGTCCGTGACCAAATCATGGATTCGATTCTGTGTTCCTTTACCTTATCTCTTGTTCACGCGCACATGGACCTCTCCCCATCAATAATGCAGGCATTGCATCCCTTTTTTTTTCTCGTTTTTGCCCCTTTCATCATGGACTTGTCTTTCTTTTATCCACCGTTGACGTACGCATACGGGCACACACATGTGAATATCTTACTTTTTTCATAATCAAGTATTTCTAGAACATCGATAAGTTTTCGTCGTTTTCCGAGTATATTTTCTTTTATCAGATGTTTTATGTAATGAACAAGCTACACGTTCGCCATTGACTGGTTTGTATCCGTCCAAAAACACTTGTCATTCGTCCAATGATGAACGTGTAAAGATTTTTCCTACGCGGACAATAAATCTAATGATAATCTTTATATTACACGCGTTCGTATATTAACTTAGCTATACGACCATAATCCGTAACTAATTAACTTGATTCATGCAAATCGAGTCATCTTAATACTTAAAATAAATTAATTAACTTGTCACCCTAGCTTTTGTAGACTTGAAAAGACGTTGGCAACTAGATACTTGTCAAACTGCGTACCACACACTAGAGGTCCATAGGTACATGCATTTTTCAAATGTCAGATAAGGACGACACTTGTCTGATGACTTAACCGACTCTAACATTAAATGGACAGTTGAAATTCGCGATCGATATATTGTCATTTGGCATTTTCAAGCACGTTCGTAAGATGATCTTCTTCGTAAGATGATTTTCGATAAAAGGTCAAGCGATTTCTAATCGGTAATCATTTTGCTCCAGGTCGGAAGTCAGAACCCTCAGGCGATGCAACTTGCATTGCTTTAAATTGTCGAACGCATTACCACCGTAGAAAGGAGTGGACAAAAAAATAAAGGCTCCTGAATTGTCAACTCCGCGAAGGAAGAAAAGACGACCGCAATTGCGCAATTACTGCAATAGCGATCGTCGCCGTTGAGGGTCCCTTTGACTTTCAAACAAACGAGTTGATCCAACGGCAAGAATACATCAAAGGGCGAAAGAGAGAGAGAGAGAGAGAGAGGATAAGAAGGAGAGAGGAAGGAGAAGGAGAAGCGCAGGAACCACTCAAGGAAGGCTCCTCCCCCGTCTGAATTCAACTCTCCCTCCCTCTATAAATACTCATTTCTACTCTCTCTTACACTCTCATCCGGCATCCACCATTCCTCTCTTCTCTCTCTCTCTCTCTCTCTCTCTCTAGACCACTCACTCAAAAGCTCAATCTGCCCCGAGCTCCTTCAGAAATGGCGACATCGTCGAGCACCGAAGTGTCGACGAGGCTTCAGCTCATCGAGCAACACCTCCTCGGCGAATTCTCCCCGATCGGCGCCGCCTTCCCGGCTCATCTCGCCGCCGCCCCATCCTCCTACTCCATCCCTTTCGAACCCGCAGTCGAACCTACTCGCTCTGAATCTCTCTCCTCCGTCTCCTTCTCCGACTTCGATTGCCTCCCAAATGAACATCTCTTCGAGTTCGATGTCAGCTCGTTTGCCTTCGAGCAAAACCAGAGCGAGAGCTTCAGTTTCGAAGCGGAACCTCAAAAGCTCGACCTTATCCCTTCCGTGGCGACGAGTTCGAGCTCATCGTTGAGCTCCGAAACGGAATCGTTCTTTGGGTTAGAAGCGAAGCCGGTAATTATCGCTGAAACGGCCTCGAAAACCTCGCAATCAAGCAAGAAGCCATCGCTGAAGATCGCGGTGCCGAGAAAAGTCGAGTTGCTGCAATTCTCCAAGGCGAATCAGATGGTTCAAGGAGGTTCGAATCAAGCACGCGACGAACAGAGGCACTATAGAGGAGTCCGGCGGAGGCCTTGGGGGAAGTTCGCGGCGGAAATCCGAGACCCCAACCGGAAGGGCTCGCGCGTCTGGCTAGGAACTTTTGACACCGCCATCGAAGCCGCGAGGGCCTACGACCAAGCTGCCTTCAAGCTCCGCGGGTCAAAGGCGATCCTCAACTTCCCTCTCGAGGCCGGCAAGCCCAGGTCGCTGGTGGCCCCGGCCGATGGCAAGAAACGACCCCGCGAGGAGAAGAAGGAGGAGAACGAGGTCATCGTGAAGAAGGAGAAGGTGGCGGAGTCTGACGTCGGCAAGTGGAGGGACGCTCCCTTGACGCCGTCTTGTTGGGAGGGGACCTGGGAATGTGATGTCGCAATGGGGATCTTTGACGTTCCTCTGCTGCCGCCGTTATCTCCGATTCCGACGTTAGGGTTTCCGCAGCTCATGGTCAAATGAGAAGTGTCTTCTTTGTCTTGGAGCAACGGTGTGCATAGTTTGGTGATGTTAGGACTAGGTGCTCAGAAGATGGTTTTTGAGATGAATGATCACTTTGAGGTGCATTGTATGGCATGGCGAATGACAATCTTTTGGCTAAAATTAAGGATCCATCGAAACACTCGTTAAAAATGGAAAATTGATTATCGGGATTGAACTAAATCCAACCAAATATTGCAGTCTTCGCATTATGAAAAGTCCATGGCGACCGCGCATCTCAGCGACAAATACACACAAAGCTTCTGTAAATATTTCTTTACCCCTTGTATTTCTCTACATGATATGAGTCACTAATTATATCATACGTAAATATATCACAGGCTTTCCTCATGCATATAATTAATAAAGTTGAAACATGTCAACTTAATAATTCCCGACATAAATCAATGCATTGTCTAGTCAAAGAAAGAGAAAGGGTAAAGGAAGTGAAAAAAGACTTGCTTGGTCAATCCCTTCCGTGGAGCAAATCTAGTCGTATAGAGGATGCACAAAGGACTATACCACTTTTATGACATATGGGATTTACTAACCAAGCAATTTTTGCTATGTGTTTATTTCATGAAAAATAAATGATTTGAAAACTATTTTCTTAAAAATAGTTGGTTATATTGTTGAGAGTAATTAGCCAACAAAACCAACAAAAAACTGTTTTCATCATCGACAATGATTTATAGCAAAAAAAAAAAAAATTAGCCAACAAAAAAATGTTGTCATCATCGACAATGATTTATAGCAAAAAAATTTCATGGATGATGAAAATATTTTTTGTTCATTCATTTTTATAAGCAATACTAGCATTCTTTTATGAAAAAAATGTTCTGCAAAACATGGATTTTTCATTAAACAAAAGAACCTTAATAACCGTCTCAAGAACTTATGATATGACTTGAAAGCTATGCTTACTTGATCTTTACCCAAATGATTATCTTGACTCGAAAGATGTACATGTGGTTTGAATGTCATTATAACTTGACAATCAAAACATTGACTTTCTTGTTACCATGTGGGTGTTTCACGCATGTGAAAATTCAATGACAGCCACGAAGGTCCTTGCAAACGGTCCGGACTCTAATCGGTCTCTTCTCAACTTGGTTTACTTCGCTTGGGCATCCAAACATGAGTATTGCTTTATGGAGTATGACTCCAGCAATAGGGCATTGAAGAAGTTCATTTCTGATATACTATCTAATTTAAGTTCATTTATGATAATCAAAAGCACATGTAGTACCTATACCGTAGATTATAAAAAATAAACCTATATGTTCTCAACAAATAAAAATTGTTGAATGTTTCATATGAAAATTGTTAGCACCGAAATATAATGTATGTCTTGCTTGAGAGATTGGATGCCTAAGCTAAACTAGATGTGGAACAATCCGATATGAGGATGCAATTTGTCATACTGAACTTAGGTATAATCTTTAGAAGGAAAGTTGGTCCGGTGTTCTCGGCTCACCAGGCGCCGAATAGGCTACTCCACAGCCAAAAATTTTTCGGCTCGTGACAAATTGTATCAAAGCAAGATCCCTTCAGTAGATGGGTGATTTGGGGAAAGCCTATGGTCCACTTGGTCCTTTGGGGGAGGGAAGTGATCGTTGTGGTTAAGAGGGCTTAGACAAGGTGTGGCTCTTGTCTAGCTTCAAGGATGGCAAGGAAGAGGGGAAGAAATGAACCAAATTGCTTACCAAATTGGGAAAACGTTCCTAGATCATGGGTGAATCTCAAGAGAAGGTTTTCAACAAGTCCGTTGAGATCATGAGAAGCCTAGTGGGCAAGCTACCGAGGGAGCATAGTTGGCTGAGGATGCTACACTTGTTAGGGAGAGTACAAGTGACTTGAGGTTCGTAAATAACTTTGATTGAGGTAAGCTACTAGTATAGTGGCGCAGATTGTTTTGTTTGGTAAGCGTTGCTATTCATGTAAGTCTCGAGAGAGTGGTATTGATGGCTGTAAAACACAAGGAAGTGACAAAGTAGCTTGCAATAAGGGCATTGTGAATTTGGGTGGGAAAAAATGTCATAGCGAATTCTCCCATATCCTTGTCAGCTGAAAAGTGAAGTTTTGTATCATTGAGGTAAAGAGTGAGTAATGCTAAAGGATGATATAACTTGTTCATAAGAGTGGCATTAGGGTGTTTGTTTTAGGAGTCTTGGAGTGGAGTAAGCACCATCTTAGAGGATTTTTTAATGCAGGGATTGCCTCTCAGGCACAAGCTAGTCCAGAGTTGATGCCATTCTCCTATAAGGTCACGACAAGTCGAAACCAATTGTTACACTAAAGTTTTCTTTATGTCTCATGGAGGGACTCAATGCCCAAGCTAAACTTGTTAAGTTGCACATATGAGTTGTGTTAGAGAAGTCTCATATCGGAGAATTGATGCGGTGTGGAGCAGTTAATATATTTTAATTAATCCAAAACTTGCTAGAATAAGTTATTAAGTAAAGGTGGGTTGAATTAGATGTAATAATGGGTTCAGAATTGAGTATTCTTTTGATGATCTTATTGGATGAAGATATTATGTTTTTACTGCACGCTCCCTACAAATGGTATAAGAGTTGATGATAGATTAGTGAGGCCCTAATCTTTTCCGGTGTTTGGTGAATATCTCAAAGAAGGAATTTGGTGACAAATGTAGCTTCCGAGCAATAGAAATTGTGGTGTAGCAACACAGACCCGATAGCATACTTGATGGTTTAGTTTAGAGAAAGAGAACAGAGAAAAAGTTGGGTGTCGATGAGAGAATCAAGTTAAGATGTCTTAATGTAGAAGGATACTCGGATAAGGGAGAACATACTTTACACTAAGCTCATACATGCAAGGGTGATTGTTGAGTTGCATGTGTGAATTGTGATAGACAAGTTTCACGTCGTAGAGTTAGCATGGTGTAGCAATTAATGTATAATAATTGACTTATAACTCATCAATTTAAATTTTTAAGTAAATATGAGTTCAATTGAATAAGTGGACGAGTTCCAGCTCGGGTTTTCTCTTGATGATCTCCCTAAACAAAGATATCAAATTTTTGCTACATGCTCCAAACATCTCTTTCGTGACTCTTATTAGTTTTCTATTTTTTATTTTACCCTATGCAGTATGGGAAACACGTGTAATACTAAGTCAAAGTAGATTCAGCCTTCTCCCATGATTGTTATGTTGTCAGCATATGATGACAACCTGTAACCTTTGAAAACACCAAACTCGTGGTCATATAGTTTGACGGCTTATACACAAATAGAAATTTATAATTTAAACAAATATTCCCCTTTCTTAGATACATGCATATATGCTATTTTTTTTTCCAACTTTGACTTTGAAAATGCTTGAAATCGTATTGCATTGATCTACTATTCGCCTGTTTGTTTGAAGAAAACTACTTCTAAATAATTATTTTTAGACTTTCTAATATTTGGATGACGGAAAACTAATTGATTTACGGAAAACGTTTTTCATGAAATGAAAGGGGAAATTTTCCCAAACTATAAAACAAATGAAAACTAATAAATTTCCTTAAAAATTATTTACATGAAAAATAGATTCCTTTATGACGAAATTTTTGGTGAAACAAACTTAACCGATATCCATTATTTTTTCAGTGCAGTTATGGGCGATGCTCAAAATGATGATCTCTTGGGTCATAGCAATTGTCACCACGCCGCCGAACGATCAGTGGCGGTGCATCCATATGGCCGGGAGATCACTTCTTAGCATTCGTTGCCGAGGCCACCATGCATGGCCACTTCTTTTACCACGAAATGGCAGACACTCATCTACAGCGTTTTAGGGCATGATGAAGTGCTTTTTTTTTTTTTTTCCCCTTTCGCTGGTTATAAAAACTAGCCATAAATTCTTCATTTCTTTTCCTTCCAGGATAAATGAAAAATAATATATGATCGTAAACCGTTCTAGGGCTCCTGATCATATCCCCTTGAGGAAGAACAAAGAAAGTGACCGCAGATCGTTCTTTCTATAAATGTAACGGAAACCTGGGCGAACGTCAGCTGCAAAAACGATCGTCGCCGTTGAGGGACGCTTTGACTTTCAAACGACGAAGTTGATCCAACGGAGAGCTCCTGATCACATCCCCTTGAGGAAGAAAAAAAGAAAGTGACCGCAGATCGTTCTTTCTATAAATGTAACAGAGACCTGGGCGAACGTCAGCTGCAAAAACGATCGTCGCCGTTGAGGGACGCTTTGACTTTCAAACAACGAAGTCGATCCAACGGAGAGAGAGGAGAGAGAGAGGATAAGAAGGAGGAGAAGCGTAGGAACCACTACACGAAAGCTCCTCCAAAGTTTGAATTCAACCCTCCCCACCTCTATTTTCTGCCTACCATAAATACTCATCTCCACTCTTTCCTTCACTCTCATCCCATCCACCATCCACCATCCCTCTTCCCTGCTCTGCTATCTCTCTCTCTCTCTAGCCTACTCTCTCAAAGCTCATTCTGCCCCGAGCTCCTTCAGAAATGGCGACATCATCGAGCCCTCGATTTTCCTCGAGGCTTCAGCTCATCAAGCAACACCTCCTCGGCGAGTCCTCCCCGATCGGAGCTGCCTTCATGGCTGATCTCCCGACCACCACCACCACCACCACCTCATCCTCCGACTCCATCGCTTTCGAACCCGCAATCGAACCCTCTCGCTCCGAATCTCACTCCTCCGTCTCCTTCTCCCACTTCGATTGCCTCCCACCTGAAGATCTCTTCGAGTTCGATGTCAGCTCGATCGCTTTCGAGCAAAACCAGAGCGAGAGCTTCAGTTTCCAAGCGAAACCTCAAAAGCTCGACCTGATTCCTCCGATGGCAGCGAACTGGAGCTCATCGATGAGCGCCGAAACGGAACCTTTCTTCGAGTTTGAAGCGAAGCCGGTGATTACCAGTAAAACAGCTTCCAAAACCTCGCAATCAAGCAAGAAGCCATCGCTGAAGATCGCGCTGCCGAAAAAAGTCGAGTTGCTGCAATTCTCCAGGGAGAATCAGACGGTTCAAAAGGGTTCGAATCAAGCACACGACGAACAGAGGCACTATAGAGGAGTCCGGCGGAGGCCGTGGGGGAAGTTCGCGGCAGAGATCCGAGACCCGAACCGGAAGAGCTCGCGCGTCTGGCTCGGAACTTTTGACACCGCGATCGAAGCTGCGAGGGCCTACGACCAAGCCGCCTTCAAACTCCGTGGATCTAAGGCGGTCCTCAACTTCCCTCTTGAAGCCGGCAAGCTTAAGCCGGCGGCGGCCCCGGCCGATGACAAGAAACGACTCCGCGAGGAGGTGGAGGAGAGCGAGGTCATCGTGAAGAAGGAGAAGCTGGTGGAGTCCGATGCAGGCAAGTGTAGGGACGGTCCTTTGACGCCGTCTAGTTGGACGGGGACTTGGGACTGTGATGACGCGGTGGGGATCTTCAACGTTCCACTGCTGTCGCCGTTATCTCCGATTCCGGCTTTAGGGTTTCCTCAGCTCATGGTCGTCTGAGAAGAGTCTCTTCTTTTTCGCTTTCTTTCTTGGAGAGAAACGATGTGCATAGCTCGGTGATGTTAGGATTAGGAGTTGAGAAGTTGATTATTGAGATGAATGATCACTTCGAGGTGAATGTTTTGTGTAGCAAATGACAATCTTTTGGCCAAAATGAAGATGAATGATTGATTGAAACGTTCGGGAAATATGGAAAGACCGATTATCTGGATTGAACCGAATTGAACCAAATGCCAAATCCTGGTTTTATCAATAATTTGGCTTTGTAAAAGAAGCCTCAACTTTTGATCAAATAATTGCAATATCAAATGTAATCGGAATCAAACAAATTGGGGGGTTTATCCTGTTCGGGTTAGCTTAAAGTCTTGATCAAATCGATGTCCGATTTGTCTGAAAATCTCTTTAGATCCAACAAAATCAAATTATATAAGAGCAGCCTCTATCATCAATAAAGTAGAGCTAACACTATTAGGTGTTACTAAAGTTGAAACATCCTTCTGACCAAAAAAAAAAAAAAAAAAGAGAAAAAAAAACATCCCTATCCCTTGTATAGATTAACTTATATTTTTACAACCTTTTGTGAATATATCCTTACTCCTTGCATCATTCTCAATAATACACCTCGACATATCATAGTCACTAAAGTTGAAAAGTCTAAACTTAGCACTTCCCGACATAAATCAATGCATCGTTGATGTAAAGAAAGATAAAAGATGAAGGAAATAAGGAAGGTTTGCTCCATGAGTCCCTTCCATGGAACAAATCTAGGCATCTATGGGATGCACAAAAGAACACAATAAATAATTACTCGGATTGCGTTTATTTATTTAAATTACTAGACTGGATAAGTTGGATATGAAATCCATAAATTTTGTAATATTTTATGTACTATTTAATGAATGCATAAATATACTCATGCTCCTCTTAACGATTCTTTGGAGAAACTTAAAAAGTAGCGTGAACAACGATGCGCACTTGCTTCTTCACCCTAATGATTACGTTGATTGGAAAGACGCATCTATGGTTTGAACGTCGTCGTGCTCCATAAATCAAAGGGTTGACACTTTTATTACCACATGGATGGCCCATTATTTTCCTTGGCAGGCATGTGAGAAAATTCAAAGTCAGTCTCCTTCCGACTTGGTTTACCTCGCTTCCTGAAGTAAAACTCCTGCAATACTATTCTAAAAGATGAATAGGGTCTGGGGGTTTGATTTGTTGGGTTTTTACCATTCCTCAAATCCAAAGAAGTTCATTTCTGACAATCTATCTACTTTGCGAAGGTTCTTTTTTTCTCCCCCTTATTTTATACAGAGGTCATACGAAATTGCACATGCAAACTAATCAATCTTTGAAGCCCCCAAAGTCATGGTCATATTGGCTGACAGCTCATTTACAAATAGGGATTTATAGTTTATACAGATATTTTCTTTCTTTAGATATAGGCATTTATGTTATTTTTTCATGTTATTTTTTCCAATCTTACCTACAAGAATGCCTGGACTCGTATTATATAGATCTACCATACATCTATTGTCTTTTCAATGCAAGTTTTGCGTTGCGCTCAAGATGACTATCTCTTTAAGTGATAACAATTTTCATCATGCTGGGGCGGCCAAACAACATATAGCGGCTCATCATCATGGCCAAGAGGTCACTCCTTGGCATTGGTCATCGAGGTCACCGTGCATGGCCACCCCTCCTACTACAACATTGAAGACCTCCATCTACCCTTTCGAAGGCGCACATGATGAAGTGATTTCCAGTCAATTTGCTTGGTATAATTTAACTCCACTTGTTGTAGCCACCGAGATGAGATTGTAAGCAATGATGTAAAAACCAGCTGAAAATACTATGAAAAACTCCAAATTGGTACTTCTGTGATAAGTTTATTCAAAATTAATTTTTTGACCGTAAAAACCTCACTAATAACCAAAAATTGATATATTTATGATAACTTTATCCTCTATTAGTTTTCTTTAAATTGGATTAATGTAACAAAAAATCAGAAATTGATACACCTTTGACAAACGAAAGATAAAATCCAAAACCATAAATTGTTATGTGTCATCTAATTTAGCAATTTGATAGTAAAATTTAATGGAAACTGACGGAAGGTAAATTTATCATACTAGTTTGAGATTTTTCGTGATGTTAATGCTTTTTTATTTTTAAATTGTTCTTTTATTTACTTGTTCTAGGCTTTGCCAATGGATAAAGAATGCAAAGAAAGTTTCTTCAACGAACTGAGCTAGGTCAAAGTCGCATGTGCAAAGGGAGGCATTAATTGTGTGTCCTATCTGGGAGAGATAGTCAAAAGAAATGGCAGATCTAGTCTTTTTTTTTTTTTTTTTTTTTTTTTTTTTTGAACAGGAGCTAGTCTTCGCGAGCTTCATCTTTAACTGACTTATTCCACGCGAAAGCCACAGAATCGTGTCCTTACCTCACTCTAAGTGGGCATAGGTGAATTATTTTGAGCAGCAATGTATGACTTTCGGACCACAAATGTTTATTCTTGGGTCTCCTTTCTGGCTGACAAAAGATAATCATGCTTTTTTGGGTTCTTTCTGTATTTTTTTCAAACTGGAGCCCTTTCTTTAGCCAACGGCCCCCGACCTTTTCCTTATAATATGCCCTGCAGAATATAATATGTTACCGCTATTTACATCTGTTGAAGAATTCAGATGACCTCTTGGCCGCTTCGATCTCTTCAAAAACCAACGTTAACAAAGTGTGAACATGTCTGAAACGATCTTCCCATCACTGTTGAAAATAGAAACGACGTAAAGAGTACAAAACCTACTCCGATACCGCCTCCAGCTATCAAATTCCAGGTGCGACGCGATATCAACGTTGATAGTTTGGAAATATGGGCTCTCGATGAAGTAGTGTATTCATTTTCGGGCTCTGAGACATTGATCACTATAACCAGTCAAAGTCAAATTGTCGTTCTCGTTCTGCATGGGATGACGTACGCCGGCGATAACGTTGTTTTTTTCCGGTCATTTTCTCATATATCACCTTTTCAAATTATCGTCCGAATATCGTTATTGGACGGCACAGATAATGTTATTATATTCCTTGAGATGGACGTCGTTTTTGGCTGTTTTAAGCAGGAGTGTCTGACCATTTAGCCGCTGAAAGTCATACACAAATCCCATAACATGGCTGCCATGTGTTACTGTATGACTATTGACTACTGCTTTAACACAAAGACCCAGCTCATGGTTGTCGATGGATAGAGAGATCAAATGACCATTCACAATGTTCATGTAGTAGCTTATAGCAAAAAAAAAAAAAGGAAAAAGAAAGGAAATGTTCATGTAGTAATTATACGTACGCAATATACAGTAGAGTATAATATCTCCCTGAAAGATGGGATGGTCAAGTTATCGGTCCTTTCTACTTAATTAAATTTGAAATTGATAAAATTTGAGATATACCATGAAGCGATTTATTAAGATGGATGATCAACTTTGATTGATGAAAGATGATTGATTAAAGAAAACACTGAATTGAAAATTCATCACGAGATTGTGGATTTTTAATTAGTGTGCTAAATCGATATATACTGGGTTTCGTACAGTTGACCACTTTGTAACAGGCCTGTACTATTCATTTCCTTTTCCTCCTCAACAAACCATCTTATATAAGGGATAAACTTTTTTTTCAGTGCAGTAAAATTAAGCTTTTACATGAGATGTGTGTATATCATTTTACCATGCGATTTAGCTTATTGGATAGGTAACGACAAAGCAAGTCGAGGGTCATCTCGATCCCGTTGAATGGTCGCCATCAAAAGAAAATGAACAATTGATTGGCCACCGGGTCCAACAAATACATGTTGCAGTTGGAAGTCAAATGCTACGGCGCCAATGCAAAATTTGGAAAAGTGGGGTTGGAGGGAGGTGGCTAGTATAGGCCCCAATCCAATTTCGAGGGCCTTGAAACTGCCTTAAGGCCCAATTTTTCACTCAATGAGACCACAATCGTCTTGATCCATGGATATAGCCTGCTTCGCTACTGCTGCTAGCCAGCAACTGCAGATATGTATAGAAGAAAAATACTGGGAAAATTACACAAATAGTCCCTATATTTTCACTGTCCAATTTCGTCCGAACTTTCGATTGGCTCATTTGGTCCCGAACTATTGATAAAATGTCCGATCTAGCCCCCGAACTTTCGAATGGCTCATTTGGCCCCGAACTATTAATAAAATGTCCGATCTAAATCCCCGAACTTTCGATCGGCTCAAGTTGGTTCCCCGAACTATGATGAAATGTCCGATCTAGTCCTTCGTTACTATTTTTCTTTTTTTCCTTTTTTTCCCTTTTTCCTTTTTTTTTCCCTTTTTTCCTTTTTTTTTCCTTTTTTCTTTGCTTTCCCTCCGCCGGAGCCGGCGGAGGGTCGGCGGCCCGGCGAGGGAGCCCTCGCCAAATCGGCGAGGGCCTCGCGGCGTCCCTCGCAAGCGGCGAGTCTCTCACCGATCTTGCGAGGGAGCCCCGCCCGACGCCGGCGGGGCTCTCCTCGCAGATCCGGGCGAGGGGCCATCCCCGCCGGCGTCCGCGGGAGAGCCCCGCGGGCGGCGTCGGCGAGGGCGAGGGCGAGGGGCGTCCCCTCGCAGCGGCGAGGGGCTCTCCTCGCCGGCGTCAACGAGGGGCTCTCCCTCGCAGATCCGGGCGAGGGCCCTCCTCGCCGGCGTCTGCGCGGGGCTCTCCTCGCCCCGGATCCGTGAGGGAGAGCCCTCGCCCGCTTGCGAGGGACGCGGCGAGGGAGCCCCTCGCCCTCGCCCTCGCCCTCGCGCCCTCGCCCCGACGCGGCGAGGGGCCGTCCTCGCCGGCGTTCGCGGGGCTCTCCTCGCCCGGATCTGCGAGGAGAGCCCTCGCCCGCTTGCGAGGGATGCCGGCGAGGGAGCCCCTCGCCCTTGCCCTCGCCCGACGCCGGCGAAGGGCTCTCCCTCGCAGACACCGGCGAGGACGGCCCCTCGCCAGATCTGCGAGGGAGAGCCCCTTGCCGGCGTCGGGCGAGGGGCTCCCTCGCAAGATCGGCGAGGGGCTCCCTCGCCGGATGCCGGCCCTCCGGCGGAGGGAAAGCGAAAAAAAAAAAAAAGGAAAAAAAGGAAAAAAAAGGAAAAAAAGGGAAAAAAAAAGAGGAAAAAAGGGAAAAAAAGGAAAAAAGAAAAAGAAAAATAGTAACGAAGGATTAGATCGAACATTTCATCATAGTTCAGGGACCAACTTGAGCCGATCGAAATTTCAGGGACTAGATCGGACATTTTATTAATAGTTCAGGGACCAAATTGAGCCATTTGAAAGTTCAGAGACTAGATCGGACATTTTATCAATAGTTTAGGGACCAAAATTGAGCCAATCGAAAGTTCAGGGACGAAATTGGACATTGAGTGAAAATATAGGGACTATTTGTGTAATTTTCCCAAAAATACTAGCAAGAGGATTGCTTATATTTCTCTACGGAAAAGTCTAAATAAGGGCCTAAAATACATTTATTTTTTCAAATAAGAACCTAAAGTGGACTTTATTTCAAACAAGAGTTTAAAGTATCATCATTTTCTCAAATAAGAGTTTGAAGTAAATTTTGTTTCAAATAAGGGTCTCAAGTAACTATGTTTGTTTTAAAAAAAATTTGACTTCAAGGGCATTTTAGTTATTTACATTGTTTTGAATTTTTTTCCTTTTTCTAGTTTTGCTTTCTCTTTCGTTGGTGGTCATAAAAGGTTGGGCGAGGATTGTCCTCACATGATTTGGCAAAGGCCACTCTCGCGATCACTAGTAAGGGTCGACTAGGGCTTGCCAACCCTTGCTAGCCACATGTGAGGCCACCCTCACTAGATCAGGTGCTTGGGGCCAACAAGGGCTTGGCGCTGGCCGTTGGTGAGTTGACCTTGGCGCCGATCACTAGTGAGTCAACCCTTGCCCTAAGGGAGGCTGGTCTGCGGCCATTGGTGAGGTCGGCCCTCGCTAATGCCAAGCGAGGGATGGCCTCACCTGGGCAAGGCAACCCTTGCTTGGCAAAGGTTGTTAGAGCCCTTGTTGGTGGCCATTGGTCCTTGTCCCGTAAAAAAACAAAAGTGAAAAAGGAAAGAAAAGAAAAGAATAAGAAATAATTTAAGATTAAAATTGTAATTGGACAAAAGCGCTTCATGGCTAGTTGGAATATTTACTTAGTTGGTGAGATGAGATTAGATTCTTATTTGAAATTGTCATAACTATTTTAGGCTCTTATTTGAAACAACCATTATCACTTAATGCCATTATTTGAGAAAATAAAAGCACTTCAGATTCTTATTTGAATTTTTCCCTATTTCTTTATGATTAGAGAGATTTTGATCGGTGATCAATTAGGATTTGTTTGAGAGGCCTTATGTGACGGTTCTATTCTTCCTAATCCTCTGGCTAAAAATACGGGGACTTCTACTGGTGTCTCAAATGGCTCTTGCTATTGTTGATGCTTGGAACACATTTTTTTTTTTTTTTTTTTTTTTGGAAAAAGATCAATATCATTTACTTAAAACGGTTTAGTGAATACGAGTCTAAAGTTTTAGAGCACAACAAATCAAACAAGGCAAGCGGGAGATTCATAACCTAATTACAAGGTAGGCAATTTGTTTGTTTGGCCTTGGCAATCCAATCCACAATTTTATTAGTTTTTCTACTATAGTGGGCTAAACTGAGGCTCGCAAAGTTCCCAATAGTGCATTGGCTTGTTTAACAAGTGCCAATACTACCCAACTTAACGAAATAGAAGCAAGAACACTTCCCACCGGTACATCACAATTAGACTCCACGCAAAGCTTCAGTTCAAATCAGGAGAGAAAAAAGTAAGGATTCCACCAGCACCATCGCTTCCACTTGTTCAGCTAAGTTCACTTCCACCAACTTTGCAAAGCTATCTACCAATCATCTATATGAGTCTCGATAGGCACATGCCATGGCTCTTCTTGTCGAATTGGCTACAAAAGAGCCATCAATGTTGATCTTCATTATCCCGAAGTCTTGGGGTTTCCATTTTTCGAGGAGTCCACTTTTGGGGATTTAAAAGAGGCCTAAGGCAGATTGGAATCGATTGGTTTTGGTTTTCTCCGAAGTTGCCAGAACTTTGTTTCACAGCTTGGATGATAACTTTCGATGGGTTGCTCACTTTTCACAGATTGATCCTTATGATCTTTTTCGTGTAAATTGAAACACAAAACTCAAGATCATCCTTTCTTTTGAGTGTAATTGCTCAAGACAAGACTTAAGACATGGTTGGTGATTAAAAGTCTCTAGCTATATTAGAAACGATTCTCAGAAATTATTGTCAAAAATGGCATCCGATGAAATTGTAATTAATACACATCCATAACTCTAGACTTTAATAATTTTCTATCGAGCTTGTATTGAGATTTTGCTCGCTCGTGATCTTTGAGTTTAAAAGCCAATTTTCATAAAAAAAAAAAAAGAAAAATCTAAAGCATGTCGACCATTATTGATTTCAAACTACTCAAATCAAATCAAATCGACATTAATTGAGTCCAGTCCGTCTCGAACCATGTTACCAACCATCGCCTTCTTGGTCTCGAGCCGGGGGCTTGTCCGGTCGCATAGGACTATCCATTCCCGGGAACGATGGAACTTCAAGCACACATCGGGAAAAAGAGAGAGAAAAAGATTAGGTGCACCGGCTCCAGGTGAACCTAACTTTCAATCCGCCGTAAGATCCAGCGGAACTTCAAGTCCCGATGGGGGACCACCGTTGGATGATCATAGCCCTAGTCTTAGAACCCCGGCTCGTGTCCCGCCCCTTTTCGTTGGTCCACGTGTTCTCTTCCTACTAGTCACGTGCCTTAATTGCTCTCCACGGAAAAGTCAATTGGCAGGGATAGCCCCCCGCGCACGCGCTGGAGTCCTAAACCACTATTTTATAATCCCATAATAATAATAATAATAATAATAATAATAATGTCATGGCATGAGAATTTTATTATTATTGAAAATTTCTAGATTGCCGAGAATTTAGAGAGGCCAGATGATTCATTTTCAGGCCATATATCCCATAATAATAATAATAATAATAATAATAATAATAATAATAATAATAATAATAATAATAATAATAATAATTAATTATTATTATTATTATTATTATTATAAAAATGCAGATATTTTGGATATGAACATCACTCATTCTTAATTTATATGTGGGTGATATCAAAAAATTTGAACTTACTAATTAGAAATATGATTGAAAAAACCCCTCACCAATTAGGGGCAATGATTCGACCAAAAAAAAAAATTAGGGGCAATGAAGAGAATGATAAGACTTTTATTTTCTCAAAGATTTCTTAATCTATTGGAAAATTATAAAAAAAATTATATTGCATTTTATGTGAAAAAATTATCCAATTAATCATAAGCTTATTGAATGATTCTTCAAATTTGTCAATTAAGTTTTAATTTTTATGCAAAATGTCAATATAGTCATTTCAAGCTATAGAATGTGGTCCAAATTCGAGGCATCACTGAAAGGCGGGGTGAAAATTATGTTCCTAATCATTGCTCTTTGACTACCCCTTGGGTCTTTCACTTCTATCATTTGGATTGTTGCCCTTCCTCCCCTGCGATTTTCTTAATACACCTGCTGCGCACGGGATAAATGAAAAGATCTTTTGCTCCCTCTTTGCAATTTTTTTCCCCGCGCGGAAAACACGTTGGTTCCCACCATTCCTTGTCCTCGTCGGACGCCACCGATTGTCCACCACATGTTGGTCCAAATGGCCACGAACGACAGACGTGAATCTTTGCTTGGGGATAGTGATATTTGTACCGCCCAGATTTTTCAGAGTTCCTCACGCGCTTTGCCCATTTTGTGAGAGTCCTCTGCGGTTTCTCTTGATTGGCAGTCTTTCTTTCACTGGGTGATGCGTTACCCAGTTTTCTCTTAGTTTATGCCGATTGGCGTCGCTTCCAAGGCTCCCTTGTTTTGGTCCTGCTTCTCAACCTTGTTCCGGAATCTCTAGATTCTTGTGACAGCTCCATTGTTTCTTTGAAATGAGGTAGTATATAAGAAGAGATTTAAGGTGAGATAGGTGTTTGAGAGGGGGGGGGGTGGTAATTAGCAAAAGAGTGAGGTGTGTGGGGGTGACATTTGCGAGCTGGTTATTATGGAGCTGAAAATGTTGGAGGCAAAGTCTCTGTTTGCTTCAGAGGCTAACCACATGGGAAAAAGATTATTGTCACGCTCGTTCTCAAACTTACAGGCCTCTTGCTGCGGAGGTAATGCTTTTCTTGCCCATGGGAAGCTTTTTTATAAAATGGTGCTCTTTCAGTATATGATTGGAAACTTGTCTCATTTGCTCTCCATGTTGCCTCAAGAATTGAATGTTTCTTTTGCTGGATGTACTTGGGATTACGTTGGTAGTTTCTGGAATCATGGATATTTGAAAATTTAGAAGTTCATGATGAGTTAGCAATCTTTTCTTATCCGACATGAATGGAGATGATGAAGGGATGCAAAAATGGGATATACAAATCCTTTCTGGGTATGAATCCGCCCTTTTGAACCTAAGAGTGGGAATAGATTTCATATCTGTGCTGGTTTAGTTGAATATTTGTGACAAATGTTAAATGAAGTACTATGCATTTTGTCTTAGTACCCTCGGCCATACAAGGAACTACCGATCACCATTCTTTCTTAAGAGTCTTCTTTTTTGAAGTTTGAAATTCAGTCACACTTTTTCCTAACAAAGGACTTGGCTTGGCCAAGATTGTGGCTTGTCATATTTTCTTTGCAATGTTCATTTTCAGGTGCTTTAGCCATGGCTTCTTATTCAAGGACGTCAAGGGATATGCATCTGTCAGTCAGAGCTGTAGGTTCAATTGCTCAGGATAAACTTTCCACAGAAACTTATTCAATTCACATCAACGGACTAAAACCTGCTTCTAGTCCTCATTCCTGTGAGTTGAGAGTACTTGATGCCTATGGTGATGAGTATGATGGAGTTGTCGTTGATCCAGATAAATTACCAGCTGAAGCAAATCTATTTGCCTCGATGCTTTGTTTATCCCTTCGTCAATGGAAAATAGAGGTATGTTTTTAACTTGCTCAAATGGCCGCTAGACACATTTGATGCTTCATTGAGGGAGTCTGAGTTATAGAGAAGAAAATGACACTTTACATGCAGATTAGGAGCGAGGTGATTGAAATGTGCTTGAGCTGTGTTAGTTTAAAAGAAGGATAGGACAAGCTATAATTTTAAGAACTTTACTATCTAGATTCAACTTTTTCTGCTAATAATGACCTCAAATGGAGGCAAGTTGTACTGATCTGCAAACCGAATTCATGAATATTTATGATTGCTAATTGTTTCTAGGTGATGGTAAATTTTCAAACGTGTTAGTAATTCCATGTGAGTAAATTCCATGTCATTTCCTTTCAAGTGGCATTTGGATTTCTTTGTTCTGACCAATATCTCCTTTTTAATAATAGCACTTTATATTCCTTACTTAATATTAATTACAGGGAAAGAAGGGAATTTGGCTTAAGTTACCATCGGAGTTGTCTGAGTTTGTTCCCATAGCTGTTAAGGTACTCCTCTTGTCCTCAAGTATCTGATGACAAAAAAATGAAGTGACGAGTTACCTATGCTATTTTCATGGTTGGTGGTTGAGACGAAAGTATAGAATTCTCTACCATAAAAGAAACTCACAGAGTGAGCCTATTATTAATTTAGTCAATTTACTTCAATAATGTAGGAAGGTTTTCAATATCATCATGCCGAAAGAGGATATGTCATGCTGACATACTGGATTCCCGACGGGCCTTGCATGCTTCCTGCTAATGCTTCTCATCAAGTAGGAGTTGGAGGTTTTGTTGTCAATGACAAAAATGAGGTGAGTTGGATTATCACAGTAATTCGCTGTAAGTGCAAAGTGACCTGCTCGTCTTTTTCGCTTGAAATTGGTAAACACCTTCTCCAGTGGCTTTTATACCTTATCTACTTAGGTGTCTCACTAGTCCAAGAGAATTAGCTCATGTCTTAGAAAAGTAATTGGAGATTTGAAGTTACAGAGCCAAAAATAAGTTGCCACAATGCGAAAATTGTTTTGTTGAGTACTGATAAGTTGTGATGGTATCAAAGAGTTTGATTAAGTTTATGAATATTGTGGGAGCTTTTAATAGTTCTTATATCAGCTAGACGTGTCAATATCTAATTTTACTATCGTGATCAATAACAGAGAGAGACAAACTTGCTGTAGGTTCTCGTTAGTGCAAGAGAAGTACTGTCCTCCAACATGCCACGGCCTCTGGAAGTTACCGACTGGATTTATTCTTGAGGTAGAGCTTTTAATTCGAAGAGTGTCACGTGTAATGGTGAAATTAAAGTTAGCAGATGATTGTAAGAACGTGCTTTTCTTATTCATTCTGTATATTTTATCTTTTCCGATCAGTCGGAGGAGATTTTTGCTGGTGCTGTCAGAGAAGTCAAGGAGGAAACAGGGGTAAGACTTGTCTTGGCAAAAGTATTCTCGTCTAAAATCCATGTAGTCTACAAGAAAAAAAAATCTGTACAAAAGAGTTCTGAATAAATCAGTTCTAGTTTAATCATTCTTAAGTTCTTTCTCTCTGCAGATCGATACAGAGTTTATGGAAGTTATAGCATTCAGGTAACAGTATTGGTGCCTTGCCTTTTTGCTTCTGGTCTAAATATTATGCTAAAAAACTGTCTTGGTGAAACTTTCAATTTATATCATGTGGCACTGGACTATGTTCATATGGAAGGAATGAGTTATGGATTTATTTTCATTAAGATTACTTCGAACGACAATCAAGTATGGTTGTGTTTCACTGGTCAAAGTTGACATTAAACCAAACGAGAAATTTCAAATCAGGATTATACCAGGCTATGACCTGTCAGCCTTTCTTATAAGAATGCATAGCGCCATGACAAAAAGAAATCGTCCTCTTGAAATTAATCTCGAAGCTGAATGGATATCTTGTTTCCGCTTCGTCTCATCAAGCAAGACTCCTGACATTCTTTCTAAATTGATTCTATTTTCAGGCATGTTCACAATGTGGCCTTTCAAAAGTCAGACTTGTTCTTTATCTGCATGCTAAAACCCCTATCGACCCGGATTGTTGTTGATGATTTTGAGATTGAAGCAGCCAAGGTGGGTACCTACTTGACCGTGGAACAAAGAACCAGGGTTTTTCACTATGTTTCTCGAAAATTTGTTTATCAAGCAAACTGTTATGCGACTTCAAAATAGTGTTAATGCCTTATTCGAGAATTTATATTGATATTGTGACTCAGTGGATGCCACTAGAAGAGTTTGTGGAGCAGCCACTCATCCAAGGCGATTCAATGTTCAAGAAAATCATCGACATCTGCGTTGCTCGGCTTGGGCAACGTTACTGCGGTTTATCGACTCATCAAGTGATTTCCAAGTTTGACGGCAAGCAATCCTCCCTGTACTATAACGTCGTTGACCCTCGAGATTCAAACTGCCAAGCAAGCTGAAGCCTCTATGGGTTTTCGAATATGAGCTTAGTTCATTCATTGCCATCTCCAGCAGTTATATTACCGAATGTCGCAGCAACAGGCAAAATGAACATGTAATTACAGAGGTCTTCCTCAATGCACATAGTTATTGTAAAGCAGAGAATTTGACGGGCATTGTATATACAAGGTGACTGTTGTATATCCACTTAGTTGTACTACAGTGAGTACGCTAAAAGATGAATAAAGGTGATTTCTCTATTAAGCTTTTGCTTTGCTTCTTCTTGAAGAGGGACGCGAAACGCATCCGCAGCTCATCCAATTGTCCTTATTCACAAACTGTCATGATGTGTAGATATTATATAAAAATGAACGGACAAATTCATGTTCCCGATATTGGGATGGCCCACATTTCCTGAAGAGGACCAGCCATTCTACGGTTCAAAAATTGCTGTCGGCAAGGTATGTCAGTTTTTACAGTTACAAGTGTATCTCCTCAAAATGAGCAAATTAGAACAGCTTTCGCAGGACTCTTGCCTTTCGCTGGCGCATTTGAAATGTTGAATTCCATAGCAGGCAGGCCAACATTGTCAATGTCGAGAATGAACGATTTTCCTTTTTTTTTTTTTCCATCGCCATTATCAATTTCATGAAAAATGTAAGAAAATTTAAATTTATTCAATGCATATAATGTGACAGAACAGTTGTTGGAAATTGTGATCCATTTTCTAGAATTTCCTAGAGTTGATAAACTTCTAGAATTCTCTTTTTTTTTGTTCCAAAAACAAAAAAGAATTCCCTAGATGAATTTTTAGAAGAAAGAAGAAAACATTTTGTAGAATGAAAAAAGGTAAAAATGTCTAACATTTTTTCCTTTCTTTTTTTTATTTTTTATTTTTCTGGCCATCAAGCCTCTCCGCGACCGGCCGAGGACCGGCAGCCTTGCCTTGGCTAGGCAAGCTCGGCCTTACCGGATCTAGGCGAGCCCGAGCTGCCTAAAAGGCTTGGCCTTGCGCCATATGTTTAGAAGTTTCATCTTATGTTAGAAAGAAGTGTTTCTAGAGAACTTCCTCTACCAACTTTGGTAGTTATATAAAGAAGCAAGCTCCATGTTTTGGATAAGGGAGCTAACAATAAAAACCACACATCATGCTCCCTCACTAACACTTCAACTATTGTAAAATTATTTTCATAAACTAGTGAAACTATCGTTGTCCCATAAACCTTCTCAAAATATCCCATCCTACTCTCTTGTCCATCATCTATCAAATATAAACTATACCATGCTTTCGCGCATATTTATATTTTAACAACAGTATATTCGAAAATCTGTTTATCAAGCAAACTGCAATTGGACCTCAAACTAGTGTTAATGTCCATCACATTCTTGTAAAGCAGAGAATGTGATGGGCATTGTATATAGAGGGTGATCGGTGTATATTTCACTTAGTTGTAGACTTGTGGTAGAGTATTTAGGAGTATATATATCTTGGTCTCAATACAGTAAAAAATGAATGAAGTGAATCTGATATTTCTGTAAAGCTTGGCTTTGCTTCTTCTCGAAACTGTCCTTTTCACAAATGCAGTAGAGGGAACGTGAAACGCATCCACAACCCAACTGTCCTTTTAATGCTTTCTTGTAATATGTATTTTGATATGCAATATCCATACAATGTTTGATCTTACAAGGGATGAGAATGGGTTCCTGGTTCTAAATTTTTTGAAATGCGATTTGTTTCCTACTTGGAATTGAAACTTCTAAGACCCAAATCAAGAATAAGAGAGCCTAATTGTGTATTTTAAATTTTTTGTTGTTTATTTTATTTTATGTATTTATCTTTTAATGGATGAGATATTTATCGTTACTTTAACTTTTTTTACTTAATTTAAAAATGAAATAAAAATGAATAAAAATCGAAATAAATATGAGGAATTGGCCATTTTTTGGTAGATTTTGAAATCGCTTATCCTTGAATTGTTTTGAGGTATATATGATAGGTTTGAAGTTTAAAAGCTATCACGTTCTTCCTGTTTCCAAAATACAATGAAAATACAAAACAAAACACAGTAATCGGCGACGGTGCTTGACAGCAAAGCACAAACTGCAAATGATCTTACATATTATTTAATGAATGAATGGACAAGTGTATGTTCCGTATATTGGCTTGGTCCACATTTCCTGAAAAGGATCAGCCATTACTTCGGATTCACAATTGCCGTCGGCAAAAAGGCTTTTCATTTTTTTACACTTAATTCAGAACAGCTGTCGGCAAAGGTCGATTTCACAACGAACATAAGAAAATTTAAATTTATTCGGTGCATATCATGTGACGGAACTTATTGTTGGAAAATCATTTTCTCCTTTTCCATGTCGATCTAATATAATCCATGAACAATATCGGTGCCCTACTTTTGCTAAACAAATAAGAATTAATTAACTAGTTTAGCATAATGTGTGATAAATGGAGACCAAGATAATTATAGCGCCTTAAGCAGTTCACATAGCAGCGGTAATTTGCTATATTTTATGTACTCCATTTTTAAAATGAAATAGAAAGTGAAGGAAAATATGTTAATTAAAATATTTAATAAATATTTTTAAAGCAAAATTTAACCTAAAATTTTAAATTCTTTACGTTCTCAAATAATTGAGTTTGAGCGCATAAAAATGGATGTTAGGAAAAAAAGTCACAAAATTTTTAAATTATATCAGTTATGCATATTTATTTTGAATTTTTTTTGTGACATCAAAAACTTCAAATTATATTCATTGTGACATATTTATTTTAAAATTTATATTTACCATTCATTCAAATTTTTACAAATAGTTTTTCAGTAAGAAAAATGTTATTTTAATTTCGTTTAAACAATATGGGTGCTTTGTTAATATTGCTTGCTTTTCAGAGTTCATGTTGGTAGATCTTTAAAGGTGTTCATTAACGGAATGTTGACTAAGGATAAAATAAGTACGAATTTGGGACCTTTAGCATAAAAAAGAATAAATACGTTGAAGTAAATATAATTTGAGATTTTTTTTTGTGATTTTCTTTTACTTTAAATTTGAAAATCCAAAATCGATGAACAAGTGGAAACATCAAGTAAACCCGAAATGGCACTTTTAAGGTGCAGACGCGCAGAAGAAACAGAAGAGTGGTGAATGCCTTTGAATTCCCTTCTCGGCCGCCTCCGATCTCCTCCTCACCCTCTTGATCTCACAAATTCCTGATTTCCTCCCAAATTAATCGCCAATTCGACCAATATCATCTTCCCCCTTTTCTCCCCTTGTTTGGATATTTATCATCTTCAACTTTACGCTCTCTAGTTCTCCTTTTGTGAGTTGCAAAGCCTGCCTCTCTCTCTCTCTCTCTGGGTGCCAAGGTTTCAAATTTAGCGAGGTGAGGCCAAGAAGATGTTCTCTTCGATTCTGGGTATCGGCTGCTTTCGCTGAATTCCCTTCGGTTCTTGAGAAAACGGCTTCACTATGAGAGAAAGCTGAAATCAGAACATGGGTTTTCTTGAATCATCAACTTGACATTTTTTATTTGGATTTCTCTATATGGGCTTGATGTTGGAAATGGGGTTTGATGCAATGTGCTTACTTTTCGTTTTCCATGTGTTCCAGTCTCTTTTGGGAGGTTTCTATTTTGGCTTGTGAGATGTTGAGCTGGTGGTAGCGTGACTCTAATTGGAGAATTAGAGTGGAAGGATAGAATATAATGAGGTTGGTCCGATCGGGCTCGAGCTCGGGCTCAGGCTCGAGCCTGGTGAAGGAGGAAGGACGCGATTGTGCTCTTTTGTATCTCAATGTCTATGATCTCACTCCAATTAACAACTATCTTTACTGGTTTGGGCTTGGGATTTTCCATTCGGGTATTGAAGGTGAGTTCTTTTTATTGTTCAAGCTAGATATGCCATTTTCTTTGGTTGAAGCTGTGGCATTTGATGCGTTGTTGATAACATGTTGTAGTTGGAACTAAAGAGAATGAACCAATGCTTTCACTTTATAGTTCTATGAGTGATGATTGTAGTTTGGTTGAGGCTATTGCAGGCATTGTTGGTTATCATACTGCTTTTTAACTTCTGATGCTTAGTTGAATCACAGTGATTTCCCTTGATGGAAATATATTTTTAGTGGAGCCGAGAAATTTTTCTTCCTGATGTACAGACGCTTGGCTTGACTGATGAGTAAATCTGTCTATTAATTTATTTGGGGCGGCTTTGCTTTGAATCTTTTTTCCCCCTCTTATAGTTAATATGGTGTCCTAATATGTTTCTTGCAACTTGCTCTCTGCTTAAAGCTCTTTATTGTCATTGAATTTTACACCCCAGCATTAGTCCAGTTATGCAGTCTGTCTTAAAGGGCGTTGGAAGTACTTTTATTGTCTTAAGAGTTAAGTGACTGATTGTTCTATAGTGAAAGCTGTTTTATCTGTATCTTGCTGCATTGGGCATTATCGACCATATCAAGGGTGATATATTAAGGATTGGGTTGAAGTGGTTGCCAGAGGTTTAGTATCTGATGATAAAAAGTACAACAAGAGGCATAAAGAACATTGGAGTGGAAGAAATTAATGTCTACATTAGGCATAACCATTCACTGAAGATCTTAGAAATAATCAACCAAATCAATCAGATTCTGTGAAGATTTTATTTTATTTTATTTTATTTTTTTCTTTTTTAGTTGCATCATACAAAAATGTGAGTGTACTAGTTACTATGCTGGAGAGATCAATGTCTACGTTAGGGATAACATGTTCACTTACATTTGTTGGGTTTTGACTGTCGTATGAAGATGCCATGGTAGGTAGAATTGGTGTATATTGGCATGTTATTTTGACCTTCTCCTCCTGCATTTTCCCTTGTTACAATTCACATAACCATATCCACGTGTCTAAGGATGCATTTTTACTTTCTGTGGAGCTGGGCTGAGATAGTCCGGAACATATTTTGCTTTAGAAGAAATAGACATAAATCTGAATTTCTCAGATTTAGTCAGTATTTGGCTTATTTTCTGGAAACTTGGAGATTGCAGCTAAAACTGGTAACGCTTTGCAAGTTGTAAGGACTACATGACTGGTGCTTTCATCATGTTGCCATGAGTTGTTTGGTTTGCAATTTGCTCCATTGGATTACATCAAGATGTCTCTTTATGGTTGGAGCTAGGTTAAATTGTTAAGAATCCTTCATTTTAAGTCTCCTTTCTTTTTCTTTAGCTTTCTCTAAGTGAACATGCTGAGACATTTTCTTGGGTTTGTTTGGTTAGCCCATGGCTTAGAATACGCGTTTGGAGCTCATGAATATCCTACAAGCGGGGTTTTCGAGGTGGAACCAAGAAGTTGCCCTGGCTTTATCTTCAGAAGATCAGTGCTATTGGGGAGTACCAACATGTCTCGTTCAGAATTTCAATCATTTATGGAGCACCTCTGCAAAAAATATCATGGAGACACTTACCGTTTGATTGCAAAGAATTGCAATCATTTCACTGATGAAGTGTGCAAAGAATTGACTGGAAAGTCAATTCCTGGATGGGTAAATAGACTGGCCCGGTTAGGTGAGAGCTGAAATCCAAAATTCGTTTCTTGCGTGCTTATTTATTATCTGACAAAGTCGTAGTTCCTTCCCAAGATTGCAAATGTAGCTTCTGGAACGGTTACATATTTCTGGTACTCTAGGGTGTGTATCTGCTAGAACATTAGATAGAAATTGACTCTCCAGTGCCTGTGATTTAAGATTAATCTTGTCATCTGTGTCTTGGATGTCAGAAAGACGATTTGTCAAGAAAATGGTGGAGACTGGGGAAAAAAAAAGGATGTCTTACTGGATCATACTGAGAAAAAGATTGCTTTTCCCATAATTGGGTTATGCCTACTTGCTCTTTCTGGCTTCAGAAATTCACGCCCTAGTTGTCGGTTGTTGTTAGTTGTTTATATGATTGAAGAATCTTCTGACGTTTCAGGTTCTTTCTTCAACTGCCTACTTCCACAAAGCATACAGGTTGCAGCAGTTCGACATCTGCCTGACCAGTCAACATATTCTGGTAAGTTTGATGCAACTGTCGTGTCCTCCACATTTTCACCCTGTACTAGACTTCATCATTATAATTTGTTGTACTTGTACTTGTTTTTTTTTTTTTTCAGCTATAGTTGTCTTACAAAGTCCCCTCTCATTAATGGACTTTAGAGAATTTATATAGATCAATTAATGGTCACAATTAACATTTATAATAAATAGTAATAGTGCATGATTCATAGTTCAAATAAGTAGTCAATAACTTTCGTCCTTAGTGTATCAAATTATAGACTCATGTATGTTGTAGTACATATAGATGTCACCAAAAGCATAATTGGCACTGATAATGTAATTATTTTCTTTTGAAGATTTTAAAATATTTCAATCTTCAACTATCCTTCAACCATAGGGCTAATAATTTTGATACGAATTGACAAGATTTGACTCATTTATACGAACAAATATCAATAAACTTGATAAAGACACGAATTAACACAAACTCTAAATAAGGTAGTTCTTTAGCACATGCCCCAAAATCAAATGTATAACCGGAATATGACGTGTGAACACGAATTGATATCCCTATTCGAACATAATCATTGAGATCTGAAAAAATTAAAAAAGTTCAAGTTTCCAGAATGGTGGACGTAGGTCATAGTGGACTGACTTCCTGGTACTTCTACAAGCGTCCTCAGCGACTGCTGAACATTTCCCATCATGCGAGGAATAAGCTGCTGTTTTTAGTTGTTTTTCTGTTCAGTTCCTTTCCCCTTTGTCTGACAGTTCTGTATTGTGCTATTGAAGATGATGCCTTGGACTCGCCTTGTTCGTCTGTAACAGCGGACAGTGAAGAGGATGAGCTAGATCATCACTTGCTGACCTTGCCCGATGGAGATTTTGCATTTCTGAAGGAAAAACCAGTGAGACTGGCCAAGGATCTCCTTTAAATTCTAAAAATCCATTGCACTGGCATTTGAATTGTAGCCGTTGGTGAACGGCAAATGATTTCCTGATCCAATATGTTGTAAATCGCCACTGTCCACGTAGGAGTACCCAATACTAGTTGATAGATGTAGATTCATTGTACGTAAGTGTATAACTTTGCTCCTGTCATTACAGGCAATAACACCGGGTAGAGTGCCTTTGGCAGTTGGCTTCTTTTCAGTTTAGCACCGTGTAAGTTTACACTCCATATGAGGATAAGCGGTTCCAGGGACGGTTTCGGTTTCACTTGGAACTTATTGTATTGGGGCTGGTTTCCTAGTTTTTGAAACTTGAAACTTAGCCTGCTTACAATGGAATCTGGAACTTGGGGTCTACTTGAGAACTGACCAATTTCTTTCTTTTTTTGTTTCATTTTATTCTTCTTTTTCTTTGTTTCATTTTTAGTTAAGTAACTAGAAAGTGAACGCTATAAAAAAAAAAAAAATTCCCATTTGTCAATAGTAACGCTTTATAAAATATGAACATGTAATATAAAATAAATAATAAAAAGTTCAAAACGCGTAATTGATTCATCGATTCCCACTTCCCGGTTCGGTTCTTACTTAGGGATGGGAATTGGATTGGTAACTGCTAGGAGTTGGAACCGGACTAGTTCCTATGGTTGGGTCGATCTGTTCCCTGTTCTACCTTAGACCTACACCTCACTCCTAATTTCATATTGCTTAGTCTTACTCTGTCAGTTTAGTTGTATATTTATGCTCCACTTATTCCAAATTAGTACATTCATGCCACGTTTATCCAAAAAAATCTCATTTTGGCACGGATATACTGGTTACCTAGATCAGTTTACCAATGATTACTGGCAATGAGGAATTGCGTCAACCGGCGGTCTGGAACGATTGCTGCAATCTTACTGCAATGGAGGGCTCTAGGACACAGAAAATGCAGGTATTGTTCCCCTTGTAACAACAGCACTTGCCCTTATTTTTTTTTTCGTCAATAATGTCCGAATCTCCTTAAATGTACCTATGGTTCCCGGCTTCTTTGTGGTTGCTGTTTAGGTAACATGTTCCCGAACACTCTACACGGACGGGACACTGAGAATCTCTTACAACCAAACTTTGGTGATTAGTAGGCGAGCCAAAGGTGAACTATTCAAGTAAATAGAATTAGCTATGGAGCAGATCCTTCCAACAGCCGAACGTCTTTGACCTTTAAATTTGTGGTGTGTCGCAGTACTGCTTTCAAAGCTGTTTTATAGCAGTTAGATCTATTAGAAATCGACTAAAATATTATGAGAAGGGCAAATAGTGAACGCAGACTAGACGAGCTGCACACGAGTGACGAATTAAAATGTTGCAGATCCACAATACCGCATCAAAGCCCAATTGTACAACCTCCTGTATTATATTGTCTCTTACAACACATCAAACAAGAGCTGTTGCATGCCCGTGCGAGCATGAGCATCACAGCAACCCACTGCCGACTGTTTTACCCTCTAACGCCTTCACCTTGCCCAACAGCTCCTGCCTCAAACTTGCTTCTGCAGATTCCTTATACTGCCTGCTTATACGGGTCACTTCCTTCAAGGAAATCTGGCAACCTCCGATTTGATCTTCCAACTCTTTCAGCCTGTGGTTCTGAATTTCTTCTGCTCGGAAAGCAAAGTAAGCTTGAACAATTTCGTGCAAATGATCCAAAGCAAATTGGATCTCGAATCCTGCATGCTTGGCCATCATAACCTGGTTCCACCAATCATGGAGCAAGGTCTCCGAGAGCTCGTTGACCTGTGTGGTGGACATGCTCCTTATTGCCCCGCATAGCAAGTTAAAGATAAGGCTCTTTGACTCCAAGTTCAACTCAGACTCAGTGCTTATGTCTCTGTGCTTCTCGAGCAGCTGCTTCAGGATAGGGGCCAGGCTCCAGATGACTGTGTATCCCTCAACTTTGACGAGTTCTTCATTTTCAAAGAATACCGTAGAGAACTCTAAGTTCTCTTTGCCAGGTTCTCTCCTGTCCATGAACTGAGTGAAAGTTTGCTGTGAGTATGGGGAAACTGATGCGATGCTACCGCTACATTCCAGCCGCCCCCAAAAAGATGCATGCCCTGTCCCTATCATTTCCTTCTTTAAAATCTGAAAAGTGCCCGGGAGTTTGGCTTGCTCGTCTTGAATGAAAGCATCCAGTAAATTCTCTAAGGTCCATATGTCTTGTTCTCTTGATTCATCGGATGCCTGTTCCTCGCTCTTCAGAGCCATCTCGGTTGGATCCTGGACTTCAATCATTACTTTACAATAAATGCGTTTATTACCAAGGGTTCTTAATTCCACTTCTTTTTGCTTACCCTTTAGTAAACGTAGCACCTGACAATCGTACATAAATTGAGATGACATTTTGAAGCATAATCAGGACGTCATGGCTGCAGCAGAAGTAAACGAAGGACAGATGGAGTATGTTAAAGAGTAGTCTGAGGATGAAGACGAGGTCGTTTTTCTTCTGATCAAGTTGTGTAGCCTGACCAAAAAGTTCTCTTATCTGGAAAAAAGGTTGGGTAATTTGCATTATATTCTTGCTTCGCGGACTCGATTTTTCAGATTCTGCACTTCTTTTTCTAGGATCAAGTGAACCAATTAACTCTCATAGATAGCGGCGAACATTGACCATTAGTGAACACTAGCATTACCGGCTATGAAACATGGACACTTGTTTTATCCCGGATGAGAAAGACAACATACTGCATGACTTGAAGAAAAAAAAAAAGAAAAAGGCAAGGCTGTATACAGGAAAATGGTTTTCCTACAGCATATCCATGTCCTATATTCCGCATTTTCACTGAAATTGCATTACAAGAACATAGTTCGGAAGGAAAACTTTAGAAGCATCTGACTCTGTGACTCCATGCTTCTTGCTTCGAAATTGCAGAGTAACATGAACTTTTTCAGCAAGTGACAGAAATATCGAGGTATAAAAGAAACTAGACATACCTCAGGTTTCATACATTCAAAGTGAGCAACATATGGGCAATTCTCTTGAGAACATTTATAGACGCACTTCTCTGGGTCCCTTTTCTTCTCACAAGCGTCGCAATAATACTCGCCTGAATCGTCCTCAACAAACTTGTCCTCAAGTTGTAGAACGTGCTTGTGGTTGTCAGATTCGATTAAACAAGGTAATGGACCACATAATAAATGTAGATTGTAATCACACCTCACACAACGAAAAAGTCCCTGTTTGTTTTCAGTTTCCATTTCCATTTCCTTGCTGGAACAAGGCAATATTCCTCTATGACAGGACCTGCACGTAACTTTCTCGGGTATATTCTCGAAGAAGCCAAGATAATGACGGTGGTCACCATATTTTATGATGGGCTTGAGATTCATGCAGCCAATGTGGAGGGAAAATGAAGAGCATGTGTTGCAGTCATAACTGAAGCCTGAACTTGATTTGCGACAGGCTGCACACGTAAATCTGCTTTTCTTGATCAGCTTCATAGAGTGTTCATGATGGGAAGGTCTCAGGATACTCTGCGGCAATTCAATACATGATTTGTGGACAATGAACACCTCACACTTGGTGCATTTATAGGCAGGATCATTGTGAGGATTGTTGCAAGGATTGTCGCACACGGAGCATGAGTGAAATTTAGTTTCTTCTTTAATACTACACAGCTGCAGCGGGTGCCCATGGCCAGCGGGAAAAAATTTGGTCTGTGCATCTTCGGGGGTCTCAGAGGGCATTAAAGCGCATTCAACATCAAAGGCGCAATTACAGAGTTTACAATGGTATAATACAGACCCCCGGCATACGCGGTGACGGGCATCGCACTTTTTCCCTTGCCCATCCTTTAAGGCGCGTTTAGTTTCCAAGGTGAGTTTACCGTCACACTTACGAAAATCATGACGAAAATGTCTGACGTTCTGCGGTAGTTCAGTGCATGAAATATGGACCCACCGATTGCAGTGGTCACAACTATATACCTCCCCAAAGTCCGAGCGTGATCGATAGCAAGCTAAACACTGACCTTCGAACTCCTTTTTAGGGCGTCTCAAGGGATGTCCGTGACAAAGATGGTGAATATATTCACCATGATTTAATTTTTCAGCCATCATAGCACATGCCACATCCAAATGGAACTTGCATTCCCTGCAAGAGAAGGTGAAGCCATGAAAGTTCTCTTTATATGCAGTGCAGAAAACCTTTGGATGACTGCTCTGGAGGTTGAGTTTGTGGCCTGGATGAAAGAAGTGTGCATACTCTTGAGGCAATTCAGCACAACCCTTGTGGAGAAAAAAGCCGCAATCCTTGCAGTCGCAGGCAAATGTCAGACCGGTACATTTTTTCTTGCATGCACTGCAAACAACTTTATCCCCTTTCCCCTTCATGCTTCCTGTCAACTCATGGTGATGTGCAAAATTTCTGATTTTCATTCCTTCGACTTTCTTCATCATTTCGGAGCTGATGGAAGGAATTCCCACACATTTCATATCCAGGTCGAAATCACATCGATAACAGCAGTATGTCAATCCCTGAATTCTATCTCCACAAAAATCACAGTAATTGTATGATGCAACTTGGAGTTTCAAAGGATGACTTCCGTGATAGGGGTGTCTCCTCTTTTAACGGTAACTTGGCACATGATTCATGGAGAAAATAGTTGCAATCCTCACTGCCATATATCTGGCTTGAGTTTGAGAATGATCGGTTGCAAGCTAAACACTTACAGTTCAATTCCATTTTAGTGAGCTTCAAAGAATGTCCATGACTGAAATGATGTATTTTTTCAGTAATCAAAGCGCAGGCAACATCCAAATGGAACGTGAATTCCCTGCACGAGAAGGTGAAGCCACGGCACTTCTTTTCACAGGCACTACAGCGAACCACTGAATCAATGTGCTGGAGGGTGAGCTCATGGAGCGGATGAAAGAAATGTCGACACTTTGCGCAACCTTCATCTAGAATAAATCCACAACCCAGAGAATTTGTCATCCTAGAGAAAAAGGTTAAGAGGTTGATAGTTAATTATCAGTCACATCTTTCCTCTGTTTTGCCCGGCAAGCTTATTGACATAAAAGGCTTCACAAGCCCATAAAGAGTATGAAATCTCAATAAGGCCTTGTTGCAACAGTTCCGAGCATTCCTTCTGAGCCGAGACCAGGTGCTTTGGCTTTATTCCCATATGACTCACTTTGGTTGGATTAATGTCCTCATTTTTTTAAGGGAAGGCAAATAAAGAATTTTGAATTTTTCCATAAAGGATGAGAACATTTTTGAGAGAATTCCGAATGGGATTTGGAATAGGATTCTAACAACTTCTACATAATCGAATCTAACAAATTCATTTGGATGGAAAAGAGTTTTTGAATATTGACGAACTCAGAGAATTGATCTTTATACTTAAGATATTTCCAAGAATGATATGAAGCTGAAAAATCTGACCAACCAATGATCAAATTTTTGTTGGGAAGACTAGATCTGAAGATTTTTGTGGTTATAGAACACTAGGGAAAAAGCTAGATAGTTACTGGGGTGGTTATTACATTAGTAGAACAAGTATCTCCTGAGGCAGAATTGAAATATCGAATGTAGGGAGTCCAATATTCTTCAGGAAGAACTTTAGTCTCTAAGATTGAAGAATTTGCACCAATGTCTATGAGAGCAATAACAGTGATAGGTTTGGCAAACTTTGAGGTGAAGATTTTTATGGGAAAATGGGGACAATGGATTTGGCTTGAAAATATGTCAGGGTCTTGTTCCAATGAAGTGAGGGATATATGAAAGAGGTCTTCAAAATCCAAATTTGAATCAATTTCACTGGGAGTTTGATAATAAGGAATGACACAAGGAGTCTGTTTAGATGGTTCTTCATCCGCAGAAAAAAGAGATTCAACATCATCATTTTCGAGTGAAATGCCTTTCTTAATCTCTATGTGATTTATTAGATGATTTTGACATTTTCTTGCCTTGGGTCAATTTTTGGCGAAATGACCCTTTTGATTGCAAATGAAGCATTGAGTTGATTTCTTGTGGCCTGAACGATCTTTCCTTTTGCGTATGAATCGCCATTTCTTCTTTCTTCGGAAGTGCTTAGAGCCATGTCTGGATTTCTTTATCCAGAATTTCTTAAAGTGTTTCTTTTTTCTAGAAGACTTTCCACAAAAGCCATCACAATCTTTTGTTAAGCATTTGATCTTTAGCTCATGGCGAGAACAGGCTCTATCAAGTTCTTTGTAGTTCGTGAGATAAGTTTTAACCATTTGGTGCTTTAAACACAAATCATCAAAGCACAAATGATCTCTTGTTGTATTTCTCCCAAAGGAATATCCATAATTCTTTCTTGTCTGCTGAGAAAAGATTTCTCAACTTGCTGGGATAACTCTTTAGGGATAGAAGTCAAAAAGATTTGCTTTATGTTTGGATCAGCTCTAATACCATAGAAAAGCTTTAGCATTTCCCGATAATGTTTATCAAGATGCTTTTTTTGGAGAGAGCAGCATTTTCTTTCAAAGAATTCTCTCATTTTGAGCTCATGAAGGTCAAAGGATTTTCCAATGAAAAATGGTATAAAAGGGTAATGGCATGGCCAAAGTCTGGTGAAAGTAGAAATTGAACCTGGTCTTGTTTTGTCACCAATTGCTACTAATGTTTGAAACTTCCTGTAAACCTTATAACAAAACCAAAAAGGACATCATATTTATCTTGATTGGTAAGAGCTTGGGCATTTAACCAAATATGGAATTCTTCAAATCTTTTTGGCCATTTGGAATAAGGAATATTGTCAACAGTGAAAAACTGTTTGGAAGAAGTAGTCATATGCTAAGAGGGATTGTTTGGTTGAACAATCTCTGGTTCATAAGGGTTGGATTCCATATCCTAGTTTAGAGGGTCGGCCATAAATATTAATGTAGTTACTGGTGTGATAGGAAAGGAATTGATGGCATGGATCGAGAAGGATGAAGAGGATGAGAAGGATATCGAGTCTGACTCAGTATCCAAGTTGTTCGGAAAAACCGGTTTTGATGGAAATAAGATATGGTCTTTCAAAGTGATAGGATCGGGCTGAGGATCAGGTTGTTTCTCCTGATTACCTAGATCTCTCAAGAATGATTCCAACAGATTCGATAGCATCATTTGGTTTGGCTTTTCCTTTATAACAAGCGAGGAATCTTCATGCATCTTCTCTTTTCCCTTTTCTTTTCTTATTCGATCCAATTCCTCGAGGTGATTTCGCATCTCCTGTCTTATCTTGTCTGATGGGGGCTTTTGTGAGAGAAGCAAAGATAGACGTATTCCTGAGATGGTGGAGGAGGCAAATGTTCTGCTCGCAATATAGTCGGAAATTGGTTGAAAGGATTGAACCATCTTTTTTCAAGGAATTCGATTTGCCTTTTGAGCTTTTCTATTTTTGCCTTGGGGCTTTCAAGATGATGATATCGCAGATGTTGTCAAGATTCCAAGGCATGAAGCTTCTTTTGGAAGTCTGAAAGCATCTTCTTGGTGGTTTCATCATATCTTCGAAGATCTCGCTGCACATTCACAATTTTGGAATCAATAGTTTTGAATGCATTATTATGTGCCAAAAGAGTCTTAAATTGCCAATTTAGGATTGTTTCAGCAACAAGAGTTCTTATTTATCTTCCATGTTCGTCCACATTAGTGGGGGCAGGTATTTTGGGAACATGGCGATATCTGCTTTGTGGATCGATGAATTCTTCTGGAGTAGGGAACTGAAGTTTCTAACTTTCTCGAACAAGAGAAGGAAAATCTGTTTCTTAGAACATGGCAATGGAAGAACTAGATGATGTTTCCTTGGGAGCCTCAAGTGGATAAGAATGTTTGTTTGCCCCTTTTAGGATTGGCTTATAAAACGGGGAAATGACTGATTTTTTCTGAGGAGGAGGTGATGGTGGTGGAGTTGGTGAAACGGAGGGTAGAGCAGTGAACTCTAGTGGTGGAGTTGTAGCATAAGAAACCACAAATTGGAATTTATCACACTCACCAAAAGTATCAATAGAGGAGTCTCCGTTCAAGTATCTTTGGTAAATAGTATCCTTTGACTTTCAATGCTTCTGTCGAAGTCTTGCATTTAGGTCTACTTCATCAGGAGAATTTATACAATAGGATCCCAGAAGCAATAACCATACTAGTCCTTGTAGTAATGGACAGGGTTTCCATTACTTTGGAAATATTGAACAAGCTTTTTGGGATATGGCTTGGAATTTGACTTAGGAACACATGGTTCAATCATTAAGAGAGTTTGGAAGATAGAATGACTTTCTTCCTTTTGTTTGCCAAATTTGATGGAAACATTGCCATCCTTTTTTCTAATGAATTCGGAGTCTGAAAACTGGAAAGACTTGTTATTTTGATGTAGTTTTTCATAGTTTGTAATCCATGTCTCTAGGAGGAGCTTAGCTAGTTTTTCTTTTGGGATTTGCTTGGGAACATAAATGCAGGATGCTTGATCATTCTGCATAGAGATGAATAAAATATCTTCATTTCCATTGTGGAAATTCAAGTCAAGAGCATGGTTCTGCACTTGATAACCATCTAGTAGTGCTGTGTTACTGCAATAGAGTAAGTAGTTTGAGGAGCTCTAGTGAGCTAGACTTGAACTTTTAGAAAGAAAAGTAGCTGGGGGTCTGAAATAGCGATATTGAAGTTTGGATATAAGGTTACAAAGATTGTTCCGGCATTCAAAGTGGTTTGGATAGTACTAATACAAGTATGCTGGTATTTTAAGAACTGAGTATCCAATAGCACTATTCTTGCCATGATTGGCAAGCCCTTGCGACCATGAAAAGTAAGAGCAAGACAAATAGCTCCATAATTGATGTGAGAATATCCCTGTTGAGTCCATTGCTTGGGAAACTCTGGAGGGATTTGAAGAGTAACAAAATACTCATTTTCAATGGCAAGAATGGGACGTTGATTGAACTTGGAGAACTTGACATACTCCTTTACTTCCTTTGGAGTTTAGCAGATAAGTTGTTGGATGGAGTGGATGGGGGAAAATGATGAGGTGGGTTTAGCAAAAGCAGAATAGGGGTTTATAAGGGGAAGTTGAATTTCAGAGATTTTGGTTTCATCGCTAAGAGAGACTTCATAAAGATAGTCAATCTTAGAAGTATTTAACACACGAAAATCTGAAATGGTTGAGGAAGATGGAGATGCGGTGAGAGAAACCGGTGCTTCTAGTATTTTGGGCTCTGTCATGGTGTGAAGAGATTTTCTCAACACCGGATTTACCTATTGAGCGCATGGAACGGATTTGATTAGAAAGGAAACCGGGCTCTAATACTATGAATGGACCTAGGCTTAGAACTAGGGAAGACAGAGTCAGTTTCTTGCAGGCATATCTTCCCATTATGGGCAAACCTCTTGTTCAAGCCCTTCAGGGATAACCTTTTAGTAGAAAACTACTATGACTTTTAGTTTAGAGCCTAGAGCCGTCGGTGATTTTTAATAAAATTTTATTTTTGAATTATTTTATTATTATTTTTTATCTTTTTTCTCTTATCTTTTTTCCTCCTTCCTCCTCCCTCCTTCTTCCTTTGGCTTTGGCGATTGGCCAGAGGGGAGGGCTGGGCAAGGGCGAGCTCGCCTAGCCACTGGCAAGGTGAGCCCTTGCCAGAGCGATGGTGAGGTGAGCCCTTGACAGATTTGCTGTGGGGGTCTCGCCGTCACTGGTTGCTGTCGTTGGGTTGGGCGAGGGCTTGCCTCACCAGACCTAGCAATAGCGAGACCCCCCTCACCGAATTTGGCGAGAGCTCGCCTCGCCAGTGGTTGGGCGAGCTCACCCTCGCCTTGCCATCATTGGGTTTGGTGAGGCGATCCCTAGCTCGATTCGGCAGGGGCTTGCCCTCGCCTAGCGATGGCGATGCGAGCTCATTTGATCGCCTTAGTTTGGTAGCCGGCTAGCCTTCCCCTCTTGCCAGTTGCTAAAGCCAAAAGAATGAGGGAGAAGGGGGGACGGGGAAGGAGGAAAGAGGGAAAAAAAAAAAAAGAGAGAGAGAGAGAGAGAGAGAGAAAAAGAGGAGAAAAATATTGAAAAATTAATAAAACAATTCGAAAAATAAAATATTATTAAAAAAATTGTCATTTGGTGCCATCCGTTCGCCCGCCAATTTTGGCTAGAATGACTGAACTAGCATAATTATAAAAAAAAAAAATTTAGGACTTGATTGGCAAAAAAAATAAATTTAAGACTGAATTGACACAATTAAAAAAAGATTTACGGCTCTTTGGTAATTTTTTTCTTTATTATAGGAAATCTACTATATGCTAGTGCCTCTTTGATGTGATATAAAGTCGTGCTTGGCATATTGGCCCTGCCATGAGATGATAAAGTGATTTGGTCATTTGGGGTGCGAATGATAACTATTCTAGCTAGAAATTGATTTTTGAAAGAGAAATAAATTTTTATATTTTTATTTCTAGATGAGTTTCTAAGCAAAAATACCCGTTTGATAACGACACAAAATTTTTACTCTAAAAATAGAAATTCTTTTGATAACACCACAAAATTTCTCGCTTTCGGACGGCGGATGGCGCGAGTGGCAGCTGGTGATGGCGATCGGTGGACGGTGGCAGCGACCATCGGCAGACGGTGGTCGGCGGCGATGGATGGATGATCGGTTCGTAGTAAGGACGAATAACGAGAATAATTTTTATTTCTTATTTTTGTTCCAGAAATATAAAAGTAAAAAATTTTTACTTCTAATTTCTATTCCAAACCTATTTATGGAACAAAAATCTATTTCAGAAATAGAAAAATGTAATAATTTTATTAAACGGATTTCTAATCCAGAAATAAGTTTGGAATAGAAAAATTATTTCTGGAACAGAAAATCTGGTTTGTCATGCACCCCCTAGGCATTGGTCTCCTACGAGATGAGGTGATTTGGTATCGATCCAAGCTGTCTTGTGTCATTCTATCCTTCAAAATACTAAAGTAGCTCGACAATGCAAGACAAAACATGAGGATGATCCCAGTCATCGGACGACTAATGTGTATCGTGTGGCCTATTTTCTGAAACTAGGAATCGTCCGCTTATGAGCGTCCAATCACTCCGGCGATCCGTTTTTACGCGGAGGAATGCATATATACCCGTGCAGGATTGGGATTCAGAGATCCAAGGGGTAATGAGATATTTGAAGGGATAGGCTATGTTCTCCGTGAATTTTTAAGCTCGGGTTGTTGTGCAACGATTTCACAACGGTTCACGATAAACTCCATTGATGCATTCTCTATATATAAGTCGAAAGCTAGGTGTCACAATCTTGTTCACATATTTTATTTGAACGAGAATGAATGATTGATCCATTTGACATGTAAAGCACTCGTAAATATATACTTAATTGTTGAAACGTATTATATGATCAAATGAAGCATGATGAAAAGAGGTTACAAATTTAAAAACCATAAGCCAGTGAGATTAAATGCAATAAATATTTGTACCTTTCGTTGCAGAGTTTCTTTTACACCCGTACGCAGAAATATGTTTTGATCCATGCGATATCAGAAAATCTCATAATTAATAACTAATTATAAGATGACTAACTAAGATCATAAACAGCGGAAAACTGGAAATCCTAGATAATGAAGATCATGTTTATCCAAATACTCTAGAGAAACAGTTTTACAAATGAAACTCCTCACCAATCTTATTAGTAATTAAATTACATTACTTTCGAGCAGCCCTACCTTCGATATTGTGGTGTCAAAATAAACACAAAACCTCATTAATTTCCAACACTCAATTATACCGTAAAGTTAAATTAAACAAATTGCAATGTTGCGATACTTCTATTTATGTCCCTTACAAAAAGAAAAAGCTCAAATTTATAGACACTAATCTTATTTTAAGCTATTTGGAGACACGTTACACAAAGTTTTTTTGTCGTTTGGCTAATGAATATACTTTCATTTGTGTAGATTATAGAATCTCTTACAACTTCCATATTTTTTCAATACCATACCATCCAACTAAATTATCTATTTTGAAACTCGTACTGTGAACATGATTCCAACATAAGAATAAAAATATAACCAGGTACTACTTAACTTTGGCTTCTTTAAACACTTAGACTCCATTTATTTTGCAAGAAGATAAACGATTTGAAAAATATTTTTTTGAAAATGATTGTTTGTATTGCTTATAAAAATAAATGAACGAATTTTTCTATTCACAAAATTTTTTAGATATAAACTATTGTTGATAATGAAAACATTTTTATGTAGACCAACATTGTTTCCTGTGCATCAACAGACACCGGCATCGCCTGGACGTCGTGATTGAACAATAGTGCACAGAAACATTAACTCCACTCCTCTGGTTAGCGATGGCTCTACGTTTCAGTACTTCCAAGCTCCCGAGTTCTTTGAACATCCTTCTACTAAGTTTTCATCCGTCTCGCCTGGCATCGATTTGCATTCTTTGTCAATGTATCTAATTTATTCGGGCTATCTCGATCTCTTCGTTAAGCTCTTGATCTCTACAGCCATTCTTAAGTGGGAGTTGTTATTGTTGTGGCGATTGGTGTAGTGAGCGCTGTTGAATCTTGCGGAAACATGGTACAAATATAATTTACAAAATATGACTTTCACTATTACAATAATTTCTCACACCACATATAATACTCGGACAACTTTACACAATTTCTCTCACACTCACGTGCATATACAACACACTCTACTCAACACACTCTCAAGACCCCTACACACACCCACACACCCCCTTGGACTTCTTACTCACACACTCTTAGTTTGACACTCAAATGAGGAGCAAGTTGTTCCTATTTATAGGGTGGAAAGTCGGTGACTTTCTTAACTTTCTACACTATTCTAGAAGTATTATTTTATTATAGCATAACAACTAGATTTCTATGGAGAAGTCTAGAAGTGGCGCAGCTTATGGATTTTGCTAGAAGATTCTAGAGAAGGGAGAGTTCTAGAGAAATCAGGAGGAGTGAGATATGGAGAACTCTAGAGAAAGTTCTAGAGAACTCCGGGGAGAGAGAGAGAGAGGCGGTGATCTTCAACACTCCCTCTCACCGACTACTCTCTCTCAATATAGTAGCCATGCTGAAATTGCTTTTAGACTCTTCAACTGTCTTCCTCCATTCAGCATATTGCGAAGCTTCCTCAGATGTGGATGGCTCTATGGCTTCATCTCCAATTGCTTCTCTTGCTGCGACTTTCCATTGAGTGTTGTGATTCTTGAATTTTTGTAATGCCAATTCATTCTGTCCTTTAGTCTCCTTTTCCTTCTTACTCAATTCGGTCTTCGTATTCAGCATATCTCCTCTAAGAATTTTGAGATTGGAACTCACCTGATCAACCCTCTCATTCATGGCTTTCATTTTGTGCTTCAACCGATTCAATCCCATTCGAAGCACTTCAATGTAGACCTCTTGATCCTTTTTCTCATAAACTTTCTTCTCTTCGATCTTATTCCACCTATCCTTGCACCATGGGATGTAGGGTGTAGATGGCCTCCTTTCCTCAAAGAGACCTTTCTTCTTCTCCTTCATGTGTTTGATATCTCTCTCAGCATAACCAATTGGGAACATCATTGCGGGCTTGAGATCCTGAAGCTTCTGCAACTTCTTGAACTCACATCGGAACTTCTCTAACTCATTTTCTTTTGTCTTGAGCTCTCGATCCTTTTGCCTTATCATCTCATCCCTTTTCTTCAACATATTCTCCATCTTTCTCTTCTCATCTTTCAGCTTCTTTATCATCTCCTGCATCTCTTGCAGTTCCTTCTCACGACTGCTTGTTGGCATTGTTAGTTGTTTCTTCAAGTTCTCCCTTGGCTTGCTCTTGTTCGGGGTTGTGATAGAACTTGTCGAATTATCCAACTCAACTATACAAGCTGTTGCAAGCTCTTCTCGTTCCTTCACTGCAACAGACGCTTGAAAGTCCCATTCTTCTTCACTTTCAATCTCCTTCTTGCAAGTAGTGATGACATTTCCTTCTTCTCGCCTATACCAACAAAATCTGGCAATATGTCCTACCTTGCCACAAACGTAGCACCGTTTGCTACGCCTTTTGTTGCTCTTATCTTCGTCGTTGTCGTCGTCACGATCTTGACGAGCTCCTCCTGGCTGATAACCCTTCTTTTCGGGTTGCCTCCACCAATCTCCATGATTTTTCCATGGGTTGCCATCTCTTGCACCTGCTCTATTTCTATTCTGGCCTTTGAACCCTCTTTTATTACTAAAGAGGGCATTTTCATCATCTTTAATTGAGACCTTAGAAATTTGTTTATCTAAGGCTTCTTGGTTGGCCAATATATTCTCCAACTCTATTAGAGTTGGCTCATTTGCCCATCCACGAGTGGCCGTAACAATACCATTATATTCCGGCCTTAACTCGTGAATTATAATTCTTCTCATTCTTGTCTTAGAGATGGCATTCTCAGGATCTAATTTTGAAATTTCTTCGCAAATAGATTTAACTTTAGAAAAGTATTGACTTACCGTCATATTTTGTTGCGAGATTGAGAGAAGCTCGTTCTCCAGGCATTGTAACTTGGCATCGTTTGTCCTTGCAAACAGCGTTGCCAAGTTATCCCAGGCCTCCTTCGGGGTCTTCGCACTCTTTATGTGTTGCAATAATTCATCATCAACAGTCACGGCAAGAACGTAAAGAGCCTTACCTGACTTGACGTTCCACTTTCTTAAATCACTATCATTTGTGGGTGGTGTGGTGTTGTTGCCGCCAACAACATCCCATAAATCTTGTCCAAGCAAATAATACTGCATGCGAGTACTCCAATTATTATAATTGAAGTCGTTGAGCTTCTCTATCCCGTTCACCAGACTCGAGAAATCTGCCATCGTGACTTGAGTATAATGCCCCGCACTATACCAAGTAAGCCTGGTATCGGACCAACCGACTTCACAATTCCAGATTGTGCACTGGTAGAACTCCGACGTCCTTCGCTTCTTCGTTTCTTGGCTCGACGATCCCTAATCGCCTTGCTCACTTATAATGGTCCCCGACCACTGTCTTCACACGGCCTCCAATGACCTGCTCTGATACCACTTGTTGAATCTTGCAGAAACGTGGTACAAATATAATTTACAAAATATGACTTTCACTATTACAATAATTTCTCACACCACATACAATACTCGGACAACTTTACACAATTTCTCTCACACTCACGTGCATATACAGCACACTCTACTCAACACACTCTCAAGACCCCTACACACACCCACACACCCCCTTGGACTTCTTACTCACACACTCTTAGTTTGACACTCAAATGAGGAGCAAGTTGCTTCTATTTATAGGGTGGAAAGTCGGTGATTTTCTTAACTTTCTACACTATTCTAGAAGTATTATTTTATTATAGCCTAATAACTAGATTTCTATGGAGAAGTCTAGAAGTGGCGCAGCTTATGGATTTTGCTAGAAGATTCTAGAGAAGGGAGAGTTCTAGAGAAATCAGGAGGAGTGAGATATGGAGAACTCTAGAGAAAGTTCTAGAGAACTCCAGGAGAGAGAGAGAGAGAGGCGGTGATCTTCAACAAGCGCCATCACGACTTTCGGTCGGTTGATTGCGAATTGGATTTTGAACCTCGAGAGGTATACGAACGTCAGGTACTTCCACAGTTGTACAACAACTCTTCGGTGACATCGGCGACCTTCGTGTTATCCATGCTATAGATAGTACCGTAAAGCATTACAAAGCCCAAGATCTTTGGTTTCAGGGTTAAGTTGGATTCTTCGCTCAGGTCTCCGTGAATCGCAAACAGTTTTTTTAGGACTGGGGCTAATTTCTTGGTCATCATGTACTCAGCCACCTGGACAACCTTTTCGTCTTCGGATGCCACCGCGAGAGAATTGATCCGCTGGATGTCGTTGGGAAGCCTCTTGCTGAACTCCAAGAACGCCTCATCCAGGAATGGCCACTTCCGGACTTTGTCGGAGGAGCTACCCCCAGCGTTGTTTCGAGCTACCCCCGGCGTTGGGACAACAACATTGAGTAATACCTAATAATAATTTGATAATGAAAAAAATTCTCTAACATGCATGGCATGATGATGAACAACTTTCATGAAGAAAGTTTTCTCAAACAATCTACACATGATTTTACAAAAATCAAACAACAAGCAACAACACATCAGAAATTTGCTAAAACAATAGGACATTCAGCTAATGTCACGAAGATTTGTCCTATCAAAACATGTTTAAAAATCTTGAAATTTACATTCAACCTAGCCTACATAATAACAAGCAAGTTCTATTAAGAGGCCAAGTGCAGATTCCAAATAGAAAAAATAAAACAAAAATATCAAAGGTTTGTCCAAATAGGAGTTAGAACAAGGGTCCGAATTTGATCCCTTGTCCAGATTGTGATCTAGCTTTGAAAAAAATGGAAAATTGGTCAAATGATGAGTGATTGGCATGAAATCAGCACCATTAGAAACTTTTAAGTGTGCTTTACGTCTTCCCAGAAGAGCTTAAGTTTAAACTATGTTAATTTGGTATCCTAAGATCGAGATCTTTAAAAGTGTGTGCGTTAGTAATTAAGAAAACAGAATATAAGCATTCATTAGAAAATCTCAAAATCACTCAAAAAATGCACAAATGGTGTTAACACATAAATTTTGATGACTCAGTTATTTATTCATAAAAAAATTAGGGATTAATTTTTAAACCTAAAAAAAAGAAGAAAAATAAAAAATAAAATATAAAAAATAAAAATTGCATAACATATACTTTTTGGTCATAAGAGCAAATAAAAGGAAAAATAAGGAAAGATCAATTTGATTGATTATAAATGGAAGGTGGAAATTTTGTTTAGCCACCCTTACTTTGGCAAATATTCAAATATTAATAAATGTGGAAGCAAATTCTTGATCAGCGATCAAAAGTTAAGAAAGAAAGCAAGAAATTTGATAAAAATGAAGGAATAAAAGCATTCGAGGAAATTTTCACCAAAAAAAAAAAAGCGTTTGAGGAAAAATTAAGTTGATTGCGAGATTACCCTTCAATTTACAGACCACGATGTAAGGCAAAAGAGAAAGGAAGCTTGAAAATTGCCATCGAAAGGGGTGCTCGGGAGTCGGAACCACGATAAAAGGGGAGATTTTTTGTGAAAAAAAAAAAAAAAAAAGAGCGTGAGACAATTCGCGAAAAAGATAAAAAGCATGAGAGAAGGCGCAGAAAAAAAGAAAAAGGAAAAGAGGAGCCTCCCTCTCTTGTTTTTTTTGAAGTGACATTTCCCTGAGAAAAGAAGAAGAAGTCAGCAAAGTACAATAAGAAAAGGAGAGAGTGGACGTGAGGAAAAGAAGAAAGAAGAAAAGGAAAAGCGGTCATCTTCTTCGGGGGAGCTCCTTGCTGCCGCTGATCACCCCGCCCCGCGGTGGGCTGCCCGCTGCCCTCCTCCTACCGACGAGCTCCCCTCACCCGTTGCCGGCCTCCGCCCGAGCACCAGCAGCTCCTCCGCCACGCCTCTGCCGACGCCAGCGCCCGCGCCTCCCTCTGCCCGAGCGCCGCTCGCCTCTGGTCGCTAACCGCCGACGCCCCTGCCTCTGCTCACCCGTCGCCGGCGCCTGTCCCCTTCGCCCGGCGCCCGACGCCACCGTTTCTGCCCGCTCGCCACTGCTACCTGCTGCCGCTTTCCATCCATTGCCGGAGCGCCGTCGCCACGCCACCGTCCCTGTAACCAGCGGCACCTTCGCCCGACGGCCCGCCCCTTGCAACTCCACAGCCGCAAGCACCTCTGCCCGACACTCGGCGCCTGCAATTAGCAACCCTCCGCCCGACGCCGCGAGTGCCCGCCACCACACCTCAGTCCGTTCGTCACTGCGCCACCGCAGCTGCCAACGCCTGCAACTCCCCCGCTGCTGCTGTCGCTCGCCCGCGCCTTTGTCTTCACCCGGCCTGGGTTGTGTGCTGCTGTTCCTTCCCTGCACGTGCCAGGAACGACAAGCCGAGCCAAACACCACCAGTTACGACCCCCCGCCGTCTTGAGCTCATCGACCCGACACCGGCCTGCTGCTTATCCGCTCGCCATAGCCCGAATTGGGTGCAAATCGTCGTTCGCAAATCCCATGCGCCGGTCCCGTTTAGAGAATAAAAAGCCCAGTCAAGGTAGTTTTAAAAAAAAAAAAAAAAATCAAGTTTCGTTATTATTGCTTAAATTAGAACATTGGGTGTCGATGTTGATTTTATGAATATTTTAGACATGATCCGTAGGGTATTGTTGCTAAAAAATCACTATAATTATTAATTTGATTCGTAAAATGTCGAATCATTTTTTTTAATTATATTGATTTTTTTTTTTGGCTTTGATAGTATTTTAACTCTTGGATCATTATAATTATTAATTTGATCCGTAAGATTTCGAATCAATTTTTTAATTATTTTGAACTTTTTTATATGTTGTGATTTTTAGGTTAAAATAATCATTAATTTAATCTGTAAGACGACGGATTATTTTTTTCAATAATTTTAATCATTCATTTGATGATTATCCCGAGTGACTTAGATGTATTGTTTATTTGGAAATTGCTTATCTTAGAAAACACTAAATAAATAAATAAATAAATAAATCTTGCTTTGGAATATGTTGGTTTCGTAAATTAAGATTGCATTTTTTTTTTTTTTTTTTTAGATTGCGCATTAGGATATGTAGGACTTCATTATCTAGCTTGAATAAAATTACATATAGATTAGGATTGGATCTAAATAATTTTCTTTCATAGATAGAGTCCCAATGAACATTTGCATATTTAGATAATCTTGTTTAAAAAAAAAAATAGTTTTCTAAGATAGGATAAGGTTTAAGTCAAATTAATTCCTAAAATAGATTAGAAAATTATTCATTTTAGATAGTTTAATCATGTTTTTTTCTTATTACGAATTTTAATAAAAAATATAAAAATATTAGGTGCATGTCAAATAGTTTGCATGTTAGGTTCATTTAATTAGAAATTACTTGTCTATAGAGTTAGGTCATGTAGTTAAATTGCACGTTATATAGTATAGTTCTAATTCCAAGATAAGAGAAAATCCAAAAATAATTGCTTTGTGCATTTAATTCTTTTGGTGCAATTTATTTGATTTATTGAGTGTTTAATAATGGTTGAGCATTTGTGTGATCACCCATTGCATGATAGTAGTTTAGGCTAAAACCAATTCGAATTGCCTGCAAATATATTTTTGAAAATAAAAAGGATGGTACCAAATTGGCATTATAGAAATCTAGTATAATCAAGTCTTGTACCCAAAGTTTCTAGTTCATAGGAGTAAAATAATTCTTCCATAATTTTACTTAGGTATCTAATTGACCTACTATAAATTGATTAATGATGATTCCTAATTAATAATCTTTTGCATGCTAAAAATCTTAAACCTAAGTCACGAATTGGTATGGGTTTGGGAGAGTTCGGGCTAAGTTTAGACTTAGTAGTCTATTAGTCAAACCCTAGGTAGTGCACCCGAGGTTAGGTTGTGAGAAACGGTATGAAGAAATCACATGGGACTTAGGATTGGATGCAATAGAAAGTTTGGATAGTCATCTAATCTTAAGTCAACATGCACAATGTCATACAATTTAAATGAAATGATTCATGATTTCCAATGATATGCTTTGGGACTCTAAGTATGATGAACACTTTTTGTGAGAGAAATTTAATGTGCTAGATGAAACTCAAATGACATGATCTAAACATGTGTGCAAATCTTGCAACATGCGATTCAATCATCAAGAAGGTATGATCATAAAAATCGATCCCTAGATAACTCAAACAAGTATGGAAATGTGCGCATATGACAATGTTTCATTTCAACATTAAGTTTACAGAACAAACATGATTTCAGCCATCCTCAAGACATGCATAAATCCTACCAAAAATCTCACATATAGAGCATACAATGATGAAGATTTCTCGTTAAGAGGTTGAAACTCAATGAAGATCATATGAGTCATGGAAAAAATGGCAAAATAGACCAAACTATATGTCCAAAACATATTGCTATAGTACCTTTTACTTTAATGCATGCAATTGACTCACCTTTTCAATGTGAAAACTTTGCAAAACATGTATCAATTGTACATATATATCATGTATTTCAACTTTCATGAAGGATTTGAGACCAAATAGGTGCATTTATGAACTCAATTTCATCAAAACAAATCTCGGACCAATGCATGACAAACTGACTTATGTTCAGATCTAAACAATTTTGACCTAGATAAGCATGTCTAAAAATTTTGAAAAAAATACAGGACATGCACAACACTTGTACAAAAAACTTTCATGGAGAAAAGTTGTTCCAAAACTCAATACAAAAATCAGTAAAAAAATAGCTAAATCAGAGATTGATATGGAACAGATTGACCTAGGTTTAGATCTAAGTAGATCCGACCTAGTTGAACACATCCAAAAATCATGAAAAAATTACAGAAGATGTACAAGACGATTTGGAACAAATGATCACAAAAGTTGGCACAAAAATAACAAAGTTAGAAGGCAAAATAGAATTAGAACCGAAAAAGACCTAAACTGCTGCAGAATCGTTAATTTTCGAATATGTTTTTCGAGGATCAAACGACACTTGATTGGGACGTGTGGCCTATCATTTCGAAGCTCATGATTTCTATGATCTAATCCTAAGAGGACTCGAGCTGAAACAAGGACGTTTCAGATCTCGTTTTGACCAAAATAGTGACCTAGGTATAGACCTACGAAAATCACATATTAGCTCAAGAACACAATCATCATTCAAATCATCCACAAACTATTGCAGTATTCATAAAAATTGATCTTAAGTATATAAAAACTCCTAATCTTGAATCATAGACCCGATTGACTAACTCAATCTCGCTTCATTGGATTCGAGTTTCGAATCGTTACCTTTGTCGTGATTTTCATTGATTTCTATCGCAATCAATCGGATCAAGCCGCCGAATTACGATTGAGACTCCAAGAATATAGATTAGGTCACTATGGCTCGGATCGGGATCAATCAAACCACCAGCTCAAGGAAAAAAGGAAGAACCGATCCAAAATGGACCGGCCTTGACTTGCTGGCGAAGATCGGGCCGCTGGTGAAGATCCGGCAACCGATCTAATCTCCTCTGTCCACAGCAAGGTCAAAGACCTCTGCTACTGTAGATCATCAGCAACTTGGATGCTTAGGGGCTTCGGCGATCGCCGATTCGAGCATAGAACAAAACCGATCCAAGAGATGAACCGAAACTTATATAGAGAGAGAGAGAGAGAGAGAGAGGGAGGGAGTGATATGTTTGGGTGGGAGTTTAGAGAGGAGAAAAGAGAGAGAGAGAGAGAGAGGCTAAGGAGAAAGAAAATTTTCGCACCAAATGAAGCCCTTACTCTGAAAATGGAAGAAATTTCATTTACATACTCCTCATATTAAGTGATTTCGGCTGTCAGTTTGACTTGATGGTCTAAATTTTGATCCAACTGTCAAAAATCCATTTTGAAGGCTCCATCATGATCTTTAGGTGTTGGGTAATTGATCTAGTGGGTTTGATTTGCAAAAAACCGAGCCAAAATCGGGAATTGCGTCAAAATGTCTAATTATGGGTTAATTTGCAATTTGCAAAATCGGGAAATTCAAGAATGAATTTGTAAAATTTTGGGAAATTGAAGGTGTAGAAGTGAAATTGGGATTGAAAGGGTTCTAGAACTGGTGGCCAGAGGCCAAGAATCAGTCGGCAAGAGCCTGAATCGGCTAGTCTCGTTGGCGGTCGGTTAGACAAGTTCGGTCGGATTTTGATCGGTTCTCGACTGGTTTGGTCCAGTTCCTGCTATTTTGTCCACTTGGGACCCTTGTGTGTCAAAAATTTATGCAATTTGATTCCTAAAGGACCAAATTAAAAAGGAATTTTATCCTTTTTATGAAAAAATTGACCAATTAAGATACAATTAAGCTAATCAAACCTTATGAACGTGATCTAGAGGTATTTTATTGATCTAATTGAATGATTATCGTGGAAAAAAATGAGTTGAAACCATGGTGCTTTGAATTGGGCCTAAAGGGCTAAAATGGTAAAATTTGAAATTCAATGGGCAAAATTGCAAATTAACTAAAATTGAACTCGATTAGTATCACAATTGCCTTATCTAATGAGCTACCCATATGTAAGATCACTTCTTATATTCAAATTGACCTTGAATTGAAGCGCTCGAACTTAAATCAAAAATGGATCTAAGCCTAATATTAAAATTGGACCTAAATTCATGAAATTAAACCATAGCCATGAATGGGTCAATTCGAATTTTGTTGATTGAAGCTTAATTGCTTGATTTTCTAATGTTTGGGAGGATGAAATTCTTCAAATTGATGAGTTCTTGTGTGAATTTCACAAAATCGATTTCGAATTTGGATTTATCTTAGGGAAATTAGTGAGAAGTAATCATCCATTTGTAAGTTATGAATGATCGATTTTGGTCCTCTAATTAGGGCTAAAAAACGACAATTCGTATTTTGACTCGATAAATTGCAAAGTTGAATCCTCAAACAAATTTCAAATAGTTGCTAAACCAAATGTCAAAGAATGAACTACACCTAATTATGACTAGAATTGTCACAACTTGAATCTCGAGTGCATGCATATCCCTCAATGATCGATAAAATTTTTGCAACATCTCAAGAATTGTTGTTGACCCATTCATTTTAATACACATGTGAAAACGTAATAATAATAATCTCTAGACAATACGGAAATGAGATAGAAGTGTAGGATAATATTTTCACCAAGCACACTTACAATACAACGGTATTTATATACAGAAAAGTCTAACACAACATGGGTCTACTTAAAAACGAAGAGCTTCTAGGCTATCTACGCTCCGAGCTTCTCATCCATGGGATCAAAGTCCCTCCCTACGACCCTGTCAGACTTTTCGATAACCATAAGGTGAACTGTCACCCATTGTCCAGCTCAGACGGAAGATTCGTCAACATCTGGCGGAGGCTAAAGAAAAACCTAAACTTCACTTCTTATGAACCCCTGCACCTTGCTTGACAATCTTCTATTTAGGGACTTGAAAAATTTAGCCTACAACAGGGTAAGACGACATCTTAGCGAGTCCATTTCCTATATCCCGGTTAGGAGAAAAGTACACCCACGTGCATTCTAACCACATCTCCTCAAAACCCACTTAACACAAGTATTTTCCTGCATGTTAGTACTATTCAATTCGCATATAATTGTATTGAAATCATACATCCTTGGAACATTTCAACATGTGTATATGTGTATGTGTACATGTCATCACAACCACACGGGCCCCAATTACCAGACCAAATTGTTATGGTACGTCCCATACCGCACCACATAATTCAGCCTCCTAATCAGGTCCCTCAATTTCAATTGTTCATATGTCTCAATTAATTACGACCCACCGGCCACGACCAACTCAACAGTCTCGCACCATCGAGCACAGCAATGTCTACATTTAGACGGTATTTCGTTTAGGAGCGTCGACCTAGCATCCACTGCAACCGGCATCTGTTGACTTGGGGTATTCTCGAAGGAGCATCATCCGGCCCCAAAGGCTCGTGACGGGTTCTCATATCATTCATGCGTTCATCCAATTTCAGCAAAGGATATTGTGCTTTGCACTCAAATGCCTTGACTAAAATAGTGCTCTTGGCCTATTTTCTTTATATTAAAATATATGGTAAAATAATTGGGTGTAAATATACGGATCCTTTCGATCCAGAAAATTGGATAACTTATCTCTTAAAGTCCCATGGTTTATATAGTATTTAAAACCAGTTTTCGGTATCACCGAAATTACGTCATTTGAGATAAATACCCAAAAATTAATAATCATCACTCAATTGCACTATTCGATAGTCAATTGCATAAATCAAGCATACCATTGCAATCAGCACAACATTCCGGTCACTAAGGGCACGCATGATAAAATTTATGTTTCTCAATTTCTTTGTTTCTCTGTTCCTCGGAACAGGTTTGGAGCAATCCGTTTGGTAACGCAATTTGATTTCTCTATTTCTGAAACAGATTTCTATTCCGAAATAGAGAAATCGAAAGAAATCGAAGTTGAAATTTTTAACTTCTCAATTTTCGAAATAGAAATAGAAATAGAAATTTTTTTCTCAACTTTTCAATTTAGTCCAAAATATTTTAGATCACTAATATTGAAATAGAAATAGAAATAGTTAATTTAGTCCAAAATATTTTAATGATTTTTTAATATAATCATTCTAATCAATATTGATTGAAAATCTTAACCATTAGGCTAGATGGTGAGAATTGAATGAACAAGGCTTCATTTGTTGCACGTAAGAGATTTTATGCATGGTAATAGTCAATTGGTCATATTCATATCTAACTATTTCGGTATAATTTTCGAAAATATTAAATAATTAATTAAATTATAATTAAATCATTTAAATTAATTATTTAACCAATTATTGTTTACCAAATTTAATTACTAGCTATAATCGATCACCATTTGAATCAACTATTTAAATACTTAACTAAACTAATTTATTACACTAACCTCCTATGCTACTATGCTAATTGAACATTTAAATTCCTAACTAAATGGCCTAACTAACTTAACTAACTAGTCTAACTATTTAGTTCTCTCCCAACTAACTTAGCTAACTAATACTTACCCTAACTAGGCTATTGGCTAATCCTATTTAACTTAATCCATCACTTAATAAATGTAATTAACCCCTAATCAACACTTAGGAAATTAACTTACCTAAATTAAAAACTAATGATTTTCGGCAGCGGCGGAGCGACAACAACCAAGCTTTGGCCTCTGAGGTGCCGGAGGAGGTTTGGTTGGCCCGGAACAGGACCGCAAAGCCCATAGCTCACGACTGAGAGGCGGTCTTCTTGGCCGGTTCAGGCCAAGCAGCGACGGTGCGGAAACCGTGAGGGTGAGGTAGCGGCATGGTGGTTCCGCTTGGTCGATTGGTGGGTTTAACTGGCATAGCTAAGGTCCCGGCGATAGGGCAGCAGTAATGGCGAAGGGGTGGTGGTCTCCGGTGAGGTTGGTGAGCTAAAATTGAAGAGAGATGAGTTGATGAGACGCTGTAGCAATCGTGGACAGAGGTGCTGAGTTTTCAGCGCAAAGATGCAGGGGTCACGCCAGTTTTGGAGGGCTATCGGACTGCTGGTGGAGGTGATTGAGCAGATTAGAGGCCAAATAAAAGAGAAATGGAACATGAAGGGTAGCTTGATGGAAGGTTGTGTTGGTTTAAAACCAACAGCACCAAAATAGAGTCCTCTCTATTTTTGGTTGTTGTTCGGTCTGTTTAGTTGAAACAGGAGAAGCCAAAACACTTGAAGAAGGCCAAATTGGTGGAAGAAAAGGGAAAGGAAAATGGAAGGGAAAGTGAGAGGGGAGAGGGACGGTCGAGCAGGCCAAGGGGGAAGGGAAACCACACGGATGGAGGGGAAAAGGAGAGAAAAAAAAAATCATGGAGGGTCCCTCCCTTAGTTTCCACATTAAGTTGTTTATTTTCCATGGAATCTTTGGGCCATCTCACTATCAATGGGCATACCCTCTTAATGACCTTAGGTAACAAAAATAAGGCCTCAATTAAATCCTCATAATTCCCATCTCCAATTGTTCCACATTGAAGATCAAAAATCTATTTAAATTATGGCCTTTCTCATTTTCACTTAATTTGCTGCAATTTGAATTTCCCACCAAAATTTCAAGTTTGTAAAAAGGCCTTGAGAGGGTGCATCAATATTCCTAGAATTGATTGTGACACGGTAGAACTCTCAATTTCCAAAATCAGATTAAATTTCACGGTTACTTTTAATCTGACGCGATTTTAGCGTAATCTAAGTTACTGGGTAGTTTTTAGGGATTTTTGGTGCAATTGACCTGTGATCGATTTATCTCAAATCACAATGTACCTCTTCGACACATTGGCGACTTTCGGTTGCTGTGAAAGTCTTAAGATTTCAAATACGGGCATACGGTACCAAAATGACAGAAAAATCAGTTTAGTGCTGTTCAACCAGAATTTTATAATTAGGTGAAATCACCCACAATTAATCAAACACCTCGGTTGAATTGGCCTATCTCTGGTCTTTGCTAGATTTTCGACTGTGTCATGATGACCCTTGCAAACTAACACGGTCAAGCAATTGATTCCGGTCGAATTCTCAAGCTTGTTGCATTAAAATCCATTAATGACTTATCCAAATAATCTAGTTATTTCATGAGTGATCGGCTTAGAGAATAACACTATAGGCGCATCGATGAAAACCCGACTCATTCAATCGAAAACAAAAGTGGAAAAATCAAATTGTCACAAGAATAAAAGTAATTTTATTTTTGGTCGATTTAGAAGTTAAAACTAAAAAATTCAGTAATCAATGTTCTTAATCAAATTTTGTGAAATTTTTGACACAAAGTCAAATTGGCATTAAAAGAAATGTATTTGTGCATTTTTTTATTTTTTATTTTATTTTTTTGGGTCAAATGTTTGAACAAAAGTTAACAATTTAGTTGACTTTTCCAAAAAGGTCGATTTTTTTGGTCAAATCTTTGAATTTTCAAGAAATTGATTTGAAAAAAAATGAAATTAAAGTTAAGTGAAATTTTTTTGGTTAAAAAGTCAATTTTTGATCCGAGGTTGACTTTTGGTCAAGGGGTTGACCAAAAAGTCAACTCGAAAGTCAAACATTTGATTTTTTGGATTTTTCTTGAAAATGAGCTAGAAACTGTTTAAAAATGAAAATGCAAAAGAAAGAAATGAAAAAAAAAAACACTTTTTGGTCGAAAGATGGGTATTCATCGAGATCAGAAATCTAAATCTTGATTTTTTTACCTTTTAATGGTGCGTCGACTAAAAATCAAGTGTCAACACTGGTATGGTCTATGTTGTGTTCGAACTGGAGATAAGATATATCACTCTTGTCGTATCTCTTCTAGTTCCTTGAGCTTCATGAATTTGCATTTGCTTTAGTCCCTCTGTGCCTTGATAAGAACAAAGAATTCCTGTGTCTGATTTTGTGAGTTTTTTTTTACCCCAATTTTGTTCGGATCATGTGGACAAAATATTTCGACCACACTTTGCTCTCTAGTAAAAGAAGTTTAGACAAAAAAGCTTGGAGTTGGATGGTCAAATCCAAGCTTGTCATGCATCCTTGGAGAAATGGACAGCAAAAGGAGTAGAACTAACCCATAGACGCAGGCAGTGTCTTGAATTTGCATAATCAAGTTTAATAGAGGAGCTGTTGACTGAGGCAACAATGGAGGGTATGAGCGGAATTAAAGGCTAAAAGAAGAAACAAAAAGTGGGGACACATAGGATGGAAGAAAGAAGAAAAGAAAAGAAAGAAAGGGAAAGAAGAAGAAATGAAAAAGAAAAGGGCCAGGAGTACTTGACTCAAAAACCTCATCAAGGCAGATTAACTTTGTGACGCAACACCTAATAAGGATTCAAGTTCTTTGTTCATTTAATTGGAGTAATTTTCGGAGTTAAGGCATAAATTTGAAGTTGTGTGAATTCTGAACTTTGGGATTTGATTCAAAATCTTTTAAGTTGTGGAATTATATGGAAATGATAGTTTAGATCATAATAGAGCTGTGAGAATTGATGAAGATTGATTTTGAGTTATGGTTTGATGGGAATGAATTTTTAAAATTTCGAGCATGAGTATTTTACTAGCGCATAGGAGTTGTTTCGTTAGCGATCAAGCTTAGTTTAGTTGGTTTGCAGTTGAGATAGCGTGTTACTTGATTTTGATGTTCTCGCTTATTTGATAAAATTGCGAGTTTATCGACTTAGAGTATCCTTGTTGTGTGCTTTCAAGCTTTTCTAAATGAGTGGTGCTTATTTTTTTCTTTGAGTTTGTAAACTCATATTTCGAAAGTGATATAGATTTACAATGTGATGTACAAAATGACATTTTTATTGCATAAAATCTGGATGAGATATTTACCACTCTTTATCTATTTGTGAATAGGGTTGAAAAATGTTTTACAAATGGTATTGTGAAAAGTTATATGTATTGCTTTGTGAATCTGGTGTACGAAATGAATCTTGAAATGATTTGTATGATTTGATTTGTGAAACGTATTCTAGTTTATGAAATGAATTATGATGTTTGAGCATGCCGGTTTAATGCTCATCATTGTTGTGGACCCACTTAGGGGTTTCTAGGTATGCATATTGATTTCATGATATTTTTTTTCGGGTTGAGCTACTTACTAATAATTGGTGGGGACTTCATAAGGGGAATTTTGATTGCTTTGTCATTAGGCGTTATGTCGTGACCTATTGGACATTAAGTGATAGATTGGTCAATGAAATTGAATATTGACATGTGATTTGATAGAGATTGATTAGTGTATTTGTGTTGATAATAGGTTGTTGTTTAAGGTTGCATCTGTTGTGTGGAAGGATGGTCATGTCTCCCCCATTCTTGCAGGATTTGGGGTGTGACAATATGATGAACATATCTTCTGATCAAAAGAATCGATTAAGTCTCATAGATAGAGGAGTTATACCCACGAGCGACGAAATTAAAATGTTGTACATTCACAATACCATCTCTCAACCCAATCGAAACAACCTAAACTTATATTATATTGTCTGTAACGACATATCAAACAAGAGTCGTTGCATTGCCGTGAGAGCGTGAGCATCACAACAATCCTCTGCCGACTGTTTTACCATCTAACGCCTTCGCCCTGCCCAACAGCTCCTGCCTCAAACTTGCTTACGCAGATTCCTTATACTGCCTGCTCATATGGGTCAGTTCCTTCAAGGAAATCTGGCATTCTCCGATCTGATCTTCCAACGTTTTCAGCCTGTGGTTCTGAATTTCTTCTGCTCGCAGAGCAAAGTGAGCTCGGACGATTTCATCCAAATGATCCAAAGCAAATTGGATCTCGAACCCTGCATGCTTGGCCATCATAAATTGGTTCCACCAATCACGGAGCAAGGTCTCCGAAAGCTCGTTGACCTGTGTGGTGGACATGCTACTTATTGCCCCGCATAGCACGTTAAAGATCAGGCTCTTTGACTCTAATCTCCGCTCAGAGTCGGAGCTTATGTCTCCGTGCTTCTCGAGCAGCTGCTCTAGGAAAGGGGCTAGGCTCCGCATGACCATGTATCTATCAACTTTGACAAGTTCTTCGTTTTCGAAGAATATCATAGAAAACTCTATGTTCTCTACGCCAGGTTCTAGCGGGTCCATGAACTGGGTGAGAATTTGGTCTGAATATGGGGAAACTTTTGCAATGCTACCACTACGTTCCAGTCGCTCCCAGAAAGATGCATGCCCTGTCCCCATAATTTCCTTCTTTAAGATCTGAAAAGCTCCTGGGAGTTTGGTTTGCTTGTCTTCTACAAAAGCATCTATTAAATTCTCTAAGATCCATATATCTTGGATGCCTTGTTCTCTTGTATCATGTACTCCATCTGGTTCCTCATTCATCGAAGCCATCTCGGTGGTGTACTGGGTTTCACTCATTACTTTACCGCAAATGGGTTTAGTACCAAGGGTTCTTAATTCCACTTCTTTCTGCTCACCCTTCAATAAACGTATCACCTGATGATTGAAAATAAATTGAGATAAAATTTTGAAGCATAATTGGGAGTTCACTGCAGCAGCAAAAGTAAACGAAGGAATAATGAAGTATTATTGAGAAGTCTTAGGATGAAGACAAGGTCATTAATATCCTGATCAAATCAGCCGGTCTAGCCTAACTAAAAAGTTCTCTCCTATCTGGAAACAAGGTTTGAGCAATTTACATTATATTCTTGCTTCGTGAGGTCAAATTTTCAAATTCTACACTTCTTTTTCCAGGATTAAGAAAACATGGAAGGAAGTACACAGGAAAATAGTTTTTCTACAGAAAATCCATGGCCTATATTCTGCATTTGCACTAAAATTGCAGTACATGCACATGGTTCGGACGGCAAACATTAGAAGCATCTGATTCTGACATTCCATGATTCTTGCTTTAACATTGCAGAGTCACATGAACGTTTCCAGCAACAGAAAACTAGAGGTATAAAAGGGACCAGACATACCTCAGGCTTCATGCATTCAAAGTGAGCAACGTACGGGCATGTTTCTTGAGAACATTTGTAGACGCACTTCTTTGGGTCCCTTTCTTTCTCACAAGCATCACAATAATACTTGCCTGAATCGTCCTCAACAAACTTGTCCTCAAGTTGGAGAAAGTGCTTGTGGTCGTCAGACTTAACTAGACAAGGTAACGGACCACATAATAAATGTAGATTGTAGTCACACCTCACGCAACGAAAAAGTCCCTGTTTGTCTCTAGTTTCCACTTCCTTTTGCTTGCTGGAACAAGGCAATATTTCTCTATAACAGGCCTTACATAAAACTTTCTGATGTATGTTCTCGAAGAAGCCAAGGTTATGACTGTGACCTCCATATTTTATGAGGGGCTTGAGATTTATGCAGCCAATGTGGAGGCAAAATGATGACGAGCATATTTTGCAGTTGTAAGTGAAGCCAGAACTTAATTTGAGACAGGCTGCGCACGTAAATCTACTTTTCTTGAGCAGCTCCATAGGGTGGGTATGGTGGAAAGGTTTCGGGATACTCTGCGGCAATTCAGTACATGCTTCATGGACAATGAACTCCTCACACTTAGTGCATTGATAGGTAAGATCAGCACAAGGATTGTCGCATACGGAGCACAAGCGAAATTCAGTATCTTCTTTAATATTACACAGCTGCAGCGGGTGCCCATGGCCAGCAGGAAAAAATATGGTCCTTGTGCTATCAGGGGTCAGAGAAGGCATCAAAGCACATATAACATCAAAGGCGTGATTACAGAGTTTACAGTGGTATATTACAGACCCCCGGCATATGTTGTGACAGGCCTCACACTTTTTCCATTGCCTACCTTTTAAGGCAAGTTCAGCTTCCAAATTGAGTTTGCCGTCACACTTACGAAAATCGTAAAGAAAATGTTTGACATTCTGCGGTAGTTGAGTGAAGGAAATATGGACCCATCGATTGCAGGAGTCACAACCATAAATCTCCCCCAAGTCTGAGCGCGGTAGATAGCAGGCCAAACACTGACCTTTGAACTCCTTTTTAGTGCGCCTCAAGGGATGTCCATGACAAAGATGTTGTATATGTTCACCATAATTTAATTTTTCAGCCATCATAGCGCATACCACATCCAAATGGAACTTGCATTCCTTGCAAGAGAAGGTAAAGCCATTAAAGTTCTCTTTACATGCGCCACAGAAAACCTTTGAATCACTGTTCTGGAGGTTGAGCCTGTGGCTTGGATGAAAGAAGTGTGCATACTCTCGAGGCAATTCAGCACAACTCTTGTGGAGAAAAAAGCTGCAACCCTTGCAGTCGCAGGCATATGTGAGACCGGTGCATTTTTTCTTGCACGCACTGCAAACGACTTTATCCCCTTTGCTCTTCATGCTTCCTGTCAACTCATGGTGATGTGCAAAATTTCTGATTTTTGTTTCTTTGATTTTCTTCATTGTTTTGGAGCTGATTGAAGGCATTCCAACGCATTCCATATCCAGGTTGAAATCACATTGATAACAGCAGTATGTGAAGCCCCTAATTCTTTCTCCACAAAAATCACAGTAGTTGTATGATGCAACTTGGAGTTTCAAGGGATGACTTTTGTGATGGGGGTGTTTCCTCTCTAACGGTAACTTGGCACATGATTCATGGAGAAAATAGTTGCATTCCTCACAGCCATATATCTGGCTCGAGTTTGAGAACGATTGGTTGCAAGCTAAACACTTACGGTTCAACCCCATTTTAGTGGGCTTCAAAGAATGTCCATGACTGAAATGACGTATTTTTTCAGCACTCATAGCACAGTCAACATCCAAATGGAACTTGCATTCCCTGCACGAGAAGGTGAAGCCACGGCACTTCTTTTCACAGGCACTACAGCAAACCTCCGAATCACTGTCCTGGAGGGTGAGCTCATGGAGTGGATAAAAGAAGTGTTGACACTTTGTGCAACCTTCATCTAGAAAAAATCCACAACCCTCGCAGGCATATATCAGACCAGAGCATGGTTTCTCACATGCACTGCACACAACTCCTTCCTCAACCCTCTTTGCACTTCTTGTCAACACGTGGTCATGACCAGAATCTATCATTTTTCACGTCTTCAACTTGCTTTGCCATTCCGGGTCTGATCAAAGGTATCCGAGCGCATCCAATGTCCAGATCAAAATCACATTGCTCACAGCGGTATGTGAAGCCCTTAATTTGTTTTTTGCAAATATCACAGTTGCTGTACATTGCTTCCTGGAGTTTTAACGGATGTTCTTCGTGACCAAGGTGTTTCATCTCTGGTGGTAACTTTGCACATGTTATATGGAGGAAATACCCACATTCCGCACAGCCATAGTGATTTGAGCTGCAATCGTCACCACAAGCTGCACATGTGACTATGTCATCTTTCTCCTCCCCAAGGGTCAGCGGGTGCTTGTGGCTAAAATGATCTATCTCCTGCTCCTGAACTCTGGGTTCTGAGGTGGGAGGCAATTGCAGCGAACATACCACATCCAGGTCAAATCGACAAATCTCACAATGGTACACAAAGCCACGAACCCTTTTCCAGCAGAGATCACACCACGCTGTTCCGTCATACACACTACTACTAGTGCGCAGCTCCAGATCGTGCTCCTCATGCAGCCAGTGTTGGATCTCCCTCTTCAACTCCGCACATGGCTTATGGAGGAAAAATTCGCACAATCTACAAGTGTACGTGTTGCTCGAGCAGAGCTTTTCACAAGCTTGGCACCAAGCTTCGTTGTCCTCTGCGATCACCTCCTCCAATACCAAGGGATGGTCATGGCTGAAGTGCTCAAATTGGTCCTCCACTCTGGAATGGATGGATTTTAGAGCACAGTCGATGTCAAGATCAAAGTCACACTGATCACACCGGAATGTGAAACCGCGGCATCTTTTGTCACAGGCACGACAGGAGACGCTTCCAATGTAATATGCGGTCGGCCCAAGGGTCAAAGGGTGGACAGGATGTAAAGGATGTGCAGGGAACTCCATCTGCAAATTAGCGCACTCCTCGTGGAGAAAAAATCGGCATGGGTTGCAGCTATAGGATTGATTCAAGCAGCGTTTCACGCACGCAAAGCATTTAACTTCTTCATCATAAGCCTTGATCATGCATTTTGTCAACTGGTGTGGGTGGCTGAAATGTTCTATCCTCTCCATCTTCGATTTAGCCTAATATTAAGATCAGTGAAATCTCTCCGTCAGCTCATTCCAAATATGCAAACGAAGAACAATGCTGGTCTTTTGTCAGTTTCAGATCCTCTGTTAAACAGTGATCCATTTTTCGGAAGATCCTAGAACAAATTAGTCTACACATGCTTGGGAATGAAGTATACTTAACAAAGAAGAAAAGAGTTGGCAGCAACTTCTTGTCCAAGTCCGCAACAAAGAAATGCAACAAGCAGAAGCAAGGGAAGTCGGTTAATATTTGTAAAGCCCAAGTCCTGTTCATAATGATATTGTCTGCTTTGGACCAGAGCTCACATGATTTTATTCTTTTGGGCTCCATCTAGAAAAAGCCTTGTTACAAGTTAGGATAAGTGCCATCACATATATGGCACTTCACCTCATCACAGCCAGGTAATGTGGGATTCGATTCAATCCTGCTCCCATCGCCATCCTAGAGTTGCAGCTGCACTTTGTTCAGGCCTTCTCTAGCCCATCGTCGTACTGAGTTATTACAAGCTGCGCTTTGTCAAATCTCTCTCTAGCCCAACGATCACTCCCACCCTTGTTAGACTAGGTTATTATAGATCCACCACCTTCGTGTGGTTCATCCCAAAATCTCACACTTTCGGCTAGGCTTTTAGCTCTAATACTATATTGTTAAGCCCAGATCACGCTCTTAACGATATTGTCCACTTAAGGTCAAAGCTTGCACGGTTTTGTTCGTATGGGCTTTGCCTAGAAAAGGCTTCGTTACAAGTCAGGATAAGTGCTATCACATATATGGCATTTTATCTCACTACACTTCTGCAATGTGGGATTCAATTCCTTTCTACTCCAATCACCATCCTAAATTCGGAGCCGTACTTTATTCGGGCCCTCTTTGGCCTGAGCGATAACTCTCGCCCTCGTTGGACCGGGTTGTTATAGGCCTACCAACCCAGGTCTCGCTCATAATGATATTGTCCACTTTCAGTAGGAGCCTACACGGTTTTTTTCCTTTGGGCTTTGCCCAAAAAAGACCTTGTTGCAAGTTAAGACGAGTGGTATCCATATATGACACTTCACCTCATCACACTCAAGTGATGAAGGATTCAACACATTTCTACCCCTTTTGCTATCCTCGAGTTGGAGTTGCACTTTGTTCAAGTCCTAGAGCCTTAGTGATTAGTCTTGCTCTCAACGGACTGGGTCATTACAATACTTGCAGGAGAAGTATTCTAAAAAAGTCAAAAGTTGTGTATGACACTTATTTAAGTGTCAAATCGGAGCCAAAACGATCACTTAAGTGTCATTAGTGATAAATTTCAACCAAATTGATTACATAATATTAATAATTAATTTGTTAAAATGACTTGGTAAAATTTTTAAAAATATAGTGCACGAGGGGCTACCAAAAGAACGTCACACAGCCTATGCGGCTCAGACGTCCAAAACGACAAGGCATAACATGCTTTGCAGTTCCCCACCTCACCACACTCAGGAAGCATTGGAGAGAGAGATGATGGCGGCCACCACCACCACTGACGACAGAGCCTTTGGTGAGGGCCTGAAGATAGTGTTGAACCGGCCCTAACAAAGGCTCGAGATGGAGTACAAGAAGGTTGGGCTTGGCTTCCCAGACATTTGTCCCTCGAAGCAAGGCCTTGGATTAGCTTCCCACCCCTGCGTCATACACCAAGATCAACTCCATGTCTGTTGTGCCTTCTTGCTCTCACGTCTCGGTCCGTTCGAAACCCTTTTTCCACTTCATCTACTCTAGATTTGTCTCCTTGTCATGAAACACCACATGCCCATTAGGCGTTTGAGGAAATTTCTCTGACGATGGAGCTATTTTATTTATCTATTTCTTTAGCGCCGCTTCATGATCAGAGAGAAAGAGATAGAGGGAGGGTGAGAGAGAGTTTGGGTCATCGGGTAAGGCACTAAGATGGCCAATTCAATGGCTGACTCAGGGTTGAAATTGAGATTATCTTTCAGTTTAGCAATTTAGGGTTCTTATTTAGGAAAAAGATACTAGACGGCATCATTTTAGGGTGTCATTTTAGGGTTTAGATGTTGACCAGACTCTCCAATGAGCCACGTCGACTTAAGAATTTAATAAAAAAAAGGCCATGTCGGATTTCGGCCAAATAAACAAGAGTTGGCACTAAAAAAAATTGTTTTTCAAAAAATTTAGCACTTAAGTGATCCAAAAGAAACTTTTGGTACTAAAGTGAGCTCCATATACAACTTTTGGTACTCTACTGTTCTTCTTTTCAATATATATTAAAGAAATCTTGGAAGTCATTAAGGAATAACTAGTTTTATTGCAAGTTGAAATTTTAAAGTTAAAATGTATTGCTAATTTTGTACCATAAGTCAGTAAAGAACGAAATGTAAGTAGTTTATAAATGGACCTCATATATTCAATGAGAATGCCAACTGGAACTAGGAGGAAGAGAAAATCGAGAAGAGGTATGTCAACTTACCGGACATACCTCGTGTGAGGAATCAAACACCACAAGGAGAAGTTGGAACATTAGATTCCTCCACTAAAGATGTAACACCACCATCCTCTCCAAGTCCGACACAAGAAAAGTCTACTCTAGAATCTCCTATACTAGGTGTAAAATCTTTAAGGTAAGCCTACGAAAAAGCATGCAATTTTATGTCCTTAAGACCAAAAAACTATGAAGAAGCTTCCAAAGAAGCTTGGATTGAAGCCAAGGAAGAAATCAAGATGATAGAGAAAAAAAGAAAAGTGAAACTTGTGAGCTCATTGATTGCCCTAAAGATAGAGATTATTAGCGTTAAGTAGGTCTACAAGACAAAGCTCAATGTAGACGAATCAATCTAGAAGCCTAAAGCAAGACTTGTGGCAAAAGGATATATGTAACAACCAAGTATCGACTATACCAAAACTTTCACTCTTGTTGCTTGCCTTGACACTATTCCAACTCTCATAGCCTTAGTAGCACAAAAGAAATGGAATGTCCATCAACTAGATGTAAACTTAGCATTTTAAAATGGATATCTTTAAGAAGACATATATGTAGCTCAACCACAAGGGTTTATTGTCAAAGGCAACAAAGAAAAGGTTCTAAAGCTTAAGAAGGCTGTATATGAGTGAAAACAAGCACCATGAGCATGGTAAAGCAGAATTGATGAATACTTTACCAAGCAAGAATACAAGAGGAGCATGAATGAGCCAACACTCTACATTAAGACCCCAAATAATTCTAATAGACTTGTTCTCTCTATATATAGATGATCTCATTTATACAGGAAATAATGAGAAAATAATTTAAGAAATTAAAGAAGACATGATGGAGACATTTGAGATGAGGGATTGGACTTGATGCACTACTTCCTTGGGATTGAAATTGACCAACACAAAGGAATTTTCACCTCACAGAAGAAATATGCAAGACAGTTGCAACATCACTTGTGATAAATGAGAAACTACTATAAGAAGATGAAGTAGAAAAGACTGACACTTCCCTCTATAGAAGCTTGATTGGTAGTTTACTATATCTCATTGCTACATGGCCAACATCATGTAGCAACAAGTCTGCTATCACGATTTATGCAGAGTTCAACTCAAATTCATTTTGGAGCATCCAAAAGAATTCTTAGAGATTTATAAGAACTATTATGGCATTTGGTACTAGCCAAGTGCAACGGCCCATTTGCTTGGTTACATTGACAATGGCTAGGCAGGCTTAATTGACGATGGAAGAAGCACTTTTGGCTATGCATTCACACTAGGTTTTGGAATGTTTTCATGGAAATCTAAACGACAAGACTTAGTGACATGATTTTCTACTAAAACTGACTATATTGCAGCTGCTACCTCTACTAATCAAGCAGTATGGCTTCAAAGAATTCTAAAAGATATTGGAGAACCGCATACAAAACCAACTCCAATATTTTGTGACAACTACTCCATGACAACAACCTTGAAAAATCCAATTTTGCATGAAAGAACTAAGCATATTGAGATCATAAATCACTTAGCTCACAACGTGCAAAATTATGGAGAGATCGAGCTCAAATATTGCAAGATTGAAGATCAAATTGCAGAATATTCACTAAAGCACCACTAATAGCAAAATTTGAGTGTTACAAATTGGAATCAAGGGCAGTGTTAAAATGTGATCCATTTTTGGAAAATCCTAGAACAAACTAGTCTTACACATGCTTGATATGCAAGATACTTAAAGAAGAAGGAAAGAGTTGGCAGCAACAACTTGTCCAAGTCAGCAACAAAGAAATGCAACAAGCAGGAGTAAAGGAAGTCTATTAATATTTGCTGAAGAAATCTTAAAGTCATTAAGGAACCCCAAGCCGTAACATGCAAAAGTATAGCTTGCAAGTTGAAATTTTAAAGTTAAAAAATGAGGAGAAGAATATTGGGAGTGCCAAAACTTGGCACGGGGATACTTAAGTATCAAAAGTTACAAAAGTGACACATATGTGCCAAAATTGGAGCAAAATGGATCAATTAAACGCCAATAGCGAGAAAATCTAGCCAAAATGTTGATGTGACAATTTTTCAGCGAGACAAGTGCAAAACATTATCGTTTTGCATGTTGGCGTGGCTAAATAAATGTAAAAACAACGTTGTTTTACTAACATGGCTAAATAATTAATATAAATATTAATTAAGTTTATTTATCTATTTTTAAAAAATGGAGGAAGAAGACTAAAATTGCAAGCAATTGAGGGTTGAGCCTTTGCTATCGCCTCCTTGTCATTTGTCGAAAGGGTTGATGACGATGGGGGCAGGGTTGCTTGGGGTCGTCGAGCCTTGATCAAGGGCAACAATCCTAGTCGATTGAAGGCGAGGGATTGCGTCCTCATCGAGATCTGGGGTGAGGGTTGTGGCCCTCTCCCATATTCGACAAGGGTCGTCGGTTCTCGCCTGACCGAGCCAAGGGTTGCCGCACGCTGGGGCTTGCTCTAGAGGATAGGGAGGCAACCCTTGGCCTGGTCGAGTGAGGGCTGGCAACCCTTATTGGTTATGGGGAGGGCTAGACTCTCGTCTTAGATCTCGGTGAGGGCTCATAGGCCATCGTTGTCAATCGACCAAGGTCGCTGGCCCCTAGCTAAGGCCTGGTGACCCCGGCCGACCCTCTTCCCACAATTGTTGGCCCTTCTGGTGATGGCAAGGAGGCAATGACTTAGCCCTTGCCTTCTGCCTCCTCCTCTTTTTTTTTTTTGGTAATTATAAATATCTTAATTTAATTAATATTTGTATTGAAATTCAAGAAAAAGGAAAAAAGCAAAATGATGTCGTTTTAGTTCTTCGTCACGACTTAGCTCTCTGGCGTGTCATGAAAACGAGTTATATTATTAAAAAGTTGCTACATAGGATTTCCGGCTCCCTTCACCCGACTTGGCATCCAAGTGTCTCATTTTTCAAAAAAAGTAGCATTTAAGTGTCATTTTTGTAACATTTGACACTTAAGTGTTCTCCAGTGTCAAGTTTTGCTAATTTTGTACCATAAGTCAGTAGAGAAGGCGGTGAATGAAGTCTATAGATAGACCTCACGTATTCAGCCTATCAACAAGCGAAGAAACTATAGAGAAACTGTTGACCCCACAAAAATAGAGACTAAGAGAGAGACCAACTAAAAGAAATAGCTACTCCACTGTCGTTTGTATCACAAGAGTCTTTCAATAAAATATCCTTCGTGACTTGGCTGTTCCCTTTCCATTCTTTCACCATAAATCCTACGCACACTTGCACACACGTTTCCGCAAAAATCCAACGCCCTGACTTTTCCTCTCTTAACTCCAACATTAAGCCTATGAGGCAGCCCGGCTCATCTGGGGTAACCCGGAACCGAATTCCGAAAAGTAATTCCATCACCATAAACGATGGACTATGAAAGAAAACTGTGCTTCGCTATGAAAACAATCAGTCGAACCATATATTGCTCATGATTTATAAATTCATATGCCAAATAAAAAGATGTTCAGTGACCTGACCATGCAGATTCTGCTAAAACGACACCCATGAAGATCGAACTATAGAAAAGAAAAAACCTTTGAATTCCGCCTTTTTTGTGAAGAGTTTTTTTTTTTTTTTTCCGTGAAGAGAGTTTGTGACGGCAAATTCATAAAATAAAGTTCGATCTCATTCAAGAAGTGCAAAGTCATGTAAAACCCCAAATTCACATAGTTCACAGGTCATGGCAACTCCCCCGCTCGACCTCCTCGTGATTCATAATTTCATATGCCAAATAAAAAGATGTTTACTAACCTGATCATGCAGATTCTGCTAAAACGACACTTATGAAGATCAAGCTATTAAAAAAAAAAACTTTGAATTCACATCTTTGACTGCAGAGACACTATTGTTCTCTTGAAGAGAGTTTGCACTGCAGATTCAAGAAATAAAGTTCAATCTAATTCAAGATGAGCAAAGTCGTGTAAAACCCCAAGTTCACATAACGCCAGAAATGGGCTAAGATTGCAACAGCAAAACAAATCAAACTTTTGGAATTCTTTAACATAAAATTAGAATTTACAGTGTAAAAATAGTGATACAAGTATGAACTTTTACCTGTTAATGATGCCTCAAACTCAAGGTGCTCCCCCCCCCCCCCCCCCCCCAAAAAAAAAAAATCGATTCATGCATGCAAAAGAAAAGAGGTACTTTGTGATTTTCGGCGGAATATGTGAATCATGAAATAGGAGAAAATAAGTGGGGAAAAAGAGTGGGGAATCAAGTTCAAAGTATGTTCTCTCAGATGAGACTATCCTTTCCAAAAGGCATCGTACCATTACAATCTTTCATCGTTATAATTGAAATATAATAGATTTCGACCGTTCAACATATGTCAGTTTTCCGACAAAAAAGAAAAACAAATCTCAGTTTAAACGATTTGTGACTTTTCACCTTTTGATTTAACAGTAAAATTCCCTAGTGACCATTGATTTGCGATTATTTTCTCCTTAAAAAGTTATTTATGATGAGATTATCGCTGCTATGTCCGTGCACCAGGTTATTAGGGAAATAAATATTTGTCTTTTAAAGTGGGGAATATGAATAACTTTACGACGTTCTTATCTACATTTATGCTATTAATAAAGGGAATTTTCAGCAGTGGTGTCTACTTTCATATCCACTTAAATGTTCTTATCTATATCTCTGTTAAATTTACTAAAGTTTACGAATAAATTCCACCCTTAACACAAGCACGACTTTCCGTACCCAAAGAATAACAATCCTCTCTCTTCTTTTTTTAAATGTAATTCTCAGTTTAATACCTTTTTTTTAACATTTTTATTTGGCGTGCAGCACGTGATTCGAGACTAATTATTTACAGTAACTGTTGGACATTGTACCCTCTCATTTTAAGGGGGTAGTGATTTTGTTAGTTGGTAGTTAGTTAACCACTTCCATTTGAATGGGAACCGAATTACAATAAATTAAACACACGTAACGCAGGTGTTCTATACGACATTGCATGGTGACAAGACTGCGATTATGGGCTGGTCCTTCCATGCTGTAGATTGGGGGGGATTACACATTCACTAAAATGTGCAACTTTTTGCCCAAGGCCAGTAAGCTCGAGCTCGCTCATTCTTGGTGAGGTCGCGCCTCACTGACCATTGTTGAGGCCATTGACCAGCAAAGGAGGGAGAAGGAAAATGCAATGAGCAGAGGAAGGAGAAGAAAAAAATATTAAAAAAATTGAGAGATGTAATTTCGGAAAGTGTTTTAACTTCTTTAGACTTAGGAATTCACTTTCCTAAATTTATGCATAAATATTTTTGTTGATAGAAAAGTGATTCCGATTGACTAGTCATTTTTTACAAACTAAACGGGTGAGAGTTTGAAAAATCAAGCATACGAGGCCGGCTTTGTGAATTTTTTTCCAACATTATGAATCATTAAGAAAGAGTAAAAGGAGTGGGTGGGGAATCTAAGTTTAAAAGCTTATCTTCGTGGGTGTTTTTCTCATCCTGACACATCTCAGCGGTTCAATATATCTCAATCTGAATGACTATGATTTTTAGCTTTTCAATCCAACCACGAGTAACAAAGAGGTAGGGTGCTTCCTGGATACTATAACTCACCTTGTTTTCGCCTTAAAATCTTATTTTGTCAATGTGAACAGCTAGTTCCATCGGTCTTGTTTGAAAAGAAAAAAGGATCTAGTCCCGTATTTTAATGAAAATGTTGATATTTTCCTTTCTTGGTTGAAATTTATGTCAAACCATCACAATCTCGGGTGTATATGATTAGTAATATAATTCTATAGGTTACTATTTACCCGAAATCATCATAAACTCAATTTCATCTATCGTCTATAATCTACTTTTACAAGCAGTATGACTATAAAGCTCGACACCAAAAGACTAGTACTTACTAGTTAATCCATAGCAAGTACCTCAAATTGCCATAAGTAAAGACTGTCGTCTGGTTTACGATGTCTCGCGGTTCAGTATTCCCAGGCTAACACGTTCTTTGAACATGCTATTACTAAATTTTCATCTGTTGAGCCCGACATCCGTCCACGTTTGGCTTTCAATCTATCTAATTTGAGCTGGAATTCCTCGATGTCTTTGGAGAGATCCCTGATCTCTTTATCTGTCCTCAAGATGGAGTTTTTATCATCTTGGAGATCGGTGTAGTGAGCGCGCATGACGACTTTCAGTCGGTTGATTGCCAATTGGATTTTGAATCCTGAGAGGTGTACGAACATCAGGTATTTCCACCAGTTGTACAACAATAGTTCGGTGACGTCAGCAATTCTCGTGTTAGCCATGCTGGATATGGTACCACACAGCATTACGAAGACCACGATCTTCGGTTTCAGGGTTAATCTGGATTCCTCGCTCACGTCTCCGCAATTCGCAAACAAATTTCTTAGGACTGGAGCTAATTTCTGGGTCATCTTGTACTCCGCCACCTCAACGACCCATTCGTATTCAGATGCCACCGGGAGAGAATTGGTCCGCGGGATGTTACGGGGAAGCTTCTTCGTGAACTCCAAGAAAGCCTTATCTAGGAACGGCGAATTCGGGATTCCTTCAGGACTGCCGCCGGGTTGATTTCGCTTGGCTAGCACCTTTATGATTTCCGCTACCCGCCTCTTGTGCACGTCCTCCAGTTCTGCCGTCTCATTGTCATTCAGAGAATTGACTATATCTCCAAAGGTCTCGACATGCTGCCTCACCGCCTCTTCGGCTTCCGTATTTCCTTCTTTTTCACCATCTTGCTTATCTTCTGCACGGATCATCTTCAAATCCTCCCCTCCATACTTTGCCTTCATAAATAGGTGAAACTCATTATGATACACTTCAAAGTATCCAAGATAGGACAGTGATCTGGAGTTGGTATTTGCAGTTGCCGAGGGTGCACTAAATAGATCAGCTTAGATTTGTCAGACCAGAAGCACAGAAAAAAAGAGGATTGATGTGTCATGGTTCATTCTTGTATCATAGGGGCCAATTTCGTTGGAGAAATTTTGAACTATTCCGATGGATTCAGTCTGGATCTAACATTAAATGAAATGGCAAAAAAGATTTCCCAAATCAGAGAGTGATCAAATTCCGAGAGATCCCAGACATGACTTACCGTTACCGCTATAAATATGCACCCAACGTGAGCAATGAATTGGCAACCTTTACAATGGTAAAGCGGAGTCTGGGGGCCAATCTCCTCCAAACAGACATCACAGTTACGAAGGAGATCACGCCGGACGTCCTCCTCATTGATGGAAGCTTTGAGCTCGAGCCAGTCTTTGCTGGGGCAGCGAACGTCCCCATGCTTAAACAAGCACAAGGGGCGTTCACGCACCAAATGCACTGCGAATTTGCAGTCCAAGCAGCACAGAACCAACCATTTGCAAGCTATACGACAAGCCTGGCACTGACGAAGCTCCAACTCTTCCGGCAACTGATTACGGAAAAAATAGAAAAAAAATTCACAAAATGACCTGCTTCATCTACAAAACAAGGATGACGGAGAGAACTACTCCACAACCGACGCAAAGGAGGATAATACATAGAGAAAATTAGAGTACGATGAGACATGATAAGTTTTAATTTTCAGTGTTTTCATGGGGTCAGGATGCATAACGAGAACAACAAGCGCTGCTGTCAGAAAGACATTAGAAGGAGGCATGGTTTGAAACGTCTTTGAATTGTTGTACCTTGTTGAAGAAGTAGAGGCGGTGGCAGTGGCCGGGGTAGACGACAGCAGGGAGAGGGAAGGCGCACTTGACATCGATGATGAAGCAGCAGCGGGGCTCCCGACAGAGGAAGCGGAAGCCACTGCGCTGGGAGTGGCAGGCGGAGCAGGTGAAGTCTGTGCAGACAGGGTCGAGGAAGAGGGAGTGGGTAGGGTGGGTTGGGTGGGAGATCTCTTGAGGGAGGAGGCACGAGTAGTGTATGTAGAAGCCACACTCCTTGCAGCCATATGTCAGGCCGGTGCACAAGTCAGCACAGGCCGCACACCGGGCTTGGTCGTAGTCGGCCTTGCTGCAGATCACCAGCTCGTGCTTCTGGTGACTAAAGTGCGGGTACCCCATGACCGGCCGGGACTGACGAGGAATGAAGCAAGTGGAGGCCAAGGATGGTTTCTGCGTTGAGCAGTTGCTGTCGTTCACAATCAAATTTCAAGTAGAAAAGATGCCACACTCAACTCTTTCTCTAAGTGACAACAACGCAACCGTCGCATAGAATACGAATCAAACTAATTTTTTTTCTTTAAAAAGGTATTGAAAAAGTCATAAACATATTATATTTTATATCAATTTAGTTTTAAATCTTTTAACCGTGTAATTTAATCTTAAATCTTTTAACATAGTACTAATTTAATTATTCTAGCTAATTTTAGTCAGAAATATTGATGTGAATGCTGGCCGGCCTACGTGTACCGTCGGTATTGACGTAATCAATTTTTAATAATATTATTTTTTCTTATTTTTTCTTTTTCTTATTTATTTATTATTATTATTTTTTTTTTTCTGGTGACCAGCCACCGATCACAGCAGATGGTAAGCCACCGGCCATAGCCCGGCAAGCTAAAAATTTCTTGTTTGGGACACCAAAAATTGCATACCAAATTGAAGTTAGAATTCAAATAATCAAAATTAGGTAATTGGATTATCAAATTGAGAACCGTTTTAAAGGTGACTGGCAAAGAGGAAACTTGCGGCTGCCTAGGACGATTCGTGGTAACTGGCGAGGGGACGTTCATAGAGGCCGGCGAAGGAATGCGTCCGACAACAAAGAAACAGCGGCAAACAGCGTAGCGGGGCTACTAGGTGCCCGGGAACACCTGGACAGAGGCGACGGGCCGCAAAGGCTTCGCTAGAGATGCTACTGTGATGAGGACTCGTCAGGAAAATCTGCCAAGTAAAATCATGTTGGAAAGAGAAAACCGCTTCAAGGATCTCGAGGACTGGAAGTTTGCGGAACTGGGGCTACCTTGGATCGCTTGTACTTGCCGTGGCGTTGGGTGGGGCAACGAATTGAGCAGTAAAGTTGTCGGTGCGCAGCAAGGAAGCAGTGGCGTTGCTGGCTTAGGCGAGGCAGGAGCGACAGCAGCACTATAGTTTCGCTGGTGTTGCTGGGCTGCTCTGGGGGTATCAGGAGTCGCCGGAAACTAGGCTGCTTCGCTGAAGGGGTCGTCTGACAGGGCAAGGTCATCGGGCACGCAAGGACCGAGGTCGGCGAGGACGTTGGTCACAGTCCAGCAAGGTGAGAGCAAGGTGCAATCTGTAATTTATGGGCCATAAATTCAACGCAATATATTATTCGTTAAACCCAAAGCCAGCCCATGTCTCTTACACAAGCCCACGGCCCACCCTCAATCTTCTTTCATATATTTTGCTCGCTCAAGCCAGTGGAATGAACAAGAAAGAAGAAGACCGGCGAACGTGGAGAAAGGAAAAAGGGGGAAAGGAGAGAGAAGAAAATTTTTGCGCGTGATCGATCCGGACGTCTCAACAACCTGAATTAACACTGTTTCGCAACAAGAAGTAAGGAATCAAAGCCTTTAATCATCTAATCGAAAGAATTATTGAAATTAGGGCTTGAAATTTTTATATAAGTCAATTCTGAATTGCTGTGGGGTTTTCGGATTGTGTGTATATACAAAACGATAGTTTAGGATATTGTGAAATTATAACAATTTACCAATCTCAATTTAACCTTACAGTTTGCCTAGAACGAAAATTTGAATTTTGCCACGTGCACTGGACAAATTGCAAACAATACCCTCTGGGCTGATTTTAGATGTTTCCGAGGCTAAGTTTTTGGGTGACTAAGTTTGGGTTCTTATAGTATATTAAAATGATCTTCTATGGACTTTACATTTGTTTGAAACAAAGATATGTGGATGAAGTTATGACTCAAACAAGTTTAGCACGCTAGCTACGTAGCGAATAGCAATAGATTTTCACTATGAGCAAGCTTTTCATTAGCGCATAGGTGTTATTTTCTGATACCATGAATGGACCTAAACTTAGAACCAGGGAATGAGAGTAAATTTTTTGCAGGTATGCATCCTATAATGGGCGAACAACTCCTATTCAAGCCCTTCAGGGATAGCTTGTTAGCAGAAAACCACTCGCCCTTTAGTTCAGAGCTTATAGACACTCAGAGATGCCATGATGGAAGCGTTTCTAATCTACCTAAGCTGCATTTCTTGGAGGATCCTACCAAGCTGGAGAAGAAGAGGAGTTTAGAAAGCTATAGAGAGAGTTTTCATAAAACACTAACTTTACTTCAAGGGACTCTGCCCAACACATTACACCCTCCATGTCTTATATAGATGACTGGAGGTCACAAGGCAACAAACCAGGACCAAGCTCACAGGTCCAGAAACAAATAGAGGCACCGGAAACTTCCGGGAGGAAATTATTCGCACACTATGAACAGTAACTGTACTGTGAACAGTACTTTTCCTAGCCTAGTGCTACAGTAAAAGTGACTAGTGACTTTGCTACAGTGAAATTGTAAGGACTCAATGGTCTCGTCCGTCACGAGCATTGTAGCTACAAACTGAGTCTTTTGAACTGTCTTCTAGGAGATGTGCTTCGTATTTCTGTTCAAGGGCTTCAAGGTCTTCAGGTGAGAGGATTTGGTTCAGCCTTCGTGATGAGGATGCTTCTTCATGAGCCCAATGTGATGCTTCTTCTTCAGCCCAGTTTGTGTGTTCATTTTCTTGAGTGTCGGCGGGAATTCTTGGCTGAGGCCAGTTGGATGGCTGTGCATAGAAAGATGTGTCCATGCTTTGGAATTGTTCGTAGGGATCCTGGGACAGAGGTCCTCTAAAGCGCGCATAGGGGTCTTGGGTGGATTGGACAATGTCATCTTCGCTTGTCATTTCATGCTCTTGGGACAATGTGGCTTGTCTGTATTGTCCAAGTGCTTCCTTAGCTTCTGGTGCTAGGTCATAATGATCCCACGTAATGGATACATTATTCCAAACATCTTCGGGAATGGTCTTGTTTTCCTAGCACAGGATTCTCTGGAGTTCTCAGTATTCATGTTCGCAAAGTCTAACAGATCTTGGATAAGATTTGTGAATCTGTGCTTCTCGGCTATCCAAGTAAGGTTTATAGGATGTGGTTCCTATTTCCTGTGGGGCATTAATGATTCTTCCATTGTTTGTGAAAAAATGCCATGGACGTCGGAAAAACAGGATGGTATGGACTTCAGGATTCGGTGTCATGGTTCTCAGTTCCTTTTCCAAGAGTTGTTTCCAGTAAGTAGGATGATAGAACTAGTTAAGAAAGTCTAAGAGATTCTTATCACTTTCTTTTTCAACATTTCTTCCAAGTAAAAATATCCTGGTGAGGTTGGCAATGAACCTTCTGGTTGGAATTTCAATGGCTATCAGGTACTTATTGGTTAAGTACCATAATAACGTCTTGAGCTGTTCAGGGAAATCATCTTTCTTCCAAATAAGAGGATGAATGAATGGATAATTCATATTTAACCCAAAAGGATAAATAATCGAACCTCCATTGAATCTGAATAGGTCTGTGTGGGTTTGCCACATGAGATTCTCCAAGTTCTCAGTAAAGGGTGTCATTTTGGATTTGCTGAATAATCTCCTAGGGATATTTCTAGCTTTGCAAATCTTTGATCTTCTCAATCTTGTATTTCACTCCATGATTGAGTATATGGAAAGCATGCCTCTTGATGTACATGTTGATTTCGGCTGGTGCTTTTGGCCTTGATAAGAAGTCAGCAAGTACATTATTCTTGCCAGGAATATATTTGGTTTCAAATGAGTATTTTGAGAACCATTTAGCCCATCGAAGTAGTTGGGAATTTGGAATTTGTTTCTGTTTAAACTTGGTCATATGAGGGAAAGATGTCATGTCTAATTCTACTAGGAAGTGGTGGCCGATGAAATGAAACTCAAACTTTTTTATTCCATTTTTTATTGCTAAGATTTCTTTGAAAGTGTAATGGTAATGCATTTCAGCTTGAAAAAAATTTCCACTTTTATGAGCACGGAGGTGTCTCTTACCATCAATTTCTTCAAAGAGAATGGCTGCCCAGTATTCATCAATGGCGTTAGTTTGAATAATCCTTTTGCCTGTTGATGGTATTTGCAATGGTGGGAGATTCTGCATAATCTCCTTAAGTTTAGCGACTGCTTTGCTCTAGGCTTTTCCCCAAGGTGGGGAATTCTTCTTCAGCATGGATTGCAAAGGAATCAGAAGCTTTGCAATGTTTGGGACAAAAACCCTGAGATAATTAATTATCCTAAGAAATTGCTGAACTTGCTTTGTTGTGAAGTTATCTTGAGGAAACTTCAATAATTCTTGAGCGATATGTGGCCCTAGATTGTATGTACCTTTGTTAAGGTGCATACCAAGAAATTCGATTTCTGTCTGGGCAATATTCATCTTTCTTTGAGAAAGTATGATACCATGTTTCTTCACGATTTCTGCAAATTGCTCAAGGAGTTAACAGTGTGACTGCTCATCAGGACTGTAGAGCAGAATGTCGTCAATGTATACTGCTGCACTTGATAGGATTGGTTGGAAAATGCTACACATGGCCTTTTGGAAAAAGGGATGTTGTTACCTTTAATCCAAAAGGAAGAATTTTCCACTGGAAATGCTGGTTAGGGATACAGAATCTTGTTTTGGATCTGTCTTCAGGATGGATGCCTAGTTGCCAAAATCCGGCTTTGAGGTCGAATTTAGAATAGATGTGGGCCTTGGTTAAACCAATAAAGAGATAATCTCTCGATGGTAAAGGGAACTTATCATCCTGGAGAAAAAGATTGAGAGGTTGATAGTTGATCACCAGTCTCATTTTTCCTCTATTTTGCTCGGCGCGCTTATTGACATAAAATGCTTCACAAGCCCATTGTGAATCAGAGATTTCAATAAGGCATTGTTGCAATAGTTCCGAGCATTCCCTTTAAGCTAAAGCCAGATGTTCTGGCTTCATTCCCATGTGACTCGCCTTTGTTGGATTTATATCCTCATTCTTCTTGAAAGGAAGGCGAACAAAGAACTCTGGATTTTCCCATAAGGGATGGGATCATTTCTGAGCGAATTCTGAATGGGATTCCAAACAGGATTCTAATAACTTTTGCATGATTGGATCTAATAGACTCATCTGAATGGAAAAGAGTCTCTGAATATTGACAAACTTAGAGAATTGATCTTTATATCTAAGACCTTTTCTAGGAATGATGTGAAGCTGAGAGATTTGAGTCATGATGTCCCACCCAATTATCAGATCTTTATTGGGAAGGTTTGATCCAAAGATCTTTGCATTTATGGAACACTAAGGAAAGAACTGGACAGTTACAGGAGTGGTCCTGACATTTGTGGAGAAAGTATCTCCAGAGGCGGAATTGAAATATCGGACATAAAGAGTCCAGTATTCTTCGAGTAGTACTTTAGTATATAAAATGGAGCAACTTGCTCCAGTATCAATGAGAGCGATAACAGTAATTGGTTTGGCAAACTTTGAGGTGAGAATTTTCACTAGGAAATGGGGACAGTGAGTTTGACTTGAGAAAATGTCAAGGTTTGGTTCCGAAGATGTGGGGGATATGTGAAAAATGTCTTCAGACTCTGAGTCTGACTCAGTCTCACTGGAAGTTTGGTAAGAGGGAATGGCACAAAGGGTTTGTTCAGATGGTTCTTCATCAAAAGAGAATAGGGATTCAATATCATCATTTTCAAGAGAAACACCTGTTTCCTTCTCAATGTGATGAATTAGATGATTCTGTCATTTTCTCGCTTGAGGACAATTTTTGGTAAAATGTCCTTTCTGGTTGCAAATGTAGTAACGGTTTGATTTTTTGTGGCTTGTGCCTTTCCTTTTGCGTAGGTATCGCCATTTCTTCTTCTTCCGGAAATGCTTGGAACCATGTTTGGATTTATTTATCCAAAACTTCTTGTAACGTTTCTTTTTCCAAGAGTACTTACCACAAGTACCATCACAGTCTTGCTTGGAGCATTTGATTTTCAGCTTCTGACGAGAGCAAGCTAATTCAAGGCGTTTGTCATATGTGATGTATGTACGGACCATCTGGCGTTTTAAGCATAATTCTTCTAGGCATAGATGGACTTCTTGTTTTATTTCTCCCAATGGAATATCTTGTTCTCTCCTTTGTTTTCCAAAGAACGATCTTTCAACCATCTGGGATAGTTCTTTCGGGATGAAAGTAAGGAAAACATGTTTCAGATTTGGATCTGCTCCAACTTGATAAAAAAGTTGAAGCATTATTCGGTAATGCTCATCAAGATGTTTCTTCTGGAGGGAGCAGCATCTTCTTTCGAAAAATTCTCTTCTTTTCATCTCTATGAGATCAGTGGGTTTTCCCACAAAGACATGATATAAGAGAGTGATGGCATGGCCGAAATTTGGTGACATCAAAAAGTGAATCTGGTCTTGTTTAGAGATTGATTGCCACCAAAGTTTGAGGCTGCCTGTGAACCTCGTAATGAAGTTGTAAAGGACATCATTCATACCATAGTTGGTGATGGACTGAGTATTCAACCAAGTATGAAATTCTTTAAGCCTTTGTGGCCATTTGTGATAAGGAATATCATTAATAGTGAAGAATTGTTTTGATGCTATTGACACATGCTGAGCAGAATTGCTTGTCTGACCAATTTCTAGGTCAGAATAGTTTGATTCCATTTCATCATTGGGGGGGCAGCCATGAATATTGATGATGTTAGTGGCGCAATGGGGAGGGAATCAACTGTAGGAATCGAGAAAGATGAAGGGGAGGAGAGGGATACTGAATCTGATTCAGTATCATGAGAAGTTTGCTCCACTGGGAGCATAATCTGTTTTTTGGAACGACAGGATCAGGCCGTTGGATAACAGGGTCAGGTTCCTGAGTACCTAAATCCTTTAGAAAAGATTCTAATGGATTTGATAGTATCATATGATCTGGCTTTCTCCTATAACAATGGAACTTGATTCTGTAGGCGGTATTTTTTCTTTCCTTTTTTCCTTCTGCAAGGCTTTGAGGCGATTTCATATTTCTGCCATATCTGGTTCTCTTCTATAGGGATCTTTTGGAATAGTGGCAAAAATAGACGTCTGTGGCGGTGGAGGTAAATACCCGGTTTTAACAGAAGGTGCCAATGGATCAAACGGTCTGAACCTTCCTTCTTCAAGAAGTTGGATTTGCCTCTTGAGCTTCTCTATTTCTGGCTTTGGACTCTCAAGATAATGATACCCAAGATGTTGTCCTGATTCCAAGGCGTGAAGCCTTTTCTGGAATTCAGAAAGTATCTTTTTGGTACTTTCATCATACCTTCGGAGATCTTGTTGCACATTTCCAATTTTAGAATCAATTGCCTTGAAGGCATTGTTTTGTGCCAATAGAGTTTCTGATTGCCAATTTAGAACAGCTTCAGCGGTAGGGTTTTTTTTTTTTGTCTCCCATGTTCATCCACATCAGTAGGTGTAGGGATTTTAGGAACATGGTGGTATCTGCCATGGGGATCAATAAACTCTTCTGCAACAGGGAAGGAGAGTTTAGAACTTTCCTTGACAAGAGGGGGGAAATCGGTATCCTGGAACATGGCGATAGAAGAAGTGGGTGGTGCTTCTGTTGGAACTTCAAGGGGGTAAGAGTGCTTCTTAGCCCATTTGAGTATTGGCTTATAAAATGGAGAGAGAGCTTGCTTTTTCTGGGGAGGAGATGATGGGGGTGTTTTTGGTGGATCTGGTAAGGCTTGGGATGTAGCACTGACCTCTGGCGGTGGAGGTGGTGCATAAGAAACCATGAACTGGTATTTATCACATTCACCGAGAGTATCAACGGAGGAATCTCCGTCTAAGTATCTTCGGTACATCTTATCCTTTGGCCTTTTCCTTCAAGGTGGAGGTCTTGCAAAAGAGTCTACCTCGTCAGGAGAATTTATATAGGAGGAACATTGGCAGAAAGGATCCCAAAAATAATGATCATAGTTGTCTTTGTAGTAATGGACATGATGTCCATCACCATCGAAGTGTCGAACATGCTTTTTTGAATCTGGCTCGAAAATAGATTGAGGAACACATGGTTCAATCATGAAGAGGGTCTGGAAGATAGAAGGGCTTTCTTCCTTTTCCTTGCAAAATTTGATGGAAACAGTTCCATCTTTTTTGCGTACGAACTCTGAGTCCGTAAACTGGAAAGGCTTGTCCATTATAATATTATTTTAGCGCATAGGTGTAATGTAGTCAGCTTGTCCATTATAATATTATTTTACCCAGTCTTTTAATATTGTTTTTTGATTAATTGTTGGGATTTTGAATGCGTCGGCTTGAGTAACCATTGTAGCTTAGTTTTCAACTTTCCTAAGTGAGTGATACTATTTCTTTTTTGTGCCTGTAAACTCACGTATCAAAAGAAGATATGGATTAGAAATTTTATGAGTTAAGAAATAGCATTTTTTTTTTTTGCATAAAACAGGATAGCATTTTCTTTCTTTTTTTTTTTTTTGCATAAAACAGGTCGGACATTTATTGTCATTTTGTCCGTTTGAAATGGGAAGTCATCTTTTGACTTCAGTTTGCACTAATTGTTTTAAATGGCTTTGAAACATTTTATGAAAGAATTACAAAAAGTTCATGATTTATGAATATGGTTTTTGAGGCGCTTGGATGTGATCTGGTTGTTAAACTGAGTTGTGAGATGGTTTCTGATTTTGGTTATGGATTACTGGAGTTTGAAGTTGATGGATTATGTTTAGTGTCTTTGTAAACCTTTTGAGAGATGTGTGGGTATGCACATACTAGTTTATGATATTTTTTTGGTTTGAGCCACTAGCTAATAATAGTTTGAGACCTAATCACAGGGAAATCTTAGTCATTTTGTTACAGGCGTTATGTGTGGCTAAATACTTGAGCATGATTTTGATTAATGGAATAAATCATTGACGTGTGTTTTGATGAGGTTGACTAATGGATTCAACCATTGGTGTTTACTTTGTTATTATCGACTAAAATGAATATACATATTATGTTAAAGTAATAAATATTGTATTTTAAACCTTGAAGGTTTATTAGATTTTTTTGGTTTGTATTTTAAATTGTATAGTTTGTATTTTAAATGTGTATAGTAATTGTTTGATCTACTTAGAAAAAAATATATTACCCACTGGACCGTAGTAGCTTATTCCATTCTTTTTTTATTACTATTTTTTTTAATGTTTTTTAAGTCCCTCAGTTAGTGACCGTTAAAGCAAGAACGTTAATCGAGAACATTTCGAAAGTGGATATTTGGGTTTGAGGCTATGGCCATGTCACTCCTTCATCCCTATAGGATTTGGGGTGTAACACAATCAACTCAGCTTTGGGACTTCTTTGGACGTTCTCTCTTCCTCTCTTTTCCACAATTCTCTTTCTCTCTATCTAAGCGTTTTTCCTTTTCTCTTTGCACAATGTAAAGTGTTAAGCCCATGTCATAATCGTAACGATGTTATCCTCAAAGACTTTTTTTTTTTTTTTCTATTTTTTGGATTTTTTTTTTTAAATTGGATTTTAAGAAACAAAATAGAAAATATAATAATAATATAAGTGACCCGGGCCAGTTAGACCTGCCGGTCAACTTGATTCGGATCCAGCACGCCCAACCCAGCTAACGCGAGTCGCGCCTCCGAATGAGCTTCCCCACATGATTTTTTTATTATTCTTTTCTCTCTCTTTTTTCTTTTGTCTTTTCCTCGTTTTGTCCCACTCTCCCTTTTGCACACGCAAGAATGGTAGAAGAGAGAGAGAGGAGAGGAAGACCCATCCTCTTAGGCCCTGTTTGTTAACGTTCTTTTTTTTTCTGTTTATGAACAAAAATTCTATTTTTTTGTTTACAGGAACAAAAAAAAGAGTAAACGCGTTTGTCTGCGTTTTTTTGTTCCAAATCTATTTTCTTGTTCCTAAGAACATATTTGGAACAGAAAAGAGAACAATTTTTAAGAACAAATTTTCTCCCTCTCTCTTTTTTCTTCTTTTTTTTTTCTTTTCTTTTTCTTTTTCCAGTCGCTGGCCTCGGCCATGGCCGACGACCGGCTGTCGAGGGCCGGCGACCTCGCCGGAGCGTCGCCGGCCCCCGGCGAGGGGAGAGCTCAGGCTCGCCCAGATCTGGCAAGCCCGAGCTCGCCCAGCCACCAGCGAGGCCAAGCCTCGCCGACGCGAGGCAAGGCTGGGTGAGCTCGAGCTCACCCGACTAAGGCGCCGGGGGCCGCCGAGCCTCGCCCAACCCTGGCCGGCAAGCCTCGCTGTGGCTAGGCAAGGCCGCCAGCCATGGCCAAGGCTAGCAATTGGCCAAAAGAAGAAAAAAATATTAAAAAAATTAAAAGAAACAAAAAAATAACACAAATGTACCAAACGTGTTTTTATTCATTTTTTATTTCGAATGAGTTTACCAAACGCTTTTTACGTTCAAAAATTATTCTTCTGAAAGAGAAATAATTTTTTTATTTGTGTTATCTGGAACAATTTTTGAACAAAATCGTTACCAAACGCGCTTTATCCTCTCCTTTTTGTCTCTTTCTTATTTTTATTACTTTTTTTTTCACTTTTCTACTTTCTCTTCTTTCTTTTTTTTTTTTCCTTCCCTTTGCTCCTTTTTCTTTCACCCTCACGGACTCCCCTTCGAGCATGCCCAGAATGCCGAAGGTTTGCTCGCCGATTCAAGAGCATCAAGACCCCAATCATGCACACGACGCTCTTTGACCGGCTAGAACACATTCGCTCCCCGGATTTTCACTGGTCACCAGGACAATGTCACCGAACCAACGGGCCATGCCTCCTACTGAAATCAGAGGAGACCTAAGTGAGATCTGGTTCGAGCATTTCATCGAACAGGTGGTCTGCATCGCCTGAGGGTCAGAAACGCTAACAACCCAACCCGAATTCAAGCCGAAATTCAAAGCGATCAAACACACCCCAATACCGCAGCACACACACAATTGAGGCTGGAACTTGCTCGGATCGGGCTACGGCAGCCTGTTCTGGCGAGCCTGAAACAAAGAAGGACAGGATAGAAGAGAGAGGGAGGCCGTCGACGGCGTTCCCTATCTGGCTTGAAGTCGTAGCGGACGAGTTCGAAATATCAAGCTGCGTCCGTCCACCTCGCTCGTTCCCGAGCCAAGATCCTCAGGAAACCAACCCCAACTCAACAAAAGCGGGACTTACCGCGGCTTCGATGGGAACAAGGCGTGCCGGCAATCGGCGACCTCACCTCATCACTCACTCTCAGTCTCTGCTCGAGCTCCCTCTCCTTCAGATCTCGAGCTTCTCTCTCAAACTCCTGATTTCTCTCGCTCGCTTAGTTCTGTCGGGCATCTTGGATGTCTCTCTGAAGAAACCCTCAGATCTCTCTCTCTCTCTCTCTTCATCTCCACCTCTCGGACTCGCTCACTCTCAGGCCTCCCCAGATGTCTCTCAGGTGAAGTCCTCCGAGCTCGCTCCTCCGATCTCTCTCTTTGTGCGCTCTTTGGCCTCAGCCCGATGCCCTATTCATAGGCCGAGGGGGGCCGGTCGACGAAGGATACGGCTGCCGGTTCTTGGCGAGCCGACCGGCCTCCCCCTTTGCCGAACCGGCGTCTCGTCTCAGCATTGAAGGCATGGCCCATCCGTTGCCGGCCTACTCTCCCCTCTCTCTGCCGTAGATCGTCCTCCCCGCGTCGACGACCTCTACGCGCGAGTTGCAGAGAAGGGAAGGAAGGAGGAAGGAGAAGGAGGCGGAGGGGCCGGGCCTGCGAAAATACATGGAGGAATGGGCTCGGGTCCACGCTTGGGAAAAGAGAAGAGGAAAGAAAGTGGGCTTCTATTATTATATATTTTTAATTATTTTATTTAAAAAATTATCCGAAAATAGGGTAAGAAAAATAGAAAACAAAAGTTAGTAGATGCAAATAATATTAGTACCTACATGATGCGAAAATCCTTTTTGTTAGATCCAAATCGATCTATAATTTTTTTTATGTAAATTTATTTTAAATATTTAGCTAAAATTTAGGTGTCAATAGTGGTACCTTTTAAAAAGTTGCCTAACAATTAATAAATTCCAAAAAAAAAAAAAAACCTAGGTACAAAGTACACATTTGCTACAGTAATATTAGTACTATCTTTTAACTTGATATTAATGTTACCATTGCGCATTACCAGAACTTTTGATTTATTCCCAAAATTAACTTCATCATAAACTAGCTTGTCCAATTGTGAAAATAACTTCTTTTGCTCAGCCATATCATTATTGCACCCAATATCAATTGCCAAATCTTGGTGTTTATGGTGCTTGAGTCATCCTTCATGCATGCTAGCACCACGTTTTCATTAGCATCAACAGCATGCGCTTGTTTTGCTTGCTTATATGTCATCTTTGCTTGTCATTTAGGTTTGTAATGTTTGAATCTGTTACACTTTAAATACTTGACCTTTGATTTGTCACGTGTTCTATATTTTCCAGTAAAATTCAAATTTCCACCTCTGCGTATTCAACCACCTCCATGATCTCAGCCACCTTGATAGCCTCCTAAGTTTGATTGAGCAACCAAACTCTTCAATTTTTGCTCGGGATTCGAACTAAAAGACTTTTGATTCATTTTTTTGTGGCAAAAGATCGCTTTAAGTGTCAAAAGTTGGCACAAAGGGACACTTAAGTACTAAAAGTTACGAAAGTGACACTTTGCAACATTCGAAGAGAAATGAATCACTTACGTGCCATTCCAGCCAAAATGCTGATGTGTGCAATTTCCGATGAAATAAGTGCAAAACGATATTATTTTGCACGCTGACGTGGCCAAATAATGCAAAAACGGTGTCGTTTTGGTGCTGAAGTGGTAAAAAATAACACAAAAATTAATTAAATTAAATTTATATAAAATATTTAAATTTTTTAAATATTAACAAATTTTGTAAAAAATTATTTAAAAAGAAAAAGAAAAGTGGGGAGGCAGTTGAGGGTTCGGCCGTGAGCCGCCACCGCCAGGAAGGGTTGGCGAAGAGGGGGGAGGGTCAACCTGGGTCGCGGGGCCTTGTTTAGGGGCCAGCGACCCCGGCCGACCAGCAGCGAGGAACCACGAGCCCTCGCCCAGATCTGGCGAGGGCTCACGACCCTCGCTCGGCCGCAGCCCTCACCCAGATTCGACGAGGGTCGGCGGCCCTCGCCCAGATTCGTGAGGGCTCATGGGCCCTTGCCGTCGGTTGGTTGGCGTTGCCGGCCCTTGGCTAGGGCCCAGCGACCTTGTCTGACCCTCCCCCTTCCGTCGTTGGCCCTTCCCGGTGGCGGCGGCTCTCAGCCAACTCCCCCTTTTCCTTTTTTTTTTTTTTAAATTTTTTTTAATATTAAAAATTTTTATTTTTAAATATTTCAAATAAATTTAATTTAATTAATTTTTATATTATTGTTTTATCACATTAGTACCAAAACAATGCCGTTTTACCCTTGCTTCGCTCGAAAATCGCCACGTTAGCATTTTGGCCAGATTGGCACTTAAGTGATCCGTTTTGCTCCGATTTTGGCACTTAAATGTCACTTTCGTAACTTTTGGCACTTAAGTATTTCTTTGTGCCAACTTTTGGCACTCTAGGGGTCTCGGTGTCCATTCTTTGCTCATGTGAGCACCATGAACCCATCAACTGCTCCTATGACATGGTCGACACATCTTGGCCTTCTTCAATTGTCGCGACAATGTAGTCAAATTTTTCGATCGAATACCTCAGAAAATTTTTCTACCACTTGTGCATCTTGGAGTTCTTCATCAGAAATCCTCAATTGGTTTAACAATGGTTCATTTGACACAATCATCACCTTAGTAGGATTGTTGAATAATATCCCGTGTTGCTTTCACGGTCTTGGTGCTCAAATTTTTTTCAAATATCATTTCCCCTACAAGCTAGAAGACCGCAAATAATGCTTTATGATCTTTCTTCTTGGATTCCACCAAAGATTCCTTCTCTCATTTTCTTAAAGCATTGAATACTTTAGCATCAGCCACTTCAGTGTGGCTGTTCTCCACTAATACAAATCTTGCGATTTGAAAAGAACCTTCATCTTGACGAACTAGTTATTGAAATTCCTCCCATTCAACTTTGGAAGTTGCAATTGAACGAAACTGATGAATGTTAATTGTAGATCTAACACCAAATGTTGGAACCAAGAAAATAATAATAAACTTTGGAAACTTGGAATAAGAGCACCATAAATTTGAGGGAGAACTTATTGGAAGTTTTTTCTCTTTGTTGTGGCTTTGTGCTTATAGCTCGATCCACAACTCATGACTTCCTCCCTTTGCATAGAAATTGAACGTTACCAATGCCAATGATAAAATTTAATTTAAAAAAAGATGTAACAATTCACAAATGTCAATGATGGGGATCTAATTAAGAAAACAAAACAGCCTCATACACAATTATCATAAACACAAAATAAACACACAATAAGAAAAAGTAACAGAAGGATTGAGTAACTTTCATTCTTGATTCCATAGAGATCACGCAGCCAACCGTTTCCTTTTTTCCTCTATCATTGATTGATCTAAAGCGTTGTTAATGAAAATCAATTTTACTGTCATTTCAACATGTTGCCCCATCTGAAGCGATAAATGCTGAGCATAACATGTAGGAGGAGGAATTTATAATTTCTTTACGAGTTGCACTGGTTTTAAATCTTCAATGTAGCTCTCAGCTTACATAAACGACAGCGACCGGGCTAAGTGTTATGCCTGTAACCAGACATTTAGTGGTCCTAGGTTGGATAAAGATATGTGACCTTTTCTCATCTTCATAAAATTAGATGTATCTTGAGGTTTACCAGTTCTATCTCTCTCTTTTGTTCTTTCGCATACACCTATTGATACTGTACATTTGTCTCATTGAATCTGCCGTGAAGATTGGTATGGTATTTTTCTTTATTCTTCTCTTCCCCTTTCTTGTATCAAGAGTTTCAATGAAAACCACAGCAAGCAAGAGATTATACGGACTTTGAAGTCGATAATCCTTAGCACAACCGTAAAATATGCTTTGGGAACATGCATATGTTATTGTCCGTACACATCAAGAAATAGGCTGTTCTAGGATTAAGAAGCAGATAGAATTTATTTCAAAGCTCTTTAGTACTGGCGATTCCAAAGATCCTTTGGCAGATTTGGGCATCCGCGAATATATGGTTCCAGAGATGATCCGGCTCTGCTGACCCCTAATCTCTTCAACCTGGGCAGTTCCAATAGATGAAAGGTGTGTAACTTTGGCAATGCAAACTCTGCAGATGTTATGTCCTCAAACAGACTCTCCAATTTGTCACAATGTTGTATCTTGATGACCTCAAGGTCATTTGGAGGTCGGGATGGGGAGGAAACACTCACAATCCTGGGGCAGAAATCTATGAGCAGATTCTTCAGATTTGGGCATTCAAGAACTCCACATGTTCCGGGAGATGCACTACTGATCCCAATGCTCTTCAAGACGGGCAGTTCCGATAGATGCAAGGTGTGTAGCTTTGGCAATGTGCACAGCCTTGATGCTTCGTGGTCGCACAGTGTCTCCACTTTGTCGCAATTTTGTATCTGGACAATTTCAAGGTTTCCCAGAAGCTGGAGCCCTATTCTCTTCAATACGGGCAGTCCCAACAGATGCAACGTCTTTAAATTTGGCAACTTGCACTCTGTGGATGTTTCATGCTCAACTAGTGTCTCCAATTTGTCGCAAAACTTTATCTGAATGACTTCAAGGTTTTCTGGAAGCTGGCAGGAAGAGAAAGCCCACATGAGCATGGGGCAACAATCTATGTACAGATTCTTCAGATTCTTAGGGCTCTTAGATTGCACTGTCTCACTATATATGCTTCTTAGATGTGGAAGGTTGGCAACCCACAGAGTAGTTACATCTGATCCAGCAAAAATGGATTCGATGCAATTGCACCTCTCTAGCCAGCAACCCTTGAGTGCTTCCAAGTTGTCATCCCCCAAATCAGACAAACAACTCATGCACAAATCATCAATAAAAGAAATACAGTTACCGTGCTTGATCACTTCTCTGGGATATTTATGCAAACTTTCAAACCTGTAGAACTCTAGTGACCAGTCAGACTGTCCAAGATCAGGAAGCTGGTCAAGTTGTTTAGGATCAGGAAGCCAGTCAGGCTGTGCAGGAGCAAGAACCCGGTCAGGCTGTCCAGGATCAGGGAGATGCCTGATCTCATTGTAGATGTTCCTAAAATCCAGGTCATTCCGATAGCGATAGATGTCACCACCTTTACCTTGTTCTCTAGGAGGGTACACACTGAAATGAAATCGTTTGAAGCATGTATTTCTCAGTGCGGAATTTTGCTCCAGGAACTGAAAAAAGTCAGTACCACGAACAGATAGGAAAGTCCTGTTACTGTCAGTAACAATCCCCTCAAGCTTAAAGATCCCACATTCCTCCCAGTTAACTTGTTCAGGTAAGCACTTTATTTTACTCCAATCAACCTGTCGAATAACGTTGAGGTCTGGCAAATGGAGGCACTTTAAATTTGTCATCTCGAAAATCCAATAGGGAAACTCATTCATCCTGATTCCCACCAGATCAAGCACCTCCAAACAACTATCTGGTTCAAGAGGTGGCAACTCTTCCGATTCTAAACTCGTACAATTTCTCAGGGACAGTCGTTGGAGATTACCCAGAGTTTTAATGGAGGCTAGAGATTTGATCTCTGTTCCCACAAGATCCAGGTACCTGAGTTTGGTCAGTGCATCCAAATGTGGCAATGCTGCAAACCCTGAGCAGCCGCTCAGTGAAAGCTGAGTCAAATTGGGGAGATTTGATATGGATGGTAATTCATCAACCTTAACTCCAGATAACTTGAGAATCTGAAGCTGAGGCATGCACTCCAAGCACTTAGCTTTGACTTCCCCCAAGGAGCTCGTGCCACAAAGATCAAGCTCCTGAAGCTTTGTTAGATATTCCAATCCAGTTAGAGTTGTAAGGAGATGACAGCCCCTTAGGATGAGGCGGTGCAAATTGCCAAGTTTAGCAACAGATGGAAGGATTTCAATCTTTGTTTCAGAGACATCTAGCAGATGAAGACGAGGCACGTGTTCGAAGGATTCATCTGGTATTTTGTTGAGAAGAGTACAACCAGAAATATTGAGAATGTCCAGTTTCTCTAAGGAATTCAATGGAGGCAACTTTTTCAGGTGATCACAATCAGCCAGTGAAAGCTTTTGTAGGTTTGGGAGGTCGAACTTCTCACAGTCCGGAGACTCAGGACCCATTTCCTCCAAAGAAGAGGCACCTGAAAGATCAAGTTCCTTGAGTCTCAGAAGACCTTCCATGACGGGCAGTCTTCTCAATAATTTACAGTCCTTGAGCAAGAGCTGACGAAGATTGCCAAGTCTGTGAAGGGACGGTAAGGTCTCAACTTTGGTGTTAGAGAGATTGAGTACGTTAAGGTGTTTCAGATGACTGAAGGATTCATCTTCGATTTTTTTCAGATTAACAGCATTTGAAACATCAAGTAACTCAAGCTTCTCAAATGCTTTAGTAGGTGGAAGTTTCTCAAGTGCACCACAACCTGTCAAGTTAAGATGTCGAAGGCTGGTAACATCTGCATTTGATACTTTTTGTGTGGCTCTGAGGCCTGGCTCGATTTCAGTCGAGGCAGAATCTGAAAGATCAAGAATCTGAAGGCTTCTTGGCAGACTGGGCAGCCTGAATAAGCATGAACAGCCTTGCAGTAATAACCATGTGAGCCTTGCAGCATCACAGATAAAGGGCAAGCGCACAATCTTAGTTCGTGAGAGATTCAGATACTGAAGTTTCCGGAGTGGTGCGAAGCATTTGTCAGGGAATCCCTTCAAATTTGTGCCGGAGGCGTCAAGCATCTCAAGGTTCTCCAAAGTTGTAAGGCATGGGAGTCTTTTTAAGCAAGGACAGTCTCTGAGGATGAGCCATCGCAATTCACTCAGTTGGGAAAAAGAAGAAGGCAGATTGTTGATTGGGACAGATGACAGGTTTAGAGTTCTAATATGGACAACATGCTCAAAAATATCATCAGGAATCCTTTTCAGGGAGCTAGCACCAGATATTTCGAGAATGAGCAATTCTTTGAGCTTGTCAATCTCGTCTATGCTTTCAAGCAGATCAGAGCCTCTGAGTGCCAGCACCAGAAGCTTCTCCATTTTGTGCAGGGGCAAGGGCAGAGACTTAAATCTGGGCTTGAAGAGGGCAAGAATTTTAAGGTCCTTCATGGGCTTAAAGAAGGTTTGAGGAACTTCCCTGCTGAGACGGCTTCCGTCAATTAGTAAAGTGGTGATTGTTTGGTCCTTTGGCCTACAGAGTGTTTGTATCATACCATCTGTCCATGCAATTCTCCCAAAGCCTTCCCATTTACCATCGTCAAATGCGCAAGCCAGTCCTAGATTGCTTGTTCTGATATACCTGTAATCAGGTATCTTCAGAGCTAATCCTTCTATGGAGACAATATTACTATGCAGCTTTTTCAGAAGGCACCGATCCAGAAGCTCCATCAATACACGATGACCCTTTGCATAAGCATTCTCAACATGGTCGTTATCACTGAAGTATCCCTCCAGTATCCAGTTGGCAATCAGCTCGTTGTAATGGATCCCACCATGCCTGAGAAAGAATTGCCTGATGTGCCAAAAGCAATTTTCCATGCTAGGCAACTTGTCATGACAACAATGCAACATCTTGGGTAAGTCCTCAGGAAGGCCTTCACCACTGGCAATTTCTCGCAGTGCACTCTCTAGGCTCCAACAGCTGGATTTGTTTCGGGCAATGGAATTTAAAGCTGCGGCAATCATGACAATTGCAGCAGGCAGACCCCTGCTCTTTTCAGCAATTGCTATTGATAGCGTCTCAAAATTTGGGACCTCACGGATCTCTTTATCAACTAGATTTTGCAACAAAGTTGATAATTCTTTTGAAGGAAATGGCTCAATCTCCACTATTCTTGCTGCTTCCTCAATATCATTTCCAGAATAGTCTCTTCTTGTGATTAGAATCTTTACTTTCTGTCCATGAGGCACAAGCAATTCTGTGGTTATATCGGGCTCTTTCATTTCAGTTGGAGCATCATCCAAGATGATTAAAACAAACTTCTCTCCCTGATCCTCTGACGTCCGTTTAGCGATAAGTTCAAGAACCTTATCTTTCAGGACAACTGAGCTCTTTGCGATCTTATCGGTGCCCTCATTACTATCATCCCCTTCTTCACTGGGGGGTATTGGCGAAAGTTGATGCACAATATCTGCATATATGCATGTGATGTCCCGTTTGTTCGTGCAAGACACCCAGATATTGCAGCAGGATAGACTCTTTTCCATCACACACTCACTCATCTCTCTTGCCATCCTAGTCTTTCCAACACCAGCTTCCCCTTGAATGACAACTATTGCCACACTTTCATCATCTAATAGCTGTAATATCTTCGCTTTTGTTTCTTCAGCTTTTGTTGAAGACATTGCTGAAAGTAGAGAAATGATCCTTCATCAGTACAGAAGAGGAAGAAAATGTAGAGATGGGAATACGGGTCTTACAAGTGCCATTTATAATGTACTAAAATTTCTGGCAAAACAAATGGGGAACGTAATGCACCTGGTTCCAAGATCACAATTTGTCTATGTTCACAGTTCCTTGTGATTAAAAGCTTCACTTTCTGTCCATGAGAGGCAAGCAGTTCTGTGGTTATCTCAGCCTCTTTCATTTCAATGGGAACATCATCCAAGACGATCAAAAGAAACTTCTCCCCACGATCCTTTGATGATGTTTTTTCCCTGATAATTTCGAGAAACTTATCTTTCAAGACATCGGAGTTCCCTGTGGTCTTGTCGCTGCCCTCATTGACTTCATCCAGCTCTTCACTAGGGTGAGTTGGAGAAAACTCATGCACGATATCTTCAATTATACATCTGATATGCTGTTTCTTTGTGCAACACACCCAGATACAGCCGCAGGATAGACCCTCCTCTATCGCACTATCACTTATCTCCTTTGCCATCCAAGTCTTTCCGATACCAGCTTCCCCTTGAATAATCACTTTTGCTACACTCTTATCACGCAAGAGCTCTAATATCTTCGCTTTCTTGTCTGCAATTTGTGTTGAAGACATTGCTAAAAAGTGAAGAAATGATCTTTCATCAGTATAGACGAGGAAGGAAATGAAGACGTGGAATGCGAGAAACTCTCTCTCTCTCATTCACACCACCTCTATGGAAAATAATTCGAAAAGAAAACTTTCCTTATTTAAGTAGGTTTCCTAATTTGAATAGGTTTCTTAGCTGAGTAGCTTCCAAGTTTGAGTATGTTTTATTTATTAATTTATTACTTTGGATCCAATTCTCTTGTGTATAAAACATGACTTCACTGTTTTCTTTATGAATTACATCCTCGAGCAATTTGAGAATGTTGCAGCCAATAAATCTTGTTGTAAGATGCATGAATCCTATTGTGAGATTGAGTAATTGTTTTGAAAGGAATTGTGAGGGCTAAATAATGTATGAGTTATTAGATGTAATTGGAGGCTGAAAAACGCTGAAAGTGTTTTAATAATTTAAGTGTGGTTGTAATCTTCGTTGTATCGCTTGATCTATAGTAGAACTTTGTGCCACTTTCCCCATGGACATAGGTGACATTGACCAAACCATGTAAATCTATTTTCTTATTGTGTCTATTATATCGTTTGATCATTTGTTTCAGCAAATATTGGTATCAAAGCCAAGCTTAACTGAGTTGAAGCGAATCAATGGTGATAGAAGAAGGAAAAGTAAAATCGACAATTATGCTAGGAAGGATTTCAGTATCTAGAAGATGTGGATTGATGATTAGCTTTACTAGAGGAATATGACGTTACCCTTGTTTAAAGAGAAACCTGATTTGATGAAGGAAGTTAATTGGAATTTGTTGGATAGACAAATGTTGGGCATTTTGCAGTCAATGTTGGCTTGAAATGCACATTTAACATCACAAAATAGAAGAACGCTACAGATTTGATGAAGGCTCTCTCAGAAATGTACAAGAAGCCTTTGCGATCATTAAGGTCTACATGATGTGACATCTATTTAAGATGAGAAAAGTGCGTCAGTTGCTAATCATATCAATATATTCAATATGGTTGTTAATCAATTAAGTTCAGTTGAGATTCACTTTAATGATAAGGTAAGTGCCTTGGTTATATTATTTTCTATGTTCGATAGCTGTAATACTACTATTATAACTATTAGTAATTCTTTTGAATCAACAAGCTTGACATTTGATGAGGTTCGTGATTTAATTTTAGGTGAAGATATCCGTAGAAGAGAATTTGGTAAATCTACACCTATTGCTTTAATAGGTTAAGCTATTAGAAGAATTAGGATCCGTGTTAGTAGAATTAGTATAAACCTTAACAATAGTTTGTCTAGGACTAGTTAGGACTAGTTGTGTTGTTTGTCGGAGTTGTGATAAGAGGGGCATCTTAGGAGGAATTACCCTAAGCTAAAAAACGAATATGGTAAGCGAATTAAAGTTGAGTCTGCAGATGATATTGCAGCTTTAACTAAATGTAATTTGTATAGTGTAGATTTTGATTTGTCTATCGCTAAGGATTTGTTGTTTGATAGATGTATTATTGATTATGATTGTTCATTTGACACTACACCAAATAGCAACTAGTGTGCTACTTATCAATGCATGGATAGTGGTATTGTGCAATTGAGGAACGACACTGAGTGTGATGTTGTGGGTGTCAATGATGCTAGAATAAAAATGCATGATGGTATTGTGGGGATATTGACTAGAGTGAGGCATGTTCCAAAATTGAAGACAAATCTAATTTCCTTATGTGCCTTGAATTTAGTTAGGTGTTAGCATACTTCATAAGGTGGACTTCTGAAGGTTGTTAGAGGTGTCCTAGTGATAATGACATGATTCAAGATGAGCTTCAAGATGAGATGGTGACGGAATTCACCGTGGAGACATCATATGCATTTGTAAGAGAGTCCAAATTGTGACATATGTATTTGGGGCACATTGATGAGAGAAGTTTGAAGGTTTTGATTAAAAAGAATTTGTTGGGTGGTTATGTGATTGAAAAACTAAATGTATGCAAGTGGAGTGACTTAAGCCAATAGCAAAAAGTACAATTTAGTACAACTATCAGAGAAACTACAAAGATTGTAAAGTTAATTCACTTGCATGTTTATAGGCTATTGTAGTTTCTTTCAAGGAAGAGTGTCAGATTTGTGTCAATAGTTGTGGATGACCTCGAGGAGGACCTAGGTGTTTGTGCTAAGGTGAAGATTTGATGTTGTTTTTAGGATCGGACAATTGAGAGCTTTGATAAAAAATGAAATTAGTTATACAATCAAGTAAATGCGGACAATTGAGAGTTTTGCTTAGAGCTGTTAAACAAATTATGTATGAAGGAAGGCTAGTGAGACACTACACCAGTGCTAGTGAACCACAATAGGTTATGAAGTTGATGAGCAAAACATTTTTAGAGATGCCCATAGAATGCTCTCTATTTATAGCATAGCTAAGAAATTTCTAATAAATGCACTGAATATAGTGAGTTACCTGATTAATAGATCCTCATCAACTGTGGTTGGATGTCGGACTCCTAAACAAGTGTGGCCCAATAACATTGCTAATTATTCTACTTTTATAAAATTTGGTTGCCCATAATATGTTCGAGTGAGTGATAGTAAGCTCAATGGAAAGGCAAGAAAATGCATGTTCCTAGGCTTTGCACAAGATGAGCAAGTTCATCAATTGTGATGCTTGGAATTGAATTCACTTGTTATTAGTGAAAATGTTACATTTGACAAGTCTTTGGCTAGTAGTAATCATGGCATTCATACATATCTAAGTGGTATTCAGCTCAAGGTGGAATTGCACCAAGAAACTTTCAAGGTAATTGGTACAAAGGAATAATCAACACAAATAGTGCTCATAACTAGGTGAAGCTTATAGAGCCAACAGTTGCTGTAACCATTGAATTTGAAAAAATGTGTGTTGATCTCCTATTAGATATGGATGCAACGGTAGTTTGCTTTATATGTGATTGAGTATGTTTCGTCAAAAAATCCTTGTGAAATGATTAAAGGTGCATGTGGAGTTGATATTATGATGAGATCCATTTATTTTCTTGTTTTATTTATTATACTGTTTGATCACTTATTTCTGCAACAAGCTCCTTAATATACTCTGTTAAAACAATCCAGAAAACTATGGATATGAAACTTCTAGCAAAACAAATGTAGAATGTCGATCATCTGGTTCCAAGATGGCAATTCATTTGTTCACATGCTCACGCAAAATCAAACACCCAGGCACGGCTAGCAGATAAGAGAACGTTATGTTTGATTACACTTGTTGAAGTTTAGCAATACCAACCAATACCCTATAGAATTGGGAACGAGATCCGCCATCCCTTTTACACGTTTTCTGCAAAAACTTGCCCCATAGTTCACCAGGACTTCTTTCAATATTTTCCCTATCTCTATCTCTTTTTTGCTTTTCCCTTAACAGTTAAACCGTAGGAACTTATTACTATTCATAAGGGACAAAACAAAGTTGTTTTAATTCATTGGCTAAAAGACAGTCATTAAGAATCCAAAGAATGTGCCATTGCCACAGCATAACCTAAAATGGCTCGGAGTATATAACCTATAATATTGGAAAAATTGACTTGTAAAAAAGCAAAAAGTACTAAAGACAATCAGCATGAAGAACCGGGGGGAAGTGAGAGAGAGACCTGGGTTCTTCAGCTGCAGAATATGAGAGGTGAAATAACTTGTATGCTTGAAAACTTGAAAGCTGATTAGTGACTGTCTATGCTTTCAGTTTCCTGGTTACTTTGGTAAAGAAGAGTGATGCTCCTTTCCTGAATGATCAATAAATATGGAAGAAATCATAATTTTGAATGATAAGGAAACCCGCATTAGCTAAGAAAAATTGTGACTTAGGAAATAATTTACTGACCTCAATGACTGGTTAGACAAAAAGAAGCCCTAACAGAGGCCAAACAAGAGATTATTTGTACTCCAGCATTTTGCCTAGCTAGAACCTCGTACGCCGTTCATGTAGTATCGGGGTTGCCCTTGTTCTTTTAGTAGTTTATCAGCACACCTAAATGTGTTTGTGGAAGAAAAGAAGGCAAAGCTCAATAACTTCTACAGCATTAAAAATAAGTCACATTAGTAGATTTAATTTATAGTTTCTGAAAGCAGGGATAGAAGTTCAAAGCTTATTACTCCAAAGTATTCTATATTCCCAGACCGAAAATTAAAAAGATTATTCTACATTCTTAATGGGCATTAAATTTAAAAGTTAGATATTTTCTTTGTCTTTGTAATTGAGGGATCATCTGATAAAAATAGAATAAACATGTTTTGGCTATGTTCCCCTGAAAGAGACGTACGCACCATCTTTGTTTTGGGATCTTATCTTTCTTTTATCATGAGAAGTCGAAAAAGCGAGTCACCTCGCCATCTTTTGGCAGTATGGTGAAGGGTGAGATTTATCTACCTCTCTTATGATTAACAACAACTTCCATTGATCCTTCTCCAAAGGTAAAGGGTTTAAAATCCAGTAGAGGCATCTGGTGTCTTAAGTGGGATATCGGGGTGGTGGGTCCTTCGCTAGCGTCCCCTTGGGTTTACCTCACCGGCTACCAGCTGTACAGGAGTTCCCAGGTCATTAAAAAAAAACAACAACAACAACAACAACTTCCACTTCCCAGAATAATTGCGAATCTGTACATAGTGGGACATCCTATACACAGGATGCTGGGGAACCAATTACTGTTTTGAACTTCATGCTTGTTATCCTGACAAGCATAGAAAGAAATCCAAGAAGATGGTGAAAATTTGATTGATGACAGCATCAAGAAGCAGAAACCAGATGTCACAAAGAAGAGTGCTGGTCTGCCAGCAGCTGCAAAAGTTATGGGGGAGATTTTTAATGAGAAAAGCAAAGCTAATGAGGTGGGTGAGCATGGTGAGATTCATCCTCAGGGTCCTGGGCTTGTGACATAGAAAATTGCAAAAGTTTCTTTGTTTTTCTTTTTTCCTTTTCGGTGTTCCCTCTGCTTCTGCATTTGGTACTAGGGTTTCCATTTTCATGTCAAAATCTTGTTCAAGATTGATAGTGGTAATCATGTGAAGAACTCTCCTGATGATAATATTAGTATCCTGTAAATTTAACCATGATCTAATAGAGGATGATACTGGAATGGCAAGAATTGTTATACCCATTTTGTTTGGCAAATTAGATCATGTCTCCGCTGATGGATACAAATTAAGGTTCAAGAACCACCTGTTATTATATATACCATCTTGGTTCATCAATCCAGTGCTATCTGGCAACGATATTGTTTTTGTTGTTTAGTAACTTCTGATCATTCTATTCCTTAAAAAAAAAAAAATGACAATAGTAATACTTGTGCTAATCAGTTCTCAAACTCATTCAATGTTATCTTTCGTGGATGCCAAATTAAGTGACCGGGTAATTATAGTTGGGCTATTTACAAGCAAAGAAGAACTCCGTGACTAAACAAATACAAATTTCTTGCAGAACTTCTCTTGATTTTGAAGTAAAATTTCAATACAAATGAGTAACTTTTAAGAAAAACTTAATAGTAATTGATTAAATGAAAACTAATTTCTATGTCAATAAATTACTTAGCACATGAAAAATAGATGAGATTTCAGATAAAATTCTGTGCAAGTGGACACGGAATCATAGAAATGCCTCTTTTTGAAAGGTATACTATATAATAAAATTCAGTGCAAGTGGACACAGAATCATAGAAATGCCTCTTTTTAAAAGGTATACTGTATAATAACCCGTTCCACAGTGGATGACTTATGAATCTTTTGTGCATAAGAGAACTACTAAACATGGACATTTGGTGATTTCTGGCAAAAAAAAAAAGAGGAAACTTTTGTTAATACTTGCAAGGAAAATTAGAAACAATTAATTCCCCTTATCTTCTCGGCTGCTCTATTAATTAGTGTAGGTGTGTCGATTTGTCAACATCCATCTTATCCCAAGAGGAATTGGAACTAATCTTAGTGCTTATCAGCATGGCACGCACTTGTGTAAAGAGGAACAACAAGAGTCAAATCATCATCACAATGGACAAAGCTTTTGGCGACCTCATGCTAACAGAGTACCACTTTCTTGTCCTCCTTTTTAAAAAGACAAGGTATTTCTCCAAGAAAATCTCTCTTCTTCTTTTTATTTATTTATTTATTTATCAAAGGGAACAATTGATTTATTAACTTTATTTTATTCTAGGAAAATTCAAATTCCATTTTCAAGGGGAACAGAATGGCATCTTTCCCTTTCAGGGAAAATCAAGGGCAAGTGATGAAGACTGTTGTGTGGAGATGTAGTAGATTGTGAGAATTGATTTTCTAACTTCAAATGGAAGTGGTGTGAACCGTAATCATCTAAACATGCGATGCACGATATGCATCAGAATCCGATGCGTAGTGCCTATCAGTAGGCCACAGATAATGAACCCAAGTGAAAGCACAATGAACCCATTTGAGCTTGATGACTTTACTTTTTGGTTCCTCAGTGAAAAGGATGCAATCTTGGAAAAACACGGTCGTTTGTTTATCTTAATTTAGGGAAAGACTAAACAGGTGTTGACTTAGATGAGTCGTGTAAAGATTGCATGGTTAAGTTCCTGAAGCATCTTGTGATTACCTCGTGTGATTAAAGCTGAATTTATTTTTCGGATGGCAAATTCTATTGAAATGAGAAATTCTTAATACAGTGAATGTAATTTGCATTCATAGTTGTAAATTTCTTTAGCGATCACACTTCATGGGTGTTATCTAATGGATGTAAGCACATTTTCTATCAAATAATTCGTCATCCTCCAATTAAAAAGAGTATCAGGTGCTTAAAGAGAATTTTTTAATTTATGGTCTTTTCTGATAAGACGAAGCACTTTTTGAAGATAAAAAGTGGAAAAGCTGAATGACTTGGCAAACCAGCTAAAATAGACGAATCAGATGCTTCCAAAAAAATCTTTTAAATTTTTAGTTTGAAGCATTTTTTTAAGACAAAAGGTGGATAACTTGAATAAATTGATGTACCGATTAAAAATCAATCAGATTCTTCAAAAAAAATCTTTTTAATCTTTAGTCTCTTTCAATAAGATGAATTATATTCTTAAACATAAAAAACGGAAAAGTTGAACAACTTGACAGATTGGCTAAAAGTGGCCGAGGCCGCCATTATTTCGTGTCTAGTATTGCATATCAAGAAGACAGCCTGCATGCCAACGGCTATCTGTAAGTTATCCAAATCAGCCTTTGGTTAATTACAATGCGATGCATCATGACTGAAAGATTGATAGTGATTTGAGCTTGGCCTGCAAGGCATGGGCTTCTCCACATTTCAAATAGAAGTGATCTATTTTAGGGAGGGTAGTTCCCATCCCAAAATCGAAAACTACGCACTAAGAATTGATTCCGAACAATTGAAACTAGGAACCACCCATTAGTTCTATCGGTTTTGTTTTTAAGGCATGTTTGGTAACTATTTTATTTCCGAGAACAATTTATGATCAGAAATGATTATTTTTTATTTTACTCACGAGAACAATTTCTAAGCATTTCAAGGTGTTTGGTAATTATCTAAAATTTCTATTCCCAGAATACAATTATATTTGGCATCGTTCTCAAAATTTCTACTTGAAGCCATTTTCTTTCAAGTTTTTAATAATTTTATCACTTTTTCCTTATTTTTTTTATTTTTTTTCTTTTCTTTCCCTTCTTCTTTTTCAAGCTCTAGCTGATGACCTCGTTGGAGCATCGCCAACCCTCGGCGAGGTTGCGCCTCACTAGCTAAGCCTCGCTAGCAACTGGGCAAGCTTGGCCTCGCTAGATTTGGGTGAGGTTGAGCCTTGCTTGGCTGGTGACTAGGGAGGCCAGGTTAGGCTTGCCTTGTCGATGGCTGGGCGAGCCTCTGACGAGCTCGTTAGACCTCGCCCAACCGCTTATCGGCGATCGACGGCGGTGGACAACGGCGACGGTGGAAGAAGAAGAGAAAAGGAAGAAAAACAAGAAGGAAAGAAGTAGAGAAAAGAAAAGAAAAAATTTCAATTCGCTTGATTTTGAATTGTTCCCGAGAATAAAGAATCATTTTTTTTTTTTTTACTTCTTGATTCTATTTCAAATCTATTCTCGAGAACAAATTTGTTCCCAGAAATAAAGAATTTACCAAATAGATTTTTGTTCTAAATATACCATCGGGAATAAAATAATAGAATCAAACACTATTTAGTGGGTTACCAAACGCATCCTAAATGAGTCTATGAAGCTAGTCCAAATGTTCTCAACAAAATCATGAGGTTCTACATAAGTGAATATGAAAGAGGTCTTTAAAGGATTTTCATCCCCATTTGCATTCTCTCCGTTGTTTTACCCGAGAAAATAAAATAAACGGGCAAAACAAAATTTGAATTTTGATAGCTAAATCTTATGCTTCCATGCTGTTTCACAGGATCGCGGTTAAATAGATTCATTTTCTGAGGTGTAATCAAACAAATTCCTAAGGTTCATAGAAAAGAACGAAAAATATAAGGGATCAGAACACGTATGCCTTCAAAGCGACATGGTGGTCAGTTTTTTTTGACAGCTGAAGAGAACACGAGTTCTACTTCTTCAGCTCAACTGATCAAACCACAACAAAACAAAAATAAAACTCAAAACTCGAATGACAGAATCGCGAAAAGCTCAAATTGGAAAGAGGACCGTGAAAAAAAAAAAAAAAAAAAAAAAAAAAAAAAAAAAACGTACAAAGAAACAAATCCAAGGGTTCGACGTTGAGCAGCTCAGCAGTGCTCATCTGTTCCTTCTTGGGAGAGAGACTAGTAGGGACTAGAGTTTCTTTTGAAGACATAAAAATTGAAAAAATATATATGTATCAGTCAAGTCCAAGTGGGTGTGTGCTCCACAACAGAACTAGGAACCGGCTAACGCTCACTATTGAGAACCGGACCAATGCTCATCAATTTCCAATCTATTGGAATCAGAAATTGGACTGGCTCCTATGGGAACCGCCTGTTCACAAATCTTTTGCACATCCACAATTCTCAATATTCCCAAAATGAGGTCAATTCCTGGATTCCTTGTTTACATTCTAGCTCTTGTATCTTCTTTCCTGTTCGTTACCACGGTCCACTTACACAAAAGTTTGCAGCATTCATTGCTTTCAAAAGCCTCCAGCCACCAAATAAGCAGCCGAAGAGTCTATCGCTCACTCTGAAACACCTCTCGGATGGAGTAAATGATCCGGTCAATTTTAAATTAAAGTTGCTTATACATTGTCTATGTGCTCCCGTGAAATATATTATCCAGATTTACCAAGAACGGTAGCATTCTTAACAGTCATTCAACTTTGAAAATCAGAGAAGAAATTGCCAGACCTGTTACCGATGCCTGTGATCGAGGTTGTTGGGCTGACAACATCCGTTCCCAGCCCACTTCCTTTCCTACTTGGCCCTTTCAAAACTTGAGCTTCTTCTGAATCTGCCATCACCATATGCTCCATGAATCTTCTCGGTGAACTTATATTGAACCCCAAAGTAGTCATTGATATTGGGCTTACTTGTGAACAAACATCATCAAATTTATGTAGGCAAAAACTCAGCAACACCTGTATGTAACAAACTAGTCCTCAAGTTGGAGACAGTGCTTGTGGTTGTCAGACTTAATTAGACAAGGTGATTGTCACGCCCCGATCCTCAGGCACGCACACATCCATCTCGTTTGGTCGATTTTATAATGCGATATCCCAGGACAATATATCGCCGACCCTTTCATTTTTAAGCACATGCGGAAGCAGTTAAAATCCCCAGACAATAAAACAATTGGATAAAAAAGCAGGGCCATATTTTTCATATTGAAATTTATAACCACACTTTTATACAAACCACAAATCACTTCATAACTATTAACATCAAAACGGAGATTTCAAAAGAAGACACAACTTAGACGAACTGGGCCGAACTCAAGGCCCCTTTCAGAATTGTCTTCTTCTTCCAAAAATCTTTCTCTTCAGATCTCACCTCCGAGTTCTCCTTCTCGGATTCCTCCTCCTCAGCTTTTCAGCGGGGTCCTGAAATGGTTTTCCCCAAACTGGGATGAGACTACGTCTCAGCAAGTTCTACCCCACTAAGCCCGATTAGTAAACTACTATACTAAAGGCTGCCTAAACACGCACAGGGCAGAGGACTTACCTTGGCCTCGGATCCCACCTGCAAGTCAGTAGAATTCACGATAAACAACCATTCACTTCAAACAAATCGAACCAGTCGATTACATGTCATATGAACCAATCCCCACTGCGGGATATTTAAAAACTAGGCCACGTGCATTCTCCAGGACGACCTTCCAAGTCTCCGAGTTCACGTGCCTCGAACCTTGGGCCCACGTGCATTCTCTCAGGCGACCTTTTCGCCAAAGCGATGCATCAAGTCGCCGAGACCACGTGCCCTTTTAGATGCCCGGGCCCACGTGCATTCTCTCAGGTGCATTTCACCAAAGCGATGCATCAAGTCGCCGAGACCACGTGCCATTTTAGATGCCCGGGCCCACGTGCATTCTCTCAGGTGCATTTCACCAAAGCGATGCATCAAGTCGCCGAGACCACGTGCCCTTTTAGATGCCAGCCTCTGTCACCGAGCCACGTGCATTCTCCAGGAGTACATACCGCGTCTCCGAGCCACGTGCATTCTCTCAGGCGACCTTTTCGCCAAGGTGACATATTCATCCACTGAACTCACGTGCATTCTCAAGGTGACATTCCAATTCACCAAGCCCACATGCCCTCTTTCAAGAGATTACCAATCTACTTTCAATACCGATAACCAATGCCCAATGATTTCTCAATCAAATAATTTAATCAACTCAACAAGGCATTAAAATGCTGATTAACATACTTGACCATTTACCAATCAACAATTCAATCACAATCAATTCCAATCAATTTAGGGTGAATACCTAAAATATCACAATTTAATTAATTCCATACAACGTGGAGCTCAAATAAATAAACGAACTACGCCACGATGATCAGCACGAGATTTCGGTCGTCGGCCATCAAAATCTTAATTTCCGAAAAATAATTAATTATTAATTAATTTCGAAAATTAATTATTAATTATTAAAAATTCAATTTAGCTCAAATTAAAACCCGATTAAATAAACGGACTTCACCACGGTCATCAGCATAATTTCCCGGTCACGGGCCATCCCAGTTGAATTTTCGGAAAATAAATAATTATTTAATTAATTTCGAAAATTAATTAATATTAAAAATTCAATTTAGCTTAACATAAAGTCCGATTAAATAAACGAACTTCGCCACGATTATCAGCAAAATTTTCCGGTTCTAGACCATCTCCCTTGAATTTTCGAAAAATAAATAATTATTTAATTTAATTCCGAAAATTAATATTTAAATACTAAAAAATCCACTTAGGCCCGAAAAGCCTAATTGGAGCCGACTAAGGGTCGGGAAAAATCCCGAGGCACTTCCAATAATTAGTAGACAATGTCTACTTGCTAATTACACATTCAATTTATCTAATTCACATCACAATTGGCTAATAATTGCTAATTAAATCTAATCTAACAACATAAACATAATTAATTAAATCTAAACCAGCTTAAAGCATAATTAGCCACTAATCCTGGATTAGTGAGATTACTCACCAAATCGCGCGCAAATCGGATCAATCCGACGGCGGCGACGCGAGGAACGAAACTTCCCAAAGCGACTCGCGGATCCGGGGCCGGGAAACGGCCCAAAAGCGGGCCCGAAGTGGCTGAAACCCACTTCGTGGGTATGCTGGTCGCGGCTGATCGGGGCAGCTCCGGCGGCTAGGGTGGCGAGGGAAGGCCGGCGGAGGGCGAGGGGGTCGCGGGGGAGGTCCGGCGGGGTTGGCGGTGGCCAGAGGCGGCCGGAGATGGGCGGAACAGCGGCTGGAACAGAAGCGAATGGGGCTGGTTCGCTCAGCCTGGGCGCGCGGACGAGCGGCTGGGCGCGGGCGAAGCGCGCGGGTGCGGCACGGGCGGTGCGACGGTGCGGCGGCGCGACGGCGGGACGAGCGGCGAGCGGGCGGCGGTCGCGGCGAGCTGCTGTCCTTCCTCCGTTTCTGGTTTGCACGAACAAGAGAGAAGAGAGGGAGAAGGAGTCGGTCACGTGGGGAAAAAGTGGGAGAGAAGAGAGAGGAGAGAGAGGGAAGAGATAAGGGAGAGAAAAGTGAGCGGTGGGGAGGGCTACGCACGAAGGGCGAGGGGAGAGGAGAGAGAAAGAAAAGAGAGAAAAAGAGAAAAAGGAAAGGAAAAAGGGAGAGAAAGAAAAAGGGGGAGAGAGAGAAAAGGGAAAAATGAAATATGCATAATGCCTTTATGTAATTTTTCTTTTCTCTTTTCCTTTTCCTTTCTAATTTCTTTTGGTCTTCAAATTTCTTTCGATAATTTCTTTATTGAAATTTCGGACTCGTCAATAAATTGACGAGCGATGACACAGGATCCTAAAAATAAAAATTATGACGCGCTTAAAATTCGATTCCAGAAATCGAGTTTAATTTCATGGTTAAAAATCGATCAGACGTGATTTTAGCTCAATCCAACCAATTAGGTAGCTTTTAGGGATTTTACAGCTGATACATCCCTTAACGGTTTTACCCAATAGGTTAGTTAACTCATGAGTGATCAGCTCAGAGAAAAAGGCCATAGGCACGCCGACGAAATGCCCATTTCACTTTATCGAAACGGGGTCGAATTTCAGGATGTCACAGTGAAGGACCACATAAAAAATGTAGATTGCGGTTACTCCTCACGAGACGAAAAAATCCTTGTTTGTCTTCAGTTTCTAGTCCTCAAGATATGCTTTCTCCTGTATGTTCTTGAAGAAGGAAAGGTAATGGTTATTGTTAGAATATTTAAATTATAAACAACACATTTTTCTAACAGCTCAAACTTTTTAAAAAATTGACTGCAGTCATGCATTATCTCACAACTGTGATCACGACAATTTATGATGCTTGAGATTCATGCAGCCAATGTGGAAGCAGAATGACGACAAGCATATCTTGCAGTTGTAAGTGAAGCCATAACTTGAGACAGGCTGCATGCGTAAGCTTGCTTCTTTGAGCAGCTCTATAGGGTGGCCATGATGAGAAGGTTTCAGGATACCCCATGGCAATTCAGTACGTGACTCGAGGACAATGAACTCCTTACATTTAGTGCATTAATAGGCAGTATCAACGCAAGGATTGTTGCTAGAGATGGCAAATGGGTCCAAAACACATTTTTTCATTCATATATTGTGAGGCTTTGTAAGATCACTGTTAACTATTCTAAAAATTCGAACTATCATATGAAGGCATAATGTAATATTTAATTAGACTAATACTCTCCTTCATACGTAGGCTGGACTTTGGCCCAAACCTAAAGACTCTAGAAAAATTTGAACTCAAGACTTTTTACTATAATATTATATGAGATTTTGTGAAACCATTCTAAGAGCTTAAATTGTTAAATGAAACCATGGTTTGATAATTAATTACTCTAACATATATAATGAGCCAGGTCACAAATGGGCTGCCTAAAATTTTAAAAACGGGTTTAAATGGGCTCCATGTGGATCTAAATGGGTTAGGAGTAGCAATTTTCATTGCAGCATAATTACCCATTAAAAGTTAAAGTGGTTCGCCCGCCGAGAATTTGCCGTATTTTGCTGATGCCCAAAAGCTTGCTTGTGTCAATCCGTAATTGGGTTTTAATAGCTAGTGCTATGAAGAATCTGGCTTGTTCACGTCCTCTATCATCACCAATGTTTCGTCTTGTTTCAGTGTTGTTCCTTCATTGATTTACCATTGAAGCAGGTTACCAAGCGTTACTTCTGGGAACACTACCATCAATAAAAGTATCGATAAATAAATATGGGAAAATATACTAGATATTTATAATTTTCCCATCTAGGAAAGTACATGAACCCATTCATTCTGAACCGCAGAGACGAAGGAGATCGGTGCGGACGTCCTCCTCAAGGCAATCTTAGCTGGGGCAGCGGCTTGAGCAAGCAGGAGCGCACTCCGAATTCGCAGTCCATGCAGCACAGGACTGAAGATCTGCTGGGCTCGTGCGGGCGTCGCACCGACGAGGTCTCGACCTTTTCCGGCAACCGATTAGGGAAAAGGCAATAGAAAAGAAAATTTCTTAAATAAAATGATAGGATATTCAAGACAAATAATTAATAAGTGGAAGGACAACACACATATATAAAGAACACATAATCTTCGTAGATAAATGATACTGGATATTTTAACGCCTATTTCATGTGCAAGCCCGATTAAGGACGAAATAACCTTCGGATGGGCTCTCACGCTTGAAAGTGGGACAATGCCTTATTTAATGTCATGTTGGAAAGTCTTACCAAAAAACTTAATTAATAAAGGAAGACTATGTATATAAAGAGAGCATATGATCCATTAAGTTTCTAATATAAATGGGACGCATAATTGAAATAAATTTGTAATTGTCAGACAATTTTAAAAGCTTAAACTACTCAAATCAGAAGGTACCATTGCGAAAACCACGTGAGGCAAAGTAGGTATAAAACGACAAGACCTGATAGATTTTGAATAGTTGTGCCTCATCAAAGAACTTGAGGCAACGCGGTGGCCAGGTTTTGATGCCATATGCCGAGCTCCAAACAGAAGAAACTTCTACTTTTTGTTTTTGCCCAGAGAAAACTATTACATTCAGTCATAGGATTACATGAAGCAGAACTTTTCTACGAGATAAGCCCACAAGGATTACATGAAGCAGCACTTTTCTACGAGATAAGCCCACAAGATGAACCACATCTGTTTTCTGCTGCAATTTAAAGTCAAACATTTAATCTCTTTTATTGGTAGATTCCAGGAACATGAGACTGCGTAAGCTATTTCTTCACAATCAACTTTGCTCTTGCATGACCCTCACTGATTTGAAATTGCTCCCCCAGACCAAAATGGGCCATCAACAACCACACAAAAGTGACGAGCTCCCCGCCTTTGCTCAGTTGATGAGCATGAGCAGTTGCCCTGCAATGACTCGCAGCATATGACAGCAACTCCACCCATACTTTGCTGATGATCTTCCATTTCTCCTCCTCGAACTTCATCAAATCTTTAGCCAACCTACTCGCATCGAACAGCACTGACTTGCTTCTATCTCCTTTTACATCGACAGGTCTCACGCTCGTTTTTACCTTGAGAATGCAATTAGAGGCTTCTTCATGTTCTTTCCCGGTTGACAGTTCCTTCCTGGCCAAAAACTTCTTGGCCTCAGCACAAGTGTCTTGGAATCTTATTCGTCCAATACCCACAATGGAAGACATCATCTTAGATTGCACGACAAGAAGATAGAGCATATAATCAGAGAGATCTTTACAAAATCCTCTGTGACGATCATTTCTCTCCTCAGTGGTCGTGGAATACAAGAGATCTGTAGCCACATGCCACAATATAAGGCTCTCATCGTACTCTACATCATTAACGTAAGGCAATAGCTTACTCCAATGAAGATCGTGAAGCACCCAGTCACCTCTGGCTGAATATATCCTCTTTGCAAATCCCATATCGTCAGCGAGCACTGATTTGTCTCGCAGCTCCTGATGGATAAATAACCATAGTTCTTTAGTAAAAGGGGTCCTCGATGAGTACCTCATGTGGTCTAGAAACTCCTTTAGGCCCATCAGATCAACGATCTTGCTGAAGGGGTGTCCAACACGATCACAGAAGGTCTGAATTTTCTGAGGGCGTTCCCGGATAGAATAATCAATCAAGTTGTACGTTGAGATAGATTTCGACCACCTGCGAAATAGGCAACTCTTAAGCCCGGCCAAGAATCCAATCTTAGCCTCCTCTTCTTCATCAGAGCAGGCACACTTCTTGAGAGAAAGGTAACTCCTCAAGATTGCGGCCAAAACACTGTGTTTCTCAGGGTTCTTCATTGCTGAAACTGTCCAGTCGGAGAAGATTAATCGGAGGAGTGCTAAGACTTCCAAGGCTATAGCACCTGTCACACCCCGATTCACAAGAAGAAGGGCACGACACGGCCGTCCTTTTTCCAAAGGACGCAGCCTCAACGTAACCAAAATTTCATCCCAATAGCCACATATATACATCCATATATATATATATATTTGACAAAAAGGGACAATTGGTTACAATATCAGAGTATATCTATAATCCACAAACATCAAAACATAAACCTTTTTCAAAGACTAACTTATAAACTTATGAACTATGCATAAGCCATACCCAAAATTTTCACCAAAAAGTCCTCCTTCCCGAACGAACGCTCACGCCTATTCGTGACTCGCTGAAGAACCTGAAAAACAATTAGATGAGAGGAGTGAGCTACCACGGCTCAGTGAGTAACACATTTCTTCTAAGCGGATCGAGAAATCACTATGCACATTTTAAAACACAAATATAACTCCCTTTATCATAATACCAAATCATAATTCAAATATCGAAAGCACCAATGGTCGAGTCCATTAGTCAATCTCGTAAAACATGCATCAATGGTCTATTCCATTGATTAATCTCATCAACTCACATCGATGGTCCATTCCATCGGCCAAACTCAAATCACATGTCAATGGTCCACTCAATTGACCAATCCATGCTCAAATGTCTAACCATGGTCACGCGTAACGCCCGTGACAAAACGACCAAGATTCCCCCCTTGGCAAGGTCTCCACATATTATTAGCCGGTGGCTCGGCCCACAAGGATATCCTAGAATAGTATGCGCATACCCACACCCCTCAGGGTCCATAGAGACATTGAGCACCAACCACTAATCACAACATCCAGTAATTCCAACATCAGAAAGAGAATCATACCACAACTCCAAATTTGATATATATAAATATCAAAACATTTTCTACGACATTTCAAGATTCTTTCACAAATATTTTCACAAATCCCTTTTTCACACAACCATTCAAATCAACTTCAAAATATAATTCATTTCGAACAACAAAAATGTCGTAATAGCTCGATCCTGTTTTATGCAACAAAACATGCTTTTTATCAACTCATAGAGTATTTAATCCACCACGTTTCTCAAAACATGAGTTTAAAATACAAAGAAGAAATAGTGTCACTCACCTGGGAAAAGCCAAAAATCAACTACGTCGCTCACACGAACCGACGCATTCGGATTCCTAACAATTAACGGGAAAATATTAAAAAGCCGAGTAAAAATGATATTCTTATAACGACTCGCCTATACTAGGCCTATTAGTCGATAAACGACACCTACGCGCCCCAAAAGTTCACAATTTAGCATAAACCCATCATTTTCAGCTAGGCGCGGCCCATGCGCCAACTTCGTCACGCCATAACTTTCTCCACAAAATTCCGTTTCGAGCCATCTTATAGTCTTTAGAAAGCTCTCTTAACGTACAACAACAACCCCAACTTGGCCGCTCCAAAACAGTACCGGAAATAACAAAAAAAGAGACTCGAAGCCACTGTTCGCTACAGTATCAGATTGCGTCTCCAACTTAAAAATTCCGTTCCGAACAAACCGCAAGCTCAAATCACGATCCGAAAGATGCTATAGCTTCACAACATCCCAAAGTACCATTTCTAAAAAAATTTACAGCTTAACGACTCAAAAATTGGGCTTCGCCACACAATTACCCATGAAATACGAATTTTGAGCCCTAATTGCGGCAATTGCTTCAAGCAAGTGATTAAAGGCTTCAATTTCTTACCGGCCTTGCAAAACACACTTGAGTCGGCTTGATGAGACGTCCGGGTCACGAGCGCGCCAAAATTTTCCCTTTTTCCCTTTTTCCTTTCTCTTTCTTCTTTCTCTTCTCCCCTGTTTTGCGTCTTCCCCTGTTTCTGCCCGTGCTCTTCTCTTTCTCTCCCTCTTTCTCTCTTTTTAAAGCCCAGCCGAAGATTCTACGATTCTCTTCAGCCTCCCTTCTTTGACTTTTCAACTCTTTCTTTTCCTTTTATTTTATTAAAGAACCCATATATTACATTCTCCCCTCCTAAAAAAAAAATTTCGTCCTCGAAATTTACAAGCACCTCATTCATGAAATAAGTAAGGGTATTTGCGCCTTGCCTCTTCCTCGAGTTCCCAAGTGGCCTCTCTCTCTGTGTGATTTTGCCATTGGATCTTTACATAAGGAATAGTGCGTCGTCGCAACACTTGATCCTTCTTATCGATAATACGAATGGGCTGCTCTTCGTACGTTAAGTTTTCTCTCAACTTCAATGGTGTAAAATCCAATACGTGATCAGGATTTGGCACATATTTCCGTAATAAGGATACATGAAACACATTATGGACTCCGGATAATGCTGGAGGTAAAGCTAGCTTATAAGCAACTTCACCAATCTTTTCTAATATCAAAAATGGTCCCACGTACCTTGGGCTTAATTTACCACGCGTGCCAAATCTCATGACACCCTTCATAGGAGAAACCTTCAAGAATACATGGTCTCCTACATTAAATTCTACTTTACGCCTCTTAAGGTCTGCATAACTTTTCTGACGGCTTTGTGCTGTTTTCAAACGCTCTCGAATGAGTCTGATTTTCTCTTCTGATTGTTGTATGAATTCAGGGCCGGTTAATCTTTTCTCACCAACATCATCCCAACAAACAGGAGTCCTACATTTACGCCCATATAAAGCTTCAAAAGGAGCCATTTTAATACTAGAATGATAGCTGTTATTATATGAAAACTCTGCCAAGTGTAAATGTTCATCCCACGAACCACCAAAGTCAATAACGCAAGATCGTAGCATATCCTCTAATGTCTGAATAGTTCTTTCTGACTGGCCATCCGTTTGTGGATGAAAAGCTGTGCTAAAGTTGAGTTGAGTACCTAACGCCCCTTGTAAACTCTTCCAAAAGTTGGACACAAACCACGGGATCTCTATCGGAAACAATACTCTTTGGAACTCCATGAAGTCTCACTATCTCATTGACGTATCGCTTTGCCATGTCTTCAAGTGAAAGACCAAATCGATAAGACAAAAAGTGTGCAGATTTAGTCAATCGATCAACAATCACCCATATGGCATTTTTACCACTAGGCGTCCTCGGTAAGCCGACGATGAAATCCATGGTAATATGCTCCCACTTCCATTTAGGTACTTCAAGTGGGTGTAGTTGGCCACCTGGTTTCTGATGCTCAATTTTCACTTGTTGGCAAACTAGGCATTGGTCGACAAACTTCACAATATCTTTCTTCATATTGATCCACCAAAAATTTCCTCTCAAATCCTTGTACATCTTGGTGCTCCCCGGATGAATCGAGAATCTAGTGCTATGAGCTTCTTGTAATATCTCCTTTTTCAATTCTGAATCATTGGGAACACATAATCGACCACGAAACCTCAATGACCCATCTACATGGATACTAAAGTCATCTTGTTTCCCAGCTTCTACGCCTTCTTTGATCTTCTCCAATTGAGGATCTTTATTTTGTTTAGCCTTGATTCTGTCAATCAATGTCGGTTGTACTCGAATATTAGCTAATTGAACACCAAGTCGATGGACCAAAACCTCAAGGTCCAGCTTTCTCATATCTTCAAGAATAGGCTTTTGAGAAGTGAGCAATGCTGCCATATTTCCAGAGGATTTGCGACTCAAGGCATCAGCTATCACGTTAGCTTTACCCGGATGGTAATTGATGGATAAATCATAATCCTTCGAAGTTCTAGCCATCTCCTCTCTACCTCATGTTAAGTTCTTTTTGAGTAAAAATATATTTCAAACTCTTATGATCGGTAAAGACTTCACATTTTTCACCATACAAGTAGTGCCGCCATATCTTTAATGCAAACACAACCGCGGCCAACTCTAGATCGTGAGTAGGGTAGTTCTTCTCATGAGCCTTCAACTGTCTAGAGGCATATGCCACAACTTTACCATCTTGCATAAGAACACAACCTAAACCTTCCTTAGATGCATCGCAATAAATTGTAAAGCCACCAATTCCTGAAGGCAAAGTTAATATAGGAGCTGACACCAATCGCCTCTTCAACTCTTGGAAACTACATTCACATTGATCTGACCACACAAATTTAACTCCCTTCTGAGTTAGGCGAGTAAGTGGACTGGCAATTTTAGAAAACCCTTCTATAAATCTTCTGTAATAACCTGCTAGCCCAAGAAAACTTCTTACCTCCGTGACATTGGTAGGGCGATTCCATTGAACAACTGCTTCAACTTTCTTTGGATCAACTGAGATACCATCCTTTGATATTACATGACCCAAGAATTCTATATGATCAAGCCAGAAGGCACACTTACTAAATTTAGCATACAACTTCTTTTCACGCAAAGTTTGTAAAACAACTCTCAAGTGTTGTTCATGTTCTCCCAAACTCCTCGAATACACCAAAATATCATCGATGAATACCACAATAAATCTGTCAAGAAATTGCCGAATACCCTGTTCATCAAATCCATGAAAGCCGCAGTGCATTCGTTAACCCAAAAGGCATGACAAGGAACTCATAATGCCCATACCTTGTTCGAAAGCAGTCTTTGGCACATCATCAACTTTTATCTTCAACTGATGATACCCAGAACGGAGGTCGATTTTAGAAAATACTTGAGCCCCTTGAAGTTGATCAAATAAATCATCTATCCTAGGTAAAGGATATTTATTTTTGATCGTCACCTTGTTAAGTTCTCGATAATCTATGCAAAGTCGCATACTACCATCTTTCTTTTTCACAAATAGAACAGGAGCTCCCCAAGGCGATACACTAGGCCTGATAAAACCCTTATCTAAAAGTTCTTGCAGTTGAGTCTTCAATTCCCTCAATTCAGAAGGTGCCATCCGATATGGGGTCTTAGAGATGGGTGTTGTACCAGGCATTAAATCAATGCAAAACTCTATCTCTCTATCGGGAGGCAAGCCAGGTAAATCTTCGGGAAATACATCAGGAAATTTCTCGACAACATGAACATTTTCTAGCTTTACCGGCTCCGTACTTGTATCTTTTACACAAGCTAAATAACCGCAACAACCCTTTCTCAAAAGCTTTCTTGCTCGCATAGCTGAAATTAACCTTGGAAAAGTGCCTTCATAACTTCCCGAAAAAGAGAATTCTGGTTGATTTGGAGGTCGAAAAACAACTTTCTTTGAATAACAATCGACAAAGTGGCATGATATTTTGATAACCAATCCATCCCTAGAATAACATCGAAATCTCGCATATCTAACTCCACCAAATCCACAAGCAATGGTACATCATCAATTCGCAACAAACAATTCTTGAACACACGATTAGCAATCAAGAAATCACCGGTGGGAGTATCGATACACAATTCATAATTTAGAAGCTCGGCAACATATCAAGTTTCCTTGCAAAGTTAATGGAAGTAAAGGAATGCGTGGCACCGGGATCAAACAATGCATAAGCAAGTTGTGAGGCAATAGAAATATTACCCGCAACAACCGTATTAGAAGCGGCTGCATCCTCTCCTATCATCGTAAAAATTTTCCCAGTCATCCTTTGCCTTTGCTGGCCTTCTTGTGGCTTATCAAATGGAGGTGCGGTCTTCCTCATAGAACAATTATAGGCTTGATGTCCAAGTTGTCCACATACAAAACATACTCTACTATCTCCAGGGGCATTCTTTTGTGTTGGACAATCACGTGCCATATGTCCCATTTTTCCACAAGTGAAACATGCTCCTCTCTTGCGGTAACAAGGACCGCTATGTCGTTTCCCACATGTAGTACAAGGGCCTAGATTATTCTGAATTTTGGGCTTTCCTGGCTGATTAAAAGCTTTCCTCTTTCCGTTGCCATCGGCGCCGCTATCCTGATAGTCAGTGAATCTCAACTTCTTATGCTGAGGTACGCCTTGCACATCTCTCTCCAGAATCTTTTGTTCCACTCTGATCGCTCGTTCCAAAGCACGTCTTTATAAGATGTCAATGCTAGAGGTGTGAGTGCCGAACCAATTTCATACCGGAGCCCCCTCTGAAAGTGATCAGCTTTATCTTGCTCATTAGACACATATTGCTCAGCAAATCTACTCATCGATTAAAGCGGGCTGCATACTCCAAAACCGTGGAGTTGCCTTGAGATATGTGTATAAAATCACTCTTCATTTTTGTCTCAAAGTGAAAATGACAGTACCTAGAGGGGGGGAAGAATTGGGCATTGAAAGCTTGTTTAAAGTCCTCCCAAGCTATAACACCACCCCTATCTCCAAGAGCTGGCCTCATTCCCTCCCACCAATGCTCTGCCTCGCCTTCTAAGTATCGAGAAGCAAAAATAACCTTCTTATCTTCAGGAACACCTTCGGCTTCAAAGATCCCTTCGATCTTTCTAGTCCAAGATTATTTAGTCGACCATCGGATCTTCAATCGATCCGAGATAAGCAAGAGGATCGGAAGCTTTCCCATCATAAGTGGGTGGTTTCGCCTTTCTTGAGTCTTAATTGCGCAAAGGTGTATGAGCCAGACTTTGCTCCATCTCCACTCAATTCCTTTGCTTGACGATACCAATGAATCATGGCTTGCTCAAAGTCACTCATGGGGAAACGACCGTTGGTTAACTTCCCTGACTTCATCCGAGTTAGGACTTTCATCACGCCGATCCTCCCGTCTCCTCCTTAGAGACGCACCTCGAGAAGCTTGAGGCGTGTCTCTAGCATCATGGGCTACAACTTGCTTGCCTTTACTATTTCTACGAAGCGAAGCAAGTGTCTCCGAGTCACGCATGATCACCTGAATCCAAGAATGGAGCTACAACTTAATATCTAAAAGGCGAACGCATTAAAAAAAATCTATCGCACAATCTCACATCGTCCCACATCTACCCAAACAAATCAAAACCTAAGCTCTGATACCAACAAATGTCACACCCCGATTCACAAGAAGAAGGGCACGACACGGCCGTCCTTTTTCCAAAGGACGCAGCCTCAACGTAACCAAAATTTCATCCCAATATCCACATATATACATCCATATATATATATATATTTGACAAAAAGGGACAATTGGTTACAATATCAGAGTATATCTATAATCCACAAACATCAAAACATAAACCTTTTTCAAAGACTAACTTATAAACTTATGAACTATGCATAAGCCATACCCAAAATTTTCACCAAAAAGTCCTCCTTCCCGAACGAACGCTCACGCCTATTCGTGACTCGCTGAAGAACCTGAAAAACAATTAGATGAGAGGAGTGAGCTACCACGGCTCAGTGAGTAACACATTTCTTCTAAGCGGATCGAGAAATCACTATGCACATTTTAAAACACAAATATAACTTTATCATAATACCAAATCATAATTCAAATATCGAAAGCACCAATGGTCCAGTCCATTAGTCAATCTCGTAAAACACGCATCAATGGTCTATTCCATTGATTAATCTCATCAACTCACATCGATGGTCCATTCCATCGGCCAAACTCAAATCACATGTCAATGGTCCACTCCATTGACCAATCCATGCTCAAATGTCTAACCATGGTCACGCGTAACGCCGTGACAAAACGACCAAGATTCCCCCTTGGCAAGGTCTCCACATATTATTAGCCGGTGGCTCGGCCCACAAGGATATCCTAGAATAGTATGCGCATACCCACACCCCTCAGGGTCCATAGAGACATTGAGCACCAACCACTAATCACAACATCCAGTAATTCCAACATCAGAAAGAGAATCATACCACAACTCCAAATTTGATATATATAAATATCAAAACATTTTCTACGACATTTCAAGATTCTTTCACAAATATTTTCACAAATCCCTTTTTCACACAACCATTCAAATCAACTTCAAAATATAATTCATTTCGAACAACAAAAATGTCGATGTAATAGCTCGATCCTGTTTTATGCAACAAAACATGCTTTTTATCAACTCATAGAGTATTTAATCCACCACGTTTCTCAAAACATGAGTTTAAAATACAAAGAAGAAATAGTGTCACTCACCTGAAAAAGCCAAAAATCAACTACGTCGCTCACACGAACCGACGCATTCGGATTCCTAACAATTAACGGGAAAATATTAAAAAGCCGAGTAAAAATGATATTCTTATAACGACTCGCCTATACTAGGCCTATTAGTCGATAAACGACACCTACGCGCCCCAAAAGTTCACAATTTAGCATAAACCCATCATTTTCAGCTAGGCGCGGCCCATGCGCCAACTTCGTCACGCCATAACTTTCTCCACAAAATTCCGTTTCGAGCCATCTTATAGTCTTTAGAAAGCTCTCTTAACGTACAACAACAACCCCAACTTGGCCGCTCCAAAACAGTACCGGAAATAACAAAAAAGAGACTCGAAGCCACTGTTCGCTACAGTATCAGATTGTGTCTCCAACTTAAAAATTCCGTTCCGAACAAACCGCAAGCTCAAATCACGATCCGAAAGATGCTATAGCTTCACAACATCCCAAAGTACCATTTCTAAAAAAATTTACAGCTTAACGACTCAAAAATTGGGCTTCGCCACACAATTACCCATGAAATACGAATTTTGAGCCCTAATTGCGGCAATTGCTTCAAGCAAGTGATTAAAGGCTTCAATTTCTTACCGGCCTTGCAAAACACACTTGAGTCGGCTTGATGAGACGTCCGGGTCACGAGCGCGCCAAAATTTTCCCCTTTTTCCCTTTTTCCTTTCTCTTCTTTCTCTCTTCTCCCCTGTTTTGCGTCTTCCCCTGTTTCTGCCCGTGCTCTTCTCTTTCTCTCCCTCTTTCTCTCTTTTTAAAGCCCAGCCGAAGATTCTACGATTCTCTTCAGCCTCCCTTCTTTGACTTTTCAACTCTTTCTTTTCCTTTTATTTTATTAAAGAACCCATATATTACAGCACCAAGGAGCAAGGTATAGGTAACTTGAACGTTGAATCTCCCGAAGCGATCCTTGTCCATGAAAAAGTAGAGCACCAGAGCTATCTCCATCGAACTGAAACAGATGAAGCGGCAAAAGTATCCAAACTTATCCTGCACTACCACAACCTTCGTGTAGAGGACATCATAAAAGAAGTTGAGTTCTACCTCCAGCAATCTGAGAGTATCCTCTGCATTTCTCCTATGGAAGAATTCCCGGCTTGTGTTTCTCTCACGGAAGCTGAAGATAATGTCTACAAACAGTCCCTTAAAGGTTTCGAAAAAGCGGTGAGCCTCCTGAACCACCTCGATATCATCCATACCAGGGTTAATTGTGGTGTCCTGGGTCCTGGATTCTTTGTCACGCTCCGGGATCATACTGATGTCAGCCGGAAGATTGGCCTCCCTCTTGGAGGAGTACTCCTCCATGAGTTTGGCATAGTTCGGTCCAGGGTCCGGTTTCGTGTGCATTGAATAACTGAATCTGCTTCTGCTTGCAAGGTACAACGCCCGATTCCTCTCGCCATACTTGATGATTCCCGATAGGAAGACCAGGACAATCGGCATCCATAACTTGTTAGGCAGTGACTGATAGAACACATAAGCCACGGCAATCACCTGGAATATGAGTCCAAGGAGGTGCCTGAGCCACAACTCGTTGTCCTCAAGCGAGAAGGAGGTTATGGTGTCTGGACCACCAAGGTGGAGCAGAAGAAATGGAGCCCAGAAAGCGAGAAGGTCCCCGTAATGGTCGGGGCCCATATGGTCGCCTTGACTTTTGGAGATGAGACCGACCGCAAAACTAGCAGCCCAATCGGCAAGCAAGTAGGTGATCCAGATTAGCATGACGACCGCGGCCTTGGAGGCTCGTTTCCTGAAGGTTGCAAACAAGATCAGAAAGACCTGGAGCCAGAGACTAAGGAGTATGGCTCCCCTCAGGTTCCATGCATCCCAAATCTTCTTAACATGGTCAGTGATATATACAGTAATAGCCATGGTTCAGCTCTCTCTCTCTCTCTCTATACACACGCCCACAGACTGAACTCCGTGGTGGGTCTGCAATATAGAGAACAAAATCAGCAATGAAGAATTTCTTTCTTGAATGTGTCCTGTAAAAGACTCGTCCTCAAACCGGGTCCACATAGGTTGGACTTTTGTAAGACTTTGGTCATGTGGGGTCCAGGAACTCTACATCTTATGGGCACCTGGTCTCCGTACGCCAAGTCCACATACTGGTTCCACCGTCATATTAGGGCGCGTTTGTTTGTGTTTGTTTAAAAATTGTTCCGGGGAACGAAATAAAAAAAAGTATTTCGTTCCGGAACAATTTTTGAACAAAAACACGCGTTTGGTAAACTTGTTCCGGAAATAAAAAATAAACAGAAACATGTTTGGTAAATTTAGATAATTTTTTTTATTTCTTTTATTTTTCCTTTTTTTCTTTTTTTTTTTTTTTTTTTCTTCTTTTGGCCGAGCTCGCCCGGCCGGCCGGCGGCGCGCGGCCTCGCGGCCACCGCAGCGAGGCCGAGGCTCGCCGGGCCACCGCCGGGCGAGGCCGAGGCTCGCCGCCGGCCGGGCGAGCTCGGCCTCGTCGGATCGGGCGAGATCGAGCTCGCCCGGGCCGGCGCGAGGTCGGCCTCGCCATGGCCGGGCGAGCTCGGCCTCGCCGGATCTGGGCGAGATCGAGCTCGCCCAGGCCGGCGCGAGGTCGGCCTCGCCATGGCTGGGCGAGCTCGAGCTCGCCCAGATCCGGCGAGGCCGACCCTCGCCCAGCTATGGCGAGCCTCGGCCTCGCCGGGGGCCGGCGAGCCTCGCCGTGGCTGGGCGAGGCCGCCGGCCCTCGTCGGCCGGTCGCCGGCCATGGCCGAGGCCGGCGACCGGCCAAAAGAAAAAAGAACAAGAAAATAAGAGAAAAAAGAAAAAGAAAAAAAGTATTTCTCATTTGTGTTCCAGAAACAAGAAACACAAAATTTGTGTTTCTTGTTTCTGTTTCTTTTTTGTTCCTGGGAACAAAAGAACAAAAAAGGAACAGAAACGCACCCAAACGCGTTTCTGTTCCTTTTTTGTTCCTGGGAACAAAAAAACAGAAAAACTGTTTAAAAACAAAAAAAGGAAACGCAAACAAACGGGGCCTTAGTGGCTGCTTTAATTATACTCTCAAGTCTCTAACAATGAGCACGAGTTTATTCTCCAATTTTTCTTTTTTGGGTCGGTTTATTCGTCAATTTGAGGGTCCCTTGCGTGACCTCCAAATCTGAGACTCCTCCAAAGGTCATGAAGCATGGAAAATATTCATGCCTTGCATTTAGGCTGCCATTTCCAGCAACGTAGCACTGACTTTTCAGGAGAGGAGTGCTCACCACTCAAAAGAATCAAAATGGAAGAAACCATTAAGAAATATCTCACTGAAAAGTTCAGAGCAAAGTTACACAACGGCCCAAGAGTTCAATTCTATCGCCATTTCGCAGAACTGGAGTCTCTGCTCGACAAAATCATAGCGTCTTAGTCCCCTACAAGGAGATCAATCAAAGAGGAGCTGTACTGCCTCAATAATGTCTTGGAAGAGTGCCAAGTGCTAGCAAGGAAGAAATGCTCCTCTCTTCCAACAGTACTAAGTCCCTCAAAATTTTAAATCAGTAGAACCTTGGACAAGATCAAACAGGAACTTCACCAGATCGACCAATCCATAGCAAGTTCGCAAGAGACCTTCTGTATTCTGCCACAGAATCTAGAAGCTTCTCGTGGAAGCTCCACATGGGTCGATCTGTCAACAGTCCCACGGGTTTGACAATGAAGTGGTGAATTTGGAGACAAAGCTTCTCTGACCAGGAAAACCGTCCGACTCTCCCCAAGCAATAGCAATCATCGGCACGAACGGCATTGGAAAAACGACACTAGCCCAATTGGTATACAACAAACAGGAAGTGAAGGCACACTTCCTTCCAAGAACCTGGGTATCATTATCCCACAACCTAACGAGGCCGAGAACACAAGGGAGGCTATCGCCAAAAAGTTACTGACCCGTCTAGGAGTTGAAACGGACATAATCAGCTCGATTGACAGCCATGGCCTCCGCGGCCTACTCTACGCTCACCACCTGCAACTACTGGACAAAATGTAGTTAATAGTGCTCGATGAAGTGCGGGACACTAACCCATGGCACGACGTCTGGGATGGGATGCCCAGAGGTAATGGTGGTTCAGTCGTTATCACAAGCAGGACAGAGAAAGTAGCCAACACCATGGATGGGGAAGACAATGTGATCCGCCTGCAGCCACTCACAGACCCTGAGAGCTGCTGGTTTATATTCAGGGATGAGATCGAGAAAGATGGGGAAAAATTGAATGATGACAACATCAGGAAGCTGAAACCGGCAGTTACAAAGAAGAGTGCTGGTTTGGCACTAGCCGCAGAAGTTACAGGGGAGATTTTCTATGAGAAGCGCAAAGCCAAGGAGGTGGTTGAGCATGGTGAGATTCATCCTCAAGAGTCCTAGTCAATTAACATAGAAAATGGGCAAGAGTTTCTACTCTCTTTTTCTTTTTTCAATTTCGTGTTCTCTCTGCTTCTGCAATTGATACTATGATTTCCATTTTCATGTCTAAATCTTGTTCAAGAATGATAGTGGTAATTATGTGAAGAACTCTTGTTCCTGATGATAGTATGAGTATCTTGTAAATTTTTAACCATGATCTAATAGGGGATGATATTCGATTGGCAAGAATTGTTATACTCATTTTTCTTGGTAAATTCAATCATGTCTCTTCTGATGGATACAAATTAAGGTTCAATATAACATAACAATATAAGCGGACAGAGACACAGAACAGAACCACCTAATGATATTCACCAGAAAAGTAATATATCTTGGTTCATCAATGTTGGATATTTCAATAATATTTTGAAATATTAACAATAATAACTTCGATAATAGTTATGACCACATTGAAGACCATTATTATTTTTAACGGTCACATAACGGTTTCTTAACGATCATACAACGGCTTTCCAATCGTTTTGTAATGTTTAATTTATTTCTCAAATAAATCCTTCATTATTTTACAACGGCTCTTTTAACGGCTCTATTTGTCTAAATATAAAATCTCACAAGACAATCTTAAAAATACATACTGAATGAAACAGAGAATATTCTTTCTTTTTGAAATCTTTCCTTTCCTTTTTCTTGCTGGGTTATACACAGACGTTATTTCTGTTCCTTCTAATATTCAGTGCGGAATATAGAAGAAGGTCTGTTGTGTCTTGGGAGGATAGACATCAGAAGCCTATCGCACCGAGTTTCGCACTCTGAGGGGCAGAATTATCCTTAAGGACAGTGCTTACGTTTGCACGCCTTAAACAAATTTATTTGTTCTTATTAGCCTTTTTCCTACAATCTTAAGGATAATACCCATGGAGCATCAAGTCGATACTACTACTGATGCCTCAATCTCCACCAATCCAATTGCACTACCATCACTACCACATATGTCCTATGCCAAACCATTCCCCAACATATCGAAGATTGAAGTTTTCAACGGCAACAATTACAGAATGTGGCAAGAAAGGGTTTTCTCTATCCTAGATGTGCACGGCGTGGCTTTCACACTTACAGAGGCTGAACCAACTAATAACAAGCTTCGAGATCAATGGATACATGCTAATAAGGTATGTATGCACACAATTATTAGTACTCTTTCTAATGAATTGTTTGATGTCTATTGTCCCTACAAGGAAGCAAAACAAATATGGGACTCCATGACTGCAAAGTACACTGCTAAAAATGTGGGCAAACAAAAATTTGTAATTGGAAATTATTATCGATGGGAAATGTTCGATGATAAGGAGATCAAGACACAAATCAATGAATATCACAAGCTAGTGGAGGACTTGAAGGCAGAAAACATCAACTTACAAGAAGAATTTCTTACGGGCCTGCTAATTGAAAAGTTGCATGAGTCTTGGAATAACTACAAGCAACAACTCAAGCACAAGGACAAGCAATTGTCACTAGCCGATTTGATCGTGCATATCATCATTGAGGATACAACTTGCAAGGAGATCAAAGCTGCCAAAGCTAAGGAAATTGCTACAAGGGTAAATTTGGTGCAAGGCAAATTTCAACATCGCCAAAACAGGTATTATAACAAAAAACCATGTAGCGCTCTGCAGAAAGAGAATGATGGGAAATGACAATCCTGCTAAACCAAAAGTCAATTTGGTTAAAGTAAATGACTCTAATGATATAATTGTTGTGGTTATTTCCCAGGCCAACATCGTGGCCAATGTGAAAGAGTGGGTGGTAGACTCAGGTGCTACTAGGCATATTTGTGCAAACAAAAATGCCTTTTTCCTCCTACACGCCAGTAGGGGAAGGAGAAGAAGTTATTTATCTTGGTGATTCAAGAACAACTCAAGTTCTTGGGAAAGGAAACGTTCTTCTCAAGCTCACATCCGGCAAGACTTTAGCCTTGAATGATGTATTACATGTCCCTAATATAAGGGCAAACCTGGTCTCAGTAGCGCTTTTGGGAAAGGTTGGGGTGAAGGCGTCATTCGAATCTGATAAGATTGTAATGACACAAAATAACGTCTTTGTGGGAAAGGGTTATTGTAATCAAGGACTTTTTGTTCTTAATGTTTCTAGTGTTATCAATGAAAATACTACTACTTTCGCTTACTTGACTGAATCTGTTGTTTATGGCATGGTAGATTAGGTCATGTTAGTATTTCTTATATTAAGAAAATGCAAAAACAAGGTTTAATTTCTAGAATTAAAAACCCATGTTTTAATAAATGTATAATATGTGTCGAAACAAAATTAACAAAAAAGCCTTGTATTTCGTAAATAGAGAATCTGATTTGTTGAGTTTAATTCATACTGATCTAGGAGATTTAAAACAAACTATGACTAGAGGAGGTAAAAAGTATTATGTGACCTCCATTGATGATTATTCTAGATTTACTAAAGTTTATTTGCTTAGGCATAAAGATGAAGCTTTTGATATGTTCCTTTTGTGTAAAGCTGAAGTAGAAAACCAATTGAATAAAATGATAAAAAGAATTAGATCGGATAGAGGTGAAGAATATGTATTGCTTAATAAATTTTGTGAAAAGGAAGGAATAATTCATAAAACTACGCCTCCTTATTCCCCTGAATCTAATGGCATAGCTGAAAGAAAAAATAGGACTTTGATAGAGATGATGAATTCTATGCTTGTTAGTTCTAGTACTCCAAATAATTTATGGGGTGAAGCTATTTTATCTGCATGCCATATCCAAAATAGAATACCTCATAAGAAAACTAGTAAAACACCCTATGAATTTCGGAAAGGTTATCGTCCAAATTTAAAATATTTGAAAGTGTGGGGGTGTCTTGCTAAGGTTATGCTTCCTAATTCTAAGAAAAGGAAAATAGGCTCCAAATCATCTGACTGCGTGTTTATTGGTTATGCTGAACATAGCGCTGCATATAGATTTCTTGTATTAAAAAGTGACATGCTTGATAATAATACTACAGCTGAGACAAAAAATGCAGAATTTTTTGAGCATATTTTTCCATTAAGTGTTGATAATATTTCTCCTACGCCTATTCATAAAAATGTTTTCAAAAATTCAAATGATGAATTAAGAAGGAGCAAAAGAATAAGGAAATAAACTTCTTTTGGGAATGATTTTTATACTTATCTTATTGATAATGATCCTTTGACTTATTCTGAAGCGATATCTTCCTCAGAAATCAATTTCTGGAAAGAAGCTATAAAAATCGAGATTGATTCTATCTTACAAAATCAAACTTGAAAATTAGTTGATTTACCACCCGCTGCAAAACCGATCGGTTGTAAATGGATTTTTAAAAGAAAATATAATCATGATGGTTCTATTGATAAATATAAAGCAAGATTAGTTGCAAAAAGTTTTACTCAAAAACAAAATGTTGATTATTTTGATACTTTTGCTCAAGTTACAAGAATTTCATCAATTCGTGTTTTAATTGCATTGACTTCTATTTACAAACTTATTATTCACCAAATGGATGTTAAAACAACTTTTTCAAATGGTGATATGGAAGAGGAAATTTACATGGTGCAACCTGAGGGCTGTATTTTTCCTGACCAAGAAAATAAAGTTTGTAAACTTGTTAAATCTTTATACGGCTTAAAGCAAGCGCCAAAGCAACGGTATGAGAAATTTAATGATGTTCTAGTTAATAATGGATTTTTCTCTATTGGATTAGATAAATGTGTATATACAAAAACTGTTGATGATGAATTTATAATTATTAGCTTATATGTTGATGACATGCTTATTTTTTGTACGTGTATTGATGTAGTGAATGAAACAAAATATTTTTTGACTTATAAATTCGATATTGTTGGGAATAACGGATCCCCGAAAACCGGATTCAACACTAAATCAAACCCTTAAATCAAATGCGGAAGCGAAGCCCGGGAATAACACGTATCACCGATCGTAAAGCACACCATGGATTCGAGCGTACCTTGTTAGCCACAGATTAAACACCGACGCTGACAAGAGGAAGAGAATTTGGCCCTTTTCAATCCTATTCGATCTGACGACGCCTTGAAGGGGAGAAAACAGTGGTCTTGTGCTTACTGTTCTTTTTGGAGGGAGAGAGAGTGTTGGAGAGGACGTACGTACGTTATGCGCCAAAGGGTGTGTCCTCTCTCTCTCTCTCTCATCCCTTTTATACGTTCCCCCATCCATGGGCCCTATTCCCGTGGGCCGGGCCTTTTAGGCCCAGCATGAGCGGATGGGCCTTAAGCCCATCATCAATTAAAACCATCATCTCCCACTCGCACATGGTGGGCTGAACAGGATTCTCTTTACCTCTCTTCAACATTCATACTGGTGAATAATCCGTGCGACCAGCATACTTTGAGAGCTCGTTGCTATACATCTGTTAGGAATATATAGCAGCTCATAATGGGCGTCACACTCCGAGTAGATTTAGTATGCAGTACCCTAGATCGATCGATCACATTTATATCTCTCTTGATCTCTTTTAAACAATGATATATATATATATATATATATATATATATACATATATATTGTATTCACAATTATGATTATCCCAAAGATAGTCATAATTGGTTAACCGGTGAATACAAAACTACAATGTGATTCTCCAAAATCGATCTTCCTCTTTCCTTCAAACTCTCAATTTCAGTTCAGCTTGCTTTTCTAGAAATGCCCCATTAGATCGAATAAGCAAACACTAAATAGAAATCTTGAGAATAAGTAAGAGTCATGAGGGGACTAAAACTGAGGAACTCTATTCCTGAAGGTCTCACACGGCATAAAAGTTGAGATCAAACTTTTGCCACTCTTATTGGTCGTCTCATGCATACGTAGTATGAAATACGTATTACGGTATTAACTCATTTCCCATGGAGCGTATGTCTACACCTTTCAATACCATACAAATGATAGTTCAGACATACCCAATGTCTAACTTGAGTTCACGTATCTACTCATTCACAAAATTTATCAGAACTCACATCTGGCATCTTAGACAGATAAAGTAAAATATGTGGGGTATTTTACTTTCGGACATAGTAAGTATTATATCATCATCTTAACACTTAGTTAAGGCGACATACGTATTTTAAGCTTGAGCTCTCGATTATCACCTAGATAATAAGCTTTAAAACAGTCTCATCTCTATTTATCACACAGTAAATAGAGGCGATTACCCGTGTGAGTGGGCTAATCTTATATCTGTCCGACATACTTATCAACTTAAAGTAATGCACTAACCATTAAGATGCATAAAGATCAAACAAAGATTCATAGGCATTAATGATGAAAACACAAATTCATCAAATGTGAACACTTAGGGAAAATACAATATTTAGTACATCAGTCTCTATGCAATCCTAGAGATTTCATATGGCCACAAAACACATCTCTAGGTATTGGCTTTATCATAGGATCTGCTACCATTCTATGCGTGGTATGTACTCTAAGTTCACATCTTTTCGTGCAACCATATCCTTGACAAGATTATACTTGATATCTATATGTTCGGTCTTGCCATGATATTTTGGATATTTGGTATATGCTTTTGCTGCTTGGCTATCACAGTTAACCAACAATTAATCTGCAGCATTTCCAATAACACCTAAATAATCCAAAAAATCTCTTAAGCCAAACACTTTCTTACACTGTTACTGATAATGCCACGAACTCAACTTACATCGTGGACAAGGCTATACACTTTTGTTTCTTACTGCTCCAACATATGGTGACATTATTTGGTAAGAAAACAAATCCAGAAGTAGATTTCCTTTCATTTAAATCTCCTCCCCCAATCAACATCAGAATAGCCTTTGAGTTGCAGATCCTTTCCTTTATAACTCAACGTATAATCAGCAATTCCCTTTAGATACCTTAGTATTCTTTGAACGGCTTTCCATTGTGCTGGACCTGGATTGGATTGGTATCTACTCACCATTCCAACTGCAAAACATATGCTAGGTCTTGTACACATCATAGAGTACATCAAGCTCCCAACAACACTAGCATAAGGAACATATTTCGTTTGTTCCTTCTCTTATGGAGTCATTGGACACAGTTTATGGCTCAATCCTTCACCTTTTGCAATAGGAGTGTCTATGGGTTTACAATCCCATATTCTTCAATTCAAAATTGGAAGACAACCAACTTTTGACAATATTGACGAACTTCACATTACTTCCGGCAATTAGTATATCATCAACATATAATGATATGATCACAAATTCATCATTGGATATTTTGATATATACACAATGATCTTCGTCAATCATTGTAAAATCATATGCCATTATGGCATTATAAAAACGTATATACCATTGTCTCAACGACTGTTTAAGGCCATATATCGACTTCCAAAGTCAACATACCTTTTTTCTTGGCCTTTCACTATGAAACCAGTAGGTTGTTCCATATATATATATATATATATATATATATATATATATATATATATATATTTTAATTCTCCATTGAGGAAAGCAATCTTTACATCCATTTGATGTAACTCAAGATCCATACTAGCTACTATTGCCAGAATAATGTGAATCAAGGTAAATCACACTACAGGAGAAAATGTACTTTCATAATCAATTCCTTCCTGTTGATTATATCCCTTCGCCACAAGGTGAGCCTTATGCCTTTCTATCGAGCCATCAGCCTTTTGCTTTATTTTGAGAACCCACTTGTTCCCAATAGCTTTGCGTCCTTTTAGAAGATCAACCAGTTCCCAAACATGGTTTGACTTCATTGACTCAGTTTCCTCTTTCATTGCATAAATCCATTTTTCCTTACTAGGGCAATTTAGAGCCTCATTAATATTTCTTGGCTAATCCTCATCTTGTGGAGCAACCATAAAAGTTTCCCCTTCAATGTCAAAACGTCGACGGGGAATACTTCGGCGACTTATTCCGTATGGGAGATTGCACACTTTGCACATCATTTCCCATCATGCTCCCACTTGGATTAGGTAATGATGATGTCGTCCCATCATGTGATTGCAATTGAGAATGAGTTGAATTCAATTCATCACTTCTCATATTACTCCCGCTTGGATGAACTCCACTAACATCATTATCCTGATCCAAGGTCTCAAATAGGGAGTAATCTTCTCCTATTTCGCCCTTCTTAGGAAATTCATTCACTAAGAATGTGATATCCCGTGATTCAAATTCAGTTATACTCCCACTTTCTTGCTACCTATGAACACATACCCTTTCGAGTGTTCGGAGTATCTCATGAAAATACTCTTATTTCCTTTGAAACCTAATTTCCTAAACTTGTGAGAGGACTCATGAGTATAGGCAGCACAACCCCATGACTTAAGAAAACTTAAGTCCGGTTTTCTACCTATCCATAACTTATATGGAGTCGAAATAACTAATTTGGAAGGCACCCGATCAAGTATGCAGGCAACAGTTAACAACGCATCACTCCAAAAAAAGTGATAAGTAAGTTAGCATGCGCCATCATGGACCTAACCATTTCCAGTAGGGTTCTATTTCTTCTCTCCGCAACACCATTTTGTTGAGGAGTATATGGAATATACAACTGTCTTTCTATTCCTTTTTCATCAAATAATTTTCTGAACTCATCAGATAAATATTCTTGACCTCGATCGAATCTCAATACTTTTATTTTCTTATCTAATTGATTATCTACCAGGTTCATAAACCTTTTGAAACAACTTATGCTTCAGATTTATGAGAAATCAAATAGACATATCCGAATCAAGTAGAATCATCTATAAAAGTGATGAAACAAATAGCCCCTTGCATTCCTCTCACATTCATTGAACCACAGACATCAAAATAGATTAAATGCAGAGGAAATTCAGCTCTTTTACCTTTTCAAATGGTTTCCTCGTCATTTTCCCTACTAGGCAATGCTCACATCTAGGCAAATCGACTTTTTCAATGTTGTCCAACAAGCCCTCTTTGGCTAGTCTTTTCATATGTTGTTGGCCCATATGACCAAGTCTAGCATGCCACCATATTCACATCATTATCATATAAAGTAGAAGACGTGAAACAAGGGAATAACATATTGACATCACCACAGTGAATATTTAGTATAATAAAACCATCTAGAAAGTGACCACAACCATAGTAGTTTGTATCCAAATACAAATCTACACCTCTATTATGGAAGTTTATACTAAAATCAAGCTTAACCAACACCAAAATAGACACTAAATTTCAACGAATCTCCGGAGCATATAGAACATCATGTAGGAACAAAAATGCGTCCAGTTGATTGGCAGGTGCCAATCCCTTTAACTTCATCTCTGGAGTCATATCCCACATAGATCCACTTAGTTCCAGTTGGTACTCGTCGAAATTCCACGAATGATCCTCTATCCTTCGCTACATGGTCTATCGCTCATGAATCTACAGTCCACATAAGATTGGATTCAGCCAATATTTCAGAACTTGACAAATAAGCAAAGTTCTTAAATGTATAAGAGGTGTTGACCTTTTTCGGCTCACTACAGTTGCGAGTATAGTGACATTCCTTGTCACAATTGTAACACCTCACCCTTGACATTTTCTTCTCTTGAGGACGTTTTCCTCTCTTGTGTTGGTTAACTCTTGATTTCTTGCAATAAGAACTTGATCCTTTGCATTCTCACGTATTGAACGAATCAATACGTTTGCGCTTAGAGCTCAAAGCCCTTTATGAGCTAGAACCAGCATTGCAAATATCTATTTTCGGCTCACATGCCGTCAAGCGGTCCTCTACCAGCTCAAGGTGGCGCACAGCATCCTCAAGATCTTCCATAACATGGTCAAGAGCTTCTAGTGCTTCTTGCTTTTTCAGCACATATTGAATCTTCATATTCAATATTTCACAATTGTTGCCGTTCATATCAGCAATTACATTCTTAGTTGCTAAACCATCGTTCTGAACACATCAGACATACATGCACGAATAATTAATGCCTATCATTTATGCATCTCTATTTGCATAGACCCATCATATTAATGAATAATTTCAAGTAAGGCTTCAGAATCAAAAGGTCACTATGTTTCCAATCATCCTCCAAAAATCCTAACTTAAAACTATCATTAATATGATTGTCATATGCAAAATCAATTCTATGAAGCTACAAAAACTTCTAAAACTACCCACAGCTAATTACCCACAGCAACTAGCAATAACAGAAAACAACAGATAATTGACATACAATTAAAAAATAATAATGCTTTCAATTAATACAACTATACATTACACTAAACAATATATACAAAGAAAAATATCAACATATAAAGAGATATTCAACCATAAAAACATCTCATAACTAATCTAAGAAATAAATAGGGAATGTCCCTTATAATCTATCAGTCAACATATCTGAGAAATTTGAAGGCACATTTGCCAACCATGGATAAACTTTTGGAGAGCTTTCATGTCGCCTCCAAGGCGCATTCACTCAGCGCCATGTGGCGCTCAATCTAAGGGTTGAAGTTTTGGCCAACTCAATCCTACAATACTCTCTTACAAAAGCTTCCACTAGTCTCTTATAACCCGGGACCACGTTGACCTTCCATAGCCAATCCAACACTGCTTGCCATTCAGGTGGAAGAGTGTTCATCAAAGCCGGCACCTTTTCAAAATCCAGCATAAGATAACCATTCCAGATGATTTCCTGTATCATCTGATTGACCCTGACCACATGTGATACTAAATCACCATCATGCCACCGATAATTAGCTAATTCTAACATCAGCCTTTTAAGTCTTGCATTTCCCTCGTCCGTTCTCGGGATTGCAGGCATCCTTGCATAACGCATCATAGTTCCTGCAACAAATGCAGAACTAAAAATGGATCACTTATAATCCATAATAAATATAAGGGAAAATACATAATTTTCCAAAATTCATGCAACACATGTAGAATTAAAAACGGATTACTTATAACCCATATAGGCATGACCGAAAAAGAAACAATTTTTTTTGGGTCAACGGTCAACGGTCGGTTAACGGTCAGTCAAGGGTCAACGGTCAAAGGGCGCGCGGGTCGGTGGACCGGTCGAACCGGAGGAACGGTCGAGCCGGTCGGACCGGCCGTGCCGGTCGGACGAACCAACCGCACGTGCCACGCACGTGCGCTGGTTGACGTCACGCAGACGTCAGCCGACACGTGTGCGGCATGCGCCAAGCTGATCGGGTCAGGTCGGTCGCTGTCGGGTCGGGTCGCCGGCCAGTGACCGCCCGGCCAACCATTGTCGGCGCTGACATCATCCCGACGGTTACCGACCGTGGGGTGACGTCACGATGACGTCAGCGAGTGACGTCAGCATGCGTCGGTTCGCCGACCGGCGCATGCCGTTTCGCCGGTCGCCGGCGCGCTGGCCATTGCCAGCGCTTCGGGTGCGTCGCGCCCACGCGCAGCGGCTTCTGGCCGCGCGTGTGGGCGCGTGCGGCGTCTCCCAGTGGCGTGCGACATGTCGCCGAACTTGTCTCGACGTCGCATTTCTCCCCATGTGTTCAGAAAATGATTTTGACTTACGAAAACTCAAAAAAATGGCCGAACAACGCTCGGGTGTCGGGATTTCTCGCCCCGATCCGTACGGCCGAAAATTTTTCATGAAAAATCAATCAAAAAACATCAAATTGATTGGGAAAACGTGAACTAAGGCTCCGATACCAATGTTGGGAATAATGGATCCCCGAAAACTGGATTCGACACTAAATCAAACCCTTAAATCAAATGCGGAAACGAAGCCCGGGAATAACACGTATCACCGATCGTAAAGCACACCACGGATTCAAGCGTACCTTGTTAGCCACAGATTAAACACCGACGCCGTCAAGAGGAAGAGAATTTGGCCCTTTTCGATCCTGTTCGATCCGACGACGCCTTGAAGGGGAGAAAACAGTGGCCTTGTGCTTATTGTTCTTTTTGGAGGGAGAGAGAGCGTTGGAGAGGACGTACGTACGTTATGCACCAAAGGGTGTGTTCTCTCTCTCTCTCATCCCTTTTATACGTTCCCCCATCCACGGGCCCTATTCCCGTGGGCCGGGCCTTTTGGGCCCAGCATGGGCGGACGAGCCTTAAACCCATCATCAATTAAAACCATCAGATATGAAGGACATGGGGGAAGCTAATATTATTTTGGGTGTTAGAATCGTAAAGAATGATAGTGGCCTAATGCTTACTCAAGCTCATTATGTGGAGAGGCTACTTAAAAAATTTGATCACTTTGATGTTAAATCTATGAATATTCCTTATGATTCTAATATCCAATTAGTGAAAAATAAAGGAGATGGTGTGGCTCAGTCTAAGTATGCTCAAATTATTGGGAGTTTGATGCATTTGATGAATTATACTCGACCTGATATAGCTTATGATGTATGTAGACTGAGCAGATATACACAAAATCCCAATGATGATCATTGGACTGCTTTGAGCAGATTAATGAAATATTTGAGAGGAACCATGAATTATGGTATTTTATATAGTGGATTTCCCATTATATTATAAGGATATAGTGATGCTAATTGAATTTTAGATTTAGATGAGACGAAATCCACTAGTGGATACTTACCAAAAAAAAAAATCCACTAGTGGATATGTGTTTACCCTTGATGGAGGTGCTATAACTTGTAAGTCAGCCAAACAAACAATAATTGCTAAATCCACCATGGAGTCAGAGTTTGTGACTCTAAAATTGGCTGGCAATGAGGCTGAGTGGTTAAGGAATCTCTTAGCGGATATTCCTTTGGAAATGAAACCGACACCTTCTATGTCTATACTATGATTGCCAAGCGGCAATAGCCATTGCAAATAATAAAACGTTCAATGGTAAAAATAGACACATCCGATTGAGACATGATGTAGTAAAGCAGCTGCTTAAAGATGGAATTATATCCATTGATTTTGTAAAGTCAAAAGTGAATTTGGCCGATCCTCTGACTGAACCTGTGGGAAGAAAATTAATTTATGACACATCGAGAGGAATGGAACTTAAGCCAATTGAGGAAAAGCAATAGTGATGGTAACCCAACCTATGTGATTGGCGATCCCATGAATTAGGTTCATATGGGTAATAACAAGTCACTTGTTGTTCTAGTGATGCACTGTTAAAAATTATTGTCCATCCTAAGATGAGAATGGTGCAAAACTACAAGGAAAAAAGAGGTTGAGCTAAGCTCTTAATGAAATTCCATAGCCATTATTGGTGGTGTATTAAGTTGCAGAATACACTTGATGGAATCACCTATATAAGTGTGGAGTGGGGCCGCTCCTATGAGAATTTTTGGCGAAAATCTCTAAAGCACTTATGAATAAACCAAGCACGCGCATGACCTATTAGCGCAAAACCGCATTGAACAACAAAGTTTGTGGGAGTGCAATGTGATTGATGAAAATTATAATTCACAAAAGAAATTTTTGGTTCATAGACATTTCAAACTTCACCAATAATTTCGTGAATTATATTTCATTTTTTCTAGGGCTGGTTCATAGCCTAACAAGCAGCAGTTTCGATGCATTACACTCCAATAACCCAGCATCATATTAATTTTATTTTCAAAATCTTTTGAAATATGTGGGGGATTGTTGGATATTTCAATAATATTTTGAAATATTAACAATAATAACTTCGATAATAGTTATGACCACATTGAAAACCATTATTATTTTTAACGGTCACATAACGGTTTCTTAATAGTCATACAACGGCTTTCTAATCGTTTTGTAATGTTTAATTTATTTATCAAATAAATCCTTCATTATTTTACAACGGCTCTTTTAATGGCTCTATTTTATCTGAATATAAAATCTCACAAGACAATCTTAAAAATACACACTGAATGAAACAGAGAATATTCTTTCTTTTTTAAATCTTTCATTTCCTTTTTCTTGCTGGGTTATACACAGACGTTGTTTCTGTTCCTTCTAATATTCGGTGTGGAATATAGAAGAAGGTCTATTGTATCTTGGGAGGATAGCCGTCAAAAGCCTATCGCACCGAGTTTCACACTCCGAGAGGCGAAATTATCCTTAAGGACAATGCTTATGTTTGCACACCTCAGACAAATTTATTTGTTCTTATCAGCCTTTTTCCTACAATCAATCCAGCATAATCTTGATACTGAAATTATTCTTGTTGTATAGTAAGTTCCGATAATCCATTCCTTTAAAAAAAAAAAGAGCAATGGTAATAATTGTTCTAGTCAGTTCACAGACTCTCAAGCATTCATTGAATGTTACTTTTCTTGGATAACAAATTAAGTGACTGGGAAATTATAGTTGGGCCATTTCTAAAGAAAGAAGAAGAACCGCACGATAGGCCAAATAAACTTAAGTCTTGAATCCAAAGCAAATTTCAAGACAGATGAGTAACTTTTAAGAGAAACTTACTAGAAATTGATTAAATGAAAAACTACTTTCTATGTTAAGAAATTACTCAACACTTAGAACTCGGGTCTATTTGTTTCGCGGAAAATATTTTCCTCATTTTTCGACATTTGGTTGACATTTGATTCACTTAGGAAAATGAATTAACGGAAAATATTTTCCTACCAAAGCTAATAATTTCCTCTTTGAAAGAACAAAAAAAAAAAAAAAGTGATCCAAAATATGACTAGGTCACAATGCTTGGATCCCAACATTCAAGACTAGGTCTCTGGCAGCCAAAGCTCAAGACCAAGCCCGAGACCCCAACGCTAGTTCTCGAATCCTGATATTCAGCTCTCTAGTAGCCTGGCCCTGAGACCAAGCCCAAGACCCTAGTGCTTAGGCTTGGCCCCTGGCGCCCACACTCATGTCTATTGAGGCTAGCCTCAAAACTTGGTGCCCTTACTCAATGCTCCAGCACCCAAGCTCAAGTCCATAAAGGTCGTGCTTTGTTCCCCGACGCTTGAGATCTAGTCTCGACCCTTAGGCCCGAGTCCACAAAGGCCATAAACAAGTCCTTAATGAAACATTTGTTCTTACAAAAATATTTTTAAAGTTCAATTTTTTTTATGATTTATTATTTTTATATATCCTTTTCTTTTATTTTTCTTTTTGCTTCTTCCTTGACCGGTCACTGGCTATGGCAACAGCCAACAAGATCAAGCTCGCCAGAGGTCAAGCTCACTTGAGGTTGACAAGCTTGAGCCTTGCGATTAAGGCAACTAGGCCCTAGATTGAATCGATTCTTGTTTAGTAGTATGATTAGCCTTTCTTTGCGATTAGGGCGACTCACCCCAAGGGTTAAGTTGATTCTTCTTCAATAGAAAGCTAGCATGTGGCAAGCTCGAGCTCGAGCTCATCAGATCTAGCGAGGCTCGATCTTGCTTGTGGCTAGTCATTGGCGATCGGCCACGGAAGAAGCAAAAAGAAGAGAAAGGAAAACAAAATATTAAAAAAATGAAAATAATTTAAGAAATACAAACTTTTTAATAATTGTCCTTATCACATTTTCCTTACCAAACAATAGAAAATACTTTCCAAGTCTTTTTCAAATTTCAACAAGTATTGAAAATGAAGTCATTTTGTTAGAAAATATTTTCCAACAAATGGTATATTTTTAGCAAAATAAATGGACCCTAAAATAGTTGGTTTATTCTAACTTATAGAAAAGAAAAGCTACTGACCATTTTCAAAATTTGCTTTTCACCTTAACAAGCTACTAAAGTCAACAAAATTATTTAAGAATGAAAGGATTGAAGTAAAAGTTTTGTCATAAAAATAGCTACTTAAAAATGTGGAAAACTTACTATTTTAATATATTGCAATCTACTTTTCCACGTGGAAAAAAAAAATACTAACCACATTTAAGAGTCACTAGGTACATGTAATAGTTGTAAAAGTAACTCGAAACTTTGTAAAGTTACTATACACTAATTACTTCGCCCGCGTTTTGTGCAAGCATAACTGTACGCATACTTTTTTCATCATTAGTAATCCATTAACGTGACACAAGACAAAAAGATGAGATTTCATATAAAATTCCGGCCAAGTGGACATGGGATCATAGAAATGCCCCATTTGAAAGGTACACTATATAGTGACCCTTTCCAAGATGGATGACTTCTAAACCTTTTGTGCATAAAAGAACCATCAAACATAGAGATTTTAAAAGAACAAGGCATTCCCCAATCAAATCACTCTTTATCAAAAGGCATAATTTATTTATTAACTTTATTCTATTCTAGGACAATTCAAATTCCATTTTAAAGTAGAAAAGAATGGCATCGTCCACCTTTAGGAAAAATCTAGGGCAAGTGACAAAGACCGTTGTATGGACAGGTAGTAGATTGGGAAAGAATCACCATTAGTGGGATCGGTGGCTTGAACCCTAATCATCTAGACATGTGATGCACGATATGCATCAGAATCCAATATCTAGTGCTATAGTAGGCCGTAGAAATTGAAACCAAGTGAAAGGACAATGGGTGCATTTCGTTCAGCATTTTGAAAGCCCATTGGGAAAATGCAAAATAGTTTAGCTTAAAGAATTTTAGGCAAATGCAAAAATTGTTTGGTAAATTATGCTTTGAGAAACAACTTTGAGAGAAATGTCGTTTGGTAGAAAACATATTTGAAAAGCCCTTTGAGTGATTAGTATTAGTTTTTTTTTTAATTTTATTTGTTTAAAATTGAAAAAAATAATGTATGCAACTTTTTTAAATATAAATTTTAACAATAATGCTAAAAAAAATCAAATACATATATGTAATTTTCTTTTTAAAAAAAATACCAAATCCTTCATCAAAATTTTTTAAATTTTTATTTGTTTAAAATTGAAAAAATAATGTATGTAAATTTTTAAATATAAATTTGAAAATAATGCTAAAAAATCAAATACATGCATATGCGTGTGTGTGTGTGTGTGTGTGTGTGTGTGTGTGTGTGTGTGTGTGTGTGTGTGTGTGTAAAAACGACCAAACCCTTTGTTGGAATTTTTTAATTTTTATTTGTTTAAAATTAAAAAAATAATGTATGCAATTTTTTAACTATAAATTTTGACAATAATGCTACAAAAATCAATATATAAATATTTTTAAAAAGGCCAAAATAAAATTAATTTTTTTAGCATTTATATAAATTTGATTTTTTTAGCATTATTTTGGCATTTAAAAAAATAATAATGATAGAAAAATAAGAAATTTGAAGAATTAGTTATGATAGTTTGGGAAAAAAAAAATTCAGCATTTTGCCAAATGCTGAAAGCTCAAAACTAGTCCTCACTGGTATTAAGCTTTCAACATTCCCAATGCTGACTTTCATTTGAAAGCTACTTTAAAATGATTGTCAAATGATCCAACATTTCTCCAATGGGTTTTGGAGGTTGAAAGTCCATTGGGAATGCTGAACCAAATGCACCCAATAAACCCATTTGAGTTGGATGACTTGACTTTTTATGGTACCCCAGTGAAAAGGATGCAAATATCTTGAAAAATCATGGTTGCTGCTTTTTTTTAATTTGGGGAATGACTAAGTGGGTGTTGACATTGATCAGTCATGCAAAGATCACATAGTTAAATTCCTGAAGTAATTTGTGATTACTTAGTTTGATTAAAGCTGAATTTATTTCTGGAATAGTATGTTTTGCTGAAATTAGAAATTCTCGAAACGGTGAATGCGGATTTGCATTTGTAGTTTTAAATTTCCTTAACAATCACACTTCATAGGCATTATCCACATTTTCCACCGAATAATCCGTCATCTTCCATTTAAAAGGAGCATCGGGCGCTTCAAGAGAATCTTTTAGTCTTTAGTCTCTTTCGATAAGACGAAGCATCTTCTTGGAGATAAAAATTGAAATAGTTGAATAACTTGATAGATCATTACAAGATGACGAATTAGACGTTTTAAGAGAATCCTTTTAATTTTTTTAGTTTCTTTCAATAGGATGAAGCATTTTCTCGAAGATAAAAAATGAAAAACTTGAATAACTTGATAGATAGGTCAAAAATGACAAATTAGATGTTTCAAGATAATCTTTTAAATCTTTCGTCTCTTTTGAAAAGACGAAGTATTTTCTTGAAGATAAAAAGGGGGAAACCTGAATAATTGACAGACTGGCTAAAAATGGCTTAGGCCATTATTATTCCATATCAAGAAGACATTCTGGATGCCATTATTAGCCGACGGGTATCTGTAAGCTACCAAGATCAGCCTGTGGCTATCCACAATGTGATGAAAGATTGATAGTGATGTGAGCTTGGCTTGTAAGCATAATCTCATTAAACGTCTAGTCCAATAAGGGGCATGGGCTTCCCTTCATTACCAATTTTCCCAGAATGAGATCAATTCCTATATTCCCTTTTTACATTCTAGCTCCAGTGTTTTCTTTCTTTTTTCATCAACACAGTCCCCGCACTTACACAAAAGTTTGCAGCATTCATAGCTTTCAAAAGCTTCCGACCGCCAAATAGGCAGCTGATGAGTCTATGACTCACTCTGAAACACCTCTTGCATGGACCGAGTATGCGATCACATCAATTGTTTATTTAAAGTCGCTTATACATTGTGTATGTGCTCACGGGAAATGTATTATTCAGATTAACCAAAGATGATCGCATTCTTAACACAGTCATTCTATTTTGGAAAATAAAGAAGAAATTGCTTGACCTGTTACCAAAGCCCGAGATCGAGGTTGTTGTGCGGACAACGTCCGTTCCTAGTCCACTTACTTTCTTATTTGGGCCTTTCAGATCCGGAGCTTCGTCTGAATCTACCGTCCCGATATGCGCCATGAATCTCACCGATGAACATATATTGAACCCCAAAATTGTTATTGATATTGGGCTACTAGTGAACAAACATCTTCAAATTTTTGAAGGCAAAAACTCAGCAACACGCTTATGAAAGATAGGGAGTGTTTCGGGAATCATGTCCATGAACAATTACCAAACCAATCAGGAGCCTATCAGTTGAAAACATTATATGCTCGGCTTATGCAAATCCCAGAGCCAGCATCCTAATTCTTGGCACATTGCCGGCTTGTAGAGAACAAGATGTTCGTCGTCCATGCACCTTTGTACATCGATAGCTGTAATAACTCTTTGACCAAACCGACTTCGTGTCGTTTCTAAATAGTCAGCTAGTTTTTAGTGTAAACACCAGTGCGTGCTTCTGGTGGTTGAAGTGCGCATACCCCATGACCGGCCGGGACTAATGAGTTACAACGATTACTGTCATGCCCTCACGGCCAAGTAATGAAGCTGGTGGTGGCTAAGGATGGTTTTTGTGTTGAGCAGTTACTGTCGCTTACAATCAAATTCATTAATTATGAGATTGGAAAATGATTAGATTAGTTCTATGTATGCATCGAAATTGAATAATTCCATATATATACTTTTTGGAACCTCTTTCTTCAACTACAATATTTAGTTCTCTGCCTTCTGTAAATTTACGATCACTTATGTAGGAATGAAACCAAGTCAATTTGTGAGTAGCTCACACTCAACTCACTTATTTTTTGAGATTGAATTGATTTCAAATTGAACTTGAGCTTACTCGAGCATCTTGTTGAGTCAAACTCGAGCTCGTAAATGCTCAAATCAGGACGCTCCCAAATCTAGTCGAACTTCTACAATATTTTTAAATATTTAATGTCTACAAAAGAAATAGACACAAACCTCTTTAAAATTAGGCAGTATAACCACGTGACATAAATGAATTTGCAATCCCCTGTATATATCTCTCTCCCTTTCTGAATTTCAGCCTTTCTTCGCTTCTTCAATGGAGAAGAGGGATTAGACCCAAATCTCTCATTCCCCTTCCTCTTTAGTTGATTTTTCTTTTATTTTTCTCTTGTTTTCGCCGTACTCTTCCAAACTAGATCTAGATCAAGGAGCCCCACTCTCCTGGTTTTTAATCTGGGAGTTTTCTTTCTTGATCCAGTTTTAGATTTAGAAGTTTTAATCAATAAGTACTCAACTTCCAATTTCAATAGTGTTCACAGTAGCTCCAATGTCAAATTTGTGCCTGTTCAATATATTTTCATTAGAAGCTCCAACATCATGCGCTTACTAAAAGGTTTGCTCTCATAAGCGTCATATTTGAGTTTGTTTAACATGTTTTCATTGTCTCCATATAACGATAGTGTTAGGAACGCCATACCTGAGCACACGCCAACAAAAGAAAAAAGCCGTAGCTACAAATAGATATCTCGGCATTTGCTCATCAGTAATGATAATGTGTGATTCGGTGATCGACTGTCATTCCTTTTATTTGGTTGTGGTCACAAATCTATTCTTGAAGAATGGACGTATAGCTACCTCTACGACCATGCTATGATAATATACTTCTTTTTTTTTTTTTAATATGATAATATACCTTGATTTATGGATTTTGATTTGTTTTGCAGCTTTATAGGCTTGCTTTGTTGTGGTGATTTAGATTTCTTATGGATCAATTTATGTATCATTTTGATAATGAATAGAAATTATCTCTAATAAAACTTGAATTTTATGGAGCCAAGCTGAATCTAGATGCTTTTTTAAGATTATAACTTTTAAACATTTTTTTTTAATGAACTTATATGTGAGATGGTAATGTTTTAATTAATTTGTTTTTATTATTTATTATTTTATAACGACATCACTAATTTCATGTTTTTATTTGGGAGATAAAAAGAATATTAAGCCAATTCCCTTCCAATGAAAACTAGGCACCCATCGCATATCCTACTGTGCTCTCTTTGGTTAGTCTATGATTTATGAGTTGAATTGGGCCTCTCTGTGTTTGTCATTGTGCAGTATCTGAGCTAGGAAAGCTTAGAAATTCACTTCTACTCATACTAATAAGTGATAGCTAGCCCCTAAAGAGGGGGACTGTTGTTTGCTCTGTTCACGAAGCTTATACTAGTAAATAGTTTAGACGTGTCATGTTTGATTTCACTTTTAAATTTTTAAAAAGAGGTAAGCAATTTAAATTTTCTATTAATTATAATTAAATAACAAAGGTTTTTTTTTAAAAAAAAATACAATACTATTGATCTCCAGGCCGTTAAACCTGCTTTCTTTGATTATTTAAATAATTCCATGTGAAATCTTTTATGCGATACTGCCAAATTTTTATCTTATGAATGTTTTGCTTAATATTTAAATTTTTATAATTACATTTAAATTCCATATTAATTTCAGTGCTGTTCATTTTGCTTTTTCCTATTTAATATTGTCTATTTGTCTTTTTGTCAATTTATCTCTATTGATGAATGTGGTGTAGAGTTTTGATTGGGCTCGTTTCACTCTTGCACTCTAAATGAAATTGCCTAGTGGCAAATCGGAAGAAAAACCCCTTAAAAGCCTTCAAATTAATAGATTCTTATAGATAAATATATGCGGCTGCGGATCCTGTCTTAATTTAAGGAATTTGTCTGTTTTTGTAACCGTAGATTTTTTTTTTCGAAAATTATAAATAAAGGATTGAAGTAATCATGACAATTTCAAATAATGACTTGATTTGACTATGGCAATGTCAAAGGGTCTTACCTCATCGGTCGGCTAAATCTTCTGCTCAGTTAAGGACATTTTCGTCCAAAGACAATTTTAATCTAAATTTTAGTTAAATTATATTAAAAATTAAGAAAACTAAAACTTAAAAAAAAAAAATACAAGGAGGAGGGTTGGGCCACTGGTGGTCACCACCCTATCGACGATGGGACGTAAACCATGGCCAGTGAGGTCGCCAACACCTTGACGAGGGCTAGCAAGCCCTCTCCTTAGGTCCTTGCCTCTGGTCAGCAAGGGTCATTAGGCCTCAGCAATGGGCCCGCAGCCACAAGCAGAGGGCTGAGTTTCTTCTTTTTTTGTGTGTTTTCATTTTCCTTTTTTTTCTTTTTTTTTTTAATTTTTAACCTTCTTTTTCTTTTTTTGAGTTTGTCTTTCTATGGAAAAAGAAAAAATAGAAAAAGGAAAGAATATATAATAAAAATAAATAAAGGACAAAAATACCCTTAATCAACTGATGAAATCGAGACTCTTCTTTGAAATTGATATCACCACTTAACAAGTCTACTTTAAGCTATTATTGGAAATAAGGTTTACTTCAATCTCTTATATGAGAAAATAAAAACATGTCATATTTTTATTTGGAATTTTTCATTGGTTTTTGTCAGACGAAGTATAGAAGAGGGGCCGGCGTGCCTGTTAAGCTGAGTATTGGCGCCTCTCAAGCTATTCGAGCAGATGGAGTCATAATCATCAAGTGAGCCGGAGAAACTCGCTCTGACTCAGTTTCAAACACAAAAGCCATCTTCAGGATCCTCTCCTCCTCCTTCACCGTCGTCGGTGCTCGTTCATGGGAAAGTGACAGTGATCATCACCTACACAGGCACGCTAACCAGTCCCCGCTGCCGTCCCCGTCAGCCATGGGGTACAAACACGCCAGCCACCCGAAGCATGCGTTAGTGATTTGCGCCAAGGGCGACTACGAGCATTCCCAGTGCATAGCCTGCGGCGCCAGGTGCACCGGCATCACCTACGGCTGCAAGGAATGCAACTTCTTCATTGACTACGCCTGCCTCGACCTCCCTGGAAAGGTCTCGCACCCCTGCCACCCTCCCCACCCCCTCAGCCTCATCTCTGAGCCCGCCCCTTTCACCTGCTCCGCCTGCCTCCGCCAGCATCACGGCTTCCGCTTCCTCTGCCTCGACCCAGCCTGCTGCTTCACCATCGGCGTCCACTGCGCCTTGCCCTCCCCCCCAATCGTCCTCCACGATCACTGCCACGTCGTCCGTTTCTTCGACCAGGTAAAACGAAGCCCCAAATCCACCGTCCATTTGCTTTGCCTTATGGATTCAATTTCTATTAGCGGTTGATGCGATCCTGCATCGGAGTAGGTAGGCAGGGAGAAGGTTGAGCCTCGTCTGTGCGATACTTGCCGCCAGCCTTGCCAATCTTCCGTCATTTGCTGCCTGAATGTGGACTGCCATTTTGCCCTGCACTTGCTGTGTGGGTGCTCGTCGTGCCTGTTCCAGCACCCATCCTGCCACCGGGAACGGCTCAAGCTTAGGGCTCCGATGAAGCAAGGGGAGGAGGAGGATGACAATGACAACGACTTAGTTGAATACTGTCAAGCGTGTAATCAGGAAATAGAAGCAACGATTCCGGTTTTCCATTGCGACAATTGCAAGTACATTGCTCATGTAAAATGCTTATTCTCACAGGTACCGGAATGCTAATCAGATTACTCTGTTGTTTTTGCTCTAGCTTTCCTGATTTATTCTTATACGGTAGCAAGCTATCTCGTTCTTCCATTTTTTTTTTTTTTTTTTTTTTTTTTGTGACTTGTGGGATTATCCAATTGCCTGCTGCGTCGGCTCTCAAACAAGATACATGGAGTCGTAAGCATCGTCATATTATGTCACATGATCTCATGAAAATGAAGGACACTTGAATTGATTTGAAGGGGGGAAAAGACACTGAAATTGGTAACACCGCCTGCAATCAGTTTCACCGTTAAACTATGTACTTTCTCTTCCTTGATGACCTCATCAGATTTGCTACTTTTTCTCACACGTTCCCTGTTGAACTTGTTGAATCTGTGATTGAGATGGTTTTAGCTGTGCAAGTTTGTATGAGGTTTGTATTTACAATAGTCATCTGAATCATTAAACGTGGGACTAGATAGGCATAGGATCCTTTGAATTTTAAATTTGCATGTCTTCGATAAAGAACTTTTTCCTACCTCTATTAACAGTCATTGGATCAATATTTGTTTCAAGAACGGCGATCCATTTTTTTTATTTTTTTATTTTTTGCTTTGGTAGTCCTTTAATGCATTCTCTGTCACCGACCTATTTTGGGCAATTAGTTGTGTAATGTTTTTCACTGAAGGTGAAGCGTGGAGGGATGAAGTTGAAGATCATATCTACAGAAGCACAAGATGGTGAGAAAGAAGTAAACTTAGATATTGAGGAGGAGAAAGACCATGTTGAAACATTCGGAGATTTCGTTAAATCTTTCAAAGATAGAGAAAAATTGGATTTGGAGGATGTCTGCAAAAAAAGAGTGGCGGAAATTATTAAAGTATTAGCCTGGCAAAAGAATGTCGAGGGTAGCTTTAGCAATTCAAATTCACCCTTTCTGGACGAGGCATTCCTGGAGTTCAGGAATAATCTTCAACTTGGCATCGAACACTCTACTTCGCTTGCGGTGGCATCTGAAGATGACAGGATTGTTGAGATGGTAGAGTACAAGGTGACCCAGAAGCTGGCACCTGTCCTAAAAGAAGTGTTCGCAAATTACGGAGATGTGAGCGCAGAAGCCACAATAAGTTCAAAGGCGAAGAACATGGTCTTCATCATGTTGTGCGGCACCATACACAGCATGGCCACTACCAAAATAGCCGATGTCTCAGAGAGTTTGCTATACAACTGGTGGAAGTACATTATTTTCGTACATCTCTCAAAGTTCAAGATCCAGTTCGCCATTGATCGGTTGAAAGTGGTCATGCGTGCTCATTACAATCTCCAGGATAGGAACAACTCCGTAGCCAAAAGAGAAAAAAAGATCATGGATCTTTCTGAGGAGATCAAGGTAAATAAGAAGAAGTTGAAGGAACTGGAAATGAAATTGGAGAAAAAAAAAATGACGGTAAAGCGGGAAAGGGGAGAGCTTCCGGTGGATGAAAACCTAATGGAAGCATATTTAAATAACGCATCAGCTTGGAAATGGGAACTGTGAGCAAACCTTAAAACTTCGCCCAGATGAGGAGTAAAATTTTCTTTGCATTCTAAAGTGTTCTTGCAGATCCACCCGTTTGGAGTCTTTTCATACGCTGGAGACCGTATATTGTGCATGACTTTGACAACCATGGCTACTACAGTAGCAGTATGGCTTCTGTAGAAAGCATTGCGTAGATTTCATAATGTGAGGTACGTAGAGCTCAGTGGTTATGGTATGTACATTATAGAGTAATTACTGTGATATGAAAGACACGATGGATAAATTCTGCCTTAATTTCCCCTTATTGCGACAGGATCGGTTTTTATTCTCTCTCTCTCTCTCTCTCTCAAATGCCAATCAATCTCATTTTTTAACCTGCAAGTCGATGTAGACTTCCTTGTACAATTCATTGTCTATCTCTTGCTGTTGTGTTCTGCAATGTCGCCTCCTTGAGGAAGGTAGGAAACGAACTAGGTCGGCTGGTTCAGCACGGTGCTGACATGGGTAAGAAACGGCCTTGTCATGAACAGGAGAATTCGATGCTCCCTGTTTTGTACGGGCGAGAAGTTCTTCAGTGCACGGATTATGCTGATTCAATTTTATGGGCATTTTAATTATGGGTGCTTTTATTTGTACTGTTGAAACTTGGGGCATTAAAATCTGGTTCAAGATAGATTGTGTAGCAATCTAGTCCAACCAGCTCCTGATAAGCTTCTAGAATAATGAAAAGGTAAGAATGATTCAAATTACACATTGAAGTAGGGGAGAGCGTCCTTAGGATATATATGTGAAAACTAAAATTAATTCACGGAAGTTGTCACGCCCCAAACCCTGGGTACACGCACATCTCTCAATGGTCGATTAAAAATGCGACGTCCTTAGAACGCATTGCCGACCCATTCTTTTTATCCTTTAATTAAGCACATGCGAAAGCGAATTAAATAAACACATAGCCAACAAACAACATAGGGATAATAAAACCCTATAAACATTGCCGAAAACACATTCATTTATCAACTATTAATCCTAGGAAGTTTAATACTTGCAAGCCTTTTCACAGCAACTTCCTATTGACCCTCTCAAAACCTTCAAGGATTAAGGTCAACTTACTTCACTAACGGCAAGGCCAGCTAAAGGTGTCGCATCATGTGCCCACCAAATCAGCACTTAGCAGATCTCCATGCTATGGCCCTGGAAAAGTTTAATCACGATGGGGTGAGATAAATCTCAGTAAGTCAAAACCCTAAACCCCGATTAGGACGCAAATTCGCCTCGAAGGTGGACATAAACATGCACCATACAAAACTCACCTCGCCTTGGTGTGACATCCTGAATTGTCGCCTCGGTGTGACATTCTGAATTTCAGATTCTGATTTATATTGGATAAGTGGGGCATTTCATCAACGCGACTATAGTGCTTTTCTTTGAGATGGCCACTCATGAGATAACTAGATTATTTGAGGAATCCATTAAGGATTTTTAAGGCAAATAGACTTGAGGATTTGACCAGAAGTCGACTGCTCGACCATGCTAGTTTGCAAAGGTCATTATGGCATTGTCAAAGTTGATCAGAGATCAGGGATAGGTCGATTGGACTGAGATGTGTGATTATAGTGTAGGTGATTCCACCTTATTGCAAAATTATCGTCGATCAACACTAGACCAATTTTCTATCGTTTTGGGTACCCTATACTTGTAATTAAAACCTTGAGATTTTTACAACCACCGAGAGTCATCAATATGTTGAGTGGGTTTATTGTGGCTAAAAAAAAAATCAACTACTAGATTTGCACTAAAAATTTCTGAAAACTACCCGGTAGCCTAAGTCACGCTAAAAATGCACCTGAGTGAAATTAACCGCGAATTTGAATCCGATTTCAGAAATTGAAGATTCTGTCATGTCATAATAAATTTTAGGAACATCGACTCAGTCTCAGAAGATTTTTCTACAACTCGAGACTTTTTGGGAAAAAGTCGGCATAGGATCGTTTTTGTTCAAGAAATTAGGATGCAAGATGGATCCATAGGTGAGGAAAAATATCAATTGGAGCATTGAGGTGTCAATTGAATTTGTAAGGGCCAAATGGGATTGAATTGAAGGGAAAACCAAGTCCAATTAAGAGAGAATTGTTGCAAATCCGTAACTCCCCCATCCACCACCATTTTGGACCCCTTCAAGGTTGTAAAGTGAAGTGTCTTGGTGGCTCATTGAGGGCTAAGGGATCTTAGCTTGGTGGACAAGCTCAAAGGGGACAAGCTTGTGGAAAATAAGCTTGGTAGGCCCCTCCAACCCCATCTCTTCGCTCTCTCTTCCTCATTGCCGTCCAAGCCATCTCTCTCTCCCACCCAAGCTGCTGTGCGAAGACCAGAGGTGCAGGAGAGAAGCCAGAGCAGCCACATCACCGCCGGATAGCAAGCGGCATGCCGCCATCGCCGTTTCCTACCCGCACGAGCACCGCCGCTGCCCTACCGCACCACCGCTTAACCCAACGTCCCTCCGTATTCCAGCAACTTGTTCCGCCATCTCAAGTGCTGGTCGAGCCAAGCCGGAGGCCATTTGGCTACCGTAGACCCCCGTTCGGCCGCCAATTACCTCGCCAAGCCTTCCACCGGTCTTGTTTTGCCTAACCGAGCTTGTTTCCTCTTTGTTTCAGCAAGAACATAACAGAAGTTTTGTGGGTTTCACAACAACTATTAGGCCCATTTTGAGGTGCTTCCGGGCCTCAAAACCTAGGCCCGCTTTGAGAAGAGTTGTCCCCCGCGTTGTTCCCGTCGGTTTGATCCAACCCGCTCGTTAATCAAGTGAATTTTGATCACTAATCCCTTATTAGTATGCTAATGATGCTTAGGGGTTGATTAGATTTAATTAAGTGCAATTATGTGGATATATTAGATTATAGTAATTATATTAAAGACTTATTGAGGCATGTTAGGTAAATGGTTAGTGTAGTTAGCAAGGGAATAAATCCTAGTATTTATTGAATGAGTCTCGGTAATTTTTCGGGCTCGAATCAGCTTCCAATTAGGCATTACGGGCCTAAATTGGATTTATTGCATTTATTTAAGATTTTCCATAATTATTTATTTTCCAAAAATTAAGCTGGGATAACCGACGATCGGAATCTCGTGCTGATTTTAGTGGTACTCTATGTTTATTTAATTGAGTTTCTAATTGTGCAAATTGAGTGAATTTAGTGGTTGTGGGTATTTATTTAAAAATTTGATAAAATTGGTGATTAAGTGAAAAATTATTGAGTGTCGGTCTACAGCGTCAAAAATCTATTTTGGGACTGCTGAAAATAATGGAAGGTTCAAATATAAAAATCTTATATTTTGACTAAGGCTGACTGCGTACCCACGCACGTGTATTTTTATCAGGAATGATAAAAATGGTGAAGTAATTAAATAATCAACTATAGCATGCTATGAAAGTATGGCTGACGGCTTCTGGCAAGCATATATATATTCATCAACATATTATGAAAGTATGGCTAGCAGCTTCTGGTGAGCATATAGAGAATAGCGAATCAATGGATTTGGTAGCTTTTGGTGAGCATTTATAATTCTCAGTATACTAAGAAAGTATGTCTAGCAACTTCTAGCAAGCATATATAATATAATATATTAGAAATTGAGGTAACTCTTGGCGAGCATATATATATTATCTTAGTATTTGAGGCAGCTTATGGCGAGTTATACTATCTATTATTGGCTTATAATAAGCAGTCTTGGGTATGATCGAACTTATAGATAGTATTAATTGAGATGACCAGGAAATGGTCTGCTTGACATGTAATCGATTAGGTCAATTGATCAATGATTTGATCTAATGCGGTGAATTTGTGTGATTCCTGTATATCTAATATATACTGACTTGCATGAAGGAATTGAGGGCGAGGCTAAGGTAAGTCCTTTGACTCGTGTTGTGCTTAGGCAGCTCTAGAGTGTATTGGCTTCCTAATCGGATCTTAGGGGGTAGAACTTGTTGAGACGTTGTTTCATTGGTTATTGAATAACTATTTTCAAGTCCTTAGGTGGTATTGGTGATGGACCGTAAGTCCCGAAGTTTAAGAGGTGAAGCCCAAAGAATTAGTGATCTTGTTTGGCTAGCTAGTCGTAGGACAATTCTCTTTTATTAGGAGCCTGTAAACCTTTGTGTATAAACCTATGTTTATAGAAAGGGTACTTTGGAAAAATTAGCTCTACTTTCCTATCCCATTATTTTATTGTCTGGAGATTATTTATATACTTCTACATGCGTATATTAAATAAATGGGTTGGTGATGCATTCTAGGACGTCATTATTAATCGACCAAAAAGGGATGGGCACATGCTCGGAGAATCGGGCGTGACACTCGATGCGTCCCTGCATAATAGTGCATCACATATGCCATTATAAATATCACAAGCGTAGTGAATAATCGGAACACATAATTTTTATCTCTCAAACATTCACATGGGTCTCAATTATAATGTAAAACCATTATGACACGTCCCATACCATGTCACACAATTTTGCCCCATAATCAAGCGCAATAGCACAACCATACATGCGTCTTCCGATTATTACAATCTAACGGCCACGGCCAACTCAAAAGTCGGCAGTCATCCGGCGTAACCGGACATCGTCCCGCCCAGTTGGGCACGGCATTATCTTGCGTATTCATAAGTATCATGACAGCATTCCAATAAGGGTCCGACCTCAACTGCAACTCGGTATCTCGTTGACGTGGGGGCATTCGAACTTAATCATCCATCGTCCGCATATTCATACGCATCAAGACGAGTTCATTACCTAGCATATTCCTACACATCATGGTATTTAGGTGATCACACGAGCATACCATCACTCAAGCCCATTGTTATCTTCCTCATTAGCCAAGAACACTAAAATCCCTTTTTAAATAATAAACCTTGTAACCCATTTTTTTTGTTCAAAACATTCCAAAATAAATTCTTACAAGGTCACGTACTCAAAATCAATCTGTCAAAATTTGCACACTTTTACTATAAAACCTCATTGTTTTATTGAGCAAATAAAATTTGGCGTCCAAACCCAACATCTCATTTATTTTCTATTTTCTTTTCCAACCACCCCTTTTTTGGAACTAAACTTGAGTAATCCACTTTTTTTTTTCTTTAAAACTTTTGGGAAGAAATTCGTAGGTGCTCTCATATTCAAAATTAATCCGTCAAACTTTGTATGCACCTAGTTTAAAACTTCATTGTTTTATTGAGCAAATAAGTTTTGGTGTCCAAACTCGACATGTCACGCCCCGAACCTTGAGCGTGTACCCATTCCTATCTGGTCGATAATAATTTGCGACTTCCCAGGGACGAGTCGCCGACCCTTTCCATTTTATTGCACATGCGGAAGCGAAAAGAATCTCCTGACGTAATCATCTCGGGATAGAAAAGCAGGACAATAGATTCACAAACAAACATGCTTTTATATATATATATATATATATATATATATATATATATATATATACCGAGTCATGTACAAAGGTCTGTGGCCAAAAGACTACAAAAGACTGGCCTTCCAAAAAGAAGCGGTCCTAACTGACCTACGCTTCCGATCACCTCATCTCAGCTCCAGGTCCTCCACTCGATGACCCTGAAAATGTTGTCCCACAACGGGGTGAGATATCATCTCAGTGAGTCTAAGCTCTAAACCCCAATTAGGAGGGAAATATGCCAAGAAGTGTCCTAATCACACAATCACACAATCAATGAGACTTACCTCATCTCAGATCCACCATGCAGGTTAGTACAATTTATCTCACAGACAACATGAGAGCATGAGCAACAAATAAGCTCCAATAATTGAAACGCCACACTCAATTAATCATGTATTCCTAGTTTTGATCTCGGCATATAGTATGGCCTACTCTCAGTTCGGCGATCTTCTGGCATTGCCAGGCTTCGTCTCACCCCATTGAGCACGGCAAGTCTCTTTATCAGACAGCTTTCCTGAAGGAGCATAGGGTCCGGAATCAACTGCAACCGGCTTCCCATTGTCCAGGGGGTATCCCACATAGGAATAACGTCCAGCTCAACAGCCCGAGACGATTTCTCATAAGCATCACACGATCACTCAAATATGGCCCAGGGCACCGTGCATTGCACTCAAATGCTCCATTTAAAATGGTGAGCCTGGCCTTTTTCTTCGTATTAGAAATTCACATGAAATTACTCATGTGTGGGTACACGGTCAACTTGATCCAGAAAAATTGATATTCATCCTTTTTGAAATCCCACTATTTCATATAGTACTAAAACTTATTTTCGGTGTCAAAACCATTTTCGGTGTCAAAACCCGACACTCAGAATTTTCTGAATAAATATTGGAAATTCACAATTTTTGGAATTAAATACCAAAATCCAATCAGTACTCAATTTGCATAATTTAACACTCGGTTGTAGAAATTAACCACACCATTGCAATTAGCACGAAATTTCGATCACCGTCTATCCCGGCCTAATTTCCGGAAAAATAATTAATAATTAAATAATTACTTAAATAAATCAATTTAAATTCTAAAAATACTAACCTAGGCCAGAATCATTAAATTAATACCCAATACGGACCCGGAAAATTCCCGAACCCTTCTAGATAAATAGTACAATTTATTTAGGCCTTAGCTAAACCATGCTAACCACCTAACATGCTCAATTAAATAATTCAATTTCTAATTTAATCTAACTAACCACCTAATTCCTAATAAAATAAATCTAACACCCCTTAAACGTTATTAGCCTACTAAGCAGAGTTTAGAGTATAAACTCACCGATTAATTGCGAAAACCGGTTCACCGCGACGACGACGCGACGGCGGCTGAAATCTTAATTTTTGGCGGTGTTGGTGAACTCTCAGACCAGGCCTAAAATGGGCCCAACAAATCTCAGCCCAATCTGAGATTTGTTATGAGCTGGGTTGGACTTGCTGTTGAGGAAAACAGGGCATGGGCCTGACTTCAAGTGAGCTAAAACCAAACTGAACTTGGGGTTGAGCTTGGGCTTCAAATTCTGCTGGAGATGGGCTGAACTCCAATGGTTTGTGGGCTAATGATACAGGCTGGATATGGGCCCAACTGTTGAACAAAATTCGCTGGCTTCATGGACAACGGTGCTGCCTTGCTTGGACTTCGCTGGAATCTTCAAGCAGCGGCGTTGAAGGAACTCTGGATGATCGGTTGGCAAGCGGTAGCGGAGAGGAGATGGAACGAAGGCTTGGCTTCATGAAGATGGGCGAGCTAGCACGGACAAGGCTTCGTTGGCAGCAAGCTTGCGACCAACTTTGGTGGAATCATGGGCGCACAAATGAAGTGGGTGAGTTGGTGAAGATGGAGCTGGTGAGTCAACTTCTAGCTTCTTTAGTTGACTTGGCAGGAAACAAAACTTAGTGGAGGATGGGCATAGGCTGTAGAGAAGAGAAGCGGTGGAGCAGGGGCGTTCGGATTCATGGCCGAATTGGGAAGAAATGAAGCAGAAATCCAAGATGGTGGGGCGGCACAGCTTCGGTCTTCATGGGGAGGAGACGTGGGAAGGGAGCTTCGACAGTGAAGGTTGATCGACGTGGGCTACGGACGCATGGTAGAGAGGGAATTTCAGTGGGTGATGGAGTTTGGTGGGGGTTTGCAGGGGAGTAGAAAGCAAAACAGAACACCGAAGATGCTTTGAAGAGATGAAGGAAAAAAATGAAAAGCAAAGTAGAAACAAGTGAGGAGAGAGAGAGAGAGAGAGAGAGACGGCGACGGCGTGCTCGACAGCTTGAGGGAACAAAAGATAATGAAAAAGTCAGCAAGCTTATCCCATGCATTAACTTCTTGTCCCCCTATTTCTTTCTTGAATTATAATCCTCAATTAATCAAATTTTGAAGCCCATTTTTCTGCCCCAAAATCCAGCTCCGAATTCACTCAATTAATCCTCAAATTCTTCACCAATTCTCAATTTCTTCACCAATTCTCTAAGTCAAGGTCCAATTTCGTCAAGGAAAAATCCCAAACAATTTTCTGTAAGCCCTTGACGCTCACATGCTCAGTTTAGAAGTCTCAATTTCCATCAATTTAGCCCATATGAATTTCCGCTGATTTTCCGTAATGTCCGTATCGATTTTCCGCAAAAATCACGGAATCTCTGAAAATTCTTCGGAGGGTGAGTCGACGTTCCTCAAATAACTCGTGACACCACAGAACTTTCAATTTTTGAAATCAGGTTCAAATTCACGGTTATTTTCAATCCGGCGTGCTTTTAGTGTGACCTAGTCTATCGGGTAGCTTTTAGGAATTTTTAGTGCAATTGACCCGTGATCGATTTATCTCGAGTCACAATGTACATCTTCGACACATTGACAACTCTCGATTGTCGTGAAAATCTCAAGGTTTCAAATACGGACACAGGGTACCCAAAACGATAGAAAATCAAGTTAGTGCTAATCGATGAGAATTTTGCAATCATGTGGAATCACCCACATTTTGATCACGCATCTCAATCGAATCGACCTATTTCTGATTTCTGATTGATTTTTAAGTGTGCCATAATGACCCTTGCAAATTAGCACGGTCGAGCAGTCGATTCCTGATCGAATTCTCAAGTCTTTTGCGTTAAAATCCCTTAATAATTTCTAGTTATCTCATGAGTGATCGGCTCAGAGAATAGCACTATAGACGCGTCGACGAAAGGCCTGAGTTATTCAATTGAAATCAGATTTGAAAAATTAGGATGTCACACGACACCTCATTGCTTTCCTAATTAATTGCCCATAAGGCCATCTTTTGCAATAATAATAGATAATCACCATAGAACAACCATTCACATAATACCACGCATAAGTTCTTAGCATGCCAAAAATCAACTAAATCGCAACATATATATTTCCAAGCAAGCAAGACACCAAGAATAACCACGAGACCGTAAGCGGCCCTCACCGGTAAAAACCGAGTCTACTCACGCGTCTCTAGGATTAATTCCAGAAACCTAACCAAATGAGTTTAGAAAATCCTCAAATTTAAATATGTTATAAATGACACTTAAACAAACATTCTTAAGTGAAAATAAATTCCATGATTAGCTTAGAGAATAGCATTATCAGCGCGTCGACGAAAGGCCCGATTTATTTAATCAAAAACAAATTTTGAAAATTCAGGCTGTCATAGTTGTCTTTTAAGTGAAAATAATTCATCAAATGCATGATTCTACTTGACAAAAAAAAAACATATTTTTAGAGGCTTTTTTCGGAACAATATGTTCTCCAAATATAGAAAAACACAATCTTTTAATACACGGAACTCATTGAGCTTTCTTGTGACACAACTAATCAACACTGTGAAAATTGAATCATTTTCTTTTTGTAAAATTTGTTGAACACGTTTCCTTATGTTCTACTTGAAACTTAGTAGTCAGTAAAACCTTAGAATGATAATATATCAAACACGGGATTTGACTGAATTTGAAGGAGAATGAGGGCACGAATTATAACCATTTTACTTCTCTGTTTTTCTATTTTTTTTTTTAGTTCTCGAAAACAAGTTTGGAACAAAATTCCACTTGATAACGCAGTTTTATTTTTCTATTTTCAGGACAAATTTTTGCCCTAAAATAAGTTTGAAACAAAAATGAACTTTTCTAGATTTGGAATGCAAATGAAAAATAAAAACTCTTGTAACTATTTTCAGGACAAATTTTTTGCCCTAAAATAAGTTTGAAACAAAAATGAACTTTTCTAGATTTGGAACGCAAATGAAAAATAAAAAATCTTGTAACGACCCGAGCCCCATTGTATAATATTGTCCGCTTTGGACACTGAGTCCTCAGTGAGCCTTCATAAACTAGCCCCAAGACTCCCCCCTAAGCGATGTGGGACGGGAGACATGCCCTTAGCCTCACCCGCGTACTGCCAAGGCGATCTTAGTCCATCCCTCCATAATGCCTCGGGTCTAGGTCGTCACATTCTCCCCCCTTAGGGCACAGCACCCTCGCTGTGGCCCCTACACGGGGTCGGGAGTTGGCTCTGATACCATTTGTAACGGCCCGAATCTCACTGTATAATATTGTCCGTTTTGAACACTGAGTCCTCATGGCTTTAAAACGTGTTATACAGATTAAAGGGATCTAAGCCTTTATAAACTAACCTGAAGACTCCCCCCTAAGCGATGTGGGACGGGAGACATGCCCTTAGCCTCACCCGCGTACTGCTAAGGCGATCTCAGTCCATCCCTGTGACAGCCTGAATTTTCATAATTTGTTTTCGATTAAATAAATCGGGCCTTTCATCGAAACGCTAATAGTGCTATTCTCTGAGCTGATCACTCACGAGATAACTGGACTATCTGGGAAAGCAAGTAGGGAATTTAAATGCAATTGCACTTGAGAATTCGACCAAGAATCGACTGCTCGACCGTGTTGATATGCAAGGGTCATTACGGCACCGTCAGAGATCGATCAGAAATCAGAGATAGATCGATTCGACTGAGATATGTGATCAAATTGTGGGTGATTCCACTTGATTGAAAAATTCTCATCGATCGACACTAAATTGATTTTCTGTCATTTTGGTACCCGGTGCTTGTAATTGAAGCCTCGAGATTTTCACGACAATTGAGAGTCGTTAATGTGTTGAAGATGTACATTGTGACTCGAGATAAATCGATCACGGGTCAATTGCACCAAAAAAATTCCTAAAAGTTACCCGGTAGACTAGGTCACGCTAAGAGCGCACCGGATTGAAAATAACCGCGAATTTACACCCGATTTCAGAAATTGAAAATTCTAAGTTGTCACAAGCTATTTTAGGAACGTCGACTCACTCTCCAGAAATTTTCAGAGATTCGGGATTTTTGCGGAAAATTAATTCGGACGTTACGGAAAATCAACGGAAATTCGAGATGGGCTTAAATCGATGGAAATTAGACTTCCAAGCTAAGCCTGTGAGTGTCGGGGATTTATGGAAAATTGTTTGAGATTTTTCTTCATTGAAATCGGATATCAATTTGGAAAATTGAACAAGGAAATTGAATTTAATTGGTGAAATTCGGAATTGGAGAAAAGGCAGAAAATTTAGACTTCCTACTTTGGATTAATTGGTGGAAATTATATAGGGGAAAGTATTAGGAGACAAAGCATTAAATGGAAGGGCTAAGCATGTGGACTTTTTGGCTTTATCCTTATCTAGCCGTGCCTTCCAACGTGGACGACTTCTCCTCCGCGGCTTCAACTTTCATTTTTCCTCCTTCGGTCTTGTTTTCGTTTCCCTTGGATGAGCTGTTGTTTTCTCTCAGTTTGTGCCTCGAAGACCGCCCACGATCTCTCTCTCCATCTGCCTTTCGCTCCACCGAAACCCCACGCCCACGTAATTCTCCATCGTTGCCACCTCTCCTTTCATTTTCAAGCGGCCACCGAAGACCAGCAAATTCCAGCATCCATGCGTCCGAGTCTCCACCTTCTTCAGTCAACAGTTGAAGCCGGTGTTGACCCAAACCTCCACCGAACCATCTCTCTCTCTCTCTTCGTCCAACGATCTATCAAACGAAGCAGCACCGTCCACGAGCTGCCGTCCCAGTCAACCGAACCTGCTCTCTCTTGCCGTTTGTTGACCAGTAACGGCCCTGCTCCTTCCACCGAGGCCACCTCCACTTCGGTTTGTCCCCCTCCGGTCAACAAACGAGCGTGGAAGACCATCGCTCAACCCCTCGCAGCCTCCACCGAATTGAAGCTCACGAAGACCGAAGCCAGTGAAGCCGCGTCTTCTCTCTGAAGTTCACGTTTTCCTTCAGCTCCCATCTTCGTCCGTTTCTCCTCTTGCGCGTGCGTCTCAGCCGAAGAAGCCCAGCCCGTCGAAGCTGCTGCTTCTCTTTCTTTGTTGCTCCTTGGATTCAGCCCACGCAAGTTTTTAGAAGCCCGCTCAGTTCAGCCCATCTGCAGAGAAATTTCAGTCCAGCCTTTGAAGCCCATGGATCCAGCGAATTCTTCAGTCCAGTGATTTTTAAGCCCAATCTCCAGTAGATTTGAAGTCCATCAGCAGCCCAACAGAATAGTCTAATTAATTGGGTCTTCAGCCCAATTCAACAAGGCCCAATTCCAACAAGTTCAATTGGTTTTAGCAACCCATTTTGGGCCCAAGAAGAAGGCCCAAGCCGGCGACCAGCAGTCTGCAGAAGCCCAAGACCTAAACTCAGCCTTGCTGAGTTGTGTTCGGCTAAGTTTAGGCCCGGCCCAAGTTCACGGACGCCGCCGAAAATTAAGGTTTCGGCCGCCGTCGCGTCGTCATCACGGTGAACCGGTTTCCGCAATTAACCGGTGAGTTTATACTCTAAACTCTGCTTAGTAGGCTAATAATGTTTAAGGGGTGTTAGATTTATTTTATTAGGAATTAGGTGGCTAGTTAGAGTAAATTAGAAATTGAATTATTTAATTGAGCATGTTAGGTGGTTAGCATGGTTTAGCTAAGGCCTAAATAAAGTATACTATTTATCTAGAAGGGTTCGGGAATTTCTCCGAGTCCGTATTGGTTATTAATTTAATGATTTTAGCCTAGGTTAGTATTTGTAGAATTTAATTTGATTTCTTTAATTGATTTCAGTTATTATTTAATTATTAATTATTTTTCCGGAAATTAGGCCGGGATAGCCGGTGACCGGAATTTCGTGCTTGATTGCAATGGTGTGGTTAATTTCTGCAATTGAATGTTAAATTATGCAAATTGAGTGCTAATTTGATTTTTGGTATTTAATTCCAAAAATTGTGAATTTCCAATATTTATTCAGAAAATCCCAGGTGTCGGGTTTTGACACCGAAAATGGTTTTTTAGTACTATATGAAATAGTGGGATTTCAAAAAGGATGAATATCAATTTTTCTGGATTAAGTTGACCGTGTACCCACACACGAGTAATTTCATGTAAATTTCTAATACGAAGAAAAAGGCCAGGCTCATCATTTTAATTAAAGCATTTGAGTGCAATGTACGGTGCCCTGGGCCATATTTGAGTGATCATGTGATGGTCAAGAGAAATCATCCCGGGCTGTTGAGTGGACGTTATCCTTATTTGGGATACCCCGGACAACGGGAAGCCGGTCGCGATTGATTACGGACCCTATGCTCCTTCGGGAATGCCGTCGACGTAGTGACGAAGCCGTGCTCCATGGGGAGACGATGCACAGCAATGCCGAAGACCGCCGAAGCGAGAGTAGGCCGTGCTATATGCCGAGATCAAAACTAGGAACGCATGATTAATTGAGTGTGGCGTTTCGAGTTATTGGAGCTTATTTGTTGATCATGCTCTCATGTTGTTTGTGAGATAAATTGTCCGACTTGCGGGGTGGATCTGAGACGAGGTAAGTCTCATTGATTGTGTGATTGTGTAATTAGGACACTTCTTGGCGTATTTCCCTCCTAATTGGGGTTTAGAGCTTAGACTCGCTGAGATGATATCTCATCCCGTTGTGGGACAACATTTTCAGAGTTGTCGAGTGGAGGACCTGGAGCTGAAAGGAGGTGATTGGAAGCGTAGGTCAGTTAGGACCGCTTCTTTTTGGAAGGCCAGTCTTTTGTAGTCTTTTGGCCATAGACCTGTGTATATGACTCAGTGTATATATAAAAGCATGTTTGTTTGTGAATCTATTGTCCTGCTTTTCTATCTCGAGATGATTCGTCGGGGATTTCTTTTCGCTTCCGCATGTGCAATAAAATGGAAAGGGTCGGCGACTCATCTTGGGAAGTCGCAAATTATTATCGACCAGAGAGGGATGGGCACGCGCTCGAGGCTCGGGGCGTGACAATCCCTCCGTACTGTCCCGGGTCTAGGTCGTCACGACTCTTCTTATCACTCGCCCTCTCCGCTATTTGCCAATGCCCGTCACGCCCACCAGCCACTTGGGAGTGAGATATTTAAGAAGGTCCATCAAACAAATTTTTTTTCCTAAAATAGAATTTTTGTGTCGTTTTTAAAAGAATATTTTTGCTTCGAAATTTATTCAATGAATAGAAATAGAATAATTTATTTCTGGCCATAAATAGGGCCTAGGAAGCAAAGGTTATCATTTATGTCTGCAATGAAAATTACAAAAGAAATGGTGTGACCTTAACCATCACAGAGAATATGATGTGGGAGAATCGATCAATCCCAATCTTTATACTTGGCCAGTGGCACATTCTATAAACCTCGGTGGTGATTGTAATCTATCATATATCCCATCGTTATCACTTAAAACGCATCCACCCACCGTGCACTTGCATCAGAATACGAATCGAACCAAAGTTTTTCTTTTTCACTGTCGACTTCATTTCTGGCTATTTATGATTCCCGATGACTCAAGAGTGGACAAGCACCTTTGAGGCATCAGTAGGTAAATATTTGTTCTTTTTTTATGCTCTTGATTTTGATGTTTTCTTGGATTATGCTTCTTTAATCATCTACAACTTTTTAAAGTTGGTGCAATCTAGTTGATTTCTACTACACTGAGGGACCTGAAATTTTTTTCCCAGAAAAAATTCTAGCGAGTTCAATGGAATGAGTAGAAAATACGAGTTAGAGAAGTTATTAATAGCAAGTTCGTATCCGTCGGGGGAGAGAGAGAGAGAGAGAGAGAGAGCTCTAAACTCATCTCCTTTGTCCTTCCATTTTTAGTTATCATCACGGACGCTTGTGTTCATCATACTAAGCTGAGAAAAGGCCTATTGAGAAATCGGCTGGTTTTCAATTTTCTCTTACTTCAGTTGCGCATTTTGATGTATACTCGGCTATCAGACAAATGTTGCTCTAAATCACGTCAAATTATCTAAACGCGGTGTCTCATGTTCATTAGTTGAGCTGAGAAGCTGAGACTTCGAGCCAGTCAATGTACGTTTGGGCTTTTATATACTGCCTTGGAAAGGGTTTTCTTTTCGCAACATTGGAGCTTCTTTCATGTGGTACTGGATGTTCAGTAGGAGTAGAGCCACAGGTGAGTTTTCTTATATTTGCGATTGAGTCACATCCATTGCTCTTGATGTATAAATTTTGAAGATGGTAGTACTGGTTTTCTTCCAACTTAGCCTCAATCTTTGTTGAGTCTACGGAGTTGTTGGTAGATCTGCGTGGTGTGTTTGAATTGGGGATAAGATGTGTTGCTCTTGTCGTGGCTCTTCCTTAAGATTGAGCTTCATCAATCTGAAGTCACTCTCTCTCTCTCTCTCTCTCTCTTCCCCACTAAGAGCAATGGTTTCCTGCGTCTCATCTTGTGAGTTTCTCAACCTTGTGCATATTGCCAGCATCATACCTAACTCAGATGCAGGAATGGTCCTGTAATTTGTCACGTGAAAATAGTACATGGCAAACATTCATATGTCCACACAAGCAGGGTGAAGTGGAATTGCGCAGTCAAGTTATCGACATCTTAATTTGATATATGGAAAACAGTAATAGCTTAATGGATTATCATGTTAAACAACCAGTTGTTCTATTGTACATTTTCTTGATGGAATTGCTTTTCGTGATTCAGAATGCTGGATGGATGAGAGGAGTAATGACAATCGAAAACACTAACGAAAGTTCTACAAATCTTTGAGTGTCACCCCGGAGATCAAGTCAGTGTTTCACCTGAATTGAACATGGAGACTATTACACATTTCAGCCACCGACACTTGCTGACAATATGTGAGATCAGCGAGCATAAAGAAGTTAACTGCGCTGCATGCGAGAAGCACTGCTCCAATGAATCTTACTGTTGCAAAGAATGTAAATTTTTTCTCCATAAATCATGTGCTGAGCTTTCGAGAGAGCTCAAACACGATTTACATCCTCACAGTTTAACCCTCTGTGATACTGTAAACTATGGCAGCATCTACTGTGATGCCTGTATGAAGAGATTCCGTGGCTTCACCTTTCGATGTGAGGAGTGCGACTTCGATCTCGATATTGAATGTGCTCAGAAGTCCACCTACGGTTCCAATGTCAAGAAGCAAATTCAGCACTTCAGCCATGGCGATCCCTTAATATTGATGGAGGTGATTGATGAGGATAAAGAAGTTTGGTGCAGAGCTTGTGAAAAACGCTGCTTGAACAATGCATATTCCTGTGACTCATGTCAATTTTTTCTCCACAATTCATGCGCGGAGTTGCAGCAAGAGCTACGCCACCCAGTACACTCACATACGCTAAAGCTCTGCCCAACCGTAGATGATGATGCAGGATTATTGTGTGATTTCTGCGGAGAAATCTTTCATGGCTTTGTGTACCAGTGTAATGAATGTCAGTTTCACCTGGATGTGATATGTGCACAGCAACTACCTTCCAGTGAAACTGGGGGTCAGAAGCAGACAGAACATTTTGGTCACAGGCACCCGCTGACTCTTCGCTTGAGGGATGATGAAGATGACATTTTTAAATGCGAAGCATGTGATGAGTGGTGCTTAGGTCCAGTCTATGGTTGTGAGAAGTGCAAGTATTTTCTCCACGAGTCATGTGCAGAATTACCGTTGGAGCGGGAACACTTCTATCACGAGCAGCATCCCCTGAAGCTTCAGGTTGCAATGTACCGCAACTGTGCTCTCTGTGGTAACAGAATTGAGGGCTACACGTACCGCTGTGAGCAATGTGACTTTGACCTGGATGTTTTATGTGCTCAAATGACCTCCATCAGACCTGGAGAAGGTAGAGTGACACGTACGAGGAAGAAAGTTGAAGACGTAAAAAAGCAACATTTCTGTCATGAACATGTGTTGACAGGAAGCGAGAAGAGCAAAGAGGATAGAGTTTTTTGCAGCGGATGCAAGAAACAGTGCTCCGGTCTAACATATGCATGTGACACGTGTAAGTTTTATCTCCATGAAGCGTGCTCTGAGTTACCCAGAGAGTACGAACACTACTTCCATCCGCTCCATAAGCTAACCCTCCAGAATAGCCATTTGGGGGTTTACTGTAGAGCCTGCGAAAAAAAGTGCTGTGGCTTTACCTTTTCTTGCAGGGAATGCAAGTTCCATATGGATGTCGTGTGCGCTATGAAGACCGAAAAAGTAACTCGCAATCCGGCTTGCTATATTCCACACTTCAGTCATGGGCATCCCCTAAAAATCATTGATGAGGAATGGAACACTAAGTGTTTAGCTTGCAGTAAACAGCGCTTGGACTCGAGCCTAATATATGGTTGCAAGAAGTGCAGGGTGTGGCTCCATAAGTCATGCGCTGAATTACCGCAGAAGATTGATCACTTCTTTCATAAAGATTGCCCGGGTCAACTCAGCTTGGTAGTTCGACCCCCCATGGAGCCCAGGCTAAGAAAGGTAAAGTGCCGGGCCTGTCACAAAGAATGCCAGGGGTTTATATTCCGCTGTGAGCTCTGTCGGTTTAAGTTGGATGTAGAATGCGCTTTAATGCCCTCTATCATTCCTGAAGGTACTCGGACAAAATATTTTCTGGGGCATGGGCACCCTTTACAGCTACTTCAAATCAATGGAGATGCTACAGCTCGCTGGTGCTCTGTATGTGAGAATCGTTGCGTCAATGCAATTTATGAGTGCAGTCCATGTGAGTTCTTCGTCCATGAATCCTGCACAGAACTGGCCCCAAGAATCTTTCAACCCCCTCACCCTTTTCATCCTAACCACCGGTTAGAGCTGCGCAACAAAGACAGATTCACGTGTGAAGCCTGTCTTAAAGAAAGTTCTGGCTTCACTTATGATTGCCATTCATGCCCCTTCAGCCTCCATGTTGGCTGTGCAAATCTAAAGCCCAAGATACAATTTGATGCTCATGAACACTACCTTTGTTTCTTTGACAGTTTATATGCCAGAGTTAAGTGCAATGCCTGCAGAAGAGAAATAGTCCCATATTCTGGCAAGAAACATGAAGGGGAAATGGAAATCAAAGAGGAAGTCGTTCGCTGTGTTCGTTGTAATTACAATCGACATCTTTTATGTGGCCCATTACCTTGCACAATCAAATCTGAGGACCACAAACATGACATCCAACTTGAGGATGAGCTTCGTGAAGACGAGTCAGGCATATACTATTGTGATGCTTGTGAGCAAAAAAGGAATCCAGAAGAGAGCATCTACAGATGTACACAAGCACGATGCCCATATGTTGCTCATTTTGATTGCATGAAATCTGAGGTATTTCTAGTCCCCTTTACAGATCAAGATATGTGTAACTTGTTGGAAAAGGTTACATTTAAGCCAGAAGCCCAGAATCAGATGTTTTTGTTAAAATAAAAATATGCACGGAAGCATGGTATAGTTTATATTTAATAGAGGATGGACAGGGGAGTAGGATTGGATATTTTGAGAAGGTTTATGGGACAACGATAGTTTCACTTAGTTTATGAAAATAATTTTATAATAGTTGAAGTGTTGGTGAGGGAGCATAATGTGTGGTTTTTATGGTTAGCTCCCTTACCCAAAACATGGAGCACTTGTTCCTTTATATAGCTGCCAAAGTTGGTGGTGGAAGTCTCTAAACTTCTCTAACATAAGATGAAACTTCTAGACACATGAGCCTTCTAGACACATGAGCTTGTAGACAATTCTAGAGACTTCTCTTACATGTTGGACATTTTCTTCTTTCTTCTAGAAAATGTTTTCTTCTTTCTTCTAGAAAATTCATCTAGGGAATTCTAGAGAATTCTAGAAGTTTACCAACTCTAGGAAATTCTAGAAAATGGATCACCATTTCCAACAGTTTTATGCAATTTTCATTCTGAATTAAATCTACATAATCCAATTTAAGAGTAAATGTCAAGCACAAGATAAGCATATCACAATGAACCATGGTATGGTTGGAAAATGGTGAGAAACTGAAGCACTTGGCCATAAGGAGAAGGAAACGATGGAAATATTCCCATCAGATCCAAGTCATAGATTAGAGTAGACCAGTGGACCTGTTTGGAAGTAAACAGTCTTCCTCTTCACATGTTCGTTTACTTTTGCTTCTTTGTGATGCCATAGTATGCTTAACTCGTGTTCCCTTTAATTGTGTTTGCTTGTCAGATCACACGTTTATTGAAGGGTGAGCAGAAAGATGTAGAGTTAAGAACCCTTGGCACACGCATTTCTGGGAAAATAATGAGTGAAGACCAGGAGATAACCGAGATCGAACCTCATGGTTCAACTGATGTTAGAAGGGAAATGGGCACTAAAGATGTACCCACATTGGAGAACTTACTAGATGCTTTCCTTGAAGAGGAGCAAATGAAATTCCCAGATGCTTTTCAGATCTTGACCAAGGAAATGTGTGGGTTAGGACTTGAATCTTTCTGGGAGACGCTGAACGGTGAGGGCGGCATTATAAAAGCTTCCCCATTTTCGCATCAAGCTTTCTCCCTGTTCAAGAACATGCTGGAGCCTGAGACAGAGAATTCACATTTCTCGATGACATTTTTTGAAAATGAGGTGCTTGTTGACGTTGAGGGATTCATGGTCGTCCAGAGCCTAGCCCCAGTCCTAAAAAATTTGCTGGAGAAGCGAGGAGATATAATTACGAAGTCTCGGTTGAGCTCAAATTCAAATAACCTGATCTTCACTATGCTGTGTGGGGCAATAAGGAGCATGTCCAGCACAAAAGTTGACCACCCCTTCTTTGAGACCTTGTTCTATAATTGGTGGAACCATGTTACAATGGCCAAACACGCCGGGTTCGAAACCCAGTTTTTCTTGGGTCATTTGGACAAAATCTTGCGAGCTCGCTTTGCTTTCCAAGCAGATAAAGTTCAGGAAGAAAAGCTGAAAGAGTTGGATGGTCAAATCAAAAACTGTCAGGCATCCTCGGAGGAATGGGCAGTGAAAGCAGCAGAACTGACCGATGCACGCTGGCAGTATCGTGAATCTGCAGAATCAAGCTTAATAAAGTTGCTATCGATTGAGGCAAAGAGACTTGAGGGTAACACGGTTGGCTCCGCTCTGTTGTGATGCTGTCCCCACCAAATTGTGGCGACTCTTATTTCATATGATGTCGTAAATAGCTTGGTATAGCAGTAATCCTTTTCTTCTTCTTTCGACTAGAGCAAAAATTTGGCTGTCTGGATATTTGGCTGTTGGTGAGACATGTTGCAGATATTGTTGTTTACCGATATGTTTTACCTTCACCTGAATCATATTATCCATTGGAATCAGATTACGTGGCTACTCTATTTCACATCTTGCTTCTTAATTCGATGAGTGGAAGATTTAGTGTAGAACTATTGGATACGTTTATCTAGGCTCGGCAGTTGAGCCGATGGCTGTTAAGACTAACAATAATACAATCTAAAAGGATGTATAGATTGATCCATATAACTTACCAACTTTTTTGCAGAATAACTCCAGTTATTGACAGATGAAAGTTTGATACTATCGATGCAAGATGCCTCATCATATAAATATTAAAATAAATCAAGACATAGAAGATGATGCACGCAAATTTTATAGTGGTTACGCTAAGATCAAGCTTACATCCATTTTCCCAGACTAATAATTACTAACAAGCTGAAATCCACTAATGATCCTGTAAATAGTTACAACAATGCAAGTATTGCTTTTACCTGAAAGATCCGACTATCAATCAACAAGTACTGTTAATACACTTGCACATCCTCAAACCACAAGTGAGTGGAATCATGATTTTAGAAAGCAAAAAAGCAAAGAAGTGACAATTTCAGCATTTATAGCTTTCCCCATTTTTCATACTTCCTTCAGCATGTATGGAGTCTCTTATATAATCTTCAATCTCTAATTTATCTATTGGAGAATCTTATTGGAAATGATAGACATGATTAACGGAGATTTGATTGCCCATGCAATCATATTTTCCTGGTAACGGTGAGATTGTCCCTAATAAAGTAAGCTATACTTGGCAATTACCTATTCCTCTAATTGAGTGAATAAAAATAGGCAAGATTTAAGAATTCTAAATTCTGAAGCTAGCTATTATTCCTTTTGACCTATAAATTTAGTCAAAGGAATATAGGGAGTTGCCTTTATCAGCAATCCAATGAGTCTATCCAAGGCACCCGTTAGTAATTTACTTACAAATCGCTATCCATTGGTCTGCCTAAACACATTAGCGATCACTACTTTACTCAGTTCACCTTATTATTGTCCCTCCAAGTCTTCACGAACTCCCTTTTCTTCTGGACTTATTCATCATTATCGCGGTTCATCCCACCTTTTAGCAATACACGAAGACGTGGGACAAATATGTAATCTTACGTGAAAGAGGAAGAATCCATCTAACGTGGGTTGAGGAAAAACTAAAATAATATGACGCATATGAGGAACATTTTAAATCGATAAGAAAAGGAATAAATATCTCATTCACTTGTTATCCTTGACTAACTAATTATACCCCCATCCGAATAAGGGCCGTGAGAGATGACTAAAATGAGCAACAAATTCAAATAAGAAAAAGCAGAGGCCGTTGATGATTTTTGGAAACACTACACGGGAAAAAAAATAAATGCAACTTCTAGGAATAGGGAAAAATGATATACATGCTTGTTGAATTTTGACTCAATGTGCAATGCCATTTCTAAATTTGTAATATATTCAATGTGATTCTTGAATTTTTTTTATACATATTCAATTTATTCCCATATGAAAATATTAATTATTATTCTTATATTAATTCAAGTTAACGGAATTTGCCGATTTGACTCCCAATTCAAAAAGTAAGTTTGAATAGTGGACAAAAAAATAATATTACAAGTGAATTATCCATGTAAAATATTTAATACAAATCATGATATAATAATCCATGCTATCAAATAATATGGATATTCCTTCTTTTTTCAAATTGAGCAAATTAAACAATTAAAATTATTTTTTTAAGGGAAAATTTCAAAAAAGGATCAAAGTGTTATTGTTTTCTCAAATGAGGGCTCGAAATGGACTTTGTTTCAAATAAGAACCTAAAATGGCCTTAGTTGTTTCAAATAAAAGTGAAGTGGCTTTGGTTGTTTCAAATAAGGACATGACCTCACCGATCGCCAATTGGCTAAATTTTCCAACCCCAAGGGTATTTTTGTCATTTTACATTTCAACTTTTTTTTTCTTTCCTTTTTTTTTTCCTAGTTCTTCTTCTTCCTTTTTGTCGGTGATGCCCACAAAGGGCTAAGCGAGGGTTGCCCCCACCAACGAGGGCCACCCATGCTGCCCACAAGTGACGGACGACCTCGCTTGAGCGTGGTGACCCTCACTCCCTCACCCAGCCCTTTGTGGGCATTGCCGGCTTGAGCCTAGCCACCAGCGAAGAGGAAGAAGAACTAGCCAAAAAATGGAAAAAAAAAAAAAGGAACAAATGGCAAATGACGAAAATACCCTTGATCGCTAGAAAGATGGGTTCTTATTTGAAATGGATATAGTAACTTCATGCTCTTATTTGAAATAAACATAACTACTTTAGGTCATTATTTGAAATAACATCAAATTTAAACCCTTATTTGAGAAAATGAAGGTACTTCACGTCCTTATTTGAAACAAGATCCACTTCGGGCCTTTATTTGAGAAAAAGAGAGTATTTCGAGTCCATTTTTGAAATTTTCCCCTTTTTTAATTGGAATTGAATATCTCACATGAATAAAACACGTATAATGTCTTTTTTGTCCACCATTCAAACATATCGGTTTGGACCGAGATTAGTAGAGAAGAGAAAATTAGACCCAAGGAAAGCAAAAAAAAAAAAAAAAGGAAGAGACAACCAAATCAGCCAATAAAAAGGATAAAAAAAAAAATCAACCTGATAATTATGATATTATTGAACCTTCCTCTCCCAATACGACTTACCGCTTCATCAGAACGTCTGCCAGCAAAACGACATAAATCTCTCCCTCTCTCTAGTCGGCAACGTCGCCTCCCGTTTGACGGGCCTCACACAAGATTGTGTTTGCTCGTGTGCTGGAAATTGTCGTGCGGTGAAATTGATGGGTCAATTGTTGTTTTGGGTGTTGCCCATATCGATTATGGCTGCTTGTCATGCTTGCTTTTTGAGTGGGAGAGCGACTTTCGAGGATGCCTTGAGCGAATTTTCCATCTTTGATTACTTCTAGTTCGCTTGAAATAGGAAGAAAGAAGTCGAAAGCACGAAATTTTGGTGTCCCGTTGAGAAATTAGGAAAGTTCTTTGGCTACGAGGGGATGAGAAGCAGGAATCGTGCGTTCCACTTCATGTTGGTTTGTTCAGTAGAGCGAACCCTTTATTGAGTAAATCATTTGGGATGTTGGTTTCGACCTTTTGTGATGTCGGACTGCTACATGGTTCCGTTATCGGCAGTCTGATTCTTTAAGGATCTAATTCGATTTTGTGTGTTGTCGGCGGTTGGATAAGACGGGTGAACTGGAAGCAAATTCTGCTGCTTTTTAGAAGGATTTTCGAGTTCTGGTTTCATTAGATCGCGTGGTTTCCTCTGTTCTTGTGCCTAATCCATCTCTCTTCTCTGATGAACTTTCTACACCGGTTCTGTTTCTGTAATATTTGGGTATTTTCTTTGAGCCAGTCAAAGAGGTGGTGGGATCCATCTTTGTAAAACAAGAAAAAAAAAAAAAGAGTTTTGAAAAGTCAAGGAAGAAAACAAAAAGGAAGGGGAAGTGATATGAAAAGGGGAAGAGGGGTGCTCAGTTCTTAAGCCCGAGACTCGCACAGAAACCAAAGAAAAGAAGGGACGAAAAGAAAGAAGAAGAAGAAGAAAGGAAAAACAAAGGAAAAGAAGGGACGAAAAGAAAGAAGAAGAAGAAGAAGAAAGGAAAGAGGATTTGTGTGTTTATGCCACAGGACCTTGCCAAGCCGATTCAATCACGTATTGTAATGCTCGGTAAGTATTCAGGCTCCTTCATTCGTCCAATAGGACTGGTTTTCGGAGTTAGGGTATAAATTCAAGGTTAAGTTCATTTTGAGCTTTGAGGTTGGATTAAGGAGTTTTTGGAGCTACCATTTTTGTGGAAATAGTAATCTAGGACATGCACTATTCATCACGCGTGGGAAATTTCAAATTTTTATTTTGGGCAAACCGTAAGCTCAAGTTCCATAGATTACAAATGGCTTGGTTGGGTTTGATCTAGGGCATTTAGGGACCTTTTGTTGTCAGTTTTTGATTTGATTTTGGGTTGGTTAATTTGGGATTCTTGTAGTGCATTGAAATGGCTTTCTATTGATTATAAGTACATTTGAAACAAGGTTCGATTGAGAGAGTTATGACGCGACTAAGTTTTGCACTCAAGCTTCACATTACAAATGGCTTGAATAATAGTTTTGAGTACACGATTTGTTAACGCGTGGGAGTCGTTTTGGTAGTTGTAGTTGAGGTAACGTATTACTCAATTTTAACATTGTTTCTCACTTATTTGATAGGATCACGAGATCAACAATTTGAATAAGGTTTGTTATTTGGTTTTGGGGCATCCCTAAGTGAGTGGTATTGATAATTAATACCCATGTATGGAGGTAGAGTAACTCAATATATACATGTACATGAAAGTGATAACACATTTGTTGCATAAAGCTGAATGGAGTTGTGCGATGGTTCGATAAACTTTTCTTGAAGAGTTATGCATATTATTCCGTACATTTAAGATATGGAATTGGTTCTTTGATGATTTGGGAAATGTTTTAATGAAAAAGACGTTTCGATACGTTATTGATTTACGATATAGATTCTGAATTGTTTTTGGGGAGAGAATTGATTTGTGAAAAGTTATGTTTTGGTTCATGAAGTCAATTGTAAGATAAATTGGTCAAAGGTTAAGTACTACATGCTAACTTATCTTTGTGGGAACCACCTCCAAAGCCTCGTAGTTAAGGGCTAAGTGCTACGTGATAGCGTAACTTTGTGGGAGCCACCTCTAAAGCCTTGTACTATTGACATGTGGGGCCAATTCCATAAAAAAAAAGCACGAACTTTAGGATTTGGGACAAATCTGGCCCGAACTTTATTTTGTCTAAAAAAAAAGCACCAACTTTCATTCGTGTCCCAAATCTGGCCTGCCGTTAACTCTCCTTCATGGTCATCCGACCTGGCATTTCCACGTCAGATATCTAACAAGGAAAAATTGTTCTGGGCTTTCTCTTCTTTCTCTTCTTCTTTGAACGCATGGCTCATGAGTTTGGGGAAAAATTTTTCTAGGGTTTCATTTCGTTGGTGAGTTCAGGCGCGAGAGTCTTCAATCTATTGGAAGATCTCGCGCACTAGCTTGCTCGGTCATTCTCTCACACGGAGACGCTCGCTCTTGTACATACACACGTTCGATCGCTCGAAGACGTCCTTTCCGTCGGAAGTTTTGGCCTCGAAGGATTTATGCTTCCTTAAGATCGAAGGACAGAGCATCAAAAGGTATTCTCCTCCTCCTCCTCCTCCTCCTCCTCCTCCTCCTCCTTCTGTGTACGGTTTCCTTTCTTCAGCGAATAAGTGCGCGGGCAATCTTCAATCCGTTGGAAGATCTCGCGCCCTGACTTGCTCGCTCAGTCTCTCACACGGAAACTGTCACTCTCGCACATATTCACATGTGTTCGCTTGGAGACATCGTCTCCCTCGAAAATTTTAGGCTCGAAGGATCCGTGCTTGCTTAAGGGTTGAAGTCGACAGAGCGTTGAGAGCGTTGAAGGCATTCAACTCTTTGTTATTGGACATATTAAATTACGGTCACCATGTGCTCGATGGTTTGTCTAGAAGTGATCTACCTCACAGGAATTGAAGTTGAAATTTTCTAGGCTTAATGAACTTGTGAATTTGCTAGGTCTTTAGAATCTTATGGCTTGGAATGAATTTGATCATGGCCATAGGTGGATATGTCATGACTTGGGAGTCTTGGACTTTGTTGATACTTTCATGCCTATCGAGTAATTTGTCTTCTGTTGTCTACAGGGGCATATGAAGAATGGGTGATAAAATTTGGAAAAACAAGACTTGTCCATCCTAATGGAAGTGTAAAAGTGCAGCGTGCTAAGGTGAAGTGTCGTGTTTGTGGGGAAGAGAAACAGAGGAGAATTGATAATGCTTGTAGAGCTCTACGACTTCTTCGGACGGCTTGCATAGTTTGGCCAAATTCAGCCACGGAGGTGCTTTTAGCTGGGTCATTTGATGATTGAGCCACCCAGGTTAGTTCTCATCATTGGGATCTATGTAGTTCATGGTAAACTTTGGAGTAGTTGTGATTTTCTGTTGTGATATATTTGCTTTGAGCAGTTTAGCTACTGGAGTTATAAAAATAGAAAATTCTTTATGAAGATATGAATGAAAGTTACTAAATTAGAGTAGGCAAACATCATCTATGAGCTAATTATTGAACTTATATGCAAATTTTATGTCATGTTTAAAAATATTTTATTGAGGCATTTCCAGAGAAGTGGAACATTTTGTTAGGATAATGACTCGATTGACAAAACCACTAGACACTTAAGTTTTCTAGGAGAATTGCCTCGTAAACATTTAAAAGTATCAGGAAGGACACTTGGGCATTTAGTACACCATGATTTTCCTAATTAGTTTGTAGATCAAGACAATCAATCTAAGCCACCTGGGAATTTATTATGCTTAATTGGACAGCTTGGGTGTTTTATTAGAACTGTCAAACTATGCATGTAAATTGTCAAAAATGAGACTTACAGAGCAGATTGCGAAACGAGGGAAGTTTGGTACTTTGCAAGTATCGCTTCACCAATATAAGTTACATGTTACATGATAGTACACTTTCCCCCTAACATCATGCTGGTTATTTATAGTTATCTGCAATGTGCAAAAAAAAGAAACAGGAAATGCTGCAGCTAATATTTTTAGCCATAAATATAGCATAAAATTTGATTTGCCCACTTTCTTTGGTCTATTTGCTAATTCCATAGGATCTTGGTCCAGCTTAAACCTGGCCTTTTGCACTTCACCACATTCATCTTATGGAAGATTTAAAAGAAGCAGAATGCCTAAGAGCTCGTGGTACAAATCCTAAGCACAAAATGTCCCATAAACAGTATACAATTCACTTTGCAAACAGAGTAGCCTGGCTGCAATCAACTCTTCATTCATTGTCATGTCTACGATCATATCTTTTTGGGAAGCTCAAATTCCCTTACTCCTATTTTATCATTTTGGATTAGTTCAAATAGTTATGTATTTCAAATGTATCACGCCCCGAACCCCGAGCACGCGCACATCCCACTGCGGTCGATCAAATGCGACATTCCCAGGTAGTGTCGCCGACCCCATTCATTTAATAATGCACAAGCGGAACGTATTACAAAACCCCTAACAATAAAATACGGGATAGAAAAGCAGGGAGCAATTTCACAACCAATCACTTACATAATTTAACGGAGTTACAAACGAAGGCTTACAGCCAAAAGTCTACAAAAGACCGGCTCTTAAAAAAGGAATTGTCCTACGACCTACAAGTCAGACACGTTCTCCAATCCTCCTGACTTCACCTCCACAACTCCTCAAGGCCAACCAAAGCTATTTGGCCGCTCCGTCCACCAGGGACCTGAAATTTTAATCCCACAACCGGGATGAGACGATGTCTCAGCAAGTTCAACCCCCTAAACCCTTATTAGAAAGAAAATACGCCCCAGGTGGCCTAGCCACATCGCATAGAAGACTTACCTTGCATTAGCCTTCATCTGCAGGTTAGCACAGTTTATATAATTCAACCACGTGCAATTCTAATAACTCAACAACGGAGATACAATCACATCATCAGCACAGCTCAATCATGGGGATCGTCTCTGCGATCAATCGACTCGGTCGATTACATGTCATTCAAGTGAATCAATTACTACTTCCAATCTCGACCCTATAGGAAGACTTAATAACCAGTGGCAATCACGGCCCCACTCGGCACGACCTTTAATTAGTGGTCCATCACGGCCTCACTGGGCACGACCTCTCGTAGGTGGTCCATCCCGGCCTCACTGGGCACGACCTCTCATAGGTGGTCCATCACGGCCTCACTAGGCACGACCTCTAATAGGTGGTCAATCACGACCCCATTAGGCACGACCTCTCTTAGGTGGTTCATCGCGGCCCTATTAGGCACGACCTCTCATAGGTGGTTCATCACGGCCTCACTAGGCACGACCTCCAATCGGTGGTTAATCACGGCCTCACTAGGCACGACCTCTAATAGGTGGTTAATCACGGCCAATCTCTCATCAATTCCTACACTTAGGGTTTTCTAAAGAATCCTCATAAATCGCAATCACACTCAAATCGCCATAACCAATCATCAATTTCACATTCTACATGCACAGCAGCGATCGGCACGAAATTCTGAGAGAACAAGGTCCGGCAAAATTTTCGGAATTTAATAAATAATTAAATTTATTCCGAAAATTAATTAAATAATAATATTTGTATTTTTCGCAATCCACATTCAATTTATAATATTCGACCATCGATTTCAAAATCCGAATACACAGCAGCGATCGGCACGAAATTCTCGAGAATTTAGGGTTAAGACAAAATTTTCGGAATTTAATAAATAATTAAATTTATTCCGAAAATAATTAAATAATAATATTTTAATAATTTCGAATAATGATATATTATTAAATTATTACATAATTTTCAAATATTTAAATAAATCAAAAGTAAATTCTTTTATGTCACATCAAGGCTTATATTAATATAAACCTTCATTTAGCCTTAAATTAAACTCACTTTAAGTTAATTAAACACATTAATATAATCCGCACTTAAATTAATTAAACTAACCACCTAATCACAATTAACATAAACTAAGCACACCTAAAGCATAATTAACCCTCTAAGCGAGGTTTAGTGAGTTAAACTCACCGGATTAGCGAGCTAAGCGGATCGAAACGACGGGGACGCCGAGGAGAACAACTTCCCTCAAAGCGGGCCAAGCATCCGGGCTCGGGAAGGCGGCCAAAACGGGCCAAACGCCCGCTGCACACCCATTTTCTGCAACTTCCGGTGGCCGCTGGTTAGGGGCGGATCCGGCGGCGATTCGGCGGAGGAACGGCGGAGGAGAGACCGACGGGGCTTGGACGGTGGCACACGGCGGCCAAGCGGGTCTCACGGCGGCCGGAGGTGAGCTAGACGAGCTGAACAGCTCGCTGGGATGGCGAGCTAAGCGAGAGGGAGGCCGGAACCACGGCCAGGACGACGGTGACGCGGCGGAGGGGCGCGAGCGGCGGACGACACGCAAGGGGTGCGCGACGGCGGTCCGGCTGGACCGTGAGCTACTCCGGCATTTCCAAATCTGCTGGTGCGTCGAGCTGCGACGGAAATGGAGGAGAGGGGGCGACGGTGGCGCGGGTGATGGTGTGGACGGACGGCGAGCAGCTCGGCGGCGTGAGGCGGTGGCGAATCTCGCTCCGGCGGTGGCTGCGACGGTTGCTGCTGCTCTGGTGATGTCCGAAGAAGAAGAAGAAGAAAAATGGCCATGGAGGAATCGCATGGGGGGAGAGGAAGAAGAGAGGGAGGAGAGAGAAGAAGGAGGGGGCCCTTTTTCTTTTTCTTTTTTTCTTTTCCTTTAATCCACAAAAAGGCCCACCATGACCTCATGCATGATGTCATACTCCACTCACTCCCACAACCACTTCCAATGGGTTTACTTCCATTTTCCGCCGGGGTCCAATTTTTGTACATCAAATTTCTTCAATTCTCATCAATTCTCTTTCAATTGAATCAAATTGAAGTCCATAAAATTAATCCAATGTCACCACACTTCAATTCACATCTTCACTTGTCCATAAAACCAACTTAAGTCCCAAAAGCGCGACCAAAAGCGGCCTACTAGTTTCTCGAGCCAAATTAGCCATTTCTTGATTATTTTGCTGAGAAGCTCGGCTTGCATGAAAAATCTTCCGAAGATAAGTCAATGATCCTAAAATGATTTGTGACACACCCAGACTTCCAATTTCTGAATTCGATCTCAATTCCACGGTTAATTTCACTTTGACACGATACTAGCCGGCCCAACCTACCGGGTAGCCTTTAGAAATTTTCATGCATTTGACCTGTGGTTGATCATCTCAAGCCACAATGTACATCTTTGAAACATTGGCAACTTTCGGTTGTCGGGGTAATCTCAAGGTTTCAAATACGAACACAGGGTACCCAATCGATAGAAAAGTCGGTCCAATGTCAATCGACAAGAATTATGCAATCCTGTGGAATCACCCACACTCAATCACATGCCTCTTTTGAGTCGACCTATCTCCGGTCTTTAATCGATTTTTATTTGTGTCGTAATGACCCTTGCAGATTAGCTCGGTCGAAAGGTCGCTTCCTGGTCAAATTCTCGAGTCTGATGCATTAGAAACTCTTAACGGCTTCACCCGATAGACTAGTTTTCACATGAGTGGCCGACTCAAGGAAAAGAACTATATGCGTGCCAACGAAATGCCCGTCTCAATTTATTGAAAATAGAATCGGAAAATCGGGATGTCACAAAATGTGTTGTCATGTGTTTAGATATTGGGAGCCAGAACTTATTCTTTTCCTTAGAGCTTCTGATCAATAAGCTATTGTTGTGTGAAATGCTTCTTCACAATGTGAAGTGTGTCGTCACTTTTTATTATGCCTTACAAATAGTAGAGTTATTGATGTCTTACTAGGAATTTGATTAGCATGATAAGTCCAACATTGAACTTTAAATGTCTAATTTTTTGCTCTACCTCTGTTTTATAGGATTGGGCTAGTTGGGATTCTAGGTTGATTGTCGTTTTACTTGTGGAGAATTGAAGTGTTGCAAGTTGAATAAGAAGTAATGGTGAGTTCATTCAATTGTTCACCCTTTACGTCTGAATATTGTTTTTAGTTTTCAGCATGTGACTTTGTGTTTTTTACACAGAATGAAAGTGACAGTGACGAGGGTTCATTAGACTTATATGATAATGAACTATATATATCCGATGATGAAGAGATCAATACAAGGGAGATGAGGAAAGAATTTAGGGAAGCAATAATAGAGGAGGTGGATGATAGTAGAGACTTACTGAAGGTTCCATCGATATAAGAATGGAGGAGGAGGTTGGTCTTTGTTCCACACGATAGGGGGGATGATGATGAAGATGCAATATTGGATGATGAACTTCTAAGTGGTCCCGATATTGATGATTTTGAAGTAACTAATAGCACAATTGGACAAATGGTTAATAGGTATGATCCTATGTGTGACCATAATGAGAATATGTTTAGTCTAGGCATGAGATTTGAATCTCATGAACAGTTCAGGAATGCTGTGCGAAAATATGCTGTGATTAATGGATTTGACATTTTTTGGCCAAGGAGTCAAAAGAAAAGAATGGAAGCAAAGTGTGCAAATGGCTGTGGTTGGAGGTTGTATGGTAGTTGGGTTCAAGCTGAGAAAACTTTTGTAATAAAGAGAGTTGGAAGTCTGCATAGCTACAATAGAAGCCTCACAAACAGGCAAGCCACTTCTACATGGCTTGCTCGAGAGTACATGCCTAAGATTAGAGCCAAACTCACTTATTTAGCTACTGAAATGCAAACAGATGCAAGAGAAAGATTTGCCCTGATCCTTAACAAAAAAAAAAAAAAAATGCTATAGAGCCATATGGACAGCCCTTAATCATATAAGAGGGCCTATAGGAAAGCAATATGATATGCTAAGATCTTATTTGGCGGAGCTCAAGAGAGTTAGCAAAAATGGAACATTCATGATGGAGGTCAACCCAGCAACCAAAGTATTTGAGAGGTTTTATGTAGGCTTTGATGAGTTGAAAAATGGGTTTTTAGCAGGATGTAGGCGTGTCATAGGCTTGGATGAGTGCTTCCTTAAGACTGGATTGAGAGGTATGTTATTATGTGCTATTGGACGAGATGGAAACAATCAAATGTTTCCAATAGCTTGGGCAGTTGTGGAAGTTGAGTCCGAGGCATCATGGACTTGGTTTCTCACTCGGTTATTTATTGACTTGAATGTGGGCATAGGTGAAGGTTGGACTTTTATCAGTGATAAGCAAAAGGTGATTTCTCACTTTTTTTATTTTATTACCATTACACTACACTAGTACAATCATTGCCGTGACATATTTCTTTTTCATTGGTTGATTTTGATTGCAGGGAGTAATGAATGCAGTTTCATGGCTATCGCCACAAGCAGAACATCGAAATTGTGCAAGACATATATATGCTAATTGGAAAAAACAGCATAAAGGGGATGCTTTGAAGAATCTCTTCTGGAGGGCTGTGAGGTGTACTTTTGAAGCTGATTTTGACCTGGTAATGGCAGATTTGAAGATGGAGTGCCCTAAAGGTTATGAAGACTTCATGAGACAAGACCCTAAGCACTTCTGCAGGGCTTTCATTAGGACAGGTACTAAGTGTGATGCAGTTGAAAATAATTTAAGTGAGACTTTTAACGGATACATTTGTATACCGAGAGCAAAACCCATTCTTGAGATGCTTGAAGAAATACGAGCCATGCTGATGGAAAGGATGACAGAGAGAAGCCAATTAATGGTTGATCGAATGGATCCAATTTGCCCAAGAATTAGAATGAAGTTGGAGAAAACTAAACTGGAGTCTAGATATTGTTTTGCTAGAGCATCTTTGGGGAATAAATTTGAGGTTGAAGGGGATGGCAATAGATTTGTGGTTGACTTGGCTAGAAAGACTTGTGCTTGTAGGGAATGGGATATCTCTAGAATACCATGTAGACATGCCATATGTTGCATTGCTTTTATGAAGTTAGAGATCAATGATTATGTTGATGATTGCTTTAAGAAAGATGCTTATGAAAATTGTTATAAATTTCCCTTCCCGGTCATGAATGGGGAAAAAATGTGGCCCAAAGTTAGTGGTGAGCCAATCAAACCCCCACCTTACAGAAGGAAAAGGGGTAGAGAGAAGAAAAATAGAATCAAGGATAAGGATGAGCGAAGTAGTGATGGTAAGAAGTTGACGAAAGTTGGAATTCAAATGCAATGTTCAAATTGCCTTCAATATGGGCATAACAAGAAGACATGCAAGAATCCTATGACATCAAGGCCACCCAAAGTATGTCTTATTGGACAATTTTGTAATTGTTAATTAAAATTTTTGTTGGGTTGTTATGAATGATAACATTGCTATTTCTTGTGTTTTTCCACATGTAGGCAAAAAGAGGAAGACCAAAGAAAGTTGATAAAGCTAGTGGTGCACAGGCTAGTTCACAGGCTAATAGACCATCTAATAGGGACTCCACTATCATCAGGAAGGAGAGAGCACAGGCTAGTGCTTTATCAAGCATAATTTTACTTTCATATCATGTGTATATTGTCATTAATGTTTTATGCTCATTTTGTTTCTTTAGGCTCGACAAGGTTATGGACTTTTCATATCCGAAGCTACTGGGAATTCTTATTTAAGGGTAATCTCTATCTAAAGTTTTATATATATATATCGAAAAGAAAAGTGAGTTCATTTGTTTTTTTTTTTTCTTGTAGATGCCTGGTAGTGATAGAGTTATTGACATTGGAGGTCCATCTATTTCCAAAAGGCAGGCAAGAGCAAGGAATGTCGTTGAAGTTTCATTAGGCCAATCTTCCATTGATGTCTCGGAACCTCCATGCACTCAAGAATCTGGAATTGGTGGTTAAAGATGCAATTGTGGACCTAGAAATGCTTGTGTAGTGCCTACTACTTGATGTTGAGTTGTAGACTAAAAAGTGCTAGTTTGATGTTGTCTATAGATTAATTTGGCTATGCATTGTGTTTGGGGATTTGGCAATGTCCTTTTGTATTTGCGATATTTTTGCTATGCACTATGTGTTTCAGCTGGTTCAGAAAGCTTGACAAAAGTGAGTTTGGAACATTTGGATTTTGCAAACTTAGTTTTTGTAGTTTACATCTTCAAGGGAGAGGTTGATTTGAATCTTGTTGAACCAGTTTCTAGCTTATGAATATTCTTCACATCGAGTGCAAACTGGTTGAGCTGATCAGGAGCAATGTGATTTGTAATTTACATCTCGACATGCTTGAATAATTGTGCATATGGTGTGCAATGATAAGCGTCTCGAATTCTGGAAATGTAGGCACTATGGCAGGATGAGGAGGGAAATTTCCACAACGACAATGCAATTCGATCGATAAGACAAGGGAAACAGATTCGGTTTTAGCATTTTTCTTCCTTACACAATTTGCGCGGGCTTGACCATGTACGAGATAGTTGTATTTGCAGATGTTAGCATCAGTTTTGTTAATTTCAGTCTTGACTTTTTGACACTTACTCATTAATATCATCAACCAACTTCGATTCAACTTGCTTTGGGACATACCGCTCCGCCTGTGCTGGTTTCGTTGCTCTTGGTAGGCCCATTTCGGACTATTGGATGACAAGCAAGAGAGTTGACGCTTATGACTACACCCGGTTGTTGTGGTAAGCCTACATATTCATAGTCTTTAAAGTAACATTTTAGTTGTTATGCATACCGCAATGGGTCGAGCCTCGCTCTCGAATCTTGTGCTACAAGTAATATATGTAATGTACAATTTCCTTGCTCCAGTTAGATTCGTAGATGAGGCTAGCACTTTGTTGAGGTATATTCTGACAGTGTTTAACCTGATTTATTGGACATTATAGGAATGTGCTTGCCTATATTTGACCTGTTGATGAACCACATGCACCTTCCTACTGTTGTTGTTCTTGTTGGAGTTCAGAAACTGATGTTGGCCTCCTTACAGTTTTATTTACCAGGGACCAGATAACTTTCATGACCAGTATGGATGTCGTGGATATCATACACTTAATATATGGGATTTTGATATTGCTTCTTTGATTTGCTTCATCTTGGAGTTTCCTAGCCACAAAAAATTGATGTTTCATAAGAGGGAAACATAAAGACTCGAGGTTGTGTTGAATGATACCATAAGAATGGGCAATTACTCTATTAAAGCTTCTCAATTAGTTCTAATCACGAAGAGCAGTTACTCAACTCTTGCTTTTCTTGTTGGATTTTGCAGATGTTTATTATTCTATCCTGCACCATTGCTGTGGGGACTAATCTTAGCCAGTTCATCTGCATCGGTAGATTTACTGCTATTTCTTTCCAAGTAATTGGCCATATGAAGACTATCCTTGTCTTGATCATGGGCTTCCTCTTCTTTGGGAAGGAGGGTCTCAATCTCCAAGTAGTCATCGGCATGATCATAGCTGTAGTTGGAATGATCTGGTATGGCAATGCGTCATCTAAGCCTGGGGGGAAGGAGCGCCGAAGCCATTCACTTCCTACCAGCAGACAACATAAACACGGTAGTTTGTTGGAGTCCACCGAAATAGATGGGAAAGTTTGAATATTAGTGATTGCCACTGAGCGAACATACAAGATAGCCGACTCCAACTTATCATCCGAGATTAGAAAACCGGTGTTCCTTTTCTTCTCCATTGTTTTTCCTCATTGAGTTATTCTTTGTTGTCCCCAAGCCGCTCCAAGGGAACAGATCTTGCTGAATAGGTTTAGCTGTGCTGCAAAAATTTTCCCTGCTTGATCATATAAATTATAGTAATTAAATTGTTGCTCATTTCATAATTATAAAAAGGTTTGGTTTCTTCATTCTTCTTTGTGGAGCAAGCTTGTCCAGGCTATTCTCTCGTTCTTTGGCTTAAAGGCAGCACTTCATGCATCTTTTGACTTTCAATCCCGTCATTTAGGGTTCCTACTTAGGTGAAGTGACTTTTTATTGAGAGGTCATCTATCTCTATGTAAAATTGCTGTAACGATAGCTCCATGGTCTATTTGAGGGGATGGACCATAACGGATGGTGGCGTTTCCATTTTCCCACAACTCTTCTGTAAAATTGCTGTAACGCACAAAATGGTAAAGCTTTACAATTAACGGACAAGATTTATTTCCTTTTTCCTTTTTTTTTCCTATTCGATTGGTCATCGAGGAGTTGGGATCGATCACCCAACATCTCGAGACGAAGATTCGATTGGCAGAGGCTAAAATAGAGAATAGCCTCTTTCTCTCGTCTCGCTAATCCGAGAATGACGGTGAAACAAAAACGTGCAATGAGCAAAACGTGCGATGAGCAAAGGAAGGTGAATGTGTCCCCTAGTCAGTTCATGTGGCACGATAAGGGTTGAAGATTCTAATATACACATAACATTACCTCAACAGGAAAATCTGGTGGACCAAGCAAATATCGAGTAAACGAGACAGGGATGCCAAATAGATCAACGTCCACGCCTTCGTGGCTGTCAATGAAAGATTCATAGGTGGAGGCTAGTAATGTACAACAAAAAACCGAAACAGACTGGAATGCGAATCTTGGACTTGTCGATTGTTATCAAAATTGAACATCTCAATGGCTTCCACGGAAGGAATGTAAGAGGATAAAGAAGATAAAGCCCCTCGTCACCGCAAAACGCCCAAATAACCAATGTCCTTTCCCCCCACGATTTGAAGTATTATCGTCTAGCATTAAAGTAGTTCAAACCTTTGCAAGTCCACTTTAGATGGCGACAATTATATGCAAGTTAGGTACTTAACATTCATCTATTGATCCCCGAAGTTTCATATGCCTGAGTGACAGCCGAATTTTGATGGCAACACCTGATATACTATCACATCCCATAAAAATGACAGAATACATGTCCAATTTACTTGCAAGCTGTATGGAATCCATGACATTGTTAGTTATGGTCTAAGTTTCAGTAGCTGTTGGTGAATGTGCCCCCATTGATTCAAAGGCCTAAAATTTGTTGAAAAGACGCCAATCAATGTGGTATATACATATCAAAAACCTGGCATAAGTTTACAATTGTGTAAAAGAAAAGGGCAGAAGGATCTATGTAATCATCCTCCATCGGTTATAAGACAACGAATCTTCTCGTGTAAATGTTTGTGTCAGCTCTCTCTTTCGGATGGCTTTGTGATAATGAGCAAGTTATTATCATATCCATTGTTATGAACAATTGGCCGCAATGGATCGATCCTCCATGTTCCATCGACTATGAACTTTATCTGCATCAGGAAGACCACGGAGGTTATGAAGCTCATCCAGAGACAGCAACTGCTTGTAATTTTAGACCGCCTTAGACTAAATTGAGAGAAGACCTACCTCATATCTTCCAGGATACAACTGGAGGCACATGGAGAAAACTCCGGTGCTCGACTTCTCCATCTTTCCCTGCAATGAAGCACATTACTCTACTGAGCATCATTTAGAGAAAGCTACTCGTATGTATGAACCACAAAACATAAATCTAAAAGCATGAAGTCTGAAGAACTTCTCGACTCATATAAAGCGGATCCCGACCCCCTTTCTTTTAACCAGTGCACATGATGGGATAATATGCGCATTGGTGAGGATTAATCGAGTTGATATGTTTAGATCCAATGTTAAGACAAAAACGAAACTTTCACAAAGACAAAAAGAAGAAATGTTATTAAGTTAAATTTGTTAAGACGCCAAAGGCTTGAGAATCATCGATGCTTCAAACAAAAAGTTGACTGCCTGATTTTTGAAGGCAAGATGGACTAGACATGCATTGACCGCACAGATAATAACATCCTACAAAAATGCTTTGCGCTCCTACTCGGCATGGATGAAACAACAATTTAATAAACTTGAAAATTATGAGTAAAGATCGATTCATGTGCCTGATTCACTCGATATCATCCAATCTGGGTACAAAAGATAGGCATTTTCATAGTCAGGGTACCAAACTTCCACGAGCAAAATTGAAATGTAAAACTCATATGTACGCCACAACTAGAGCTCCACGGGCATTATACCATGCTATTGCAGGTAGATTCTAATTTGACTGCCTATCACATCTGCAATGATTTGAATACCAGTCCATACTAGCTAAACTGCTCAAAGCAAATATATGGAGCAACCAAACAGTTCACAACAGAAATCACAACTACTCCAAAGTTTACCATGAACTACATAGAACCCAATGATGAGAACTAACCTGGGTGGCTCAACCATCAAATGACCCCAGCTAAAAGCACTTCCGTGGCTGAATTTGGCCAAACTACGCAAGCCGTCCAAAGAAGTTGTAGAGCTCTACAAGCATTATCAATCCTCCTCTGTTTCTCTTCCCCACAAACACGACACTTCACCTTAGCACACTGCACTTTTACACTTCCATTAGGATGGACAAGTCTTGTTTTTCCAAATTTTATCACCCATTCTTCGTATGCCCCTATAGACAACAGAAGACAAATTACCCGATAGGCGTGAAAGTATCAACAAAGTCCAAGACTCCCAAGTCATGACATATCCACCTATGGCCATGATCAAATTCATTCCAAGCCATAAGATTCTAAAGACCTAGCAAATTCACAAGTTCTTCTAGACAAACCATCGAGCACATGGTGACCGTAATTTAATATGTCCAATAGCAAAGAGTTGAATGCCTTCAATGCTCTCAACGCTCTGTCGACTTCAACCCTTAAGCAAGCACAGATCCTTCGAGCCTAAAATTTTCGAGGGAGACGATGTCTCCGAGCGAACGCGTGTGAATATGTGTGAGAGTGACAGTTTCCGTGTGAGAGAATGAGCGAGCAAGTCAAGGCGCGAGATCTTCCAACGGATTGAAGATTGCCCGCGCACTTATTCGCTGAAGAAAGGAAACCGTAAACAGAAGGAGGAGGAGGAGGAGGAGGAGAAGAAGAATACCTTTTGATGCTCTGTCCTTCGACCTTAAGGAAGCATAAATCCTTCGAGGCCAAAACTTCCGACGGAAAGGACGTCTTCGAGCGATCGAACGTGTGTATGTACAAGAGCGAGCGTTTTCGTGTGAGAGAATGACCGAGCAAGCTAGTGCGCGAGATCTTCCAACGGATTGAAGACTCCCACGCCTGAACTCACCGACGAAATGAAACCCTAGAAAAAATTTTCCCCAAACTCATGAGCCGTGCGTTCAGAGAAGAAGAGAAAGAATAGAAAGCCCAGAACAATTTTGCCTTCTTAGATTATCTGACATGGAAATGCCAGGTCGGATGACCGTGAAGGAGAGTTAACGGCAGGCCAGATTTGGGACACGAATAAAAGTTGGTGCTTTTTTTCGAGACAAAATAAAGTTCGAGCCAGATTTGTCCCAAACCCTAAAGTTCGTGCTTTTTTATGGAATTGGCCCTGACAAGTGTTGGTCAATGACTAAATGCTACATGATAACATAATTTCGTGGAAGCCACCTCTAGAATCTTGTACTATTAATATGTGTTGATCAAGGGTTAAGTGCTGCATGATGATGCAATCTTGCGGGATCCACCTCTAGGGCATTGAGATGTGATGTGGTACAAGTTTGGAAAATGGAATAGACCATTAATATGAAATATGACGAATTTGATTATTGAACTGAACTAACGATACTTGTTTTGATATTATGGATGAACGGGAAATTTTTTAATTGATATAGCAAGGTTGAAGAAATATATAACTCATTTTATTCTTATAAGTTATTATATTTTGAATCAACACAAATGAGTCATGTCTTTGAGTTTTAAATGTGCAATGTGGAGGTTGATTTGTTTAGAAGATTTATACTACTCACTGAGTTATGGTTGCTTACCTCTCTCGTTCCCAATCTTTTCATGTTTTTTGGTTAGTGACAATAGTACAAGAATGTTAATGACGGGGACTTTTGGGCATGGATTTTCGGATATAATTTGAGGCTACATCTTTCGGATAGAAGGATGGCTGTGTCATAGCCGTTCATACTAGGATTCAAAGTGTGGCATCTTTCCCTTTTAAATTTTGGCGGGCATTGGCGATCAGTGCTCCAATTGAGAGGTTACACAGTTCACCAACCTTTTGAGCGAATATTCTGGTGCTGAAGGGTTTTGCATGTATGCCTGTATAGTCTCTTCATATCTTTTTTCCATAGCCGGGTTACTTAAATTGATCTTCTCATCAATGTGATCACCTCTTTTTAGTTGGTAATTTGTACTTCGTGAGATTTATTTAGAATTCCTTCGTGCTACTTTGTAGTTCTTACTCGGACTGGATTACTAGGCTCTACCAAAAGATTTCAAGTATTAGCTACTTCCATAAACCAAAAGATTGTAAAGTAGGATTTGACATTGAAGAGAGAGCACACTTAAGTTAAGACCTGAATTTGTTTAGGAAGCTGGATGCTTTCAGGATTGTTTCCTTAGAGAAACATCTATGGCATTATGAGCGAGACGTCCTTTGCCCAATTTACGCAGGGACATCCCTTAGAAATGCATTTGAAGAGATTTTATTTGATAAGTATCAGGTTGCTATTCTCCTACAAATATGACAAGCATGTTTATTGCATTGTGCATAATCTTTGTCATGGTGTGCAATTGCAAGTCTTATTACTAACTTCGGGAGAAAAATAGCAATAATGCCATAACTTTCATATGACGCTCATTTGAGCGTCATAACTTTTTTTTTTTTTTCGCTCACTTAAATGTTCATTGGAATAAAATCGATTATTTGAGTAACATTTCTGGCAAATCATCCTATATGGATTTTTGAATTTTTTTTCTTTTTGAATTTTTTTTCTTTGGCTTTGATTTTTTTAGGATGGGCAAGGGTCACCGGTAACCCTCACCAATCACAAACCGTTGCCCCTCAACCTAGGCCTTTGCAGCTGAGGGCAAGGGCTACAACCGACGAGACGGCTATCACCAGATTTGGGTAAGGGTTTTGTGGCTGACAAGGATCGCGGTGCCCTTCACCAGTCTTAAAAGAAAGGAAAATAAAAAAATTCAAAAAAATAATAATAAATAAAATTAAATATTAAAAAATAAAAATAAAAATAAAAATTATCTATGTCAACGCCAGCAAATCCATGTGGGACGATCAATGTCCACTTTGGATTTTCCAGCGAGATAAATCATAAATGACACTCAAAAGATCAATTTTTCAAATTTATGATATTCAACTAAGTGAAAAAAATATGGCACACAAGTAAATACGGTATGAAAGTGGTAGCATTCTCACTATTCTTACCTCTACTAACTTCTGCTCCTTTTCTGAGACAACTTATGGCTATTTTTATTTCCACAGAATCTTTTTTAGCAGAAATAATTGGTCAATGATGCCTGCCTCAATATTAACCAGATTGAAGAAATTCACGGTCTTTCACACTGCATAATGATAAATGTCTATGACACGTATTAATTTCCTTAATTGTTTTTATTCTAAATGAAGTCTATTTGGTGATGTTTTCCTGCTCTCTTCATGTCATCTTCTTCCTTCTGTATATTCTGTTTTACCAAGCCATTTTTTTTTTTATAGATAAATTTCCTAGGAATATGGCCTCATGTTGCTTTGCTTTTCTCCTCTTTTTGTATGATGATAATTCCTTTCTAAAGAAGCTTAGAATTCTGGTGTTGCATGACTTGTTAGTTACACTAGCTTCACCCGTCTAATCTTAATGCAGAGAAATTGGGGATGGAGCATGGGATTCATGGTTTATGCCTCTTGATGAGCATGACTTCTGGAAACACTACCATTAATAAAGTATCGATAAATAAATGGGCAGCGCTATTTCCAATTTTCCACCCATAGTTTTGTTAAGACACCCCTTTGTCCTAGTTAACTTACAGAAATACCCTCCCCTTTATCCTTAATTTATTGTTTCTTATTTTGTTAGACTAATCCACAAAACTGCCTTTGTTTCTATTATCTTTCACATCAGTTTGATAATACAAATGATCCATTATATCTAATAAAGTATCATTTTACCATGCATCTTATTATCAATTGCCTAGACACTGTTGTCAATTTTAATATATGGTCTCATTTCTCAAATCACAAGATATTTCTATTTATTATAGTTTATGAACATATAATTAATTACCTATTTTTATCAAATAATATTAACTACATTTCAAAATCGAAAATTAAAATTCTTTTAATTATTTATAAAAAAAAATGGAAAAGAAAAAATGATCAAAATAATGAAAATGGTTAATTTGTTAGAAGCATGATCAAATTTCAAACATATTTATATTTATATCATACATAATTATTAACAAAGGATAAACACATAAAGGAAAAAATAAAGGGAAATTTCTTCCTGTATTTCGATTGTAAATATCGAGTGGATTAAAACTTTAAAATATGTTTAGAACTTTCCTCCAAAAAACTTTATGTGACTTTGAAAGTGAAGAAGGTGTAAATAAATTGTCAACCCTCATCTTGCAATTCTTATTAAAACATAAAAAGCTCAAAAGAAAGCACAAATCAATAATATTTAACTTAAAAAACCTACAAGCTTATTCTAGAAAACACCCACATGTCAATATCAGATAAATAGTTAGATTGAATATTAACTTTCAACTTTGAAGATTCCCTCAAACTTTTTGATAAAAAAAAATAGGCAATTGATTATATATTCAAAAGCTGTTAATACTAGAAATTTCTAACATTCCATGTAAATTTTGTGATTAAAAGTATGAGATCATAAATTAAAATTAACAACCTTCTCCGGGCAAAGTGATAATAGGATGAGGCTAAGGTAATATCTTGTTGGGTGAAATTTGACATTCATATTGTGAAGCTAATAAGATGAGAGAGATGATAGAAATAAAAAGCAGTTCTAAGAAAAGTAGCCTAATAAAAGAAGAAACAATAAATTGAAGAGAGAGGAAAAAAAGAAGAGTATTTCGGTAAGTTCATTGGGAAAATGGAATGTCTTAGCCAAAATATGGGCAGAAATAGTACCACCCTAAATAAATATGGGAAAATATATTTGATATTTATAATTTTTTAGTCCAGGAAAGTACATGAAACAAATTCTGAACTGAGGGACGAAGGAGATGACTACGGACGTCCTCCTCAAGGCAATCTTTGCTGGGGCGGCAGCTTGAGCAAGCACGAGGGGAGTCCGCACAACAAATGCATTCCAAATTCGCAGTCCCTGCAGCACAGGACCGATGATTTGCAAGATTCGTGCAAGCGTCGCCCCGATAAAAGCTTGACTGCTTCCGGCAACTGATTAGGGAAAAGGTAATAGAGAAGAAAATTTCTTAAATAAAATGTTAGGATATCCAACGCAAATAATTATTAAGTGAAAGGACAATAAGAATATATAATCCTCGTAAACAAACAATATTAGATATTTTAACGTCCATTTTACATGCAAGCCGGGTCAAAGACGAAACAACTTTCGAATGGGACTTCACATGAAAAAGTGTTGCAAAATCTAGACCCATTAAATGGAAGAAAAAAGAAAAGAAAATTAAAATAAAAAATAATTATAATTTCGATTTTTATAAATATATATTATTTTTTTGTAAAGTTAAAGAGGGAAGAGAGAGATTGTGAAGTTTTGGTTGAAAATGGGTTCTAAATCCAACTCATTTAAGACCCACTTAAGACTCACTTAAACCCACCTAGCTTAAGTCTTTAATTGTTAAAACCCATTTAACTAATTTTTTCCAAAAATAAGTAACCCATATATAACCAATTTATGATTTAAATGGGTCATATATGGGTCTAAAACCCATTTTGCCACCTTTAGCAAAATCTTATAAAAAAACTTAAGTTAATAGATGGAGGGAGATTGTCTGTATAATTAAAGCCATATAATTTCTAACATAAAAGGCACCTAGATAACTACTCCATACCTAAAATGAATTTGCAATGGTCAAACCCCACTATTCTAAACGCTTAAACGATTCAAATCAAAAGATATCATTGCATAAAACCACTCGAGGCAAAGTAGGAATACGACAACACATGATAGGTTTTGAATTGTTGTACCTCATCAAAGAAGTTGAGGCAATACGGTGACCAAGTTTTGATGTCATATGCCGAGATCCAAATAGAAGAAATTTCTACATTTTGTTTTGCGAAAAAGTCATCAAAAAACCTACACTTTGTCCAGTGTAATAAATTCACTCCAAATTTTTTTGTAACATAAAAAAATCCCAAACTTTGCTAACTATAATACAGTTACCTCAAACTTTTTTTGTAACACGAAAAATCTCAAACTTGTACCGTGTGATATATTTACCCCAAACTATAGGGCATTTTTGTCTTTTTTTTTTAATTTTTTTTTTAAATTTTTTGCTTTTTCTTGTCTTTTTCTATTTTTTTCTTCTTCTCTTTTCCCTCCGCCATGGCCGACAGAGGGAAGCCAGACTTAGGTGAGGGCGGCCCTCACCCAATGCTGGTGATGGTGGCCCTTGCCTAAGTCCAGCTTCCCTCCACCATAGCTAGCAGAGGGAAGAGAGAAGAAGAAAAAAGGAAAAGGAAAGAAAAGGAAAAATTTCAAAAAATAAATGATGAAAATATCCTTAGGCCATAGATTTTGGGGTAATGTGTCATAGTTGATAAGTTTGATTTTTTTTTTTTTTTGTATCACAGAAAAGAGTTTGGGATAAATTTATCACATTAGACAAAGTTTTGGGTTTTTAGTGGCTTCTTCCCTTTTATTTTTGGCCAAAGGAGAGAACTACTACATTCAGTCATAGGATTACATGAAGTAGAATTTTCTACGAGATAAGCCCACAAGACGAACCACATCTGTTTTCTATTGCAATTTAGAGCCATACATTTAATTTCTTTTATTGGTAGAATCCAGGAACATTAGATTGCGTAAGCTATTTCTTCACAATCAACTTTGCTCTTGCATGACCCTCACTGACCTGAAATTGCTCCTCCAGACCAACATAAGCCATCAACAACCACACAAAAGTCGCGAGCTCCCCACCTTTGCTCCGTTGATGAGCATGAGCAGTTGCTCAGCAATGACTCGGGGTGTATGACAGCAACTTCACCCATACTTTGCTGATGATCTTCCATTTCTCCTCCTCGAACATCATCAAATCTTTAGCCAACCTAGTTGCATCGAAAAGCACTGACTTGCTTCTATCTCCTTTTAGATCAACGGGTCTCCCGGTCGTTTTTACCTTGAGAATGCATTTAGAGGCTTCTTCATGTTCTTTCCCGGTTGACAATTCCTTTCTGGCCAAAAACTTCTCGGCCTCAGCACAAGTGCCTTGGAATCTTATTCGTCCAATCCCCACAATGGAAGACATCATCTTAGGGGCTATTTGGTAACCATCCAAACAGTACATGATTCTTATTTTTTGTTCCCAGAGTAGTTTTGAAATAAAATCGCGTTTAGTAAAAAAAATTTTCCCGAAAACAAATTTCTATTTTTTTGTTCCCGGAAGTAAATTTGGAACATAATCAAGAATAAAAAAAAAAAAAGTTGATTCTTGTTCCGAGAACAAATCTAAGAATTAAAACCAACTCTTCTTCTTCCCTTTTCTCTTCTTCTTCATTGACCGCCATCCCATGGTTGCTATTCGCCGCTGTTCGCCGTCCGCCACCACCGATTGCTAGCAACCAGTCCGACGAGCTCGCCGAAGGCTCGCCAGGCCAAGGCAAGGTCCAGTGAGCTCGTTGGAGGCAAGCCTCGCCGGTGGCTAGGCGGGCCTCACCGAGGCTAGGCAAGCCTCACGATCTAGCAAGGGCGAGCCTCGCCTGGCTACCGACAAGGGTCGGTCAACAAGGCCGGCGACGCTTCGGTGAGGTCGCCGGCCACAAGAAGAAAAAGAATAATAGGAGAAAAAGAAAAAAAAAAAGTAAAAAAGTAACAAAAATATATTTAAAAATTAAAATAAATTGATTTGGAACATAATCAAGAAGTATGGTACCAAACGCAATTCTATTCCACAATCAAAAATTTTGAACAGTTACCAAATGACTTAAAATACTTAGAAATTATTCCCGGAAATAGAATAAAAAAGAATCATTTCTAATCAAATTGTGTTCCCGAGAATAGAATCGTTACCAAATGCGCCCTTAAATTGCACGACAAGAAGATAGAGCATATATTCAGAGAGATCTTTACAAAATTATCTGTGACGATCCTTGCTCTCCTCAATGTTGGTGGTAGTGGAATACAACGGATCTGTAGCCACATGCCACAATATGAGGCTCTCATCGTACTCAACTTCATTAACGAAAGGTAATAGCTTCATCCAATGAAGATCGTGAAGCACCCAGTCACCTCTGGCTGAATATATCCTCTTCAGATCCCATATCGTTAGCGAGCACTGATTTGTCTCGCAGCTCCTGATGGATAAATAACCATAGTTCTTTAGTAAAAGGGGTCCTCGCTGAGTACCTCATGTGGTCAAGAAACTCCTTTAGGTCCATCAGAACAACGATCTTCCTGAATGGGTGTCCGACACGATCCCAGAAGGTCTGAATTTTCTGAGGGCGTTCCCGGATAGAATAATCAATCAGGTTGTATGTCGAGATAGATTTCGACCACCAGCGAAACAGGCATCTCTTAAGCCAGGCCAAGAATCCAATCTCCGCCTCCTCTTCTTCGGAGGACCAGGTACACTTCTTTAGAGAAAGGTAACTCCTGAAGATTGCAGCTAAAACACTGTGTTTCTTGGGGTACTTCAATGCTGAAACCGTCCAGCCAGAGAAGATAAGTTGGAGTACTAAGACTTCCAAGGCTATAGCACCAAGGAGCAAGGTATAGGTAAGTTGAACATTGAATCTCCCGAAGCAATTCTTGTCCATGAAAAAATAGAGAAACAGAGCAATCTCCATCAAACTGAAACAGGTGAAGCGGCAAAAGTATCCAAACTTATCCTGCACTACCACAACCTTTGTGAAGAGGACATCGTAAAAGAAGTTGAGTTCTACCTCCAGCGATCTGAGATTATCCTCCGCATTTCTCCTATGGAAGAATTCCCGGCTTGCTTTTCTCTCACGGAAGCTGAAGATAATGTCTACAAATAGTCCCTTAAAGGTTTCGAAAAAGTGGCAAGCCTCCTGAACCACCCCGATATCATCCATACCAGTGTTAACTGCAGTGTCCTGGGTCCTGGATTCTTTGTCACGTTCTGGGATCATACTAATTTCGGCCGGAAGATTGTCCTCTTTCTTGGAGGAGTACTCCTCCATGAGTTTGGCATGGTTCGGTCCAGTGTCCGGTTTTGTGTGCATTGAATAACTGAATCGGCTTATGCTTGCAGTGTACAACGCCCGAGTCCCCTCACCATACTTGACGATTCCTGATGGGAAGACCAAGGCAATCGGCATCCATAACTCGTTAGGCAGTGACTGATAGAACACATAAGCCACGGCAATTGCCTGGAATATGAGTCCAAGGAGGTGCCTGAGCCACAACTAGTTGTCCTCAAGAGAGAAGGAGGTTATGGTTCCTGGACCACCACGGTGGAGCAGAAGAAATGGTGCCCAGAAAGCAAGAAGGTCGCCGTTATGGTCGGGGTGGTCGCCTTGACTTTTGGAGATAAGAACAACTGCAAAATTAGCAGACCAATCGGCAAGCAAGTAGGTGATCCAGATTAGCATTACGGCCACAGCCTTGGAGGCTCGTTTCCTGAAGGTTGCAAACAAGATCAGAAAGACATGGAGCCAGAGACTAAAGAGTATGGCTCCCTCAGGTTCCATGCATCCGAAATCTTCTTGACATGGTCAGTGACGTATGCAGTCATGCCCATGGTTCAGCTCTCTCTCTCTCTCTCTTCACACGCCCACAGACTGAACTCCGTGGTGGGTATGCAATATAGAGAACAAAATCAGCAATGAAGAATTTCTTGCTTGAATGCGTCGTCTAATAGACTCGTCCTCAAACCGGGCCCACATAGGTTGGACTTCTGTAAGACCTTGGTCGTGTGGGGCAGCTTATGGGCACCCTGTCTCCGTACGCCAAGTCCACATAATGGTTCCACCATCATGTTAGTGGCTGCTTTAATTATACCCTCAAGTCTCAAACAATGAGCACGAGTTTATTCGTCAATTTCTTTTTTGGACGGTTTATTCGTCAATTTGAGGGGTCCATTGGGTGACCTCCGCATCTGAGACTCCTCCAAAGGTCATGGAGCATGGAAAATATTCATGCCCTGCATTTAGGCTTCCATTTCCAGCAACATAGCACTGAGTTTTCAGGAGAGAAGAAATACTCACCACTCAGAGAATCAAAATGGAAGAAACCATTGAGAAATATCTCACTGAAAAGTTCAGAACGAAGTTGCACAACGGCCCAAGAGTTCGATTCTATCACCGTTTCACAGAACTGGAGTCTCTGCTCGACAAAATCAAAGCGTCTGAGTCCCCTGCACGGAAGTCAATCAAAGAGGAGCTCTACCGCCTCAATAATGTCTTGGAAGAGTGCCAAGTGCTAGCAAGGAAGAAACGCCTCTCTCTTCCAACAATTCTAAGTCCCTCAAAATTTCAAATCAGTAGAACCTTGGACAAGATCAAACAGGAACTTCACCAGATCGACCAAGTAAGTTCGCAAGAGACCTTCTGTATTCTGCCACAGAATCTAGAAGCTTCTCAAGGAAGCTCCACATGGGTCGATCCGTCAAGAGTCCATGGGTTCGACAGTGAAGTGGTGAATTTGGAGACAAAGCTTCTCCGACCAGGAAAACCATCCGACTCTTCCCAAGCAATAGCAATCATCGGCACAAGCGGCGTCGGAAAAACGACACTAGCCCAATTGGTATACAACAAACAGGAAGTGAAGGCACACTTCCTTCCAAGAATCTGGGTATCATTATCCCCACAACCTAACGAGGCCGAGAACACAAGGGAGGCTATCGCCAAGAAGTTACTGACCCGTCTAGGAGTTGAAACGGACATAATCGGCTCGATTGACAGCCATGGCCTCCGCGGCCTACTCTACGCTCTCCACCTGCAACTACTGGGCAAAAGGTATTTGATAGTGCTCGATGACGTGCGGGACACTAACCCAAGGCACAACGTCTGGGATGAGTTGCCCCAAGGTAATGGCGGTTCAGTCGTTATCACAAGCAGGACAGAGAAAGTGGCCAACACCATGGATGGAGAAGACAATGTGATCCGCCTGCAGCCCCTCACAGACCCTGAGAGCTGCTGGTGTATATTCAGGGATGAGGTCGAGAAAGATGGGGAAAAATTGAATGATGACGACGTCAGGAAGCTGAAACCAGCAGTCACAAAGAAGAGTGCTGGTCTGCCACTCTCTGCAAAAGTTATGGGGGAGATTTTCTATGAGAAGCGCAAAGCCAGGGAGGTGGGTGAGCATGGTGAGATTCCTCCTCAAGAGTCCTAGTCAATTAACATAGAAAATGGGCAAAAGTTTCTATGTTTTTGCTTTTTATTTCGTGTTCTCTCTGCTTCTGCAATTGGTACTATGGTTTCCATTTTCATGTCAAAATCTTGTTCAAGAATGATAGTGGTAATCATATGAAGAACTCTTGTTCCTGATGATAGTATGAGTATCTTGTACCATGATCTAATAGAGGATGATATTGGATCGACAAGAATTGTTATACTCGTTTTGCTTGGTAAATTCAATCATGTCTCTGCTGATGGATACAAATTGAGGTTCAAGATAACATAACAATATAAGCAGACAGAGACACAGAACAGGACCACCTGATGACATACACCAGAAAAGTAATATTTCTTGGTTCACCAATCCAGCACAATCTTGATACTGAAATTGTTCTTGTCGTTTAGTAAGTTCTGATAATCCATTCCTTAAAAAAAACTAACAATATTAATAATTGTTCTAGTCAGTTCACAGACTCACAGGCATTCATTGAACGTTACTTTTCTTGGATGAAAAATTAAGTGACTGGAAAATTATAGTTGGGCTATTTCTAAAGAAAGAAGATGAAACGCCCGACTGCCCAGATACAAATTGCCAGCAAACTTCTGTCTTGAATCCGAAGTAAATTTCAAGACAAATGAGTAACTTTTAAGAGAAACTTACTAGGAATTGATTAAATGAAAACTACCTATGTTAAGAAATTACTCAACACTTAGAACCTGGGTCCATTTTTTCACGGAAAAACATTTCTCATTTTTGGACATTTGGTCGACATTTGGTTTGCTTAGAAAAATGAATAAGTGGAAAATAATTTTCCTACCAAATCTTAAATTTAGAAACATAATTTCCCCTTTGAAAGAACCTGAAAAAGTTTTCCAAAATATGACTAGGTCACAACTCTTGGATCCAGACATTCAAGACTAAGTCTCTAGCGGCGGCTAGAGCCCAAGACCTCAACACTGGTTCTCAAATCCCAACATTCAAGACTAGGTCTCCAGTAGCTTGGGCTTGAAACCAAGCCCAAGACCCTAGTGCTCAAGCTTGGCCCCCAAGCGCCCACACTCACGCCCATTGAGGCTAGCCCTAAATCCTCGTGCCCTTACTCAATGCTCCAACACCCAAGCTCTGGTCCATAAAGGCCATGCTCTGTTTCCTGACACTCGAGCTTCGGTCTCGACTCTCAGGCCTAAGTCCACAAAAGCCATACGCAAGTCCTTAATGAAACATTTGTTCTTACCAAAAAAAAAATTATTAATTCAATTTTTTTATTATTTTTTTATATATTCTTTTCTTTTCCTTTTCTTTTTGCTTCTTCCTTGGCCAGTCACTGGCTATGGCCGACAAGGTCGAGCTCACTTGAGGCCGACGAGCTTGAGCCTTGCGATTAGGGCAACTCGTTCCTTGAATTGAGTTGATTCTTCTTTAGTAATATGAATAGCTTTTCTCTATGATTAGGGCGACTCACCCCCTGGATTAAGTTGATTCTTCTTTGGTAGTGAGCCAACATGTGGCAAGGCTCGAGCTCAAGCTTGTCGAATCTAGTGAGGCTAGAGCTCAATTGTGGCCGATCGTTGGTGGCCAGCCAAGGAAGAAGCAAAAAGAAGATAAAGAAAAAAATAAAAATAAAAATAATTGAAGAACTATGAACTTTTTAATAATTTTCCCCATTATATTTTCCTTACCAAACAAAGGAAAATACTTTCCAGGTCTTTTTCATATTTCAGCCAAGCATCAAAAAATGAAATCATTTTCCTAGAAAATATTTTCTAACAAATTGTAGATTTTCTGAAAATAAATTGACCCTAAAATAGTTGGTTTATTCAAACTTATAGAAAAGAAAAGCTAGTGACCATTTCCGAAATTTGCACTTCACCTTCTCTTTTTTTTTTGGGTCAGTTGCACTTCACCTTAACAAGCTACTGAAGTCAACAAAATTATTTAACAATGAAAGGATTGAAGTAGAAGTTTTGTCATAAAAATAGCTAATTGAAAATGTGGAAAACTTACTATTTTAATAAATTGCAATTTACCTTTCCACGTGGAACAAAATACTAACCACATTTAAGAGTCACTAGCTACATGTAATAGCTGTAAAAGTAACTAGAGACTTTGTAAAGTTACTAAACACTAATTACTTCGCCCGCGTTTTGTGCGAGCATAACCGTACGCATACTTTTCTCATCATTAGTAATCCATTAATGTGACATAAGAGAAAAAGATGAGATTCCATATAGAATTCCGGCCAAGGGGACATGGGATCATAGAAATGCCCCATTTGAAAGGTATACTATATAGTGACCCTTTACAAGGTGGATGACTTCTAAACCTTTTGTGCATAAAAGAACCATTAAACATAGAGACTTTAAAAGAACAAGGTATTTCCCCAATCAAATCTCTCTTTATCAAAAGGCATAATTTATTTATTAACTTTATTCTATTCTAGGACAATTCAAATTCCATTTTAAAGGGGAAAAGAATGGCATCGTTCACCTTTAGGAAAAATCTAGGGCAAGTGATGAAGACCGTTATATGGAGAGGTAGTAGACTGGGAAAGAACCACCATTAGTGGGATTAGTTTTCCAAAATCAAGTGCAAGTGGGTTCAACCGTAATCATCTAGACATGCGATGCACGATATGCATCAGAATCCAATATCTAGTGCTATAGTAGGCCACAGAAATTTAACCCAAGTGAAAGACAATGAAACCATTCGAGCCGGATGACTTGACTTTTTGGTACCTCGGTGAAAATGATGCAGATACCTTGGCAATTTGGGGAATGACTAAATGGGCATTGACATTGATCAGTGCTCCAAAGATCACAGTTAAATTCCCGAAGTAATTTGTGATTACCCAGTTTGATCAAAGCTGAATTGATTTCTCGAATCATAATTTTTGTTGACATGAGAAATTCTCGATACGGTGAACGTGGAATTATATTTGTAGTTGTAAATTTCCTTAACGATCACACTTCATAGGCATTATTTAATGCATGTAACTACATTTTCTACAGAATAATTCGTCATCCTCCATTTAAAAGAAGTATTGGGTGCTTTGAGAGAATCTTCCAGTCTCTAGTCTCTTTTAATAAAATGAAGCATCTTCTTCAAGATATAAATTGGAAAAGTTGAATACTTGACAGATCATTAAAAAATGACAAATTAGATGTTTCAAGAGAATCTTTTTAATTTTAAATATCTTTTGATAAGATGAAGCATTTTCTTGAAGATAAAAAATAGAGAATTCGAATAACTTGACAAACTGATTAAAAATGACCAATTAGATGCTTCAAGAGAATCTTTTTCTGCTTTAGTCTCTTTCAAAAGGATGAAGCATTTTCTTGAAGACTAGCTAAAAATTGGCTTAGGTAATATATTCTATACCAAGAAAACATTCTTGATGCCATTATTAGCTGACGGGTGTCTGTAAGCTATCAAGATCAGCCTTTGGTTATCCACAATGTGATGCATCGTAACTGAAAGATTAAGGCTGCGTTTGGTCGTCCGGATTTCTAAACGGGATAGGACTGGATATAATAGGATAAGAAATTCATGGATTTCTTCATATCCCATCAACTATTTGGTGAACTATGGATTTAAAGTCGGATATCCTCATATCCTATCCAATCTACTGTTTGGTGAACTATGGATTTAAAGTCGGATATCCTCATATCTTATCCAATCTATCGTTTGGTGAACTACGGATTTAAATTCGGATATTTTAAAAACAATAACATTAGGCAAGTACAAATTTGCAGGTTTAATATTCACAAAATCATCCAAAACAATATATCTTTTTCAAATTAACAGATTCTCATTGAATTTCATGATTACCCATCATAATAATCTTTTCCGTTCCTTTGAAATAATCTTTTGGATACCCCCTTGTGGCATCCCAAATTTAATGACAAGCCATAAGGTGAGTTGAAGTTCCTAATTAGGTGATAGAATTTCTTTTGGCTTATGCCTTAGCCAATTTGTCTTTTAATTTGATGATTTGCGTATTTAAATTTATAGATTAATAATTGGCCATGAGATTATAAATTTAAATCTTAATAAGCAAAGTGTCCCAAGACTTTGGCCAAGATGAAATTTGAATTTGGAAATATTTATAGAAAGGAATTCAAAAAAAAAAAAAAGAGAAAAAGGGGATTAAATTCGAATGGGCCTTGGACCCATTGGCCTAGAGCTTGGTGGGCCAAGCTTGTCGGCCCATTAGAGCCCAAGAGGAGGGAATTCGACCAGCCCAAGGGAGTGGCCGGATGGGCCTAAGCCCAAGCCCAATCAATTCAAAAATAAAAATGCCAAGTGGCGCAAAGAAGGGCATGCATTGGCCTAGACTAGGATGCCATGCATTGGTCCATTTAGGTGGCAAGCGATGATGAGAAGATGGGGATATAAAAGGAGTTAGGAGAGAGAAATGGCCGGCTACTTGCTCCATTTCGTCCAAAGAGAGGGTGAGAAAGAGAGAGTTTGAGAGAAAGGGAGAGAAGCCGAGAGGGAAGGAGGCGGAGCCGGAGGGAGTGCCGTTCGTTCGCCGTATCCCGTCGCCGTTCGTCGTTGCTAGCTCATCTTTAAGGCAAGTGGAGTCCATAACTTCCTTTGTATGTTTGCTGTGGTGTTTGCATGTTAGATTATAGGCGTGATTTGTGCGAAAAACCGAGGTAAGAGTTGATATTGTGCAAAACGTGTGGCTGTTCTCGTTCGGTTTGTGGTACTCAGTATCTTAGTCGAGCTTGCATGTGTATTTGGAGTGCGATCTTGGCTTCGGTGTCTTCATGAAAGTTGAAGCTAACATCTTGTAGTATGACGTACTCGAATTTCATGGAAAACGATGGTGATATGTGGGGTCAAAAGCTCTGTTATACGGAGACCTCAGATCTGCGAAATCTTCACTGACCTTTTGTTGATTTCTTGTTTGCATGTTGATTTCTGTTGGAGATCTCACTTTGTTGTCTTCTTGAAAGTTGTAGGAGACATCTTAAGCTACAACATAATCAAATTTGAAGCAAAAATAACAAGTATAACTTGGTGAATCGGTTAGATCTTGGAGATGGTTGATTCTGGTGAGGTGTACCGAGACACCCGAGACTTCATGGACTAAAATGGTGACCGTAATCTGATTATTTGACCTAGATCCCTTCATGAAACTTGTAAAGGACACCTTGGTACATAACATACTCAAAATTTTAGAAGAAACGAAAGAGATTTGATGGGTGAAATCTAAGAAATACGGAGAAGTGTGTTCTGGATGTCGCGGTAGTGATTCCAGAAGCTTCGTAGGGCTATGGAAATTAATCTAAAAATAATTTGGCTTAAATTTCTTAATGAAAAAGGTACGAAAATGTGTTGGCTATCACCCTGTAAAATTTCGTAATTTTTGGAGACCGAATGGATAATTTAATTGAATTTATTCAGAAACTGTGCAGTGGGTTTAAATCCGAGAATTTTAGGATGTTTTGGAGGAAATTGTGAAATTATGAGAAATACAATTTGGCCACGAATTTCGTGTGAATTTGTGATTCTATTTGTTTAATGATTTTTGAGTATCATGATCTTGGGAAAATCATAGATATTAAATTTAATATTTATTTATGAAAATAAATAAATATAATAAAATAATAAAATAATAATAAAATAATAATAGATTTTTATTTGGCCATGGATTCAATTCCATTTGTGTGGCACTTGTGTGATGAGGTCTTTGTACATGCATTAAATTGAAATGCTTATGTGATTAAGCTATGACATGTGCATGACATGTGAATTGAAATGCTTATGTGATAAAGCTATGACATGCATGACATGTGAATTGAGATGCAAGTGTGATGTGTTTGATGCCATGCCAAATTGCCATGTTAAATTGAGATAAAAGATAAATGTGGATGAGAATGAGGTTGTGGTGGAGGATGTTGTCTGGTGGCCTGGTGGCATAATTCCAGAGATTCCCTGGGAGTTTCAGGATGCCCGGAATGTGGGGGGCCGAAAGTCCGGTTGTATCTTGGATACATGCCCGGAGATTCCTCGCGACACTAGGATTGGGGTGCGGGATGCCGGGCTAGAAGGGTAAAGGCCGGAAGTCTGGTTGTATCTTGGATACATGCCCGGAGGTTCCTCGTGATGCTAGATGAGATGCGAGATGCTCGGAATGTGGGGGGGCCAGATGCCCGGTTGTATCTTGGATACATGCCCGGAGGTTTTTCTCGCATGAGATGCGAGTGTAAAATATGAGATGAAATTGATGAATCGAGGAAGGGTGATGTGGTGATCAAATTTAAAGATAAAGATGAAAATTAACTCATGGCATGATATGCATGATGATATGCATGATGATATGCATGATGATGGAGATGATATGTGATGTGATATGATGATCACCCATGGCATGATATGCATGATAATATGCATGATGATGGTGATGATATGTGATGTGATATGATGATCACCCATGGTATGATATGCATGATGATATGCATGATGATGATGATAATAAGTGATGTCATGATGTCATGATAAGAATGACATGTATGATATGATGATGCATGATAGTATGCGCATGGCTTCAAGGTAAGTAACGCCTGCAATGCATGTATGACTTGTATGATGCATTGAGTGGTTATTGGATTCCTTTACCTGCTGAGTGGTTGTACTCACCCCTTTTGGGGACCAACATTTCAGATTAGTAGATGGTTTGAACGGTTGGATGTGACCGTGAGGAGGAGGATAGCAAGGGAAGGAGCTTTTTGGACGCCGACACTGATCGATGGACTTAAAGTATATGACTGTTTGAGGAAACATCGGTCATCTTTTGGAGTGTAGCCGAATATAAAAGACTACGGCATTTTGATGTACCGATGAATGATGTCCATCTGATTTAATTAAATAAAAGTGTACGGCCTTTACCTATAAGATGTTTAGTAGGTGTGCATCGATTTCGAATGTAGGGAGGGAAAGTGTTGGATATGCTTCCGTTATGTAAATTGCGCAAGGGACCGTTAATAAAAGACGTAAACCCCCATGATTGTATGGACCCGCTGCAACTAAAAATGGTATCAGAGTGACTTGTTATTTGGGAAAGAAAAAGGAAAAGCGAACTGTGGTGACTTTAGCGGATCGGGGGCCGTCGAGGGGTGCCACAGCCTATTTTGTTGGTATCAGAGCTATGGATCATTTGGAGTGATAAGGAGCCTCAGATGGAAATGAGGATAGAATGATGCACACCATAGGATCTAAAATGAAATAACTGAATAACGGGTGATGAGAATTCACTCGTAGATCCCCAGTAGTTTGTTTTGAGTTATTTTTAGGTGCCAGTAACATGTATATGTTACTTATGTAGCGATAGTAGTTGCTTTGAGTGGAGGCAGTGAGTCTCAGATTATTCCTAAGGCAATGCTTGAAAACTGCAGGAAAGTCATGGTGCGAGCTGGAAGTGCTCATCCATCGAGGGCTGAAGCCTCGGCTGCAAGGGCTGAACCCCGAATGGAAGACATCCTGCAAGCATTGGCCAATATTGGAAATCTTATGGAAAGGCAAGTGCAGCAACAACCCGGAGTGGAACGTTGCCCTCAGGGACTAGTGGAACAATTCCTAAAGTTGAAACCACTTAAGTTTAGTGGGATGGGAAGTCCTGAGGAGGCGGAACAATGGATCGATGGAATGGAACGAATTTTCTGGTTGTTGGACTGTAGTGATGCTAAGAAAATAGTTTTGGTAGAGTGCCAACTGGAGGGAAATGCAAAGTTTTGGTGGAGAGCCTCAAAGGATACGATCTTTCCACCAGGTACTGATGTGAACTGGGATGAGTTTGTTAGGGCTTTCAATAGGAAGCATTTCTCTGATTGTGCTAAAGATAGGAAGATCACTGAATTTGCTCAGTTAGAACAAAGAGAGCTGACCGTAGACCAGTATGAGGCAAAATTTTCTGAATTGTCTAGGTATGCTCCTAGGTTGATTGAGGATCGAGAGGAAAAGGCTAAGAGATTTCTGAAAGGATTAAGGACTGATATTAGAAAACAACTAGTGCCTCTAAATATAAGGGATTATAGTGAGATTTATGAGAGGGCACAGTTGGTGGAACAGGAGTTAGTGAGAGAGCAATCAGAATCTAAGAAACAGATGACCTTTAATGATGTTCGAAGGGATAAGAGACCCTATCCTAGTCAAGGTCAGACCTGGGAATCTAAGAAGAGGAATAATTTTGGGAATTCTAGAAAGGTCAGGAGTGGCCCGATTCTAGGAAGAGTACCCTACCAAGGTAACATTTGTCAGAGATGTGGTGGACAACATGGACCAGGACCCTGTAATGATCGATTGAAATGTTTTGGCTGTGGGCAGAGAGGTCACTTTAAGAAAGATTGTCCACAAGGAAGGTCGCAGCCGAATGTCAGCTCGGTGCGACAAGTACAACAAAGTACTATTGGACCAAATTCACCAAGGAATCCACAGAGGCCGCCACCACAAGGAAGGGTGTATGCGGTCACTCAAGAGGAAGCAAGAGCTTCCAAAAGTGTTATCTCAGGTATGATTTTGATAGGGGATAAGAAGGTATATGCGTTATTTGATGTGAGTGACATGCATTCATTTGTGTCCAAAAAATATAGATGATTGTGAGGAGTAGGAACAAATCTCTAGATTTGCCTCTTCGTATATCTACATCGCTGAAAGATGTGCTGTTATCTTTGTTAGTATGTGAGATGTGTGACATAACCCTAGTGGAATGAGATCTGGAAATGGACTTGATAATGATAGTTATGTATGACTTTGATGTCATCGTAAGAATGGACTAGTTCCGTAAGCAATGGACTAGGATGAATGATCTCCTGAAATAGTACTTGCCCGTGTGCTAAGGATAAAACCGTGAGGCTAAGAATGGGATAAGCCAAAACGGATAATAACTCTGTAAGTTAATCCCTATTGAAACGAGACCCTTCAGTAGATGTGTAGTTCGAGTTCGAACCAGGTGAAAGCTGGTGTACCTGTAACGTCCCGGTTTGATGAGGGCGAGGAGTGGATGCCGAGGTCAGAGGACCTGAACAAGGAGCGGCTCCTGGCAGGCTTCTAGAATGGCAAAAAGGGGCGGGAATGAACCAAACTATGAACTGAACTGGAAAGGTAGTGTTTCTGGGATAATTTTGTCAAAGTAGCGCAGTGGAAGCATGGTTAAGCTTGTAGAACTCTTGTTGTGAGAAAGAAGGATGGTTGATGTAGTTGTGCTTTGATAATAGGCAATTGAATCATGTAATTGTTAAGAATAAGTACTCATTTCCTAGAATTGATGACCTATTTGACCAATTGCAAGGAAGTTTGGTTTTTAATTGACTTGAGATTAGGATATTGATTAAGGATTAAGAAAGAAGACATTCCTAAGACCGCATCTAGGACTCGCTATGGACACTATGAGTTCCTAGTTATGGTATTTGGATTGACGAATGCCTTAGCTGCATTCATGGATTTAATGAATAAGATAATTAAGCCTTATTTGGATAAAATGTGATTGTCTTCATTTGATGATATCCTGATATATACTAAAGGACATGCGTAGCATCTAAGCGTAGTGCTGCAAGCAAGGCTTAATAAGTGAATTATAAATTTGAGGATTAAGTTATGATCATTTGAGCTAAGTAGTGACTTCCTATTTGAGGATTTCATTGGAAGTCTTGATGTATTTCATGAAGGTATTTAATATGTATAGATTGATCTTGGAAGTCATGAGTTTGAGTGGCCGTACGAGACATGAAATTATTTGTGGTTTATATATTGGAATAATAGGTTTAATTGACGATGATCGACTTTTAATTTTAGGTGATGATCTCATTTTGAAAAAGGTTTGATGGAATTAGTGAACATGATCATTTGTGGTTATAGTCTTTCCAAGATAACATGGTGGAAGTTCAAATTGTGGATTTGATGAAAGATTAGTCTAACTAATGATCATTTAGGATGAGATATGAGATATATTCGGTGGAAACTAGACAAGTTTTATTTTGGTGGATTGTCAATCTTTGAATTAACTAAGTCTTGGTGGACTATAGATATTTGAATCGAAGGAATGATGCTATATTTTAGGCTTGAATTCATGTTGCAATGAAGGTGTAGTGAATGTCTTTGTTGGACTGAACCAAATGAGTTATTGGTGGTGTTGATTTTGATGGTTCTAGGCTTGAATTGATGGTGACTAAGGTATAGAAATGATTCGGCTAAATGGTGTGTTAGATTAGAAATACTTGAGTTTGGATGTTTTCAAAGCTCTAAGATTTTATATGCAAACTACTTTGAAAATCTTAAGATCGGGACTGAGTTTGATGACTCGCCGATGCGTTGATTTTGGTATTTCAAGAAAGGCTTAGGATTTTGGTATTTCAAAGTTTTTAGTTTCAAAAATCTTTACGACAGGACCAATATTATCGATTTGCTTAACTATAATTTTCAATACTTCAAGAAATGCTTATGGTTTTTGGAGAAAATTATCACCTATACATTCCAATTTTTGAACTTCAATCGAGAATCAGATTTTGATTGTGAGCTATTTTAGAAAATCTCTTGAAATTTCGTCAAAATTTATGAGTACTGTGACACCATACAAAGAATTCTGAACTTTTTATAGAAAACGTTTCAACCCATTGGAGTTGGGATTGAGATTGGAATTTGCCAGCATACCGATTTAAAAATTTACTAAGGGTTTTGATAAAGTATTTTGTTCCGCGCCGCGATGCAAGTGCGACTCGAGGTTTTACATGTGGATTCCGAAAAACATTTGAAATTTAAACGTGATCATGGATTTTATGGATTTGGTATCATGCTTTGATTTTGTGAATTGATTTCAACAAAATGAGATTTACCTATTTTCAAATACTATCAATGTTATACTGCTATGTCTTTGAAATCCCTATTTTATACCATAAGGTGGAATTTTCGAGAACTCAAAGGATTTTCCACATTGGTGATTTGAAAACGTTTTGACATGGAAATGACATATGATTTCAAAACTTGCTGTTGTCATTCAATGCTTTTGAAAACCTTGGTTTGTATTGTTTGATTTCATGAAGGAAGACTTTCAAGCGTTCAAAAGAAATTTTAGATGTGGTTGTTGTTTTAAAACTGTTTATGATGTTGAGATAAATTAAGATATGTTAAGAGCTTGCATCCTTAACTTTAGAGGAAGTATCAACCCGACCCTAGTTGCATACTCGATCATGAAGCCATCAAAATAGATGAGGAAGTGAGGTACATTAAGGAGCCTGTGCAAGTATTGGATTGAAAGAAATAAATTCTCAGGACCAAGAGGATTCCATTGGTTAAGATATTATGGCGATATCATGATGTGGAGGAAGCCACATGGGAGAGTGAAAATGAGATGAGGGAAAAGTACTCTCACTTATTTCAAGAGACATAGGGGATGTCTAATTTCGAGGATGAAATTCTCTAAGGAGGGGAGAGTTGTGGCATCCCAAATTTAATGACAAGCCATAAGGTGAGTTGAAGTTCCTAATTAGGTGATAGAATTTCTTTTGGCTTATGCCTTAGCCAATTTGTCTTTTAATTTGATGATTTGCGTATTTAAATTTATAGATTAATAATTGGCCATGAGATTATAAATTTAAATCTTAATAAGCAAAGTGTCCCAAGACTTTGGCCAAGATGAAATTTGAATTTGGAAATATTTATAGAAAGGAATTCAAAAAAAAAAAAAAAAAAGAGAAAAAGGGGATTAAATTCGAATGGGCCTTGGACCCATTGGCCTAGAGCTTGGTGGGCCAAGCTTGTCGGCCCATTAGAGCCCAAGAGGAGGGAATTCGACCAGCCCAAGGGAGTGGCCGGATGGGCCTAAGCCCAAGCCCAATCAATTCAAAAATAAAAATGCCAAGTGGCGCAAAGAAGGGCATGCATTGGCCTAGACTAGGATGCCATGCATTGGTCCATTTAGGTGGCAAGCGATGATGAGAAGATGGGGATATAAAAGGAGTTAGGAGAGAGAAATGGCCGGCTACTTGCTCCATTTCGTCCAAAGAGAGGGTGAGAAAGAGAGAGTTTGAGAGAAAGGGAGAGAAGCCGAGAGGGAAGGAGGCGGAGCCGGAGGGGAGTGCCGTTCGTTCGCCGTATCCCGTCGCCGTTCGTCGTTGCTAGCTCATCTTTAAGGCAAGTGGAGTCCATAACTTCCTTTGTATGTTTTCTGTGGTGTTTGCATGTTAGATTATAGGCGTGATTTGTGCGAAAAACCGAGGTAAGAGTTGATATTGTGCAAAACGTGTGGCTGTTCTCGTTCGGTTTGTGGTACTCAGTATCTTAGTCGAGCTTGCATGTGTATTTGGAGTGCGATTTTGGCTTCGGTGCCTTCATGAAAGTTGAAGCTAACATCTTGTAGTATGACTTACTCGAATTTCATGGAAAACGATGGTAATATGTGGGGTCAAAAGCTCTGTTATACGGAGACCTCAGATCTGCGAAATCTTCACTGACCTTTTGTTGATTTCTTGTTTGCATGTTGATTTCTGTTGGAGATCTCACTTTGTTGTCTTCTTTAAAGTTGTAGGAAACATCTTAAGCTACAACATAATCAAATTTGAAGCAAAAATAACAAGTATAACTTGGTGAATCGGTTAGATCTTGGAGATGGTTGATTCTGGTGAGGTGTACCGAGACACCCGAGACTTCATGGACTAAAATGGTGACCGTAATCTGATTATTTGACCTATATCCCTTCATGAAACTTGTAAAGGACACCTTGGTACATAACATACTCAAATTTCAGAAGAAACGAAAGAGATTTGATGGGTGAAATCTAAGAAATATGGAGAAGTGTGTTCTGGATGTCGCGGTAGTGATTCCAGAAGCTTCGTAGGGCTATGGAAATTAATCTAAAAATAATTTGGCTTAAAGTTCTTAATGAAAAAGGTACGAAAATGTGTTGTCTATCACCCTGTAAAATGTCGTAATTTTTGGAGACCGAATGGATATTTTAATTGAATTTATTCGGAAACTGTGCAGTGGGTTTAAATCCGAGAATTTTAGGATGTTTTTGGAGGAAATTGTGAAATTATGAGAAATACAATTTGGCCACGAATTTCGTGTGAATTTGTGATTCTATTTGTTTAATGATTTTTGAGTATCATGATCTTGGGAAAATCATAGATATTAAATTTAATATTTATTTATGAAAATAAATAAATATAATAAAATAATAAAATAATAATAAAATAATAATAGATTTTTATTTGGCCATGGATTCAATTCCATTTGTGTGGCACTTGTGTGATGAGGTCTTTGTACATGCATTAAATTGAAATGCTTATGTGATTAAGCTATGACATGTGCATGACATGTGAATTGAAATGCTTATGTGATTAAGCTATGACATGTGCATGACATGTGAATTGAGATGCAAGTGTGATGTGTTTGATGCCATGCCAAATTGCCATGTTAAATTGAGATAAAAGATAAATGTGGATGAGAATGAGGTTGTGGTGGAGGATGTTGTCTAGTGGCCTGGTGGCGTAATTCCAGAGATTCCCTGGGAGTTTCAGGATGCCCGGAATGTGGGGGGCCGGAAGTCCGGTTGTATCTTGGATACATGCCCGGAGATTCCTCGCGACACCAGGATTGGGGTGCGGGATGCCCGGCTAGAAGGGTAAAGGCCGGAAGTCTGGTTGTATCTTGGATACATGCCCGGAGGTTCCTCGTGATGCTAGATGAGATGCGAGATGCCCGGAATGTGGGGGAGCCGGATGCCCGGTTGTATCTTGGATACATGCCCGGAGGTTTTTCTCGCATGAGATGCGAGTGTAAAATATGAGATGAAATTGATGAATCGAGGAAGGGTGATGTGGTGATCAAATTTAAAGATAAAGATGAAAATTAACTCATGGCATGATATGCATGATGATATGCATGATGATATGCATGATGATGGAGATGATATGTAATGTGATATGATGATCACCCATGGCATGATATGCATGATGATATGCATGATGATATGCATGATGATGGTGATGATATGTGACGTGATATGATGATCACCCATGGCATGATATGCATGATGATGGTGATGATATGTGATGTGATATGATGATCACCCATGGCATGATATGCATGATGATATGCATGATGATGGAGATGATATGTGATGTGATATGATGATCACCCATGGCATGATATGCATGATGATGGTGATGATATGTGATGTGATATGATGATCACCCATGGTATGATATGCATGATGATATGCATGATGATGATGATGATAAGTGATGTCATGATGTCATGATAAGAATGACATGTATGATATGATGATGCATGATAGTATGTGCATGGCTTCAAGGTAAGTAACGCCTGCAATGCATGTATGACTTGTATGATGCATTGAGTGGTTATTGGATTCCTTTACCTGCTGAGTGGTTGTACTCACCCCTTTTGGGGACCAACATTTCAGATTAGTAGATGGTTTGAACGGTTGGATGTGACCGTGAGGAGGAGGATAGCAAGGAAAGGAGCTTTTTGGACGCCGACACTGATCGATGGACTTAAAGTGTATGACTGTTTGAGGAAACATCGGTCATCTTTTGGAGTGTAGCCGAATATAAAAGACTACGGCATTTTGATGTACCGATGAATGATGTCCATCTGATTTAATTAAATAAAAGTGTACGGCCTTTACCTATAAGATGTTTAGTAGGTGTGCATCGATTTCTGAATGTAGGGAGGGAAAGTGTTGGATATGCTTCCGTTATGTAAATTGCGCAAGGGACCGTTAATAAAAGACGTAAACCCCCATGATTGTATGGACCCGCTGCAACTAAAAATGGTATCAGAGTGACTTGTTATTTGGGAAAGAAAAAGGAAAAGCGAACTGTGATGACTTTAGCGGATCAGGGGCCGTCGAGGGGTGCCATAGCCCTTCAACATCAAACGTTTTTAGAATAACCTCAATTTCAATATATTCACTTTAAAACATGAATTCTTTTTCTATCTTACAAGTTTTTCATTTGTTTCCATTTTGTTACAAGTCCAATACCAAATCAAACAAATGCCCAATTAGAACAAAGCATAAAGTCCAAAGTTCATTCACTTTTTTTTTTTCCAGCTATCACAAGGATGCAATGACAGTTAATCACGTTAACAAACGATCTCTGAAAATTTAATGATAAAGACAACATAGTACTTCAAATTTAAAATGATAAAGTCATAATTCAAACATTATATAGGAAATGTATGTCTCAATAATGACAAACCAACACCATATTACATATGTCTAATAAAAATTGGAAAAAAAAATCTTATAACACAAGTCTTGCAACAATGGAAAACAAGTGATTTTTTTAAATAATATAAAATCATACAACTCCTCCATGTCCTCGACTTGCATTCCACTCATTAAACATTTGAACTGCCAAATTTTTCCTCCACGTTGCCCAATGATCCGATGGCTCGACAACATCAATTGTTTCCACATCTTCAATAGTGGTAGCAACTTCATCTACTTGTGTCTCAATTAGATCAATAGCCATTTTCTTCTTATCAAGTTGTGCAGAAGGCAACAAGCTATGATTATTCAACCTTGCATTCTAATTGGATAAAAAGATGGACTCCTAAGAATAGCCCACCGTAACTTAAGTAGAGCGAAGCATCTTTCTATGACATTTCTAGCTTGAGAATGCTTCAAATTGAAGTACTTTTCGGGTGAATTTGGTGTACGACCTTCTGTCCACTCAGATAGATGGTATCGAGTACCTTTATAAGGAGCAAGAAAGCCCTCCCCATTTGTGTATCCAGCATCTACAAGACAATAATTACCTAATAACAAATGATGATATTATTAATTGTCTTAGAACCTTTAAAACCTACAACACATAGAATGCAATATATTGATAAAGGCTTATCTTACCAATGGAGATCTTTAAACCATTGGGTTTAACTATAGCATCTCAAAGCACTCTAGAATCCGCTACTGAGCCTTCCCATCCAGGTAAAACATAAACGAATCTCATGTCACGTGAGCAAACTCCTAATACATTGGACACAATCTCACCCTTTCTATTTCGGTACATTGGTTTATCAACCTCTGGAACATGTACCCTTATAAATGTGCCATCTAATGCTCCTAAGCAACCCTAGAAACATAAAATTAATAAAATAACATTCTCTTTAAAGTATTAAATTAGTCCATGAAATAGCATAACAAACATACCTTAAACCACTTCCATCTCTCGTTGGCACATTCCTCTAGAACTGGTTCAGGTGAGACAAGAAGCACATTATGCATTCTTATCACTGCATTTAAAACTAAGTTAAAATACCTACTTATTGTCTCTCCAGACCTCATAAATCTGAACTTGATGACTCAATTTTTCACGTGATGAGCAAGTATATGTAGAAACATGGCCATTTGTTCTTCTATAGTTACAAGTCCATCTTCTTTTAACCCACCAATTGTATGTGCCAACTCGCATAGTAGAGTAAATGTACATCCATCCTAAGTTGTTCCACACAATTCAAGTCATTGCTCTAATGAGGCGGTCAAGGTGATCTAAATGAGCTTGGATTTTGATAAATGTCCGACCCTTCAATATATGTTTGCGATAGTGCCTTTTCAGCAGCAGTGGACACTAATAGCATATACATCATACACAAAAGCAACATTTGAAGGCTCATCTCCTCTAATACAAGAATGGTGAAAATTTCCTCTCTATCATCGTGATCCATTTCTAATGAGAAAAAAAAATAACATTAGACAAGTACAAATTAATAGATTAGATAATAGAAAATATATATAAAATAATATCTTTTTTTCAAATCAGCAAATTTCAATGAGGTTCTCCTTCCTCCTTGCAATAAGGAGAAAATCCCTGATCTCGTGGATTTGCTTCGGCTGTTTTTCAAAGCCAAACTTTCAAGCATACCCAGCGAACATTTGGGTATATAATTCATGCATTCTCACCACTCCCAAATCACTCCCATGGCAATTGTTTCATGGTATACTAGATAAAGACTTCAAGCATTGAAATATGCTAGACTAGGTTGTTTATCTATTAAGAAATATTCTAAGCTTCTTCTGTTTTGGGTATTTGCCACTTTCCTGACTAGATTTCCAATCAGGATTATATCAAATCAACTAAGTAAAATGAGATGCTCCCATCTGCCTATGAAATTGGCTTAGATCCAGATATCTCTTTGGTAATAAGCAAATAATAATCCTATTGCCCATATACAATATGGTCCCAACGGATCACAACCCATTAAAAATAGGAACTGACTACATATACATAGGTAACAATTTGTGCTGAAAACCAAACTCACACCACACAGCATCAATCAAACTAGTATTGGTCTCCACATCACACAACAGAGGATGCCTAGCCTTAACTTACACTACTTCGACACCAATTTGCCAGGATTAGATCTAACGAACAAAGAGAAGCTAATAAAAGATTCAGATTGCACTGATTTAGCACAATCCCGTGATAGCAAAGATGAAGCCTTTCAACCAAAATTGAACCCGTAAACGAAAACCCTAGCCACTCTCCATATCCCTTAAAGAATCACGTTACTTCCATACCAAAAGACTCGCTAATTCTACCACTTATTGGGACTCACTTGGGCATGGAGGGAAAAACAAGAAACAGAATCACAACCAAAGACAAGTTGAAAAACAATTAGACTTAAGGAGAAAAGATTCGGATTGCACTGATTTAGCACGATCCCTGACAACAAAGATGAAACCTCTCAACCAAAATTGGACCCAAAAACCAAACCCTAGCCACTCTCCACATCCCTTAAAGAATCATGCTTCTTCCATACCAAAAGACTCAATAATTCTTCCACTCGTCGGGACTCACTTGGACATTCAGAAAAAAGAGCAACAAAATCACAACAAGTCAAAATCAAGCACCGATATAAGCATATTAACACAAGCACAACTACTTTAGAAATCAATGTTAGAGAGAGAGAGAGAGAGAGAGAGAGAGAGAGAGAGAGAGAGAGAGAGAGAGAGAGAGAATGATTATTTACCTTTGAAAATTCGTTGCTTTTGTAAAATTTTGATGAGAATCGAAGAGCTATTGAGGAGAAGGCTTCAACATCAATACTTTAGAAACAGAAAGCTGTAGGTGGGTGAATGACGGAGAAAGAAAAAAAGCATAGGGTTTTATGTTTCGAATAAAAGAAATCCTATCCGACCTTATCCCACCCCCCTCGAATTTTTTTATCCGATCTATATCCCTTCTATATCCGACCTTATCCTGTCCTAGACAACTACCAAACACGAGATAGGATAAAACATATCCTATCCTGGTTTTTATCCAGTCGACAAAACGTAGCCTAATAGTGATGTGAGCTTGGCTTGTAAGCATAATCTATTGAGCGCTTCGTCCAATAAGTGGCATGGGCTTCTCTTCATTACCAATTTTTCCCAGAATGAGGTCAATTCCTGGATTCCCTTTTCAGATTCTAGCTCTAGTGTCTTCTTTCTTTTTCATCAACAAGTCTACTCACTTACACAAAAGTTTGTAGCATTCATAGCTTTCAAAAGCTTTCGACCGTGAAATAGGTAGTGGATAAGTCTATAACTCACCTTGTGACATCTTGAAATTCGAGCCCTCTAAGGAATGAATGAATGAATGTGAATTTTTTCAATGCATTGTTGGTTGATCTCACTCAGAATTGATCACTCCTGAAATACTACCCTTGAGGGGAAAGGCTAAAGAGGACAGAACTCGTACGACTAAAGAACTTGACCTAGGAAAACAACTTGACCATGAGACTTGTGTGAGGAAGATCCTATAAATAGGCAGGCTGATTTCAAGGACGACTAGAAGTCGATCCGCGGACAAAACATAATGGAACGACGGGTGATTTCGTTTATTGTTATTGAGCCTACAAACGACCCTATGTCAATCCTCAATAATCGTGTACTTTAAAATAAGAATCTATCCTCCGTAATTTCATGTAGTCAAGAACGTCCATGTGTCGAGATGTCTTAAACGTGGTTTGGCACGAGTCGGTTATGCGTGAATCCTCATAGCCGCCTATTAGTCTGAGTTGTACCCAAAATGGCATTAAGGCGAAATTGACATGGCATGAGAACTAAAGATTGGACTTCGAATTATCAAGAACGTCCGAGACGAACTTTGGATGATGCTACTTCAACAGTTGACAACGCCAATTAAACCGAGTACTTGGAAAAGGGATTTTCGAACAGAGGAGACGAGCCCGTGAAGACATGAGCGGGCTAGACAAGTGTGGGCCTTAGGCCCTAGGTGGGATAGCGACCATGGTGGGCCTAAGGCAAGCAAGTGAGCCCATTGGGCCGAAACCAACTATTCTTCTTCCAAGCCCATGGTCCAATCCTTAGCCTTTTCAAGCCCAATCAATTACCAAGCCCATTCATATTCATTTCCTAGCCCATTTCTTAGGCCCACCCATCATTTTCAGCCCAAGGGCATATTGGGGATTTGTGCAAGGTGGAAAAGACCATTTTGCCCCTAAAAGCATGTGGATAAGGGTAAAAGAAGAGAGAGAATGTGAGGTGACTTGCATGAGGACTTGGGGCCAGCTTTTGGGGCCTTGACAACAGCTCTCACTTCACTCTCTCTCTCCTCCTTCAGCTCCATCTCAATCACACCCCTCTCTCCCTCGTTTTTCCCTTTCTTCTTGCTTCTGCTCCAATAGATCTTCCTCCAAAGAGCTGAGCTGATTGTTACCTTCCTGGACGAATCAGCTCTCGTGCCACCCACCACTGTGCTCAGGAAACCCAAACCATCCACCCTGACTTAGCCGTGCGCCGGTTGGAGCCGTCGGATGACCTGCTAACTAGCTAGAAGCCAGCGCCAGTCTAACTGTCTGGGCCTGTTCTACTCCAGCTGACCTTCTTGTGAAAACTTGAGTTGTTTATTACCTTCCCATGAGAATCAGCCTTCGTGCTACCCACAATTGCACTCAGAAGGCCCAAACTGTTCAGGAGGACCCGGCCGCTCACTGAACGGAGCTGCCAACCGACCCATATGTCAGCCAGAAGAAACCGGTTGTCGGTCCGTCGATCCGCCTACCACCTACGTTGTTTTGCATTTTCAGCCATTTTTCTCCCATTTCGACCCTTTCTCCGCCCATTCCAGCCACTAGCAACTCTCCCTTGACCCCTCGATGCCACCGGTTGCCGGCCAATCCCTCGCCAAAGCTTTGATCTGCCGCCCATCTCCGTTTCTCCTCCGGCAATCCAATTTTTTGGAGTTTCAAAAGGAGTTCGAGCTGTTGTTGTTGTTCTGAGCTTGGGATCACCTTGGATCATCGTGGTAGAGGTTTCGATGTGTAACCACTGTCGTCGCTGCCACGTCCATGTCTCTGGCCTGCTTAACAAGTGAATTTAGCTCATAATCCTTCGATTAGTGCCTAAACTTGCTTAGAGTTGGTTTAGTTAGTGTTAATTCTAGTTTAGGTGATTTAATTAAGTTGTATTAGTCCTAAGATAGGTGGTTAGATGAATGGATTAGATTAGTTTAGTTTAATCTTGTTTTATTTGCTAAATGTGGCTTATTTGCTTAATTAAGTATGCTTAGCTTTTATTGATTGATTGCTTTAATTGTTTTGCTTTAATTTAATCAATGTTTTTTTAAAAATTTATGAATTTAATTTATTACTTATTTAATTCTGCAAAAATACTGTTCATGCAACACTGTTCACAAATTACTATTCACGTGCACTGTTCACGCAGTACTCTTCATGCCCACTGTTCATGTGTATTGTTCATCCAGAATACGAAAAGTGGTCTAATTTCATGTGTGTTGATTTTATGAAGTGAATGGATGTGTAAATGCACGGGCATCCGCATGAATTGAGTGATTTTCACAAAAATGAGAAAAAGGGTTGTCCGAGGGACATGGGAGATGGACCGCTTTTATAAAAAAAAAGTGGGTTGTGTTGAGAAAACCGATTGGTTGTGAGCTGGTAAAGAACTAAGTGCTACACGAGAATGAAATCTCGTGTGAGCCACCTCTAATACCTTGTACTGTTGCTTATAGTAGTCAAGGTCTAGTGTTACAAATTGACTTGAGTCACATGAAAGCCACCTCTAGAAGCCTTGCAGTATTGTCATGCATAGTAAATGAGTTAAGTGCTACACGATAGTGAGATTTCGTGTGAGTTATCTCTAGAACCATGTACTAGTGCTTTTTATAGTCAAGAACTAAGTGCTACACGACAGTGTGAATTCGTGGGAGCCACCTCTAGTGCTTTGAACTATTGCTTAATATAGTCGAGAACTAAGTGCTACACGACAATGTGAATTTGTGGAAGCCACCTCTAGTACCTCGAACTATGTCTGATTGAGGTCAAGGACTAAGTACCACACGATATCGAAACTTCGTGAGGAGGGGGCACCTCTAGAAACTTGAGCCTGATATTGAGTATTGAGTCGGATTATTGAGTGTTGAGATCGTTGCACCTTATTATGGGGTAAAATTGTGTAGCACAATATGAGACGTGTCATAATAATTTTACCTTATAATCGGGACGCGTGTGATGGATTGAGGTGGGATAAATGGCGCATTAATGTGCAAGAACACATGAGAATCATGGCGTCATTAGTTCCAATCATGCATGAGTTGATCACTTTGTTGATGGCATGCACGCATGAATTGATAACATGCAAGGTGTGACAATGGCCATATAAGATCGATTGTGACGCGACTCGTATGTGATTGATGAACTGTATCATCTAATGGCCATGTGCATTATGTGTGTTGTGATGTGATTTAACGTGCATGGTATGGCATATCAAGTAAGGTTGCATGCGAACCGACTATTGAGTGTTGGTTGTTAATCTTTGGTTTGTTTGTGGGGTAGTTCTAAAGAGATACCCCGAGTTGAGTTGGTGTTCTAACCAGGGTTTAGGGGAGGACTCACTGAGATTTTAATCTCACTGGTTATTATATAACCATTTTTAGGTCCCTAGTGTGAAGAACCTAGAGCTTGAGGCAAAAGGGTCAAGAGCATGGATGGCTCAGTAGTTCTTTTTGAAGATAGATCGCCTGTACTTGAACCTTAGAGATGGCGTCTGTTTATAAACTAGTTTGTTGTAATGAATTGTTGTCCTGCTTTTCTATCCCATGGATGTTGTTGTCGGGGGATTAGTTAATCCACTTCCACATATACAATAAAAATGAATGGGTCGGCGACGCATCCCGAGAACGTCGCTTTATATCGACCATCGAGGGATGTGTGCACGCTCGAGGTTCGAGGGTGTGACACACCCTGAAGCACCTCTTGCATGGACCGGGTATGCTATCCCATCAATTATTTGTTTAAAGTCGCTTATATGGTGTATGTGCTCACGGGAAATTTTTTACTCAGATTAACCAAAAATGATCGCATTCTTAAACACATTCTGTTTTGGAAAATAAAGAAGAAATTGCTTGATCTGTTACCAAAGCCCATGATCGTGGTTGTTGTGTGGACAACGTCCGTTCCTAGTCCACTTACTTTCTTATTTAGGCCTTGCAGATCATGGGCTTCTTCTGAATCTACCATCCCCATATGCACTATGAATCCCTCCTATGAACACACATTGAACCCCAAAATTGTTATTGATATTGCGCTATTTGTGAACAAACATCTTCAAATATGAGGGTTAATACCACCAAAAATCTTTAATTGGTAAATCTATGATAAAATTATCCAAACCTAATTTTTTTTACCACCAAAAATCATAAACTGATATTTTTGTGAGAAATTTAATCTTTGTTAGTTTTCATTAAATTTTACCGTCAAATTACTAAGTTTAATGATACTTGATATACGTGATAGTTGACAGATGCACCAATTTGGGATTTTACCCTTCGCTTGTCACATATGTATCAGTTTGTTTTTTTCATTGTATTAATCCAATTTAACGGAGGTAAATTAGTGGTTTGTGGTTTTCAATAGTCAAAAAATAAATTTCAAGTAAATTTGTCACAAGTATACCAATTTGTAACCCCCAAATTTATGATGGCAAAAACTCAGCAAAACATGTGTGTAAGATAGGGAGTGTTTTGGGAATCACGTCCATGAACAATTACCAAACCAAACAGGAGTGTTTCGGAAATCAGCTGAACATTATGGGTGCGTTTGGATGGGCATTTAGAAAGCCCATCCAAGCCCCAAAGCTCTTTCACCCAAAAAATGGGTGTTTGGCAACCATTCCCAAGGGGCTTTCAAGTGAAAGTTTCAAGGCTGGTGGAGACCAGCCTTGAGCCTTCCCTTAGGAATGCTGAAGGTCCATTTAATGAAAATTTTATTTCCTATTTTACCCCCAAAAATTTTTTGAAAACCCACCGTTGCCCCCGCATTTGTTTATTTTTAAAAAAAAAAAGAGCAGCCCTTCCGGACCGGGAAGGGCGACAAGCCACCGGCCGGCAAGCCGGATCTGCGCGCCGGCGGCCGTCGGCGGAGGTTGGGCAACCTTTGGCGAGGGTCGCGCGACCCTCGCTGGAGGTCGCCCGAGGTCGGCCGACCTCAGCCGACGGCCGCCGGCGCCAGATGTGGCTCGCCGGCGGCCGCAGCCCTTCGCCGGTCCGGCGAAGGGTTTACCTGATTTTTCCAAAAAAAAAAAAAGAAAAGAAAATATAATACCCAAAGCCCTTTCCAAATGTTTTTTTACCAAACGCACATTCAACTCAAAGTCCATTTGCAAAATTTTTTTACCAAACACAACTGCATTTTCCCTAAATAGCTTTGGGTTTTCAGCATTTGCATTGGACTCAAAGCCCATTGCAAATGCTGAACAAACGCACCCTATATGCTTGGCTTATGCAAATCCCAGAACCAGCATCCTAATTCTTGGATTCAGAGGCAAATTGCCGGCTTGTAGAAACATTGCATTGCTAGCGTTCAGTCCATCCATTTTCACAGAAAATTTATGTCCATAAAGAAAGCTAAGATACATATAGAATTCATATCCGCTTCTAGTTCTTCCATTTCATATTTGCTTCCTAGTCCTTTTTCTGAAAACAAAAATTACAAATCATAGGAGATAGGGATAAATGCATTGCAAATCCTAAAACTTATCAACAATGTGCGATTTAGTCCTAAAATTTTCAAAAAGTGTAATCAAGTCCTAAAACTTATCAAATTTATTAAATTAAGTCATTTCATTGATATCACTTTTTAAAAGTTTAATAATTCGATTGTACTTTCATAATAAGTTTTAGAATTCAATTGCACTTTTTTGAAAATTTTAAGACTCGACTATATTTTTGTGACAAGTTTTAGAAATTAATTACACTTCTTGAATATTTTAGAATTCAATTACACTTTTTAGGACTTCTAATATACTTATCCCAATGAGATATGTCCTGGAGTTTGAGATTTTGTTAGACCCAAGACTGATGTGAGCATGCACATAGGAGTCACTACGATAAATTATTTTACATATTGCGGATTGAATTTCCTGGTATTTCTATAGAATCGAAAATATAGTCTACAACTCTACGATATGCCAAAATCTCAACAGTACATCCAATGTGGAGGAATAAGAGAACGCTGATTTATGAGTTAATAACATAAATAATCCTTGAATTTTCGCTCAATGTGTAATATGGTCCCTAAACTTTTAATCTATTCAATGTGGTCCTCAAATTTTGGCTCAATGTGCAATGTCATCATTAAATTTTTAATTTATTCAATATGATCCTTAAATTGTTGGTATATGTTCAATTTAGTTCCTAAACTATATGAAGATGTATAATATTGTTCTTCTATTAATTCAAGTTCAAAGACAATATTCAATGCTTTCATATAATATGGAGACTAAACTAAATATGTATCAAAAGTTCAAGGATTACATTGAACAATTTAAAAGTTCAATGACGACATTATACATTGAACTAAAGTTCAGGGACTACATCAAGTAAAGTAAAAGATTAGGGACCGCAATACATATTTTGGCAAAAATTCATGAACTATTTATGCCATTTTCCATTAGTTTATTTATAAACTTCATCAATGAGCATTCACTAACTCTCCTCAGCAAGAATGAAGTTAGAGAAAGTAGTATCTTTTGCAATGCGTGTTGCACAAGCAACTCGGTCCCATTTTTAGTTGTGCCCGATGCCGGTTCCACGTCCACAAATCATGTGCACAGCTGCCGCAAGAAATCCAACACTTCTGATATCCTGATCCCAATTCTACGTCCATGAATCATGTGCAAAGCTGCCGCGAGAACCTATACCCTCTCGCGCTGCTCACTAATCCTTGCGGTGAAAAAGGACTTAGGTGCAATGCTTGTTGCAGCACACGCTCAGGCTTCGCCTTCTGCTGCAAGCAATGTGATTTCAACTTAGATGTGCTCGCTAAAGCTTGAAAGGCAAAAACCAGAAGGCCGAGATTGGATTAACATCTCAGTCACGGACTCACGGGCACCGTCTGATACTCTGTGAATTGAAGGATGATCAAAGAATTATGTGCTCAGCATGTGAGACTGTTTGCTCAGGCCTGATTTACAGTTGCAGCCTATGCAAGCTCTTCATCCAAAAGCATGTGCCGAATTGCCCAAGGAAATAAAGCATTACTCTCACCTACTAAATCCTCTTAGCCTTGTCTACCAGGGAACTCATCAGAATATTTCTGGAACAGCGAGTCTTCAGGAAATATCTAACTGAAAAATGGTGTAGTGCCTGTCACAAGAACTATCATGGCTTCACCTTCTTGTGTGACCAATGCAACATCGTGCTCAACATTGAACTTGCTCTGATGCCCACAGCAGGCAATTGGATAATGCCACAAATCAGAGAAAAAAAATAGAACAATGAGACAGCTTCCTTAGAGACATGGAAAATGATGATAATTCGAAAGCATAGAATTCTCAAAAGCAAGAGCAAACACGACAGAGTAATCCGATTAGTATTCTGAACGTAGCATATACATATATGTGATAACAAGCATCACATGAGCAATGTACTCGCAATCTTCGCAATAGAAAATCAAACATCACAGTAATCGAATAACTCATCTTCACTGTCATCATCGTCCTCCTGCTTCATTGAATTCCTGAGCTCAAACCAGTGCCGGTGGCAATACCGGGGCTTGAACAGGCACAAGGAACGCCCGCACAGCAGGTGCATGGCGAGATGGCAGTCCACCTCCAGGCAGCACAGTTTAGACTTCTTTTCTTGTATACGTTGATTGTGTATTACCCATTCAACGTATACAATTGAAATGTATGTGCTTCAATATCATATACAAGTTCCCTACTTCAAGAACATATTCAACTTTGACAATCGCACGTTTTCGCTCAAGTATCTCTCTTTTTACCCGTACCGCCTGTAAATTATCCTCGATCCTCTCTAGCTCTTCTGTTAAAGAATTCTCCTTTGGATAGAAATTTGCAGCTTCTTGATCTAAAATGGAAAGAAAAGGAGGCATGATTATCGTCGTTTGCCGAACGATCGCTTCCCATTTCGACTTCCTTTTCGAGTTCAACAGTCGGTGGAGCTAACACCCAATAGAAAACGAGAGATTACGAGAAGAGACATGATGGTTTTATATGAGATGGGCTTAAGGCCCGTCCGCCCAAGTTGGGCCCAAAAAGCCCGGCCCACGGGAATAGGGCCCGTGGATGGGGGAAGGTATAAAAGGGAGGAGAGAGAGAGAGAAGACACCTTTTGGCGCATAACGTACGTACGTCTCTTTCCCTTTCCCTCTCTCTTCCAAAAAGAAACAGTAAGCAAACGGCGCTTTTCTTCTTCCCTTCAAGGCGTCATCGGATCGAATGGGGCCAGAATTTCTTCCTCTTGTCGGCGTCAGTGTCTAATCTGTGGCTAACAAGGTACGCTCGAATCCGTGATGTGCTTTACGATCGGTGATACGTGATTTTCCCAGGCTTCGTCTTCCGCATTAATTTAGGGGTTCGATTTAGTGTCGAATCCGGTTTTCAGGGAACCGTTATTCTCAACATTGGTATCAGAGCCCTAGTTCACGTTTTCCCGACTTGTTTGACGATTTTTGATTGATTTTTCACAAAAGCAATTCGGCCGTACAGATCGGGGCGAGAAATCCCAACACCCGAGCATTGTTCGGCCATTTTTCTGAGTTTTCGTAAGTCGAAATCGTTTTCTGAACACATGGGGAGAAAGGCGACGTCGAGAGGAGTCTGGCGATACGTCGTGCGCCATCGGGAGACGCCGCACGCACCCACACGCACGGCCGAAAGCCGCTGCGCGTGGGCGTGACGCGCCGGAAGCGCTGGCTCGCCCAGTGCGTGCGACACACGCGCAGGTCAGCGAACCGGCACGTGCTCGCCGCCGGCCGGCGAACCGGCACGCACCGGACCGTGGACCGACGCGTGTTGACGTCAGCATGACGTCACCCAACGGTCAGTAACCGCTAGGGTGACGTCATCGATGACGTCAGCACGACGACATTTCGCTGGGCGGTCACCGGCCGGCGACCTAACCCGAGGACATCGGCACGCATGCCGCACGTGTCGGCTGACTCTGCGTGACGTCAGCCCGCGCACGCGTGCGGCACGTGCCATCGGTTCGCCCGAACCAGCCCGACTAGTTCGACCGGTCCGACCGGACCGACAACCGTTGACCGTTGACGACCGTTGACCAACAACCGTTGATTGTTGACCGTTGACCAAAAAAAAAGGAGGGAAAAGAATGTGTTTCTTTTTCAATTAAGTCTATGTGGATTATAATGTGATCCCTTATTTGTTCTGCATTTGTTGCAAGAACAATGCTTCCCCTGAGGTTGCGCACACCTATTCGCGCAGTTATCGATGAACAAAAGGATAGGCGGTCTAAGTTGATAGCTGAACTGACTGATCATTGATGGGAGAGAGGTGACTTAATTGATCATGTCCTTGAAGTCAACGGGAAAAACAGGTCATATGGAATGGTCGTCCTATGTCACAGTCAGAGATGGTGCGATTTTTCATAAACACTCTTCCACCTGAATGGCAAGATGTGTTGAATCGCATATGAGATGTCAACGGAGCTGCTTCCTATAAGAAAATTGTGATGGATTTTGTAAATGAATATTATTGTATTGTTTCAAGGAAAAAGATCAAGAAATTGAACAAAAGAGGATCTTTCCCAGTTCGTGTGCTGACTTGGTGTTAGTTGTATTGGCTGATATATGTTAAGTGTGATTTGTGGACATATTATGTAATGATTACTACCTAATTGTGTTAATTGAAAGCATTATTGTTTTATTGGATGTCTATTATATGTTGCTTTCTGTTATTGCTGGTTGCTGTGGGTAATTAGCTGTGGGTAGTTTTGGAAGTTTTTGTAGCTTCATAGAATTGATTTTGCATAAGACAATTATATTGATGATAGTTTTAAGTTAAGTTTTTGGAGGATGATTGGAAACATAGTGACATTTTAATTCTGAAGCCTTACTTGAAATTATTCATTAATATGATGGGTCTATGTAAATAGGGATGCATAAATGATAGGCATTAATAATTCGTGCATATTTGTCTGATTTGTTCAGATCAATGGCTTCAGCCACAAAGAACATAGTTGCCGAGCTGAACAAAGATGAAAAGCTCAATGGTGACAACTATGAAATTTGGCAAATGAAAATCCAGTAAATGCTGGAAGAGCAAGAAGCACTTGAGGCTCTTAACCTGACCATGGTAGAACCTGAAGAGGGAACCACTGCACAGCACAAAAGAGACAAAGAAGCTTTTTTCTGCGTGGAAAAGAAAGAACTCTCTAGCTCGCATCACGTTGCTGAGCAGCATGGAAAATGACGTCATGCGAGAGTTTCGGCGTTTTGACAATGCCAAGGAAATGTGGGAGGCATTGGCAAATAGATTTGGTCATACTTCGGTGACTAGACTGAGGCAGCTCACTATCAGGTTTGACTCTTATAAGAAGCCTCATGGTCAGACCATGAAGCAACATCTTAGAAAGATGTCAAACATGATAACTGAGCTGAAAGATGCTAGCCATGTCCTCACAGATGAGCAGCAAGTGCAAGCAGTGATTCGTTCCTTGCCTCAGAGTTGGGAGCATATGAAGGTGCACCTGACTCATAATAAAAATATCAAAACCTTTGAGGATGCAATGCATCATCTTGAGCTGGAAGAGGACCGCCTGTTGGCAGCTAAGCCGGATGCTGAACTCTATCATGCTAGTTGTAGCTCAAATGGAGCTTCGAGCTCCAAGCACAAGCGCCCTAACTGGTTTGATAAGGGGAAAGGCAAGGAAGAAGCAGGTCCTTCAGGGAAAAAACCCAAATTTAACCAACATGAAAGAGGGAAGCGTCTTCGCGTGAAAAAGCTTGCAAGGGTGAAATGCTACAACTGTGACAAGAAGGGTCACTATGCTCGCGACCGTCGTGAGCCAAAGAAGGTATAAACCCCTTGTACTGTTCAGAACTTTACTTTTGTGTCGAGTTCTGTATTCTTAACTGAGTCTAATCCTTTGTGGACTGTAGATTCAGGAGCGACAGACCATGTAGCAAAGGATAGAAGATCCTTCGTGGAATTCCGACGAGTACCAACTGGAACTAAGTGGGTCTATGTGGGAAACAACTCCCGAGCTGAAGTGAAAGGAATTGGCACATGCCAACTGAATATGCGTGGTGGACGCACTTTATTCCTACATGATGTATTGTATGCTCCGGAGATTCGTCGAATTTAGTGTCGGTTTTAGTGTTGGTTAGACTAGGTTTTAATATGAACTTCCATAATAGAGGTGTAGATTTGTATTTGGATACAAACTCCTATGGTTGTAGTTATTTTCTAGATGGTTTCATTGTATTAGATATTGAGTATGTTAATACAAATGTTTGTTATTCCCTTATCACGTCTCCTAATTCATATGATAATGATGTGAATGTGTGGCATGCTAGACTTGGTCACATTGGCCAACAACATATGAATAGACTAGCCAAAGAGGGCTTGTTGGGCAACATTGAAAAAGTTGATTTGCCCATATGTAAGCATTGCCTAGAAGGGAAAACGACAAGGAAACCATTTGGGAAAGGTAAAAGAGCTGAATTTCCTCTGCATTTAATCCATTCTGATGTCTGTGGTCCAATGAATGTAAGAGGAAGGCATGGGGCTGTTTATTTCATCACTTTTATTGATGATTATACTCGATTCGGATATGTCTATTTGATTTCTCATAAATCTGAAGCAATAAATTGTTTCAAAAGGTTTATGAACCTAGTAGAGAATCAATTAGACAAGAAAATAAAAGCATTGAGATCCGATCGAGGTCGAGAATATTTATCTGATGAGTTTAGAAAATTATGTGATGAAAAAGGAATAGAAAGATAGTTGTCTATTCCATATACTCCTCAACAAAATGGTGTTGCGGAGAGAAGAAACAGAACCCTACTGGAAATGGTTAGGTCCATGATGGCGCATGCTAACTTACCTAATCACCTTTTGGAGTGATGCATTGTTAACTGCTGCATATATACTTAACCGGGTCCTTCCAAATCAGTTACTTCCACTCCATATGAGTTATAGATAGGTAGAAAACCGGACTTAAGTTTTCTTAAGCTATGGGGTTGTGCTGCCTATACACATGAGTCCTATCACAAATTTGGGAAATTGGGTCCCAGAGGAAATAATGGTATTTTCATAAGGTACTCTGAACACTCGAAAGGATATGTGTTTATAGGTGAGCAGGAAAGTGGGAGTATAACTAAGTTTGAATCACGAGATGCCACATTCTTAGAGGATGAATTTCCTAAGAAGGGCAAAATAGGGGAAGATTACTCCCTATTTGAAACCTTGGATCAAGATAATGATCTTAGTGTAGTTCGTCCAAGTGGGAGTAATATGAGAAGTGATGAATTGAATTCAAGTCATTCTCAATTACAACCATATGATGAGACGACATCATTATTATCTAATCCAAGTGGGAGCATGATGGGGACTGATGTGCAAAGTGTACAATCTCCCATACGGTAAACAAGTCGCCAAAGTATTCCCCGTCAACGTTTTGACATTGAAGGGAAACTTTTATGGTTGCTCCACAAGATGAGGATGAGCCAAGAAATATTAATGAGGCTCTGAATTGCCCTAGTAAGGAAAAATGAATTCATGCAATGAAAGAGGAAATGGAGTCAATGAAATCAAACCAAGTCTGGGAACTGGTTGATCTTCCAAAAGGACGCAGAGCTATTGGGAACAAATGGGTTCTCAAAATAAAGCGAAAGGCTGATGGCTCGATAGAAAGGCATAAGGCCCACCTTGTGGCGAAGGGGTATAATCAACAGGAAGGAATTGATTATGAAGATACGTTTTCTCCTGTAGTGAGATTTACCTCGATTCGCATTATTCTGGCAATAGTGGCAAGTTTGGATCTTGAATTACATCAAATGGATGTAAAGACTGCTTTCCTCAATGGAGAATTAGAGGAAGAAATATATATGGAACAACCTGCTAGTTTCATAGTGAAAGGCCAAGAAGAAAAAGTATGTCGACTTTTGAGGTCGATATATGGTCTTAAGCAGTCATCAAGATAATGGTATATACGTTTTCATAATGCCATAATGGCATATGATTTTACGATGATTGATGAGGATCATTGTGTATATATCAAAAGATCCAAGGATCAATTTGTGATCATATCATTATATATTGATGATATACTAATTGCCGGAAGCAATATGGAGTTTGTTAAGACTGTCAAAAGTTGGTTGTCTTCCAACTTTGAGATGAAGGATATGGGTGAGGCTACATACATTCTTAGAGTTAAGATTTCAAGAGATCGTTCGAAGAGATCATTGTCTCTTTCACAAGAAACCTATATAAATAAGGTTCTTGAACGATTTCGTATGCAAGATTGTAAACCCATAGATACTCCTATTGCAAAAGGTGAAGGATTGAGCCATAGACTGTATCCAAGGACTCCACAAGAAAATGAACAAATGAAACATGTTCCTTATGCTAGTGCTATTGGGAGTTTGATGTACGCTATGATGTGTACAAGACCCGACATATGTTTTGCAGTTGGAATGGTGAGTAGATACCAATCCAATCTAGGTCCAGCACATTGGAAGGCCGTTAAGAGAATACTGAGGTATCTGAAGGGAACTGCTGATTACAAGTTGAATTACCAAGGAAATGATCTACGACTTGAAGGCTATTCAGATGCTGATTGGGAAGGAGATTTAGATAAAAAAAATCTACCTCGGGATTTGCTTTCTTACTGAGCAATGGCGCCATATCATGGAGTAGTAAGAAGCAAACGTGCATAGCCTTATCCACGATGGAAGCTGAGTTCATGGCATTATCAGCAGCAGTACAAAAAGGAGTTTGGCTTAAGAGATTCTTGGATCATTTAGGTGTTATTGAGAAAGCTACGAATCTATTATTGGTTAACTGTGATAGCCAAGTAGCTATAGCGTACATCAAAGATCCAAAATATCATGGCAAGACCAAACATATAGATACCAAGTATAACTTTGTCAAGGATATGGTTGCACGAAAGGATGTGAACTTACAGTACATATCTATGCATAGAATGGTAGCAGATCCTATGACAAAGCCAATACCTAGAGATGTGTTTTGTGGTCATGTAAAATCTCTAGGATTGCGTAGAGTCTGATGTACTAGATTGTAATTTCCCTAAGTTGTTCACATTTATGAACTAGTGTTGTTTTATTATTAATGCCTATGAATATTTGTTTGATCTTTATGCATCTTAATGCTCAGTGCATTACTTTATGTTGAGAAAGTATGTCGGACAGATAAATGATTAGTCCACTCACACGGGTAATCGCCTCTATTTACTGTGTGATAAATAGAGATGAGACTATTTTTAAACTTATTATCTAGGTGATAATCGAGAGCTCAAGCTTAAAATATGTATGTCGCCTTAAATGAGTGTTAAGATGAGAACATAATACTTACTATGTCCGAAAGTAAAATACCCCACATATTTTACTTTATCTGTCTAAGATGCCAGATGTGAGTTCTGAGAATTTTGTAAAAGAGTAGATACGTGAACTCAAGTTAGATATTGGGTATGTCTGAACTATCATCTGTACGGTATTGAAAGGTGTAGACATACGCTCCATGGGAAAGGAGTTAATACCGTAATACGTATTTCATACTACGTATGCATGAGCCGACTAATAAGAGTGGCAAAAAGTTTGATCTCAACTTTTATGACGTGTGAGACTTGAGAAAAAGAGTTCCTCAATTTTAGTGCCCTCATGACTTTTACTTATTCTCAAGGTTTCTATTTAGTGTTTGCTATCTTAGGATGTTGCCAATGGTCATGAGTCGATTCAATCTAATGGGACATTTCTAGAAAAGTAAGCTAAACTGAAATTGAGAGTTTGAAGGAAAGAGGAAGATCGATTTTGAGGAATCACATTGTAGTTTTGTATTCACTGGTCGACCAATTCGACCTTTATGATAATTATTTGTGATAATTATAATTGTGAACACAATATATATATATATATATCATGTTTAAAAGAGATCAAGAGAGATATAAAATGTGATCGATCGATCTAGGGTACTGCATACTAAATCTACTCAGAGTGAGACGCCCATTATGAGCTGCTATATATTCCTAACAGATGTATAGCAACGAGCTCTCAAAGTATGCTGGTCACACGGATTATTCACCGGTATGAATGTTGAAGAGAGGTAAAGAGAATACTGTTCGACCCACCATGTGCGAGTGGGAGATGATGGTTTTATATGATATGGGCTTAAGGCCCGTCCGCCCAAGTTGGGCCTAAAAAGCCCAGCCCACGAGAATAGGGCCCGTGGATGGGGGAAGATATAAAAGGGAGGAGAGAGAGAGAGAGAGAAGACACCTTTTGGCGAATAACGTACGTACGTCTCTTTCCCTTTCCCTCTCTCTTCCAAAAAGAAACAGTAAGCAAACGGCACTTTTCTTCTTCCCTTCAAGGCGTCATCGGATCGAACGGGGCCAGATTTTCTTCCTCTTGTCGGCGTCGGTATCTAATATGTGGCTAACAAGGTACGCTCGAATCCGTGGTGTGCTTTACGATCGGTGATACGTGATTTTCCCGGGCTTCGTCTTCCGTATTGATTTAGGGGTTCGATTTAGTGTCGAATCCGGTTTTCAAGGATCCGTTATTCCCAACAAGACACATGCAAGCTGGATTGCGAGCAGCAGGCGTGAACTTTTGACTAATATGGGCGGACGCAGATTTGTGAATGGGATAGCAACCTATGAAGCACGGACACGTTGTCCATGCTTCCGTGTCGTGTCCGACACGTGTCGGAGCGTGTCGAGCTTGTCAGACACGTCGACACGCTCGGACACGCGGTCAACGCGTGTCGAATTTTCCAACACGCAGTCAACTTTTTTCGACTCGTCTCGACACGCGTGTCGGATGGAAGCGAGGGCGAGGGAGGAGAGACAAGGCCGCGAGCAACGGCAAGCCCGCGACAGCGAGAAACCGCCAGAGAAAGAGTAGAGACCGAGGTCCGAGGGAAGGGCGGCCGTAGAGACTGAGGTGAGGGCGGCCACAGTGATGCTGCAGGATCGGCGACGAGGCTGCAACTGCAAGTGAGGAAGGGCCGAAGGCGAGGCGGAGGACGAGGAGAAGGATCGAGAGGAAGAGGAGAGGAAGGGGGTCATATGGAGGTCGTCCGGCAAGGAGATGGAGATGGATCGAGAGGAAGACCATGCGGCGAGGGGAAAAAAGTGAGGAGAGGAAGGGATTGCGAGGTCGTGCGGCGAGGGGGAAAATGTGATCCGGTAGCTAGGGTTTTGGAAACTCAATGGGGGTGAAAGTGACAATCTGTCACGTGGGTGGGGGAGGGGAAAAAAGTGAAATAAATTTGGGGTGGGGGAAATAGTCGACGTGGGAAGGTAGGGAAAAAAATTGAAATAAATTTAGGAGGGGGAATAGTCTCTCGTGGGGGAGGGAGGGAAAAAATTGAAATAAAATTGGGAGTGGTGGGAAACTTTGTTTTAATCAGAAAAAAATAAATAAATAATTTTAAAAGATAAAAATACTGAATTTTAAATGATAATAAATTTTGATCATTGTAAAAAATCATAGATTTATTTAAATAAGTTGATTCCAATTTCCAAACATGGATATGTATTAATTGTGAATGTCTTTCGAATTTCCAATGAATTAATTTATTAATATTATTAGTGTAAATTCATTGTAGGCTCTTTTTTTAATTAATATGAATTTAAATCAAATTAATTAAAAATAAAAATATTTATTTAACATTTAACGTGTTGGAACGTGTCGAAATTCTCTACTTTTTGAGAAATAACGTATCACGTGTCGTGTTGTGTGTGTGTGTCGCGTGTCGCGTGTCGCGTGTCGGTGCTACATAGATAGCAGCGGCCCGAACTTGTTGGTAATCGGGCTCATATACCAGTGTTGGATAGTCTTAGAACTTCACTCACTTCAGTTAGCTCAAAGATAAGGATTTTCCTCATATAAACTACATTTTCACAACCGTTTAAATCCGACATCTTGGACAACAAAGGTAGTGATGGAGGTATTCATGGCCTTCATATGTCACCGAAGGTACAAGTGAAGCACAATGCAAATCCAGGTCAAAATTTGTGTGAATATAGATGTTTGTGGGCCTATTTGTCTACAGATACTCCACTATTCCACTTTTTATCTTTGACAACTCATAGAAAAATATTAAAAGTTACGACATTCTCTCGAGACACCTGATTCTCTTTTTCAATGGAGAATGACCAAATTATTCGGTAAAAAATGCGATCCTATCTGTTAGATTACACCTGTGAAGTGTGATCGTTAAGGAAATTCATGACCGCAAATGCAAATTCGTATTCAACGTATTAAGAATTTCTCGTGTCAACAAAACTTACAATTCGATAAATAAATTCAGCCCTGACCAAAAAAAAAAAAAAGAGAGAAATAAATTCAGCTCTAATTTAATGAGGAATCACAAAAAAATTTAGGAACTTAACTACGTGATCTTTACATGACTCATCAAAGCCAACACACATTAAAGGTCCGTTTGTTTTGCAATCCTCATTTTCCAGCATTTAGTTCGCTTAGAAAAATAAGTAAACGAAAAAAAAATTTCCACCAAAATTTAAGTTCAGAAAAATAATTTCCCTTTTGAAAGAACCGGAAAACATTTTCCCAAATACTTTCCTAATTTTTGGGTCCTTAGTTAATGTAACTTTTATTCTTATAAAAATAATTTTTAAGAAAAAAATCAATTTTTAATTATTTTTATTTTTAAAAAGTTCAACTTTTTATTAATATTTTTTTCTTTTTTTCTTCTTTCTTTCCTTTCTCCTTCATCCTCCACCGACTGCATGCCACAGCGATAGCTAGCAACCCAACAACCACCCATGACATAGGCCAACGAGCTAGAGGCTCGACCAATACAAGCGAGCACAAGCTGGTCAAGGCCACCGAGCTTGGGACTTGCCAAATCCAAATGAGCATGGGCTCCATTGAGGGCGGTGAGTTTGGGCTCTGCGAAGGCTAGCGAGCTCATGCTAATTGAGACTGCTAAGCTCAAGTTTCACCAGACCTAGGTGAGCTCGGGCTTCGCCGAGGCCAACAAGCTTTAGTTCACTTGCGGTCATCACTAGCCAATTGTGATGGAGGAAGTCAAGAATACGAAAAGGAAAGAAACGAAAAAAAAAATTAAAAATTAATTAAAAATAAGAAAAGAAAAAAATAGAAAATATATCAAATTAATTAAAAATTCAATTTTTTTCCTAAAATAAAGTCATAAGATTAAAATCATTTTCCAAGGGGATCCCAACATCAGAAATTGTTTTCGATAACATATCACCAAATAGAGGAAAACTAACCATATTCCTATAAAATGCTTTTCAGGAAAGCATTTTCCTGTATCATTCAGTTTTGCGTAAAACAAACACACTCTAAGTTTTTTTTTCCCAAATTAAGAAAACAAACAATCAAACTATGCATCAAATATTTAGAGAGAAAATTACCAAAAAATGTATAAACTTATTGCAATTGCGTCAATTTAGTTCTAAATCTCTTTTATGCTAATTCAATCCAAAACTATTTGCATTGGTATCCGTTTAGTCCATCTGGCTAATTTTGGCCAGCCGATGCTCACATGGATGCCGCTAGAGCTAGCCAATGCTGACAAGTCAATTCTTTTAATGTATATTTTCGAATTTTTCTATTTTCTTTTTCTTCCTTCTTTTCTTTTTTTGCTTTTTCCCCACAGTCACTAACCATTGGGCAAGGCCATCCTTGCCATGGCCTCGCTCACCATGGGCAAAGTTGGCCTCACCATGGCTCACAAGACCATGGCTGCCTTTACCCATGACTAGCAAGGCCTTGGCAACATGGGCAAAGGCAACCATGACCTCACTAGCCACAAGCGAGGCCATGTTCGCTCGTGCCCGACAAGGCCATGGCAAGGTTGCCTTATACACAGCCCCCAAGCCTCGTGCCCAACCAATTGCAAGGGAAGCCAACTTTGCTCATGGCCTCCAAGCCTCGCCCAATGGTGCTAGCCACCGTGGGGAAAAAATAAAAATAAAAATAAAAATAAAAATAAAAATAAAAATAAAAAAGGAAGAAAAATAGAAAAAAAAATATCACTTCACTGTTGGTTGGGCAGCCAATGCCTATGTCAGCATTGGCTGAACAGCCAATGCCCACGTCAACACTGACTAGTTATTGGGTAAGGCCAGCCTTGCCATGGCCTCGCCCCTACTAGTAAGACCATGGCCACCTTCACCCATGGCTAGCAAGGCCTTGGCGACATGGGCAAAGGCAACCATGGCCTCACCAACCACAGGCAAGGTCATCTTCACTCATGGCCGACAAGGCCTTGGCAAGGCCACCTTATACGCAACCCCCAAGCCTCACACCTAGATCACAAAGCGCAGGCTTAGCCACTCTAGCCTCGCCAACCAACTTTGGCCGCAACATCCAGGCCTTGGCTGATGGGGGAAAAAATGAAGAAAAAATAATTAAAATAATTAAAAAATCAAAAAAAAATACCACATTAGCATTGGCTGGGTAGTCGGCACCCACATCAGCACCTAGTCAAAATTAGTCAGATGAACTAAATTGACACGAATGCAAAAAGTTTAGCACTAATTAACATAAAAAAAAATTAGAACTAAATTGACATAATTACAATAGGTCTCCCCAAAAACCTAACCCACTCCACCCCACCCACACTTGCATTTAGAAAACTACTCCCAATCCCATTGGTGGTGATCAATATTCTCACATTTACTACCTCTCCGTACAACAATCTGTGTCATTTGAGGTAGATTTTTCCTAAAAGTGACGGATGCCATTTTTCCCTTCAGAATGGAATTTAAATTTTTCCTAGAATGGCATGAAGTTAACAGATCAATTGTGCCGCTTTTTCTCTTGAAAAAGAAGACCAGGAAAGCTATCGGGTCAGCAAAAGTTTTGACCGTCGTGATGTAAATACTAGGAATGCGTCCGATTTGCAAAAAATGAATGATGATAAAATATTTAAAAAAAATATTCGTTTGTACCAGTTATAAATATGAATAAACGAAAAATATTTTCATTATCGACGAAAATATTTAAATTTGAAGTTTCCGTTGATTAATTATTAAGCGATGTCAAGAGATTATTTTTATAACAGTATTTTTCAAATATTCATTTTTTGAGAAGCAAATAAAGCCTAAGATTAAATTAATCTTGGGATAACGTAGATGTAGTCAAGAAAAGGTAATTAATCTTTTATAGTTTTCCTTGCAAATGTTAACAAAAGATTTCTTTTGTGCCACGAATCACCTAAAACAGATGTTGTCGCTTACAATCAAATTCATTAATTATGAGATTGGAAAATGATTAGATTAGATTTATGTATGCATCAAAATAAAAATAAAAATGCCATATATACTTTTTGGAACCTCTTTCTTCCACTACATTGTTTAGTTTTACAACCACATATGCAGGGTTGAAACTAAGTCAATTCGTGAGTAACTCACACCCAACTCATTACCTTTTTGAGATTGAATTGTCTTATTTCAAATTGAACTCGAAATTGAACTCGAGCTTACTCGAGCATCTTGTCAAGTCAAACTCAAGCTCGTGAATACTCAAATCAAGATGCTCACGAATGTAGTCGAACTTCTACAATTTTTTAAAAATATTTAATGTCTACAAAAGAAATAGACACAACCCTCTTTAAAGATTAGACAGTATAACCACATGACATAAATGAACTTGCAATCACCCATATCAGCGTCAGATTTGTGCCTTTTCAACCTTTTTCATTAGAAGCTCTAGCATCTCACACTTACCGAAGGGTTTGCTCTCATAAGTGAGAGATCTAACTTTGGTTCACATGTTTTTGTTGTCTCTATATGGTGATGATATTAAGAACACCAAACCTAAGCACACACCGCCGAAAAGCAAAACCATAGATACAAAGAAAGATCTTGGCATATGATCATCACTAATGATGATGCATGATTTGGTGATCGGCTGCCAATCATTTTGCTTGGATGCAGTCACAAATCTATTCTTGAAGGATGGGTGTATGCTTAACTCTACCAACCATACTCTAATAATGTCTCTTGATTCTGAATTTTGGTTTGTTTTGCAGCTCTATGGGCTTGTTGTAGTGATTTCTAGATTTCGTATGGATCCCTTCATAATAAATGGAAATTTTCTATAAAAAAAAAAAAAAAAAAAAAAAAAAAAACACATGACTAGGCTCAAGGTCATTAAAACTTGAATATTACTAAGCGGAGGTGAATCTAGGTACTTTTTTAAAATTATGACTTTTAATGACCATTTTTTGTGAACTTTTATGTGAGATGGTTTTGTTTTAATGAATTTTATTTTGATTATTTATGATTTCATAATTATATCACTAGTTTCTTGTTTTCATGTGGGAGATAAAAAGAATATTTAGCCAATTCCCTTCCGAAGAAAACTAGACACCCATCGCATATCCCGCTGTGATTTCTTCGGTTAGTCCAATGATTTATGAGTTGAATTGAGCATCTTCGTGTTTGTCTTTGTGTAGCATCTGAGCTAGGAAAGCATAGAAGTTCACTTCGACTCATATACTAATAAATAATAGCTAGCTACTAATGAGAGGTACTGTTGTTTGGCTCTGTTCAAGAGTCTTATACTAGTCAATAGATTAGGGGCATTATATTTGATTTTACTTTTACATTGATAAAAAGAAGTAAACAATTTACATTTTCTATTAATTATAATTACATAAGTAAAAAAAAATAAATACAATACTATTGATCTCCAGGCCGTTAAACCTGTTTTCTTTTATAATTTAAATAATTCCATGTAAAATCTTTTATGCAATAGTGCTAAATTTTCATTTTATGAATGTTTTGCCTAATATTCAACTTTATAATTACATTTAGGTTCCATATTAATTTCAGTGTTGTTGATTTTGCTTTTTCAACTTTATAGATGAATGTGTTGTAGAGTTTTGATTGGGCTCGTTTCACTCTTGCGCCCTAAATGAAATTGTTAATTGGCAAATTGGAAGAAAAACCCCTTAAAGGCCTTCAAAATAATAGATTCTTATAGATAGATATATGTGGGGGTCCATCCTATCTTAATTTAAGGAACTTGTGTGTTTTCGTGCCGTAGATTGATTTTTCACTTGATGAAGTGAAGAAGATGGGCTGGCGTGTCCGTCAAGCTGAGTATTGGCGCCTCTCAAGCTATTCGAGTAGTAGATGGAGTCATAATCATCTGACTCGGTTTCAAACACAAAAGTCATCTTCAGGCTCCTCTCCTCCTCCTTCACCGTCGTCGGTGCTCGTTCATGGGAAAGCGAAAGTGATCATCACCTCTACAGCCACGCTAACCAGCTGCCGTCCCCGTTGCCGTCAGCCATGGGGTACAAACACCCCAGCCACCCGAACCACGCGCTAGTGATTTGCGCCAAGGGCGACTACGAGCATTCCCAGTGCATGGCCTGCGGCGCCAGCTGCACCGGCATGACCTACGGCTGCGAGGAGTGCAACTTCTTCATCGAGTACGCCTGCCTCGACCTCCCTGAGAAGTTCTCGCACCCCTGCCACCCTCCCCACCCCCTCAGCCTCATCTATGAGCCCGCCCCTTTCAACTGCGTCGCTTGCCTCCGCCAGCGTCACGACTTCCGCTTCCTCTGCCTCAACCCAGCCTGCTGCTTCACCATCGGCATCCGCTGCGCCTTCCCCTCCCCCCCCCGATCGTCTTCCGCGGTCACCACCGTTAGGGAAATCCCTTATGATGTTTTGAAGATGACAAAATAAATCAAAGGCTACTAACATGTTTGATGGTTGAGTAATAGACCATGCAGATGATAGAACATGTAAAGGATTTTATCAAAGTCAGAAGATGGCCAAAAGACTAAACGTAACATATATCCAAAGTATATTTTGAATATTTCCAAACTTCTGTGTCAAAGTCTGAAGACTGCTAGACTCAAGACTCAAAGTCTGAAGACTGCCAGACTTTAGTATCAAAGTTTGTTCTACATCAGAAGTCTGTCAACTCTGACTAATTCCAAGACTGAACGTGAATAATGAACCAGAAGACAGACTCTATGCTGAAGCTGAACCAGAAGACAGACTCTATGCTGAAGCTGAATCAGAAGACAGACTCTATGCTGAAGCTGAACTGGGTACAGACCTTAAAGCTAAATCTGTTCAGAAGCAGATATGTTCAGACTTAGATTGTAAAATCTACAGACCCAGATTGTAAAGTCTACAGACTCAGACTTTACATCCAGATTCGATGAATCGTAACTCAAGCCCAATCATATAACGGCTAGTGATCTGGTTTGGATTCCACATCAAGATTGATTTGATTGATTCAATCTAATTGATTGACGATTGGATCTTGAAGACAAGAACTTTCTATACGAAGAAGCTTTACTTATGGAAACCAAGATTTCGTTTGTATAGGCGATCGGAATCAATTTGGGATTTTACCTTTGTCACTCAACGGCTACCAAATCTTCTAGATACAGAGCTGTCCAATGGGTATATTGGAAGACGATTCTCCGGGATACCGTCCAACGGGTAGTTTGGAAGTGGAGGAGTATTTAAGGAGATCATGGACCAATGAGCAAGTAAGAGACGGAGCGTAGAATTTATAATTCCAAAGTCTGAGCAACTTTCGATCATATACTTGTCTCTTGAGAGCTTAAACGTTTGTAATCGTGAGAGAAATACCAAAAGAGTGACTTAGTGAGATAGTGTGATCTACTAAGTGTTTGCACTCGAAGTTATAATCTCTTGTTGATTGCATAGTGGAATCTAGCCAAGAAGGCTGTTATCGTGGGAGAGTGGACGTAGGCTTGGATTAAGCCGAACCACTATAATTTATGTGTTCTTATTCTCTTCCCTAACTCCTTTATTTTGTTCATACTAGCACTATCAACCACCACCTCCTCCGTTTCTTCGACCAGGTAAAAAGAAGCCCCAAAATCTACCGTCCATTTGCTTTGCCTTACGGATTCAATTTATATTCGCAAATGAATTCGTGGTCCTGTGTCGGAGTAGGTAGGCACGGAGAAGGTTGAGCCTCGTCTGTGCGGCACTTGCCACCAGCCTTGCCAATCGTCCGTCATGTTCTGCTTGGAGGTGGACTGTGATTTCGCCGTGCACTTTGTTGTGCGGGTGCTCGTCGCGCCTATTCCAGCACCCGTCCTGCCACCAGGACCGGCTCAAGCTCAGGGCTCCAATGAAGCAAGAGGGGGAGGACGAGGACGAGGACGAGGACGAGGACAACGACTTATTTGAATACTGTAAAGTTTGTGATGGGGAAATAGGAGCTACAATTCCGGTTTTCCATTGCGACGATTGCAAGTACATTGCTCATGCAGCATGCTTATCCTGATTTATTCTTATCTAGTAGCAAGCTATCTTGTTCTTCTACTTTTTGTCCGACTTGTGGGATTATCCAATTGCCTGCTGTGTTGGCTCTCAAACAAGATCCATGGAGTAGTAAGCATCGTCATATTATGTCACGTCATCTCATGAAAATGAAGAACACTTGAATTGATTTGAAGAGGGAAAAAGACACTAAAATTGGTAACACCGCCTGGAATCAATTTCACCGTTAAACTATATTCTTTCTCTTCCTTGATGACCTCATCAGATTTGCTACTTTCATCTCACACGTTGCCTGCCGAACTTTTTAAATATGTGATTGAGCTGGTTTTAGCTTTGCAAGTTTGCATCAGGTTTGTATTCACAATAGTCATCTGAATCATTAAACGTGGGACTAGTTAGGCATAGGATTCTATGAATCTTCAATGTACATGTCTTTGATAAAGAACTTTTTCCTACCTCTATTACCAGTCCTTAGGTCAATATTTCTTTCAAGAACGAGGATCCATTTTCTTTTTTCTGGTTCGGTAGTCCTTTAATGCATTGCCCATCATTTTGGACAATTAGTTTTGTAATGTTTTTCACTGAAGGTGAAGCGTGGAGGGATGAAGTTGGAGATCATTCCTATAGAAGCACAAGATGGTGAGAAAGAAGTAAACTTAGATACTGAGGAGGAGAAAGAGCACGTTCAAACATTCAGAGATTTCGTTAAATCTTTCAACGACAGGGAAAAAATGGAATTGGAGGATGTCTGCAAAAAGCGAATGGCGGAAATTATTGAAGTACTAGCCTGGCGAAAGAATGCCGAGGGTAGCTTGAGCAACTCAAATTCACCCTTTCTAGATGAGGCGTTCTTGGAGTTCAGGAATAAGCTTAGACTTGGCATCGAACACTCTACTTCTCTTGCAGTGGCATCTGAAAATGACAGGGTTGTTGAGATAGTAGAGTACGAGGTGACCCAGAAGCTGGCTCCTGTCCTAAAAGAGGTGTTCGCAAATTACGGAGATGTGAGCGCAGAAGCCACAATAAGTTCAAAGGCAAAGACCATGGTCTTCATCATGTTGTGCGGCACCATATACAGCATGACCACTACCAAAATAGCCGATGTCTCGGAGAGTTTGCTATACAACTGGTGGAAGTACATTATTTTCATACATCTGTCAAAGTTCAAGATCCAGTTCGCCATTGATCGGTTGAAAGTGGTCACGCGTGCTCATTACAATCTCCAGGATAGGAACAACTCCATGGCGAAAACAGAAAAAAAAGATCATAAATCTTTCTGAGGAGATCAAGGAAAATAAGAAGTTGAAGGAATTGGAATGACGTGGGGACCTTGTCCTGGACCACCTAACGGGGTTCGGCTAATGGATTGCTAAGCCTAGACTTAGTTCGGGCTCTCCCAAGCTTTTAAGATAGTGAAGGGGTAGAAATGAACCATACCAATTCGCGACTTAGGTTCAAATTCTTAACATACAATTGATTTTTCAATTAGGAGTCGCCACTAATCTATTTTTGGTGGGTCGATTAGAAACCTAAGTAAAGTAACGGGAGAATTACTTCACTTCTACGAACCAGAGATTGTGAGTTCGGGGACTTGGTTACGCTAGATTTCTCTAACGCCCTTTCGGTACCTTTCTCTTTTTTTTTTTTAAAAAAAAAAAACATGTTTTGCAGGCAGCTTGGATTGATTTTAATTCACTTTCCTAACATGTGAGGTGATTATGCGGGTGCGCAAACCACCAATTTAACACCCAAGAAAGTGATGAATAAATTGCAGGACTTACCTCATAGCAACGAAAGCATCTGCATTGTTAGATCAGAATTCACATCAACAGACCTAGATGTGATTTCTAATTAACAGGCAAATCCCCCATTTTTTTTGGTTTTTACTTATTTAATGAGAATCATGCAATATGCAATGCATGCTACTAATCTAACATGGAATGGCATGACAATGTTTTCTAAACTACATGACATGAGTAAAATATATATTTTTTTTGTGTTTTCTTAATGAACATGCAATAATTAAATATGCAAATCAAAATGACCTAATTATAATGACGGGCAATTTTTTAATTAAATGAGCCTAATTCTACATGGCGTGCATTTTATGAACCTAATCCCACATGACGTGCACATGATATTTCTATTCCTAAAAATGCAATCTATCCTAAAAAATTGAAACTTAAAATGAGACATGCAATTCTATTCTAATATGCATGATGATTTTTTTGTTTGTTTTATATATATATATATATATAAAATTCGAAATTTTAAAAATTTGCACACAATTAAACATGCAACCTAAAAAACTAGCACCCTAAATTAATTAATATTTTGGGGATTTTTTTTTGTTATAAAAATTTGAACCAAAAGTCTAATTCTAGTTTGACACGTGCGATTCTAGAAAAAAACTAAAAAAAACTAATATCCCAAATGAATGCTCTTTTTTTTTTTTTTTTGGATTTTTGTTATTTTATTAAAAAAAAAAAAATAAATAAAAAATATGCTAACCCTAGCCCTAATCTAACTTGCATTTCTTTTTGAATTTTTTTTTATGCAAAAAACAAAAGTCAATTCAAATAACCCAATATCCAATCCAATCAAGATAAGATTAATACCCAAAATTGACGAACCATATCTCGCGCATGAGATCGGGTTGGTCAATTTTAAATTAAATCGCGAATCGAATCTCGGGCATGAGATTGGACTGTCGATTTTTGCAAGAGATCGTGAGTCAGATTTCGGGCGTGAAAATCGGACTCCTAATCTCTAATTTGAGGGGTTCTTTTATATTGGAATTTCAATCATGTGTTAATGAATAATTACACTAAAAAACTATATAAAACAAACTATAAGCTATATATAAAAAAAGATAAAATAATAATAAAAAAAAACCTAATGTTCCCCTTTTGTTTTTTTTTTTATCTTTTCCTTTCCCACGCAAGGCTTGGGCTCGTGCGGCTTTTGGTGGGGGTCACCGTCGGTTGGGTCGCCAAGGGGGCTGGTCGACGGCGTTCCGGTGAGGGGGCGACGGCGGACGAAGCTACCGGTGTTCGGGGCACCGGCGAAGGAGGCAACCGGCGAACCAGCGGCGGCAGAGGGCGAAACAGAGGGATGAACGGCAACGGACAAGGCGGATCAGCTGGTTTGCAGCGTCGGGTCACCGGTCAGAGGTCGCGGTGGTCGGATTTAACTGCAGGAGCGGAGCTTGGGCTGAGGCGGTGGGCGACGAGCGGACCAGGAGCAGCGTCGGGGTCGTCGCATGGTATGGGCAGGGAGTCGGCGAGCGAGGCAATCGGTAGCAGAGGGCTCGGTGAGGAGCTCGGAACTTCGGCGGGTATCAGGTGGTGCAGGACGGCAAGCGGGCTTGGTGGTGCGGTGAGGATGCTCGCGGTGGAGATGCTGTGCGGGAGACGGTCACGGCAGCGGAACTTCGAGCGGTTGGAGCTGTCGGGTTGTCGCAACCACAACAGAAGCGACGAGGGGCGGCGCGAGCTCGTGGGTGGTGCTCGCACGGGGGCGGCCGGCGGTGTGGTGGCTCGGCTGCTGGTGCTCCGGCGAGCGTAGCGGCGCGGACGTGGGCGGAGTAGCAGAAACCAGTGGAAATTTAGCAGCGAAGAACTGCTGGAGAAGATGAACAGTAGGGGTCTTGTCTTTGCTTTTTTTTTTTTTTTGTTTTTCTTTTTTAATCTCCTCTCTCTCACGTCTCACTCTCTGCTTTTTCCCTTCTTTTTTTAATCCCCTCCCCCTGACTTCATATTTTCTTTTGCAGGTTCTCTCCACACTGGCTCTCTTTTTTAAATAGCTCTCACAATCCTCTCGAGGAAATTTTTCGTTCTGCTTTCTGGCAAGAGTTTTTTTTTTTATCTCTTCCTTTTTCTCAACTCCTGTGTCTCTCTACGGACTCTCTCTGACTCTCTCTTTTTAATCTCTCGCAAAACCTCTCCAGTGAATCCCCCCTTTTTAAGCCAACGATCCTTGCTTATTTATAGGCAACAAATGACATTAGTGTGAACGGGTGAAAAAAAGGGGCAGCCGTAACCTTTCCTTGCTCTTCACGTTCGGCTCTTTTTCTTCAAATATGATGGCCACCGATCGTTAGTCCACCTCATCTGTAGAATTTTCACGTCCCCATTTAATGCATGCATGTGCAGGCATTAATGAGGGGAAGAAAATGCACGTTCATGTATTCTTCTTTTTCCTCATGCTTGGGGTCTCTTATACGGCTACTTCTCTCCCTTCTAGAGGATAGCCACAACTTTTGACTTTTCTTGTTTGTTATTTGCTTCCTCCTTCAGCAAATTTCTCGTTGCTTTTCTCCTGACAACCCACACTTGAGAGAGTATATTATATAATATTATATCATGGGCTCATTTTGCTTCTTTGAGGATTCCTCTAGAATCCGCACGTCCGCCGAATTTGCGCGTGCATGCGCATGCATTAATGAGGGAGAGACAACGAACGTGCAAGAACTTCCTTCTTCTTTTTTGACTTTCGCTCTTTTGTGTGCTCAGACCAGTGGAGAGAGACCATCCATTCGTGCATGTAATCGACTGCGAGCCGCTGCGTCTTGTCGCGCTTTTAGTACCGATGCAAGTACAACTACATGAAATGCAATTTTACTAATTTTATTATTATTATTATTATTCATGTAACTAATTACTAAATGATTAGGTAAAATTTAGGTGTCAACAGCTGCCCCTCTTTGAAGGTGAGCTCGCAGAGGTTGCATTCAAAGACAATATGATACCTAAATTTTGACCATGAACATGCAATGGATGATACTTTGGCGGGACTATTTTTTTTTTTTTTTTGATGCAATGTCATGAAAATGGTAATGCAAGTGTGAGATGTTGAAAAAGGAATACTGGAATAACTTACCTTCGAGGAGGGTAGAGTAACTCGAGATAAGAATGGGATGAATTTTCGTTTGCTCGGCAAGTGTCCAGGTTCCCTGAAAAGTCTATATGAATCAATCCAATAGACACTCAATGTTAGGTGAGATGCCTTATTGGATTAAGAGGATTCGAAATACCTAGATCCGAAAAGATCGAAAAACATTCACATAAGGTATAACGAAAAGATGTCAAGAATTTTGGAACTTAACCAATAAAACATTCACATCGAAAAGATCGAGTGAAATGCTTAACGAAAAGTTTCGAGACATCCAGATCCAGACTGAGATGTCAAGAATTTTGGAACTTAACCAATAGACACTCAATGTTAGGTGAGATGAATATTGGATTAAGAGGATTCAAAATACCTAGATCCACTCAAGGTATAACGAAAAGTGAAAAACATTGAATGAAATGTTTTGGAGTTTTGAGACATCCAGATCAAACCGAGATGTCAAGAATTTTGGAACTTAACCAATAGACACTCAATGTTAGGTGAGATGAATAATGGATTAAGATGATTCAAAATACCTAGATCGAAAGGTAAGAGTTTTGAGACATTCGAGATCAAAGCGAGATGTCAAGAATTTTGGAACTTAACCAATAAACACTCAATGTTAGGTGAGATGAATATTGGATTAAAAAGATTCGAAAAAGACAGACTAAGGTATTCACATTCATCAGTGAAATGTTTAACGAAAAGTTTCGAGACATCCAGATCCAGACTGAGATGTCAAGAATTTTGGAACTTAACCAATAGACACTCAATGTTAGGTGAGATGAATATTGGATTAAGAAGATTCGAAATACCTAGATCCAGACTAAGGTATAACGAAAAAGGTCGAAAAACATTCACATCCAGAGTGAAATGCTTAACGAAAAGTTTCGAGACATCCAGATCCAGATTGAGATGTCAAGAATTTTGGAACTTAACCAATAGACACTCAATGTTAGGTGAGATGAATATTGGATTAAGAGGATTCGAAATACCTAGATCCAGACTAAGGTATAACGAAAAAGGTCGAAAAACATTCACATCCAGAGTGAAATGCTTAACGAAAAGTTTCGAGACATCCAGATCCAGACTGAGATGTCAAGAATTTTGGAACTTAACCAATAGACACTCAATGTTAGGTGAGATGAATATTGGATTAAGAGGATTCGAAATACCTAGATCCAGACTAAGGTATAACGAAAAAGATCGAAAAACATTCACATCCAGTGAAATGCTTAACGAAAAAAGTTTTGAGACATCCAGATCCAGACTGAGATGTCAAGAATTTTGGAACTTAACCAATAAACACTCAATGTTAGGTGAGATGAATATTGGATTAAGAAGATTCGAAATACCTAGATCCAGACTAAGGTATAACGAAAAGATCGAAAAACATTCACATCAGTGAAATGTTAGTTTTGAGACATCCAGATGAGACCGAGATGTCAAGAATTTTGGAACTTAACCAATAGACACTCAATGTTAGGTGAGATGAATATTGATTAAGATAGATCCGGACTAAGGTATAACGAAAAAGATCGAAAAACATTCACATCCAAAGTGAAATGTTTAACGAAGAGTTTTGAGACAGACGAGATGTCAAGAATTTTGGAACTTAACCAATAGACACTCAATGTTAGGTGAGATGAATATTGGATTAAGACGATTCGAGATACCTAGATCCAGACTAAGGTATAACGAAAAAGATCGAAAAACATTCACATCCAGAGTGAGATGTTTGACGAAAAAGTTTTGAGACATATATCAAGAATTTGGGAATACCTAGGACAAACCTGGGATATTCGTGAGGGTCACTTACCTCTTGGTAGACAGAAATTTTGGAACATCGAGGATGTATTTCAAATATTCATGGAGGTTTCTCACCTCGAGGCTTCTGAAAGGCAACATAAATGTCAGGAGCTCTTGGGTCTTCAAGGAAACATTACCTGTCAGACATGATTAGAGCAAAAATACATGCATTTGCCAAAGAAGTAAGCAATTCAGCACACTCCAAAGTCCACTGAAGCTTTTATGCATTCGACCAAGATTTATGCATGATGGTTTTACCATATTTGCACCACCAAATTTCCACTGGGGAGAATCATCGTTTAAGACAATTTTCACTCATGACATGGATTTTCAAGAATACCAAATGAGAGATTTGCAGTTAGAAAGGACTTTCACTCATTCTCATTAAGAAGGCTATTTTGTCCCGACCATTAATGTCGGATCACAGGAATCACTCAATCTTACTTTCATCATGTCAACAAGGGTTCGAGTATTCTCGCAAATGGTACGACCTTATCAATCTGAGAGGTTTTTATCGGGACTGCAATGTAGGCTTGGTCAATGGCTTAACAAAGTGGGACTTTTCGAGTCAAGGCTAATGAGAGAACAATACTTTGCAATCATCTCCGGGTTTACAAGTCAAGGAACCTGCGAATGAGATAGAAATGGTCTTGCTCACACTTCTTCAAGTGATGCTTTTAAGCATATGAATTCCTACATTAATTTCGGTGCCCTAATCTGAAGAGACTTTGTAAGGGACGTAGCGTAGGTTAAGTTCATGGATTGGGAAGTGAACGGATCATTAGGCTCAAAATGTGTATAGGGGGATGAGAATTGGTGATCATCTTGGCATTGTCGCCGGTCTTCTTCTTCACCATTGGGATTTTCCTCATAGGTACTATAAAAACTTGGCATTTGAGTTCTTTGAGTACCATTCCACTGGGAATACCCCATTTTACAATTGATAATCATTTATCTTGACTCTTTCTTTCATTTTCCATGGGCATTGGCCTTGCTTTTACCAGGCACACTGCTTTTTCATGCCCCCTTTGTTTTGTTTTGTTTTGTAATGCTTTAACATTTGGGTTCTTGAAGAGTTTTCATTTTTTTGTCAGCACTCGGGATTTTGCTGTTTGAACATTTGCCTTTTGCCTTGCCCCAGTGTGAGGGATGATCACCAATTGGGTTTAAATGAAACGGATTTACAGGCTCAAGGGGCTACGCAATGGATAAAGTGTGTTGGATAAAGAAAGAACTGCTCTTCATCATCCTAAGGCACTTAAATTACCGTATGAATTCAGTGTAATAGCAATACCTGAAGATTAATGCAAGTGTGAGCAAGAATATTCCTATCAATTTCGTCATCTCATGATGTCGTCTTGCCTCCAACTTGCCCCAATGAGGGGTGGTTCTTGACAGGGGTAATTTAAAAATTATCCATGTGTGTGGGCTCAACAATGGATGATCATGTAGTGTTTGGGATAGAGAATGAACCGCCTCTCATCATTTTGATCATCGTACCTTTCGCGAGAAAACTCTTTACCTTAGAAACATGGAATTTCCTACACTCATCTCACCAGTATATGAACAAGGGACTGTGTATAGAATAAGGCTTGCCTTTCATCATCCTGACATGTCTCATTTAGCATGTTCAATTCATTCCACATCATTCATTAACTTGATCGATGGTGACAATCCTCAGTGGAATTGGTAATTAAACAGGTAAAACTATCACGCAAAACTCTCCTTTGAAAGGTCACAAGTATTTCATGAACTCATCAACTTTGAACACAAAGAGTTTACAGCTCAAAAAGAAAGAAAAGATTGGTAAAAAAAAAATGTTTTTTTTTTTTTTTTGTGTGTGGCAAACTTGTTGCCATTTCCAGGGATCGAACTCTGGTCGTTCCCGGACCCTTTCATTCCCCATGCCACCAGGCCGAAGCGCTGATGGTGTCCTTAGGGCGTTTCTTTTTTATTTAATTGAACTGACACTGGGTCAACACGTCTAATATACCGAATCAAATGAATTCAATATGTGTACGGAACAGGGCCTACTTTTCATCTCATTCAATCCATTCCCACACAATTCAACGAAGAAATGAGTACCTTCAATTTACAACAAATCCTTTCAAGGGTAATACTTCTTCACAGCATCAGAGTTAACAGGATTAGAAAACTCACGACCATCCATTTCTGTAAGGATTAAGGCACCTCCAGGGAGTACCCTCTTCACCATATATGGGCCGCTATAATTTGGAGCAAATTTGCCTCCAGGATCAGGAAAAATTGGCAACACCTTTCTTAGAACTAGATCATTCACTTCGAAGTGTCTTGGCCGTACCTTCCGATTGAAAGACTTGGCTACTCTTTGTTGATACGTCTGACCATGGCAAAGAGCTTTTAACCTTTTCTCATCAATCAGGTTCAACTGCTCGAGCCTTTGTTGTGTCCATTCTGCCTCAGACAATTCCACTTGGGATAAGACTCTCAAAGAGGGGATTTCTACTTCCACAGGCAAGATTGCTTCCATGCCATAAACTAAGGAGAAAGGGGTTGCCCCGGTAGATGTTCGGATCGATGTCCGATACGGAGCAAAGGGTAACCTGTCATGCCAATCTCGATAATTCTCGGCTGTCTTAGCCAAGATCTTCTTAATGTTCTTATTAGCTGCCTCAACAGCTCCATTCATTTGTGGGCGGTATGGTGATGAATTCAAATGCCTGATTTTGAACTCACTGAACAACTCATCAACGAACTTGTTATTCAGATTTGTCCCATTGTCAGTGACAATTGCTTCAGGGACACCATAACGAGCGATTATGTCACGCCTAATAAACTTCACAACGTTTCGAGCCGTGACATTAGCATATGATGTGGCTTCAATCCACTTCGAAAAATAATCTATTGCCACCAATATGAATCGGTGCCCATTTGAAGCTTTGGGATTTATTGGGCCAATCACATCGATCCCCCACATTGAGAAAGGCCATGGCTCAGATAGCTGGTGTAACTCCGTTGGAGGAACATTTATTTTATCTCCATGAATTTGGCAACGATGGCAACTTCTAACATGTTGTATGCAGTCACTTTCAAGCGCAAGCCAATAGTAACCTAGTCTCATAATCTTCTTGGCTAACATGTGCCCATTCATGTGTGGGCCACAAACTCCTTCATGCACTTCTTGCATGATTTGGGTAGCTTCTGCTTCATCTACGCACCTCAATAAAACTGAATCATAAGATCTCTTGTATAAGTTCTTACCACTGACGAAGAACTTTGAGGCCATCTTCATTATGTATTTTCTATCAGCTGGAGTGCTTCCTTCAGGGAATTCCTGCTTTTGAATATAGTTCATGATGTCACAATACCATGGCTTCTCATCAAGCTCTTCGTTCACGGCCATGCAATAAGAAGGTTTGGCTAAAACCTCAATTTTCAGAGGCTCAACTTCTAAACCGTCAGTAACTTGCAACATGGATGACAATGTTGCCAGGGCATCGGCAAACTGATTATGAGATCTAGCCAAATAGTCAAACGAGATTTCATCGAACTCCTTCACCAACTCTTCGAGGTACTTATGATATGGCAGTAATTTGGCATCCCTGGTCTTCCATTCACCTACAGTCTGGAGTATGATCAGTGCAGAATCTCCATATACTTTCAATTTGGCCACTCCCATTTCAATTGCAGCCTGAAGTCCGAGAATACAAGCTTCGTATTCAGCTATATTGTTAGTGCATGGGAATATTAATTTCGCGGCTACTGGGTGGTGTTGTTCGTTTGGGGATATCAGTACTGCCCCAGTACCAGAACCGGACAAGTTCACAGCTCCATCAAAGAACATAGACCATGCATCTTCATTTATGGCCAAAATACGATCATCCAGAGGATAATCATCATCATTCAAGGTTCTAGGATTCTCAGCCAATATATCGGCAATTACTCGGCCTTTAACTGATTTTTGTGGCATGAACTGCACGTCGAATTCTGAAATCAAGACCTGCCATTTGGCTAGCTTACCCACCAAAGCTGGTTGATTAAACAAATACTTGATGGGATCGTTCTCAGTCACGAGAAATGTCTGGTAATGCAAGGTGTACTGTCGCAGTCTATGCAATACCCATACTAACGCAGCACAAGTTTTTTCAGCATCAGAATATTTTAGCTCCGAGACAGTGAACTTTTTACTGAGGTAATAAATGGCCCGTTCCTTCTGATCCACGGGACTTTTCTGAGCTAACATCGCGCCGAGTGACTCACTATGGATTGTGAGGTACAGAATCAAAGGATGCCCTGATATTGGTGGGACAAGAATTGGGGGATTCATCAAATATTGCTTCAGCTTATCGAACGCCTCTCGACATTCCTCATTCCACTCAACTTGTACGTTTTTCCTCAAGAGTTTGAAGAACGGCTTAGCGGTCTCAGAGAGTTGGGAAATGAATCGTGCAATGTAATTCAATCTCCCTAGGAGACTCCGAACCTCCTTCACTGTTGATGGAGGTTGCAATTCACATATTGCCTTGGCTTTAGATGGGTCAATCTCGATCCCTTTGCTACTCACCATAAACCCAAGTAATTTTCCTGATGTTGCCCCGAACACGCACTTGGCAGGGTTTAAACGGAGTTTGAATTCACGGAGACGATCAAATAACTTCTTGAGGGTTTCAACATGACTTTTCCCAGGTCGGGTTTTTGCAATCATATCATCAACATATACCTCAATTTCTTCATGCATCATGTCATGGAACAACGTAACCATGGCTCGTTGGTAAGTTGCCCCTGCATTTTTGAGTCCGAAGGGCATAACCTTATAATGAAAGGTTCCCCACGGGGTGATAAATGCTGTCTTCTCTTTGTCTTCATCCTTCATTCGTATCTGATTGTAGCCAGAAAAACCATCCATGAAAGAGAATAGTTCAAATCCGGCAGTACTATCCACGAGAACATCGATATGTGGCAATGGGAAGTCGTCCTTTGGGCTGGCCTTGTTCAAATCACGGTAATCAACACACACTCGGACTCGACCGTCTTTCTTCATGACCGGTACTATGTTGGCCACCCATTCAGGGTATTGCGAGACTTCGATGAACCCCACTTTGAGAAGTTTCATTACTTCCTCTTCTATCTTCTTCGAGAGCTCTGGTTTAGTCCTCCGGAGCTTCTGCTTCTTAGGATGCACGTCTGGATTAGTGGGCAAACAATGTTCCACAATTGATGGATCTAAACCTGGCATATCAGCGTATGTCCAAGCAAAGATATCTTGATATTCTTTTAGCAACTGAGTTAGATGCTCAGCCTCATTTTTGGGAAGATTTGCCCCAATCTTTATCTCTTTGGGCTCCTCGGCATCACTCAGATTGATAGTGACGGTTTGCTCAGAGGTGAGAACTTTGGGTTTTTCATGTTGCTCCCAACTTTGTTGTACTCCAATGGAGTCACCATTTGGATCATCAGGGTCATCACCGTCATCGATCATGACATTGGATTGGACCATTTTCTCCTCTTTGCCTATCATAAGGCTGCTCCTGAAACATAAAATGGATAGTTCAAAAAGACAAACAGGGCTAAAAGGCATGAATTTCTTTTCTATTTTTTTTTTTGAATTTTCCTTCCTTTTGAAATTTTTTTTTGATTTATTTTTTTCGAATTTTTATTTTATTTAAAGAATTTTGGCAAAACATTTTGGAAAAGCTTTTTGTCACGAGGAAGCATGATGAAGCCCAAGCCTCAGAATTCTCCTTGGATTTTTCTTTTCTTTCATCGGTTGGATATCATCAACGAGCTGGTTTGGTATACCCCATCATGCCCTCAAAATAAAGTTTGTAATTGTAATTGATATTCATCAACCAAATTACATTTATTGGATTGAAAAGTACGGCAATCAAAGTGAAACGAAACCCTAACAATCAAACCCTAGCAAACATCAACTCCTGACAAACGACATGCAGAATACGATAAACAAACCCTAGAAGACATCAAATCCTAAAAGAGATGAGATTCCCACGCAGGGGAGTGCAGAAAAGTAAACGTGTTACTCTTGTGGGCTAGCACCCATTTCCTCCAATGGTTCTTCATCAATGGCACTTATGAGGAGATCATCGAATAGAGTCGTGATCCCTTCCATCCTATCATCTGGATCCTCTGTCTTTGAAGTTGTCGGGTCGTCCATGCCATTCCATCCATCAAGCACGATACCTCGGGTGTCGATCATTCCTCCCTCATCATGCATCATTCTAGCAGGGCCCGGGAATGTCTCGCGGATATCGAGGAGTAATGAGTTTTTCCTCTCTTGTTCATGTCCTCCACCTTTTCCATGGTACCCTAATCCGGCGGAACGAGACCTTCGAGGGGCTTCAATAGGGTTCCGGATACCCTGTTCTCTTTTACCAAGTCCACGGCCAGGAATAAAGCCATTTCCAACCATCACTCTTGCTACCATAACTGCTGCATTTGACACATCAGGGATGGGTCTTTGTCGATCCTCGAGATGCATGGATAGTGGATACGAGCTCAAACGATTGGTAACTTGACTCCTCCCTACGTTACGGCTCGACATAGGGGATGGCCGTCTCATGATAGATCCGATGATCCTCCTCGCCATGAACAATGACTAGCTTTCCTTTGACAACAAATTTCACACTTTGGTGGAGACTTGATGGCACAGCTCCAGCAGTATGAATCCAAGGACGCCCTAATAGAAAATTGAATGCGGTAGGAATGTCCATCACCTGGAAAAGGACGTTGAACATCACCGGCCCTATTTGCAGATCAAGGTGGGTCTCCCCTATCACCTCCTTTCTCGTACCATCAAAAGCTCGGACGGAGGTCTTTGCAGCACTTATTTTTGAAGGATCTATTTTCAGGCGGTGAAGAGTCGCCAATGGACAGATATTCAAGGCAGACCCATTATCAATGAGTACTCGAGCCACATGGGAAGCCTTGCACTTGACGGATATATATAATGCCTTAGTATGTCCCCTCCCCTCAAGAGGGAATTCTTCATCAGAAAAGGCTATTAAATCCTTAAGAAGAATCGATCCTACGAATTCCTCCAACCTGTCTACCTCGATCGTCTCTGGTACACTAACTTCGCTTAGAACCTTCATTAGAGACTTTTGATGTGTAGGAGATGTTTGCAAGAGTTCAAGTAAAGAGATTTGGGCGAGCAATTTCCGCAACTGGTCGACCACGTTATACTCACTTGCTTTGATTATAGCCAGAAATTCCTTGGCCTCTTCGTCAGTAATTGGCTTTGCAGGTTGGGCATTAGCTTGAGCATAGGTCCGACCAGACCTTGTAATCAGGTCAACATCTAGCTCGTATGACCAAGGGACTGCTTTGTTATCCTTGTACTCATACAGCTGGGGCATCTCAATAATTATTTCTTCATCAGTTGAAGGCACTTCCACTATCAATCCTTCATGGTCGGAGGCGTCCTCAAGTGGGGGCATGTCCTCGATCAATGGATCTGGTTCACTCTTTTCAGCACTTAGCTTAGCAAATTCTTTCTCCCAGTCGATGACGACTTCAGAGATAGTTGACACTATTCTAGCTTGGTCAGCATACACAATCACGCCAGTCTTAACCATTTTTTGAACCCTTTCTTTCATGGTAGGCAAGGGAGGATTCTCATCTGTCGGATAGTAACCAACTCTAACTAATCCGCTATAGATATCTTTGACAGACACCTTCAAGTTCATCTTTTTGCCAGTATTGAACTCAAAGATTGCATTCACGTTTCCCTGATGTTCCGGCAACGGATTCTTTTTGACATTTGGTTGGGTGGTACGGAAAGAAAATGCCTTAGTATCCAATAAATTTTGGATCTTGTGCTTCAAAGTCAAACATTCATCAGTTGAATGGCCGACCTCTCCCATATGATACTCACATTTTTTGGAGGGATCATAGTTAGAGAATTTTTCAACATTGGGCCGCTTTGGTTCGTGAGAGATCAATCCCTTGTTTCGGAGTATCAGTAAGACCTGAGATAGAGGGCCAGGAAGAGGAGAGAACTGCCTTTTGGTGAATTGCCGCTGTGCAGGCACTCGGCCTCCATCTTGCTGATTCTCGGGGACACGAACCATCGAAGGCTTACTAGGGGCTGGTTGCACATATGCAACATTGATTTCAGTGGTTGGTTCTTTATCTTTCTTCATGGTGAACCTTTTGCCCTGAAGAGTTGGTTCATTAAACCATCCATCCCTTAGCCCCATCTCGATCTGTTCACCCACTGGGATAAGCTGGTTGAAGTTCTCAACGTATGTGCTAGCCATCCGGTTACGGAACTCATACGGGAGAGTCTTGACGAACAACTTCATCAACTCCTTATTTGTAGGCTCAGGAGTGATTTGAGCCGCCAAGTTTCGCCACCTTATAGCATACTCCTTAAATGACTCACTTTTCTTCTTCTCCATCCGCTCAAGATCCTCTCGGGAAGGTGCAATGTCCATGTTGAACTTATACTGCTTTAGGAAAGCGTCAGCCACTTCATTCCAAGTGTCGAGAAGGTTTATATTTTTCATTATGTACCAGTTGAGTGCGGGCCCAGTCAAGCTTGCATGAAACGATTGGATCATGAGAGGCTCATTCTTGACATATTGGGCCATGCGTACGTGGTACATTTGCAAATGAGCTTTTGGGCAGGAAGTACCATTGTATTTCTCGAACTCCGGCATCTTAAACTTCTTTGGCATTTTGACCTTCTCATAAACTGACAAGTCGAACGGGAGTGAATTCTGCGACTCTTGCAATTGTTTCAGTTTCTCTTCAAGTTTGGCGAAGCGTTCATCTTGCTCCGCTTTAGGGACATTATCGGGCTTAGCCTTTTCAGCTGTGGCGAACAGTGGTTCATCTTCCAGTTCCGGCATGTCATCATCACCTATTTGGGCCTTGTTCGTACGCTTTGGGACTACTATCTCGGGAGAGCGGATGCAAGAGTCTGATTCACTTGGAGGGATTGCATTTGATCTGTCATAAGTTGCATAGAGGTGAGCAACTGCTGGAGTTGATTTTCCACAGCGGTCATACGATCACGCATTTCGATTTGGTCGGCCATTTTTGCTCTTGATCGTGTAATGATGGGCGAACGTGGAGGATCCGTTATCACCTAATTTGAAGAAATGGACAAAAATAAGTATCTCATATGAAATACACCGGTCCATGGCAATGGTCTAAAACTTTTATTCATTAATGGAGTTTTTGACAATACTAACAAAATAGAAGCAAGATTGATTCAAGCACTTCATTAATGAAATAGAAGCTCAAAAAGCCCTAAACAAACAAACTAGGAAAGTAAATGACTCAACTTCCTAAACATTAATCTAGAAATGAAACAACAAGATTGACTCAAACACTTCATCTAGCTTGATCAATATACACTCGGGACACCACTCGGCGCAATCGCTTATTCTCCTCTTGAGCTTTTTCAGCAACCCTTTTGAGGCGTTTATTTTCAGCGCGGTTGGTGATCTTCAGTGGCGCCTCTAGTATCTTTGGAAGTAACTCCTCTGGAATCTTGTGTTGTTGAATGTATTTAATTGAGGCATAGTACTTCATTTCTTCGCCCTTGAGCTCCTCCTCGGGCCACTTGAGTTTTCGTGGCTGGCACATATCCCACATTAATTTAATTGTGAGAATGGAATCTTCATGGCCTCGGTCTCCATCAACGAAGTTGGCTCGGAGTGGATCTGCTTGCAATGCCGGGGGAAGCTCTTGCACAACTTGATACTGACGGGTTACTCTAGTTGGATAGTACTCCGTTGCTCCAGTGAATCCCAGTAGAGGGATTGGGCCAACATCTCCACATGAAAGTCTCGCCACACGAACTTGGAACCACTTAGCATGCCATAGGAAACCCTTGGAAGTTGGTTTTTTCATGAAAGCTAGCCATCTAGAATAATGGTAATCCGGTGCATGTTTTTGGTTGTTCTCAAATCTCATAATAGGGTGATTAGAGTTATTAACATCAAGTATAGTCATTGAACCACCAAACCCTTTTATATGAGAAAGAAACCAAATTTGTAAAAGCTCAGGAGAGGAATGGAAGGTCTTATCACCGCTTCCTTTAAATCGAGTGAGGGAAAGAAAGGTTTCAGCCAAAATAGTGTTTACGAAATTTTTTCCTCCCAACACTTGTTCAACTAAGTGAGCCATCAAAGGGTTAATAGCATTCTTGCAATGAGGAAAAAGTATAAACCCAAAGAAAGCTAAAAGGAAAACCCTTCGCATTTGAAATGAATTGCCATTTTCAAAACATTCTTTTAGAAAAGATAAATGACATGTATTGCGGTGAGCTTTTAAAACCTTTCTTACATTGTCCTCCTTAATTCTTAGAAAATCGGATAAGGCTACAACAGGGTCTATTCCGATAGGTGGGCTAATTAATTCAGCTTTCAAAGGTTTCCCTATGGCAATGCTATACTCTTCCAAGGTGGGCGTGAGTTCATGCTTACCGCCGAGGATGAAAGTAGAAGTCTCGGGGCACCAACAATGAGCAAGTGCTTGGATGAGGCCGCCATGAATGTTGATACGCAGCAATGGAAGTAGTCGACTAATGTGTGACTCTACAAATTGATGGCCAGCTTGGTCTAACTTGTCCCACCATGCACTAAGCTCTTCCTTTGGAGGGAGAATAATTCGAATGTCCGGTATTCCCATTGTATATTGATCAAAACTCAGGAAAATCCTAATGCCATGAACGGACAAAATAATATAATAAAGTAAGTAGATTGCAAAGTGAGAATTTAGAAGACTTACTTTACCAATAAACAAAGGGCAATCACATAGACATGCGCATGGTAAGTGGCTCGATTTCTAGTCTATAAGGCTTAACAAAGTGAAGCCACAAGAATGATCAGACTAGCCGCGGGCGTGCGAACTAAGTCGGGTCCTCATGACTTCGGCTTGGTCAAAGAGCCGACCTGGGTTGCGGGCATGCGAACCGAGGTGGGTACTCTTGACACCTAGAAAAGAAACTTCGGGATTGAGATGGGCGACTCATACCGCGGGCATGCGGTCGAAGTGGTATCCATCTCAATACCATCCTAGATGATCCTATGCGGCCCAGGTCCGGCGGCGGGTTGTGTGTGCAATAGTGTAGTGCTAGATGCAAGGCATGCACGACAATTTATATCAAGCAACACTTCATAAGTGAAAGTAAACCATTCATTCCTACACCTCCCTACAAAACAAAGGTTAGCAAACACTTCCCCTTATACCTCCCATCCTGCAAGAACATTTAACACCTTAAATATTAGGGACGTACCTGGGATCCTTGCTGCTAAACAAAAATATTTTTTAAAAAGAAAATTGGCCTAAGTCCACTAAGAATTTCAACTCAAGTCCCCAGCAGAGTCGCCAAGGTATCGCGACCTCCCCGAAGCAGGTTTGGACCACCTAAGGGTTCGACTAATGGATTGCTAAGCCTAGACTTAGCTCGAGCTCTCCCAAGCCCATACCAATTCGCGACTTAGGGTTTAAGTTCTTAATATGCAAATGATTTTTATTATGGAGTCGCCACTAATCTATTTTTGGTGGGTCGATTAGAAACCCAAGTAAAGTAACGGGAGAATTACTTCACTCCTACGAACTAGAGATTGTGAGTTCGGGGACTTGGTTACGCTAGATTTCTCTAACGCCCTTTCGGTACCTTTCTCTTTTAAAAAAAACATGTTTTGCAGGCAGCTTGGATTGATTTTAATTTATCTTCCTAACATGTGATGTGATCATGCGGGTGCGCAAACCACCAATTTAACACCCAAGAAAGCGATGAATAAATTGCAGGACTTACCTCATAGCAACGAAAGCATCTGCAATGTTAGATCAGAATTCACATCAATAGACCTAGATATTTTTAACATGCAATTTCTTTTTTTTTTTTTTTACTTATTTAATGAGAATCATGTAATATACGATGCATGCTACTAATCTAACATGGAATGGCATGACAATGTGTTCTAAGCTACATGACATGAGTAAAATATTTTTTTGTGTTTTCATGCAATAATCAAATATGCAAACCAAAATGACCTAATTATAATGATGGGCAATTTTTTAATTAAATGAGCCTAATTCTACATGGCGTGCATTTTATGAACCTAATCCCACATGACGTGCACATGATATTTCTATTCCTAAAAATGCAATCTATCCTAAAAAATTGAAACTTAAAATTGAGACATGCAATTCTATTCTAATATGCATGATGATTTTTTTTTTTTGTTTATATTTTTATATATATAAAATTCGAAATTTTAAAAATTTGCACACAATTAAACATGCAACCTAAAAAACTAGCATCCTAAATTAATTAATTTTTTTTTTGAGATTTTTTTTTGTTATAAAAATTTGAAGTAAAAGTCTAATTCTAGATTGACACGTGCAATTCTTAAAAAACTAATACCCTAAATGCATTAAAAAAAAAAGAAATAACTAAATAAGCTAACCCTAGCCCTAATCTGACTTGCATTTTTTTTGAATTTTTTTTAATTTTTTTAATGCAAAATATCCAATTCAATCAAGATAAGATTAATACCCAAAATTGACGAACCATATCTCGCGCATGAGATCGGGTTGGTCAATTTTAAATTAAATCGCTAATCGAATCTCGAGCATGAGATTGAATTGTCGATTTTTGTACGAGATCGTGAGTCGGATTTCGGGCGCGAAAATCAAACTCTTAATCCTAATTTGAGGGGTTATTTCACATTGGAATTTCAATCATGCATTAATGAATAATCACACTAAAAAACTATATAAAAACAAACTATAAACTAAACAAACTATAAACTATGTAAAAAATAAAGATAGAGTAATAATAAAAAAAAAAACTACCTAATGTTCCCCTTTTGTTTTTTTCTTTTTTGTTTTCTTCTTTTTTCTTTTCCCACGCACGGCTTGCTCGTGGGTCTCCGAGGGGGTCACCGTCGGAGTGGGCGTAGTCGTCGGAGCTCGGCGCAGGCGGGCCCGGCGCTTATGGTGTTGATTCCGGCAAAGGGTGTCGCGGGCGCGGATCTCGGCGAACATTGGTCGGGCGCGGCGGCGGTAGGCGCGACGGACTCGGACGGAAGTCTCGGGTGAGACTCGGATCGCAGCAGACGGCGACTTCGTCGAGCGGAGTAGAGTCGCTGGGCTAGCAGAGGAGGCGCGGCGGTCCGCAGCAGGTGGTCGGGTTGCTGGTCTTCAGCTCCGGGCAGCGTCGGCGTGGGCTCTGGACGCTGGGTCGCCGATGGGAGCGTGGCGGAGCAGAGGCGGAGGCGGGGCGGTGTTCACACGGGGGTGACCGGCGCTGGGTTGCGGCTTCGCGGGGGCAAGGCAGCTGGGGCATCGGGTTGTTCGGCTGCTGGTGCTCCGGCGAGTGCAGCGGCGCGGATGCGGGGGGAGTAGCACAAACCGGTGGAAATTTTGCAGCGAAGAACCCCTAGAGAAGATGAACAGTAGGGGTCTTGTCTTTGCTTTTTTTTTTCTTTCTTTTTTAATCTCCTCTCTCTCACGTCTCACTCTCTGCAGTCTCTCTCTCTTCTTTTTCCTTTTCTTTTTTTAATCTCCTCCCCCCGACTTCATATTTTCTTTTGCAGGTTCTCTCCACACTAGCTCTTTTTTTAAATGGCTCTCACAATCCTCTCAAGGAAATTTTTCGTTCTCTCTCCTCCTCCACGACGCGGCTTCTTGTGGTCTTATTTATAGGCCGCCCATTGCCTCTTGAAGATAGCCAACATTATTGCGACAAGATGTAGCCGCAACCTTTCCATAATTTAAGCTGAACTTTTCCCCTTTTTATCTTCTCCAGACCTTTCTTTCGGCCACCACTCTCCATTCATCTTTTCTAATATCCTCCCCTGACTTCATTTTTTCTTGTCCGAAGGAGGAGCCCCTTCCCAATGAATATTTTTTAGCTCTCTCTGACACTCTCCTTCCCCCCCTGTTCTTCAGCAAGGAAATCTTCTAGCAAGCGCCTGTCCCATTTCGTGCGTGTATGGCGATGCATTAATGAGGAGGTTTCTTCTTGGTGCCACCAAAGCTGACATATTGTATAATATTATGGGCATATTATGATAATACAATATGGGCATATTATATAATATATTATGGGCTGCTTTTGCTTCTTTGAAGATTTCTCCTGAATCCGCACTCCACCGAATTTGTGTATGCATGTATATGCATTAATGAGGAATAGACAATGGACGAGCGAGAGCTTCTTTCCTCATTTTTTCTCTTATGCGTGTTCAGACTAGCGAAAAGCGGACCATCCTTTTGTGCATGCAATCGACCGCGAGCCCCTGCTTCTTGTTGTCCTCTTAGTACCGATGCAAATGCGGCTACATGAGATGCAATTTTAATATTTTTTTTAGGGGTTAAAGATTAATCCCTAAATTTTTATGCAATTAATTACTAAATGATTAGTCAAAATTTACGTGTCAACAGAGTGTGATTGGGATATATATGTAAAAATTGAAATTAACTCACGAAGGCGCCTTTTGACATAACAGCAAGTTTTGCTTTGAAACTCTAAATACAGGCATAGTCAAGTTAGAGCACTATTAAGATGGGTGACCTCCTGAAAAAAGTGCTTATCTATATACCAAAAAAAAACAAAACTGTACGGTTCGATACAAGACAGGCCATAGTGGACAATGCCTCGAATGAGTAAATTAAGGGATATCACGTGATCATAGACTCACTGTCCATACAATCAATAACTATCGAAGAATATGCAAACGAAGATGGATGTGACTAGACAAGTATTTCCCCATAATAATGTCATGCGAGCACAATTCCATGAAGGCACACATCATCCATGGGACAAAGAACATCCTTAAAATCATGCCTCATGTGTGCGGGTCTGTTGGTGAATGGATTGGGGAGGTGGAGTCGGAGCGTACCAAGTTTGGGGTTTGATCCTCGTAAGCACAATACATACATACATACATACATACATACATACATATATATATATATATATATATATGAAAAACAGAACGAGAAAAAAAAATCTCAATTACTTGAGAAGCACAATTGAGAAGAGTTTGTCAAGGTGTTAAGTGAGGTTAAAGCTACCAGCAAAAGATAAATAGTTTTGAATTGACTTAAAATAGAAAAAGAATGAAGACATGATCATGAAGGGATGGCGGTTAATTAGTTTGTCTTTCTTTTTTTTTTTAGCTAATTAGTTTGTCCTTTAATGTGAAAATGATTTCGATTGCATGATTCTACTTGACCCAAAAAAAAAAACACATACTTTTATAGGTTTTCTCAGGACAATTTTATTCAACTGTAAAAAAATAAAAATAAAAATAAAAAACACACACACAAAAATTTTAGTACATGAAACCCATTGAGTTTTCTTGTGACATGAGTAATCAACATTGTAAAAATTGAATCATTTTCTTTTTGTAAAATTTGTTTAATAAGTGTCCTTATGCTCAACTTGAAAGTCAAGAGTCAGTAAAACCTCAAAAAATACATCAGACATGGAATTTAACTGAATTTGAAGGACTTAGTGTTTGCAAAGAATTTCAATAAGAAAATGACAAAAGAAAAGGTATGATACTCAATATTCACAGAGAATATGATGCGGGAGAATCGAATCAATTCTGATATTTATCCTTAGTCAGTGGCGTATCCTTTAGGCCTTAATGGCGATTGTAATCTATCAAAGATGCCATCATTATCACTCAAAACACATTCAACCACCCTGTGCCCGCATCAAAATACGAATCAAATCAATCTTTTTCTTTTTCATGTCAACTTCATTTCTAGCTATCTATGATTCCCGATTACTCAAAGAGCGGACAACCACCTTTGAGGCATCAATAGGTAATTTTTTTTTTTTTATCCTCTTGATTTTGATGTTTTCCTGGATTATGCTTCCCTAATCATTTACAACTTTGTTAAGTTGGTGCAATCTAGTTGATTTCTACTACATTGAAGGACCTAAAAAAAAATTTCCCAAAAAAACTTCTAGCAAGTTCAATGGAATAATACAAGATAGGCCAAAGCGGCCAATATCTCAAGTGAGTTAATTTAGAATGTCACGGATTATGAGCATGGACTCACCATCCATATAATCGATAACCATTTAAGAATACGTAGATGAAGAAGGAAGTGACTAGATAGTATTTCCCCATAATAATGTCGTGCGAGCACAATTATATCAAGGCACACATCCTCCACGGGACAAAGACCATCCTTAAAATCACGCCTTATATATGCGAGCTTGCTAGTAAAGAAATTGAGGTGGTGAGGTCAAAGAGTACCAGTTCCAGGATTTGATCCCTGTGAGCTCCACACACATATTTATATAGAAGAGAGAGTGAAATCCCAAAAACAAAAACAAAAACAAAAACAAAAAAATCTCAGATATGTGAGAAGCACAAATGAGAGGAGTTTGCCGGCGTGTTAAGTGAGGTTAATGCTACTAGCAAAAGAAAAATAGTTTTGAATTGACTTAAAATAGAAAAAGAATGAAGACATGATCATTTAACGTGAAGATGATTCATCAATCGCATGATTCTACTTGACAGAAAAAACACACATACTTTTAGAGTTTTTTTCTGGACATTCTGCTCTTCAACTATAAAAAAACACAATCTTTAATGCACGAAACTCATTGAGTTTTCTTGTGACATGAATATAACATTGTAAAAATTGAATCATTTTATTTTTCTAAAATTTGTTTAATAAGTGTCTTTATACTCTACTTGAAACGAAGCAGTCAGTAAAATCTCGGAAAAAAAATATATTAAACACGGGATTTAACCAAATTTAAAGGAGACTTAGTGTTCGCAATTGGTGCAAGAATTTCAGTAAGAAAATGACAAAAGATAAGGTGTGACATATAACCATCAAAGAGAATATGATGCTACAGTTGGGATGCGGAAGAATCAAATCCTGATCTTTATCCTTGGCCAGTGACACGTCCTTCAGGCCTTGACCGTGATTGGATTCTATCATAAATCCCATCATCATCACTCAAAACACATTCACCCAGCTTACACCCCATAGGAATATAAAGGGTTAATACTTTGAAAAACTCCAAATTAGTACACTTGTGACAAATTTATTACAAACTATTTTTATCATGAAAAACTCCAAACCGATACACCTGTGACGAATTTATCCCGATTGACTATCAAAAATCCTAAACTGGTACATTTATTACAAATTTATCCCAAACTAATTTATTCGACCGCAAAAAACCCCAAATTGATAAATTTGTGACAAATATACTATCCATTAAATTGGATTAATACCACAAAAAAATTCACAAAAATTGTAAATTGTGACAAATGAAGCGTAAAATTCCAAATTTATATACCAGTCAACTGTCATATGTCATTTGACTTAATAATTTGACAGTAAAATTTAACGAAAATTAACAGAAGGTAAATTTGTCACAAGTGTACCAGTTTGGGGTAAATTTGTCAAAAGTATATCAGTTTTGGGTATTTGGTGGTCAAAAAAATAGTTTAAGATAAATTTGTCATAGGTGTACCATTTGGAGTTTTTCAGGGTATTAACCCGAATATAAATCAAACTAATCTTTTTCTTATTCACTTTCCGCTTCATTTCTAGCTATTGATGATTCCGATGACTCAAAGAGTGGACAAGCACCTTTGAGGCATCAGTAGGTAAATTTGTCTCTCTTTTTTATCCTCTTGATTTTGATGTTTTCCTGGATCACGCTTCTCTAATCATCTACAACTTTTTTATGTTGGTGCAATCTAGTTGATTACTACTACACTGAGGGACATGAAATTTTTTTTACCAGAAAAATTTCTAGCAAGATCAATGGAATGAGTAGAAAAGACGAGTGAGGGAAGATCTTAATAGCAAGTTCATATACGTGGAGAGAGAGAGAGAGAGAGAGAGAGAGAGAGAGAGAGAGAGAGAGAGAATTATCTCCCTGTCCTTCCATTTTTAATTATCATCATGGATGCTTGTGTTCATCAAATTAAGCTGAGAAAAGGCATATTGAGAAGTTTAACTGGCTGGTTTTCAATTTTCCCTCGCTCCGGTTGCGCGTTTTGATTTATACTCGGCATCTCATCAGACATATGTTGCTCTCAATCACGTGAAATTATCATGTTGACGTGGCGTTTCAAGTTCATTAGTTGAGCCGACAAGCTGAAACTCCGAGCCAGTTAATGTGTGTTTGGGCTTTGATATTCTGGCTTGAAAGGGGTTTTCTTTTCGCAACATTGGAGCTTCTTTCATGTAGTACCAGATGTTCAGTGGAAGTAGAGCCACGGGTATTTTTTATTTTATTTTTTCATGGTTCTGATCGGGTCACATCCCTTGCTCTTGATCTATAGATTTTTTAAGATGTAGTACTGGTTTTCTTCCATCTTGGCCTCAATCTTTGTTGAGTCTATGGAGGTGTTGGTAGATTGGTGTGGTGTGTTTGAATCGGGGATAAGATATGTTGCTCTTGTCGTAGCTATTCCTTAAGATTGAGCTTCATCAATCTACAGTTGCCTCTCTCTCTCTCTCTCCCCCGACAAGAACAGTCTTGTGTCACATCTTGTGAGTTTCTCGACCATGTGCATAATGCATATCACCAGCGTGATACCTACCCCAGATGGCGGAATGTTCCTGTAATTTGTCACATGAAAATAATACATGGCATCCATTCATATGTCCACATAAGCAGCCTGAAGTGGAATTGCACGATCAAGTTATCGACATCTTAATTTGATATGTGGAAAACAGTAATAGTTTGATGGATTTTCATGGTAAACAACAGGTTCTTCTATTGTACATTTTCTTGATAGAATTGCTTTTCTTGATTCAGAATGCTGGATGGATGAGAGAAGAGTAATGACAATCTGGAAATACTGATGAAAGTTCTATAAATCTTTTGAGTGTCGACCCAGAGATCAAGTCGGTGTTTCACCTGAGTTGAACATGGGGACCATTGCACATTTCAGCCACCAACACCTGCTGACGACATGTGAGATCGGGGAGCATAAAGAAGTTAACTGCGCGGCATGCGAGAAGCACTGCTCCAATGAATCTTACTGTTGCAAAGAATGTAAATTTTTTCTCCATAAATCTTGTGCTGAGCTCTCCAGAGAGCTCAAACACAATTTACATCCTCACAATTTGACCCTCTGTGATACGGCAAACTTGGGCTACCGCTACTGTGATTTCTGTTTGAAGAGATTCCGTGGCTTCACCTATCGATGTCAGACATGTAACTTTGATCTCGATATTGAATGCGCTCTGAAGTCCACAAATGGTTCCAAAGTCAAGAAGCAAATTCAGCACTTCAGCCATGGCGACCCCTTAATATTGGTGGAGGTGATTGATGAGGATAAAGAACGATGGTGCAGAGCTTGCGAAAGACGCTGCACAACCAACACGTATTACTGTGGCTCATGTCAATTTTTTATCCACAAGCCATGTGCGGAGTTGCAGCAAGAGCTCCATCACCCAGCACATTTGCATACCCTAAAGCTTTGCCCTGTAGAGGATGATGCAGGATTATGGTGTGATTTCTGCGGAGAAATTTTCCATGGCTTTGTGTACCAGTGTAACGATTGTCAGTTTCACGTGGATGTCATATGTGCACTAGAACTACCTCCCAGTGAACCTGGGGGTCAGACGGAGATAAAGCATTTTGGTCGCAGGCACCCGTTGACTCTTTGCAGGAGAAATGATGATGAAATCCTCAAATGCAGAGCATGTGATGAGAGCTGCTTAGGTCCAGTCTATGGTTGTGAGCGCTGTGAGTATTTTCTCCATGAGTCATGTGCAAAGTTACCGTTGGAGCGGGAACACCTCTATCACGAACAGCATCCCTTGAAGCTTCGGGTTGCAATGTACCGCTACTGCGATCTCTGTGGAAAGAGAATTGAGGGCTACATGTACAGCTGTGAGCAATGCAACTTTGACCTGGACGTTTCATGTGCTCAAATGCCCCCCACCAGACCTGGAAGAACAGTGACACGTACAAGGAATAAAGTTGAAGACATAAAAGGGCGACATTTCTGTCATGAGCATGGGTTGACAGGAAGCGAGAAGAGCGAAGAGGATAGAGTTCTGTGCAGCGGATGCGAGAAACATTGCTCCGGTCTCACATATGCATGTGATGAGTGCAAGTTTTATCTCCATGAAGCGTGCTATCAGTTACCCAGACAGTACAATCATTTTTTCCATCCGCTCCATAAGCTCACCCTCCAGAATAGCCGTTCGGGGGTTTACTGTAGAGCCTGTGAAAAAAAGTGCCGTGGCTTTACTTTCTCTTGCCGGGAATGCAATTTCCATCTGGATGTTGTGTGCGCTATGATGGCCGAAAAAGTAATTCATCCTGGCGGTCGCTATATTCCACACTTCAGTCATGGGCATCCCTTAAAACTCATTGATGAGGAGTTGAACACGAAGTGTTTAGCTTGCAATAAACAGCGCTTGGACTCAGGCCCGATATATGGTTGCAAGAAGTGCAGGGTGTGGCTCCATAAGTCATGCGCTGAATTGCCGCAGAAGATTGAACATTTCTTTCATAAAGATTGCCCGGGTCATCTCAGCTTGGTAGCTCGACCCACCCTGGAGCCCATGCTAAAAAAGGCAAAGTGCCGGGCCTGTCACAAAGAATGCCAGGGGTTTAGATTCCGCTGTGAGCTCTGTGGATTCGAGTTGGACGTAGAATGCGCTTTAATGCCCTCAATCATTCCTGAAGGTACACAGACAAAATGGTTTTCTGGCCATGGGCACCCTCTACAGCTACGTCAAATCAATGGAGATGCTACAGTTCGCTGGTGCTCTGTATGCGAGAATCGTTGTGTCGGTGCAACTTATGAGTGCAGTCTATGCGAGTTCTTCGTCCATGAATCCTGCACAGAACTGACCCCAGTAATCTTTCAACCCTCTCACCCTTTTCATCCTAAACACAAGTTGGAGCTGCGCATCAAAGACAGATTCACGTGTAAAGCCTGTCTCAAAGAAAGTTCTGGCTTCACTTATGATTGCCATTCATGCCCCTTCAGCCTCCATGTTGGCTGTGCAAATCTAAAGCCCAAAATACAATTTGATGCTCATGAGCACTACCTTTGTTTCTTTGACAGTTTATATGCCAAAGTAAAGTGCAATGGCTGCAGAGGAGAAATAGTCCCGTGTTCTGGCAAGAAAAACAAAGGGGAAAGGGAAAGCAAAGAGGAAGTAGTTCGCTGCGTTCATTGTGATTACAATCGGCATCTTTTATGTGGTCCATTACCATGTAAAATCAAATCTGAGAACCACAAACATGACATCCAACTCGAGGATAAGTTTCTTGAAGACAATTCGGGCATATACTATTGCGATGCTTGTGAGAGAAAAAGGCATCCAGAAGAGAGCGTCTACAGATGTACACAAGCACGATGCCCATATGTTGCTCATTTTGATTGCATGAAATCTGAGGTATGTCTAGTCCCTTTTATAGCTCAAGATTTGCATAACTTGCTGGAAAAGGTTACATTAAAGCCAGAATCCCAGAATCAGAAGTTTTATGCAATTTTCATTCTGAATTAAATCTACATAATCTAATATAAGAGCAAATGTCAAGCACAAGATAAGCTTATCATAGCTTCTCGAGCTGCTAGATGACGGGCTGTACTTCATTTCCATAGTACAGTGAACCATGGTGTGGTTGGAAAACTGAGAGAAACTGAAGCACATGCTCATAAGGAGAAAGAAACAATTAAAATATCCCCATCAGATCCAAGTTATAAATTAGAATAGACCGGTGGACCTGTTTGGAAGTAAACAGTCTTCCTCTTCACACGATGTTCATTTATTTTTGCTTCTTTGTGATGCCATAATATGCTAAACTCGTGTTGCCTTTAATTGTGTGTGCTTGTCAGGTCACATGTTTATTGAAGGGTGAGCAGAAAGATGTAGAGTTAAGAACCCTCAGCACACGCATTTCTGGTAAACTAATGAGTGAAGACCAGGAGATAACCGAGTTCGAACCTCATGGTTCAACCGATGTTAGAAGGGAAATGGGCACCAAAGTTGTACCCCCATTGGAGAATTTACTGGATGCTTTCCTTGAAGAGGAGCAAATGAAATTCCCTGGTGCTTTCCATATCTTGACGAAGGAAATGTGTGGGTTAGGACTTAAATCTTTCTGGGAGCCGCTGAAAGGTGAGGACGGCATTCCAAAAGCTTCCCCATTTTCTCATCAAGCTTTCTCCCAGTTCAGGAACATGCTAGAGCCTGAGACAGAGAACTCACATTTCTCGATGACATTTTTTGAAAACGAAGTGCTTGTTGACGTTGAGGGATTCATGGTCGTCCAAAGCCTAGCCACAGTCCTAAAAAGTTTGCTGGAGAAGCGCGGAGATATAAGCGCAGGGTCTCGGTTGAGTTCAAATTTAAAGAACCTGATCTTCACTATGCTGTGTGGGGCAATAAGGAGCATGTCCAGCACAAAAGTTGACCATCCCTTCTTTGAGACCTTGTTCTATAATTGGTGGAACCATGTTACAATGGCCAAGCACGCCGGGTTCGAAACCCAGTTCTTCTTGGGTCATTTGGACAAAATCTTGCGAGCTCGCTTTGCTTTCCAAGCAGACAAAGTTCAGGAAGAAAAGCTGAAAGAGTTGGATGGTCAAGCCGAAAAATGTCAGGCATCCTTGAAGGAATGGACAGTGAAAGCAGCAGAACTGACCGATGCATGCAGGCAGTATCACGAATCTGCAGAGTCAAGTTTAGTAAAGGTGCTGTCGATTGAGGCAAAGAGATTTGAGGGTAACACGGTCGCCTCTGCTCTGTTATGATGCTGTCCCACCAAATTGTGGCAACTCTAATTTCATATGATGTCGTGAGTAGCTTCCGAAGCAGTAACATTTTCTTCTGCTTTTTTGACTCAAACAAAAATTTAGCTGTCTGGATAATTGGCTGCTGGTGAGACATGTTGCAGATATTGCTGTTTAATGATATGTTTGGCCTTCGCCTGAAATTATATAATCCATATCTTACACCATATTTGGAATCTGATTACGTGGCCAGTCCATTTCACAATTTGCTTCTTAACTTGATGCGTGGAAGATTGAATGTTGAACCACCCGATCCGTTTAGCCAGGCTCAACGGTCACCCTAAGCTGGTGACTATTAAGCCTAACAATACAATTGAAAGAGGATAATTAGCTTTGATTCACAGAACTCACCATTTCTTTTGCAAAATAACTTGAAGTTATTGATAGATGCATGAATAGTTTGATACTATCAGTTGCAAGATACTTCATCATGTAAATATTAAGGTAAGTTAAGAAATAGAAAATGATGCACGTAGATTTTATAGTAGTTCGCCTTAAATCAAGATTAGGTCCACTCTCTCGAACTAATATCCACCAACATGCTGGAATTTACTAATAATCTTATGAGTAGTTACAACAATACAAGTTTTGCTTTTACCCGAAACTGAAAGATCCCACTATCAATCAACAAGCACTCTTTATATTTGTACATCCTCAAACCACAAATAACAATAACAATTACAATAACTCTCAAAAGAGTGAAACACAAATAAGAAAAAAATGCAACAATATCGGTGTTTATAGCTTCCGCCAATTTTTCGTACTTCCTTCAGCATGTATCGAGTCTCTTATACAATCTTGAATCTCTAATTTAACTTGGAGAATCTTAAGAGGAACAAAAACCGTTGGACATGAAGACCGTTAAGGAGGACCCACCATAAGTCACATAATATCGAGTGAGGATGCCAGATAGTATAATTTGATAATTTATCACCATTCAATCGTATTTTCCTTAACAGTTATAGAGTAAGCTATTATTGGCAATTATCTATTCCTCTAATTTAGCGAATAAAAATAGGAAAGATTCCGGAATTTTCTAAATTCCGAAGCTAGCTATCATTCCTTTTGACCTACAAACTTAGTCAAAGGAATATAGGGAGCTACCTTTATCAGCAATCCTACAAGTCTATCCAAGGCGCCCCGCTAGTAATTTACTAACAAATCGCTATCCACTGGTCTTCCTAAACACATCAGTGATCAATACTTTGCTCGACTGTTTACCTTTATTATAGTCCCTTCAAGTCTCCACGAACTCCCTTTTCTCCTAGACTCATTCATAATTATCAAGGTTCCCCAATTTTTAAGCAATACACAAAGACGTGGGACAAATATGTAATCTACTGTGAAAGATGAAGAATCCATATAATGTGGAATGAGGAAAAATTAAAACAATATGACACGTACAATGAACAATTTAAATTGATAAGAAATTGAATAAATATCTCATTCTCTTGTTATCCATACGAATAAGGGCGGTGAGAGATGACCAAAATGAGCAACAAATTCAAATAAAATAAAATAAAAACTGTTGATGAAATTTTGAACACAAAGACTCCGTTCGTTTTGCGAAAAATAATTTCCGAAAAAATATTTTCCGAATTTTCCGGCATTCGTTTCACCGAAAATGAATTCATTGGGGAAAATATTTTCCATGAAAGGAAAAAAATCTTCTAAATTAAGGGAAAATCTTTTCCACTTTTGAGGGGAAAATATTTTCCATGAAAGAAAAAAAATCTTCTAAATTAAGGGAAAATATTTTCCACTTTTAAGGGGAAAATATTTTCCATGAAAAAAAAAAAATCTTCTAAATTAAGGGAAAATCTTTTCCACTTTTGAAAAATGGAAAACATTTTCCTCGCTTGATCTCTCTTATCTCACACATCTACAAATTCTCACTTCCTCTTTCCCTTTTTTTCTTCTTTTCTTTTTTTGTTCGAATTATTTTTTAATTTTCTTTTTCTTTTTAATTCGAATAATTTTTAATTTCCTTTTTCTTTTCTATTTCTTTTATTTTTATTTTATTTTTCTTTTCTTTGTTTCCCATCTTCTTCTTTCAAACCTCGAGCTCGTTGATCTCAAGCTCGCGCTCTGCATTCTTGCTTATTATTTTTATTTATTTATTCAACCATGTAGTTGTACATTACTCAAACAAAAGATTCTATATGCTTTGCTTCTTTTTTATTTTGTTTATTAGCAAAGGGAAAACAGGCCACTCAACTGGAAGATTCTCATGAGGGCTATACATACTTTGCTTCTTTTCTCTTTTGCGACAATGAGAGAACAAAGATATGAAGTAAATTTGCCTAGTAAATGCAAGTTCATATTTAATGGATTTATAGGGTGGTAAGTGATGTATGCCTAAGTGGTGAAATCTCGAGAAGATATTTTTTACCAAACACGGGAAAATATTTTCCGAAACATTTTTAGGTTTTATAAAAGAAAATATTGCAATTTTCTAAAAATAGCAAAAGTGAAAAAATTATTCATTGAAATTGTCCATTTTCATGAAAACGAATGCACAATATCAATATCATTTCCAAACTTTTAATTTATTCAATATGATATTTAAACTTTTGATATATATTCAATTTAGTCCCTTAGTCTATATGAAAATATTCAATATTATCATTCCATTAATTCAAGTTAACAAAATATACCGATTTGACTTACAATCTGATATATTTGAACAGTGGACACAAAAATAATATTACACGTGAATTATTAATATAAGATATTTAATTCAAATCAAGATATAGTAATACATGACATCAAATAACATGGATAATCCCTCCTTTTTCAAATTGAACAAATTAAAAAATTAAAATGATTATTATATTTTAATCGGAGTTGAATATCTTAGATGAATAATATATGGATAGCATTTTTTTGATCCACCGCTCAAACATATCCGTTTGGGCCTAGATTAAATTAGAAGAGAAAACTTATACACAACGGGAGGAAAGCAAGAAAAAAAAAACACAAGACACAACCAAATCAGCCAATAAAAAAAAAGGAAAAAAACAAAAATCCACCTGATAATTATTATATTATCGAACCATCCCCCACCAATACTGTTCAAAAAAAAAAAAAAAAACCATCCCCCACCAATACGACGTACCGCATCATCAATCAGAACGTCCGCCACCAAAACGACACAAGTCTCTCTCTCTATCTCTATAGAAGTAGTTGCAGAGAGGAAGCGATTGGTAGGAGGTTGAAGAAGCAAAGCAAAAGCTTGATTGATTGCGCGTGTCGGGGGATGACTCCTTCGTCGCCAGTGTTCGAGCTCCGCCTGCTTCACTGATCTCACGCCTCCTCTTCACGAGCTCTCGGGGACCTCTCTCGCCCCCGCCGGCGACGGCGACGACGGATCAAAAGGACTCGATCCATGGCCTCCGCCGCCGCCCTGTCGATCGCTCTCGCCTTCTCGATCCTCGCGGTGTCGCACTCCGTGCCCTTCATCGTCTTGCATGGTAATTCGGTCCGCAACGTGGCCTCCCGTTCGACGGGCCTCGCGGAGCTTGTCGTGTAGTGGAATTGACGGGTCAAATGATGTTTTGGGTGTTGCCTATTTCGATTATGGCCGCTTGTCATGCTTGCTTTTTGGGTGGGAGAGCGACTCTCGAGGATACCTCGAGCGAATTTTGCGTCTTTGATGATTTCTAGCTCACTTGGAATAGGAAGGAAGAAGTCGAAAGCACGAAACTTGGTGTCCCGTCCAGAAGTTAAGGGAGTAGGAATCGTGTCGTTTCATTTCATGTTGGTTTGTTGAGTTAGGAGCGAACCCTTTTATTGAGTAAATCATTTGGGATGTTGGTTTCGACCTTTTGTATGTGTACACCAACTGTTATTTGGCGGATTGCTGAATGGTCAGTTATCGGCAGTCTGATTCTTTAAGGGTGTAATTCGATTTTGTGTATTGTCGCCGGCTGGATAGAACGGATGGTGGTGTAACTGGAAGCAAATTCTGCTGCTTATTAGAAGAATTTTCGAGTTTTGGTTCTTTAGATTGCGTGGTTTACTCTGTTCCTGTGCCTAATCCATCTCTCTTCTCTAATGAACTTTTACACTGGTTCTGTTTCCCTTTTGAATTTTGGCAGGCATCGGAGATCAGTGCTCCAATCGAGGGGTTACACAGTTCACTAACCTTTTGAGTGAATATTCTGGTGCTGAAGGGTTTTGCATGTATGCCTGTATAATCTCTTCATATCCTTTTTTCCGTAGCCGGATTACTTAAATTGATCTTCTCATCAATGTGATCACCTCCCTATAGTTGGTTATTTTGTACTTTGTGAGATTTATCTAGAATTCCTTCGTGCTACTTTATATGTCTTGCTCAGACTGGATTACTACGCTCTACCAAAAGATTTCAAGTATTTGCTATTTCCATAAACCAAAAGATTGTAAAGTTTGATTTGACATTGAAGAGAGAACACACTTAGGTTAAGACCTGAATATGTTTTGGAAGCTAGATGCCCTCAGGATTGTTTCCTTAGAGATACATCTATGACATTATGAGTGAGACCTTCTTCGCCCAATTAACACAAGGACGTCCATCAGAAGTGCATCTGAAGAGATTTGATGTAATAAATATCAGGTCGCTACTCTCCTATGAGTATGACGAGCATGTTCATTCCATTGTGCACAATCCATCATAGTGTGCAATTTGCTAGTCTTATTACTGACTTCTGCTCCTTTTCCAAGACAACTTACAGCTATTTTTTCTTTTTTGGTAAAGAAACTTACAGCTATTTTTATATCTGCAGAATTTTATTTTATTTTTATATAGCAAAAATCATTGGTCAATTATGCCCGACTCGATATTAACTGGATTGAAGAAATTATCAGTCATTCAAACTGCATAATGATAAATGTCTGTGACACGCATAATTTCCTTAACTGTTATTATTCTCGATAAAGTCTATATTGGTGACGCTTTCCTATTCTATTCATGTCATCTTCATCCTTCTGTAAAATCTGTTTTATCAAGCCATTTTTTTTATAGATAAATTTCCTAGGAATATGGCCTCATGTTGCTTTGCTTTTCTCCTCTTGTTGTATGATGATAATTTCTTTCTGAAGAAGCTTAGTTTTCTGGTTTTGCATAACTTGTTTGAACACTAGCTTCACCTGTCTAATTTTACTGCAGAGAAATTGGGGATGGAGCATGGGATTCATGGTTTATGCCTCTTGACGAGCAGGTACTGTGCAGTCTGCATTAATGTCTGCTTTATATGATCCAAATCTGCAACTTGCTAACATGTAATGTGACTTTTGTTCTGTTATTGCAGGCTGGAGTTGTTTGTGACCAGGTATTACACCTCTGTGAGATGGTCGTTGTGGCACAGCTTTCTGATTATTTCTGCTGTTAGACCTTGTATGATTTGCCAGAGTCTTTGCAGGTGAAAGAAATGAAAGAACTAAGCCAGGGTTACAACATAGTTGGTCTCTCTCAGGTGATTTCATGAAAATTTAACTACTTTTATAATGGTTTTCAGCAAACATTAGTTTGGTCATCTGTTTACTATTTGAGTGAGAACCTATTCAAAAATGTAGGTCATGTTACTGAGAAGCCATACAATCATTGGTTACTGGCTAGCTGAATATACCCGACTTTTTAGCTACTACATCAAGTTACTGATAATGGCAGGATTCATGAATTTGACATGGTAGACAGGATCGTGTACATTGAAGCCATCTATTGTCGTCTACAAATTCCTTTTTTTTTTCTTTTTCTTTTTCTTTTTTTCAGTTAAATTTATTTAAGAATTTGCTATCATGGTTTTGACCATATATCAAACGAAGTCTACTCTTATGGAACCAAACAGATAGATTAGAGTTTGGTAGTCATATTAGAATTTATTCCTTTTTTCCTAAAATTCTTTCAAGCAGACATTTATTAAGATTGTGTTTAGGACTGATGGTCAGTAACTAAATTCACTGTTAATGGTTCTAATCCAATCTGCAAAACATTTTCTTACTTTTCTTTCTTTTGACAGGGAAACTTGATAGGCCGGGGTGTTATTGAGTTCTGCGATGGAGGACCCCCTGTAAGAAATAGCTTAAAAGACAACTGCTTTTGCAATCTTTGATATTACTCCTCTGTGACTCAGTGTTCTGATCTTTTACTGCTTGGGCCGGCGCTTTTTCCCCTCTTAAGAGCATAGATTTTTCTGCCTGATTATTCGTAGTTAAGGTTAAGTGTTTGTAATATGCTAGGCTGAAATTCAAACACATCCTTTGCAGGACTTGGTAGTTGTTACAACGCAGTTGAAGTTCAGTCCTATGTATGCTAGTATTTGTTGTCCTTTAATAAATGAGCTTGCTTCCATGTACAGACGCTCATCTCTATAACTGTTCGCAATTCCATGCTTCTACTTTTTTGAAAGAAAAAGAAGAGATGCGATCATTAATTCTTGTCCCTCTTGATTGAGCAGGTTAAGAATTTTATCTCCTTAGGAGGACCACATGCTGGTACTGCTTCTGTTCCTCTATGTGGTGTAAGTATTCTCATGGCATTGTTATCATGGTCATAGCAATTGTCAAAGACCTGAACCATAAGTTTTTGTCTAAAACATAAATATTGTAACATCCTTCGGGAATCAAGATGAGGGTTGCTTGCTTGTTTTTGAGATTAATTCGTCCTCTGTTGAATAATTTTCTCTTGCTTCTTCAGACCGGTCCGCTATGCATTATTGCTGACCGACTTATCAAGTCCCACATATACAGTGATTATATTCAGGTAATCCTTTGAATTTCTTCAGATCTTTTACTTTGCTTTTAATGTTCAGAACTTTGACAGTCCATAATCTAGCCCAAAGATTCTTATTCCACTCTCTTGACTTATTTCATTTGATTGTGGAGGCCTGTGATAAATATTCAGATTGATTTGATTTGTGAATTGCAGGCTCATTTGGCTCCTAGTGGTTATCTCAAACTACCAAATGTGAGTGATGTCTTCTCATTGAGCATCCCTGCCCTTCAGTTGCTATTACGTCATCATCCTTAATTTTTTACCGGATTGTTGGCTGTGAACTCGCACTGCTAGTAGCCTTTTTATTTTGACTGCAATTGTGTTGGTTATGCATTTAGATTTGGCATGGATTGGATTTAGGCTCTATTCATTTTGCAGAAAATGTGGCATTTCTAAAAAATATTTTCTAGAAAAATAACAACATTTTCTGGTGTAAGGTTGAAATTTGAAAACGAATTATAAAACATTTTTTGCCATTTGGTATAAAAAATTGATTTGATTTTCCTTCCGTACACTCCTTTCTGTAATTTCTTTTTTTTCTTTTTTTATCTTTAAAAAAATTGAATTTTTTTATTTTTTATTTTTATCTCTTTTATCTTTTTCTTTTTATTTCTACTGTTTTTCTTTTTCTTTTATATTTTTTCTTTGCTGCCTCTGTTGATCGCCGGCCATGGCAATAGCTGGCAACTGGCCAAAGGCGACCTTCGAGGCTCACCGACGAGCCAGATTCTGGGGAGCTTGAGCTCACTGGCTTCGAAAAGGTTCGCTGATCTGGCGAGGGCCAAGGCTGGCGAGCTCGCTCAATCACTCACTCGCCAATCTGGCAAGCGGTCAACTCATGGTTGACGAGGCCTCAAGCTTGCTGTGGCCTGTTGCCGGCCATCGCTATGGCTGGAGATCAGCCCATAGAGAAGGAAATTAAATAGAAATAAATAATTTAAAATTCCAATTAAAAAAAAAAAAAAAACAAACAAACAGAGAGGGAGCTTGCTAGGTTGACATGAAAGAGTGAGATAAGAGAGAATAAGCAAAGGAAATGTTTTCCTATACTTGAAAAGCGGAAAACATTTCTGCTATTATAGAAGACATTTTCCATCGATGGAAAATGTTTTCCCTAACTTGTGCATATTCCATGAAACAAATGTCAAAAATCCAGTAAACGATTTCCTGAAAATTGTTTTTTTGCAAAACAAAGGAAGCCTTAGTCTGATTGGTTGCTCTATCCGTTACATTCCAATGGCACAACTAATAAACCTCAACATTGATTTGAACTACAGGCTATTTCAGACTATTTGGCAAAATGTAGGTTTCTTCCGAAGCTTAACAACGAACTCCCTGATGAGAGAAATTCCACTTACAAGGAACGGTTTAGTAGCTTGGAGAACTTGGTGCTTATAATGGTGAGTTGGAATAAGTTTGATCTGTTTCGTCTGTTATACCATTTATTCACATATTGAAAAAAAAAAAAAAATTGCTTGTGTAGTCTCATCATCGATGTTGCATGATTGACAGTTTGAACACGACACAGTTTTGATCCCAAAGGAAACTTCCTGGTTTGGATATTATCCAGATGGCGCATTCAATCCAATAATGTTTCCAAATGAGGTGACTTGGTGCACTTGTAATTTTTGTTTGTCATTTATCGTCTCCGTTCAAGCTGAAATAATTGAACTCACGACATTTTCTTCATCTTTTCCTGCTCGAGAGCAACTCACAATATATTTCCTGTGATTCAAATGCAGACACAACTTTACACGGAGGACTGGATTGGTTTGCGAAGTTTGGACGAAGCTGGGAGGGTTCACTACGTTAGCGTCCCAGGAAACCATCTCGGAATATCCAGAGGCGATATGAAAAAGTATGTCGCCCCTTACTTGGAAGAACAGAAAACAGGAACCCGCAATGGGGTCGTGGATAGAGAATCAGCTGGAAAGCCACTTCTTCAGAGAATTGCTTGTTCTCTGAAGAAGTGGTCATCCTCACTCGAGAGTTTCTTCAGGGAATTGCTTGAACTCACTGAGGAGAAGCCATTAGGAGCAAGCTATTGACTCAGATGGATACATGATACGGTAGTCACACCACCTTACGATGGTGTTGCAAAAGAGAACTGTCGGATCGCTTGTTCCATTGTATTGTAAGGGTAATTGCACTCGAAACCGTTCTTGGTCGTGTGGTATCTACGGTCCTGTAATTCGTTATGAGACGAGACGGACAATGGAGAGGCATCTCCGGTCGTGTCATTACAAGATGCTTTGCTGGTATACTCGTCTGATTTATAAGATGGCCAGTCTTGTTTTCTATATGTACACGAAGCAGTTGTCTCTCCCTCTCGCGTCTTCAAGTCTCACCGCATTGAAAAACCAACTACTCACAAGTCTTCGATAGGCTCAACCGGTTAAAAGGTTGGACAACCTCTTCAAGAGGGCAGTGCACGACTATGACACCCAAATTAAAAAAGGGCAGCGCACGACAACTCTGTACGTTTTAAGGACTTTGGCTGCGGTACTGCCACCAACTGCACCGCCCTCACTTCGGCATAGCAAATATAAATATTTTTAAAGCCCGAAATTTCCTTTGTCTCCAGACAAGAATAAGAAACCGTCGCAATCCAGCAAAGTCATAACAGCTGAGTTAATTTGGCGACTACCGAAACCCCGATATCTAGTTGCTTGGAGGAAAATGCCCATAAAACATGGAAGGGGAACAAGGAAATTTCCTTTGTACATTTCTAAGCGCACAAAGCTCATCCTTTCTTAGCTTCAATTCAAGAGAAACCAGTATAAACTTTACATTCAAAGTGGGGTAAAGTAGGAAAAAGAAAAGGAGATCACGGCTCTTGCCTAGTGAAGCATTCCTTATTTATCTATGCATGTACCAACAAGCAGAGGAAATTCCACTTACGAGGGTAGAAAGCCGCTTTGTTTTTGTCACCATGCCGTAGTATCACTTCTTAGTAGACATGAATGTCCACACTAATGCCACTGAGATGATTACTCCCGATCGCACGGCCACTGTCCATAACCAGCTTCTCTCCAGAAACCTTCTCCTGTGCACGACACCGTAGCCACAGGCATGATATTCTTGCTAGTGCTTTTTGACCAGCATAGCGAACCCGGTAGACAACTCTCAGATCTGCCCATATCTCCGATTTAACATCACATTCAAGAGAGGGGTCATATCCAGTAAGATCTGATTCAGTTACCACAACTACAGAGCCATCATCAAATGGCAACCGTTCTCGTTGGATCTTTGCCACACTGGTTTTGAAAACTAGATCAGACAGGTGACTTCGGAGGTCAACTTTCTTCACCTTCAGATAATAGAATTGCTGAACAGCCTGCATTGCATTTCATAAATATTAGCATTTAAATAGTATGTTACACGTGAACCTCTGCTTGCTAGCTTAATCTTTTAGATGGGTGGCACTCATCCCCCTATATTCAGCATCATATCAATGCAAGATCCAGATGGCCAGGTGCCCACCTCTACAACACCCCAAAAAATAGAAAACGACCAAGTTGCGTCTTCAAAAAAGAAAAAAATGTTCCCAGCTTTAGGGTACCCCAATTGGACTACTACTATTAAGAGTGTTCAAAATTCCACCAACACCTTTATTTAATAAATTAAGCTTACAGGTGAGCTGGCACTATAAACCACAGAGCATAAGTAGTTTTTGGGGAGCCCTGCTACATGAGCCCTTCCTTCCACATGATTACTTTTAACTCAAAAAGATGGAATCCTACATTAGACCTAAATATTGACAAGCTCTCCCAATTTGGTATAATACCTGCCACTGAGCTGTGGCTAGAAGCACTCTTGGTCTGATCGACTTCACATAGTCATATGCAGCATCAGGGGTCATATCCTTGTGTTGCACCTATAAGAAAGAGAGAGCTCAGTAAAGGCAAAAAAATTTCAACTATTTCAAGGCTTTTAAATTTGGCATACACTTCAACCCAAAAAAATAAAAAATAAAATAAAATATTGGGCATACACACCAGGTAGCATATCACGATGGTCGTACTACGGCCTCGGCCAGCTTTACAGTGAACGTATGTAGTTCTTCCGCATGATGCATTTTCTACAACAGATAGCATCAAGAAAAACATATGATTAATTAATTCTTATTCGACAAGAAAAGAGCAAATTAGAATCAAAAGATAAGGCCTTCATATGCATCAGAGAATTTTTATTCACGTTTCCTCCTGAAGAGCTCAAAATCTTCAATCTACTTTATTGATATTATTCCTAGCATTTCCATTGTAAGCAAAAGAACATAATAAATAGGAGGAATTTAACATTTGCAAATTGTCCTATATCCTTCTCTGACTTATTGAAAAGGACAATTAAGACACTCTGAAATCCAACAAAATGCATAGTCAATAACTTTGTTTTAATAATTACAAATGGTACACCTCATACATTTAGCACACAAACTTTATTCCAACATCCGTTGTTGCAGCGGTACAGCAAACAGGCATAATACGTCTCAATAAATGCTTACTGTGAATAAACTCTACAGCTTGGCATATAGAGTGCAGGGACGGAGCAAAACAATAGTCTCTTGTGGGAATCACCAGATGATTGATGCCATACGCCTATGAAAAAGAAAATTCAAAATGGTATTATTGCCATAATACTATTTTGCAGAAAACCGAAAGACAGAAAGATCTTTCAATATATGAATGACATTAAAAGGACTTAAGCCACTGCTCTTAGGATTCCCAGCAGATAAGGACGCCACAGCAAGTATGCAAAAGTCATACTCACCTTATAAAGTGCAGTTGGAACCAAAGTTTCATATGGCTCATTCAAAGTAACCACTCCATCGACACCGAGCTTTTTTAGGCATGGAACATCAGAAGGAAACGGAACGGCACCCAACAGTATAAACTGAAAACAAGAAGATGTGAATGACCGAGAAAAGAATTACTTGAGCCTGATAAAGACAACTCTTATGGCTAATCAATCCATCCAGAACTGGAGCCTTCCAGATCAATTCTTTTCTTGATAATATAGGCACAAAACAAAAGGAAACTGATCTACTCCTTGATAAAACTTTTCTCTAACAGATCCAGATAACTATCGCAGCCAAATAACAATCTCAATAGCATTAAACGAACACGCAGATCAACCTTCATCGACCTTAGGATATGCTCTAAACAGCAAATGATTAAGTAAACCATTGTACAGTCGACTTTATCCATGATAGTTCAGCAGAATCCCCATTCTGAAATCAAATTTTTGTTATAAAACACACTATGCACCACATAGCTAGCACAATTTAAGCCGCTACATCAATTTTTATTTTTATTTTTATTTTTATTTTTTTTAAATTGTTCACAGCTTAAACAGTGACTGCTGTCAACTTGCGGATAACAAGAAAATAAACTGCCCAGAAGAGCAATACTGCAGAAAAATATTTTAAGCATGGTAGCAACATGCATAGCGCAGAAGCCAAAATGAAATCGCCGATCAAGCAAAAATAGCTCATCCAAAAGTTAACAATTGAACTTTATACCTCACCGATGCGGTCCCACCACCTGAACTCAACCTGCATCCGGTTCCTCACGACGTTGTAAAGCAGCGTCGGGTAGAACAGAGCGCGAGCGCCAGCTCCGATCACCGCTCTCTTCACATGAACCGGCACGACGCTCTCCTCTCCGTTCCCCAGCACAATCTCCCCGTCGGCGCGCGGCCCCTCCTCCACCACTCCACCACCAACGCCGGCACCGGCCCCCACCTGTCCTCCTCCTCCTCCTCCTCCTCCTTCCTCGAATTCCTCAATATGCATATCCCCCGAAATCAACAGACCTAATCAAATCGGGGAAAAGAAACAAAAAAAATCTCCCCCCAACACCGACCGGAACCGAAATCTACCGCTACACGAAATCAAGAAAAAAAAAATCAACGCGAGCGAATCTCTATCCCGATGCAACCAAGGTCAACCGTCAGAGAGACGACAGGGATTGCGCGAAGGAGCGGGCGGTCGAGCATCCAGCGACGGACGATTCTCAGAGCGGCGATTCCTCCGGGAGACGACCGCGAGCATGACGTCCCGAAGGGAGGAAAGAGGATCGGGACCGATCGGGGACGATGATCACGAGGCGAGGAAGCCCGATCGAAGGTCGTCGAAGGGACGCGATCGGCTGGGCGAGGTCGAAAATCCGCGACGATCCGATCGAATTTCCTTCCTCCTTCGTGCTTCGTTCTTCGTTCTTGCTTTCGAGCTTTTTCTTTAGGTCGATTTTACCTTGAACGATGGGCAAACGAGAGAGGAGAGAGGATGACGCAAATGCTACTCCATCCCCCACCCGGTTGGGATTGCCAACAACTTTCTAGAGAGAGAAAGAGAGGGGGGTAGAGAGAGAGAGAGAGAGAGATAGGGGTACGGATAACGTGACCGACGGTTTAGGAAGGAAGAGGGCCATGGGCGGAAAGGTTATGGTGAGTAGCTGCCACGTGGGAAGCAGCTGTGGGGTGATGATGCTGGGAGTGGGGCCCCCCCGCCTGGGAATTTTACCTTTACGGGGGCATGCGTAGTACTTTTTCTTCTTTTTTTTAATTTTCATGCGTGGTGCCTGGCGAGGGTGATTGTCCTTTTCTTTTTTTCTTTTTTTAATTCAAAGAACTACCGTACAGCCGGTAGCTGACGACTTAAATCCGAAACAAATCGAGCCCACCCACCTGACCCGGCCACGGGTGAGTTACACAAGCTACCAAATCCAGGAAGAACCGAACCCACCCGGTGAGTTACACAAGCTACCAAATCCAGGACGAATCGAACCCCCCACCTAACCCGGCCACAGGTGAGTTACACAAGCTACCACGAGGATTTGAACCCGCTCCCTTTGCGGGGGAAGCCAAGCGCAAACCGCACAACCACCAATGGGGCGGAATGATTGTCCTTCTTTTATCTCTCCACTAATTGTCCTTTTTTTCCCTTCTTATTTTTTTCATATATCATTAAGAAAACCTTAAACTTGTGCATACGCGATAAATTTATTCTAAATTAATTTTTTAACCATCGAAAATTTCAAATCAATTAAGCCATAACATATTTATTCCAAATCAATTTTTTAATCATTAAAAATCACAAGTTGATATACCTATGATAAATTTATTCTAAACTAATTTTTATAAAAAAAAAAAACCCTCTATTGGTGCACTTATGATAAATTTATATTTCGTTAGCTTCTGTCAAATTTAAAAGTTAAATTTGATATCACGAAAAAAATCACGAATTAGTACACATTTGACAAATCTAATAGTACTCAATACACCTGTGACATTTGGGATTCTACAATATATTAACCTTATGGATTTTCGCGTGAACTTGCCATGCCACAATAACACATCACCGTGTATCATTCACATTAGTAAATTTAACAATAGAATTTAAAGAAATCTAATAGAAGGTGCACCAGTTTGGGATTTAATTAATTTGAGTAAATTTATGATGGGTGTACCGATTTGAGATTTTTTATAATCAAAAAATCAATTTATGATAAATTTATCATAAATGTATAAGCTTTTAATTTTTTTGTCAAAAAATTAATTTTTGGTAAATTTGTCATTAATGTATCAATTTCGAATTTTTCAAGATATTGATCCTAAATAATAAAGGTCATATTCAACTTCAAAATATCATTCGACCAAAAAAGAGAACTTCAAAATATTGACTTACCATAATACTACATATTTTCTTCAATAAATCACCTAATAATATAGTGTAGAAAGGTTAATCGAATTGAGTGTTTCATTCTTTTGTCGAGTTATGGGGAAGTGTCATGACCGATTCAACATGCAACATTCGACTTGAAATATCGACATTAAATTTCTCTACCAAGATGGTAAAAAAAAGATATATCTCGTATGATTAATAGAAATTCATGGACTATTTTATATATTGTTGTTTGTATGGCATAAGAAATACATTGTGAATAGTCCACCTCAAAATTTAAATATCCAAAAAACAAAAAGCTACAAGATAGGCATTGATGGATGAACACTGATTTGATTCTTTGGATCCGATCAGCACTAATTAGATTATTTCAACATTTTGCCAAGATAAACATACTTCATATGCCTACAAAAGGTGTTATATTCATTTTTTGAGGGAAGATTTTACTAGGGTTTGATTCGGAATCAATCGAACTTCATGTTTCTTTTTAGCATAATATAGCATAATTCTGATTTTTTTTCCGAATTTTGCAACCTCTTTGTTCCATGCACCAAAGTCCATTTTTCAACTTGGATTTTATCTGGGGACAGTAATTCGAAAACCTTAATTAGAACTCACCTAACTATAAAAGAAGGAAATAAAAATTTATAATGGATCCACAAAGAATTAAACATCAAGGTAAATATATTTCTTACGTATATTTGACGTCACCCCCTACGCAAGAACTAAAAAGTAAGTGTGCGACCTGAATCTGTGAATTTCCTAGTTAACCCACAATTGTTCACCCATCGATTTCTCCCGCACCATCCCACTATCTATATGTACGAATCTCCCCTTATTCCATCAATCCAATCAATTACTTTTTTTTTTGGGTCAGTATCCAATCAATTACTTTATTGATTCAGAAATAGACCGGTTATTTTAAAGGGTTAATAGTTAATACGAACTACTGTCTTGATGATCACGATGGTTTGGTCTCTTTCCCCCCTCACAAAGGAGAGGAGTTCAAATCTCTTCACAGTCATTTAGGGTCTTAAGTGGGATTTCGGGGTTGTAGGTCATCTCGTTTACATGTCCCCTAGGTTTACTCGCCAGCTGTCGGTTGTACAAAGTTCCTGGATTACAAAAAAAAAATAGTTAATACGGTAAAAAATCTCAAACTATATCTATTTATTATATAATTATTTCAAATTTTTTATGTCATTTAAAAGTTTAAATTTATCCATTATAATAAATTAAATTTTGGATTTTTTAGCGACACAAAAAAAAAAGTCTGAGTATATATATATATGAATGAGTTTAGGGATTTTAGTAATAAAAAAATTTGAGGCATTTATAAATGTGGTTTGAATTTCTTTTGTGATATTTGCCTTATTTTAAATTATTAAAAATGGAAATATCCCCGTTCCGAATTCCAATATGTTCTCTAAAAAGCATCTGAAATCACCCGATTTATATCAGCCACGTCTCTTTTTTTTCCTAGCACATCCTAGCATCTTCAGGAGGAATAAAGAGGAATATGCTTGATACAGCACAAAGCGCAGCTCGACCAAGAGAAAAGCGAAGGGCATTCTCGACTTGCAGAGACCACAGGAACGCGGAATTGACCACTCTGATACTGAATATGCCATCAGGTTGCATACCCATAAATAAGCATATCCTCTCTAGCAGGACTGCCAGGGGACCATCCGGAGGGACCAGTCTCCGATCGCGGCATCGCCGCGTCACTTTCGCATGGCTTCTTTTCATCGAAACTCCGACATAGATTGCTCTTATATAAGATTATCGAAAGATTGAGCCGGAGATTTTACTTCTGGAACAAAGTGGTCCAATTTTCTACCACAATTCTCTGGCTGCTGCCGTTAAAGTTTCTAAAGGTGCCTACTTTGGTGTGATCTGTGCAGCATCTGTAGAGCCGCCCGTTTCTTCACACAGCCAGGAATGAACAGAGTAATTGATGCACCAGAAAGTCAATGGCAGAGGCAAATCGTCAATGGGAAAAATTCATGCTTCCAAGTTCAACTTTACATCACCAGAGTGAATGTAGAGAGAGAGAGAGAGCATGTAGTAAGCAAATGGGTCATTGATGTGTTGTTACAACAACCCCACTAAACATCCCTTTCAGCTGTAACTATTGAGCTGCTTTTCATAGTGTCAAACATCCATTCAATGGATGAACGGTTGCAAATTTGGGTTAAGACCAGCGACACTCAAACCACTACTTTCATCTACCAACCAATGAGCAAAGAAGATGATGGAATCAACAGGCACAAGGATCCAATCAGATGGCCAATCGTCCTGAATCGTCATGCATGAGCTGTCCGAGGAGTTTCAAAGTGAGGAAATTTCCTCTCCGGGGGACACGATCCACGGAGGACGAGAGTTCCTGCATGGAAAACGGAATTGAAGCACTAAATGAATATCATGCGTACAGAATGAAAGGATCAAAGGGCGAGAGAAATAATCAAGTCCGCAAGAGAATACATGTCCCTGTTAGCTAACAAAAGCTGCCTCATAGTTTCAATTGGTCCAAGAATTGAAAAGCAACATATTGAACATCTAGGATCTTGGGTGCGCATGGTAACGCTTCTACTTCGGGGGGAACGTTTTTTTTTCAGAAATAGTTATTTCTATTTCTACTCCGAAGAACAATTTATAAGTAAAATAACGTGTTTAATAACTACATAAAATTTCTATTCTTGAATTAAAAAAAATAAAAATACATTTGATACGATTTTTTTATTTTTTTATTTATTTGGTTTTTATTATTGCTCGTGGACCGTCGACCGCCGCCCACCGCAATGTGATCGGCAACGGCAAGTGGTCAAGCGGCAGCAATGGCGGCGGTTGTTGGCGATCGAGGGTGGTTCGGTGGGGCTGTGGGCAATAGCAACAACGATCAAGCGGCGGCGGAGACCATCATCACCAACGGTGGCCGCAGCCAGCTGGAGGTGGCTAATGGTTGGCAGGCGGCCGCCCAGGGCCGCAGAAAGCAAAGAAAACAAAAGAAAAAAAGAAAAGAAAAAATTGACTCATTTCTAAAATTTATTTCCGAAAACAAGAAACTACTTTTCTATTATGGGGATTTAGAAAAATAATTCCCCGGTGTGTTATGCCAAACAAATTTCTGTTCTTTTTTTTGTTCCAAGGACCAAAAGAACAAAAATTAGAAAAACAAAAATGTTACCATGCAGGCCCTTATAGTATTGTAATGAGTTAGATGAGTGAATTTGATTTTTAATTGAGTTAGATGGGTCGCAATATATCCGATACCCTTATTACAAAACTCATGATAAGAGGTTCGGAGGGTATTAATAAATACTGAACCGGCAAGAAAACAGAGAAACAAACCACGAAAGCCTTCTCTGCACAATTAAAGAATCAGCACAAATCCTATATGGTCCTCTAAATCATCCACAACAAGTTGTTATCAAGGGCGCAATCCATGTCCGACACATTGAAGTCAGCAAAAAAGGATGTGAAAGCTATAAATATTTTTCCATCATATATAGCAGTAAAAATTTCAGCTAGTTATAGCCTAGAGGTACTTCATTTGATTTACCACCAAAAAAGAAACAGTGCTCCTTTGTTGAGCACAAACTAAGCAACACTAAACCAGATATTTCTGCAAGTGTTTAGCTATCAGTACAAAAACATTGCCTGTTTCAATATGAAGCAGCATGATGGCATGATTGCCAGCAACATGATGACATGATTATTGAGTGGACCAAAGCAAGGGCTAGCTTCCAATCAAAATAGCCCCATCCTGAAGTGCGAGGACGAGCGACCAGCAACCTTAACCTCTAAGATAAGATCATTAAATTAAGTATCACTCTGAAGCCAGCAAGAGGAGTCAACTTCAATGAGGTTGAGTGGGTGCTCGGTGTTACTTTTGCTTTCCATTTTCATTTTCATTTTTTTTAACGTCTAAAATTTGAAATAGGACTTTTGTTTAATGGTGCACACCCATAGGCAAAATCAGTTTAAGTCACCTTAAATTTTTTCACAACTTTTCAAATTTTATATTTATATTTTTGCCTTTGGCGAGACATTCAAACCAGGCTTTCTGGTTTCAAAAACCACAACAAACGATGCCTTGAAATTGTGAACATCTAGGATCTTATAGTATTGTAATGAGTTAGATGAGTGAATTCGATTTTTGATTGAGTTCAATGGGTTGCAAAATATCCGATACCCTTATTACAAAACTCATGATAAGACGTTTGGAGGGTATTAATAAATCTTGAACCAGCAATAAAACAAAGCCACAAACCACGAAAGCCTTCACTGCACAATTAAGAATTGGCACAAATCCTATATGGTCCGCAGGATCATCCATGTCGGAAGCATCATAGTCAGCAAAAAAGGATGCAAAAGCTACAAATATTTTTCCATCATAAATAGCAGTAAAAATTTAAGGCTAGCTATAGCTATCATTTGATTTACCACCAAAAAAGAAACAGTGCTCCTTTGTTGAGCACAAACGAAGCAACACTAAACCAGATATTTCTCCAAGCGTTTAGCTATCAGTACAAAAACATAGCCTGTTTCAATATGAAGCAGCATGATGACATGATTACTAGTAGCATGATGACATGATTACCGAGTGGACAAGGGCAATCAAGTTCCAATCAAAATAGCCCCATCCTGAAGTGCAAGAACAACCGACCCAGCAACCTTAACCTCCAAGATAAATTCATTAATCAAGCATCACTCTGACGCCTGCAAGAGGAGTCCACTCCAATGAGGTTGAGTGGATCCTCAGTGTTACTTCTGCTTTCCATTTTCCTTTTTTTTTATTAAACATATAAAGTTTGAAATAGGACCTTTGTTTAATGGTATGACACGTAGGCAACATCATTTTAAGTCACCTTAGATTTTTTCACTACTTTTCAATTTTCATATTTATGTTTTTGGCTTTGGCGAGAAATTCAAACCAGGCTATTGGTTTTGAAAACCCCAACAAACAATGCCTTGAAATTTTGTTGTCTGTATCCCATAGAATATCATAAACTGGGTATCCCATAGAATACAATAAACTGGGTAATATCAGGTGCAAATACTTATCTAGCGCCAAGAATAGATGGCAACTAATAAACTACAGCAATATCCTAGGAAAAGAATGCATCTAGGTACTGGACCATTAACATCTACATGAAACAACACTGGATCCAAAATTAAGATATCAGTCATCATATACGCATCTAATATGTTTTTGCAAAACCAAAGGCCAGAAGAGAATTTTCAGCTCTAGCTCACAAAGATAACCCCAGCAATAAGAAAATTGCTACAGAACAGGAAAAACTTTCTCAGTTTATTAGCAAGCTGATGTGCAGGAAAACCACTTTCAAATTCCAGGTGTTTTTCTCATTTTCTTAACCCATTCACAACCCATCTACATCAAGAAGGAACTTCAAGAGGTGCTTTTAAACCTCTTAAGATTCAGCATAAACCTCATCAGGGAATACATCCCTCCACCTTGCATATACCAAACCATACACCTCCAAACAAGATAAACTCTTATTCGTGATTAGTGACAATCACACCAGTTCCCCACCCAAAGCAAAAACACACTAAAAAAAAAAAAAATCAATAAGAAGTTAACCAAAATAGTGCAAGCTTGGTAAATTCTCCAAGGATTCAAGGAAAGAAATCACCATACCAGCGGTCAAGAGTCAAGAAAAGTTGCAATTGGCCGATACTTGAACTCTGAAAGGTTCAAGAGCGTTTGCTCCGGAATGCTCAGAAAGAAGGCTGATAAGTAACAGGCAGAACCATCATCAATAGGAGCTTGAACTGCCTGGAAGCATAAACATATGAAAGGGACGTTACGACAGTCAGTTCCATGATTTGCAAACATCTTCTGGACTTTTCAATCCCATTCTATGCACAATTAGACAGCTAGTCGCCTAGTCCTCGTGCACCTTCATAACAAGCAATCTAATTTAGCATTTAATACAGTGGACTTTCTGTTCTGAAGATCACCTTAATCTCTCACTCAAGAGAGATACAAGCTCATTGTCACCACATTTCTTCAGATGTTTGAATATGTCATCAGCATATAAAGCTTGCAGGCGTACACCTTTATCAAGCATCGTCCTCATAACCTTGGTAGCCTCAATCATATGGTTATGCAGACAAAGCCGGTGTAAAAGAACAGAATACACATCAGAATCAATTGAAAGCAAGCACCCCATTTTCTCAATCTCATCAAAAAATTGAAATCCGTCCAACACCCTTCCCTCAGTACAAAGCTCCTTTATGATAAGGCTAGAAGCCAAACCATCAGGTTTCAACCCACAATTCAACAATCTTTTAAAAAGCATTACTGCCTCATCAAAAAATTTGTATCTCATCAAAGACACCACCATAGAACTATAGCACTCCCCATTTGGAACAGAACCTTCTGAGACAACTTTATCAATCAACTTATAAGCCTCCTCCAATTGGCCTTTCTTGCAAAGGCCCTCAAGTAGAGCAGCAACTGTAACTCTGTTAGGGGCACAACCACAAGCTATCATTCTATCCAATATTCCCAATGCCTCCTTCGTCAAACCACGGTTACAAAAGCTCTGAATAACTGAAGTATAAGTAACCACATTTGGACTGCAATGACCGCCATCTTTCTCCATCTCCGTCAACAATTCCAATGTCCTATCCATATTTCCATTCCTACACACACCATCAAGAAGAGCCGAGTAAACCACCACGTTTGGTACACAGCCATGTCCCCTCATAAGCTTGATCAGCAGGTAAGCATTTTCCAACCTACCCACATTGCAAAACCCTTTAACCATCTCCACAAAGGTGATCATATCAGAGTACAGGCCGACCTCGCTCATCTCTCTCATCAATTTTTCTGCACTATCCATATCCTCCTTTTGACACAACAACTTAACAACAATATTGTAAGCCGTCGTGTCGGCCCTCAAATTGAATTCGGGCATCTTTCTGAGCACCCATAAGGCTTCCTCAGCAAGCTTGGCTTCCTTGCACAAATTCAAAACTACCTTAACCGCCTTGACACTAAGTGGACACTCCTCGACACCGTAAGACTCGATAACATCCCGAATGACTCGCGGGTTTCGTCTAATTTCAAAGATTTCGCAAGCTTTAGCATACATATAAGAGCTGTGCCGGTAACCCGGCTGGAGACCAGACCACACGAAGAACCTCAGACCCAAAAGAGATTGTTCAGTGGAGCACCTGGTCAACACTTCACCGACGCACGAAGGGTCGAGATGGGCTCGGACGGCGGCGAGGGATTTCTCGATGTTGCCCCCATTTTGCCGAACGCGAGAGTAAAATTTCTCGGCGGCGGAGGCTGCGGACGGCTGCAAGGTCGAAAATTTGTGGACTCTGGAGGTGATCGAGACCGAAATCATGCGAGCAACGGACTTGCGGGACATGGGTTGCCGAAAAAAAAAGAAGGTTGGAGGTATTCCCCCGCCGCGGCGGCCGGCGAGGCGACGATTGCGGATCGATTGGGGTTCAAGATGCAACCTTCCGTTCGTCCGGTGCTCGCGATAGGTGGCGGAGAAGCGCGGGTTCTTCAGCTTTTGATCCTAAGGTCGGTCCCTCCTCCGCCGGTGGCCGGGCGTGTGGCTGAATTTCGCGATCGTGTGCGGGCGGCGGCGGGCGGCGGCCGCTTCCGGCCGTGTTTTCCGCTTGTTCAGCTCCGCTTCTTGGACCTCTGACACCAGCCTTACCGGGCAACGCCGAGGCCGCGAAAAGCAACGGTTATTGCTTCGTTACGAGCCCGTGCAGGCCCACGGGCATCGTGGGCCGTGCCGGACCGGCTCGACTCAGCCCATGGCGCATGGTCGGGCCAGCCCAGCACGTTCCACAGCCCGATCCCTCGTCGCCCGCCGTCGCTGCCGCCGTCCTTATCTGAAAAAGTGAGTGACCTCGGATGATATAAGAAAATAAATTGAGATTTTTTTTTTCGGATCACTTTTTCTTTTAAGTCTAATTTAAATGGCAATGTTCCATCTCATTTCGTCGGTTAATTTAATGGGTTATTTTGGATGGCCACGAAAGCTTCCTAACAAGTCTTACTTAAATATTTTGTCGAAACAAAAAAATAATATTTATCTAAAATCCGCGAAAAAATTTGATGGTTTATGTGACATCTTGAAATTCAACCCCATCTCGATTATATGAAATGAGTATTTCGTCGACGTACCTATGGTCCTATTTCTCTGAACTAATCATTCACGAGTTAACTAATCTATTAGGTAAAACCGTTAAGGGATATAAACGCGACAGACTTGAAAATTCGATTGAAAATCGATTGCTCGACTGTGATAATCGGTAAAAGTCAATACGACACCATCATAATTGATTTATGATCGGATATAGGTCAATTCGATGGAATCATGTAATTGAATTGCGGGTGATTCCGCTTGATTGCGAAATTCAGGTCGAACGGCACTAACTCGGTTGTCTATCGAAATTATACTCGGTGCACACAATTGAAACCTTGTGATTTTTACGACAACCGAACGTCGTTTATGAGTCAAAGATGCACAAGCGTGGATCGAAAATTATCAATCACAAGTCAAACGCATTAAAATCCCTAAAAGTTACCTGGTAGGTTAAGTTGTATTAAAATCGTGTCCGATAGATTTTAACTATGAAATTGAATTTGATTTCGAGATTCGAACATTCGAACATGTCACGATATATTTTTAGGACATCGTCTCATCTTTTGGAAAAATTCGTCAAGCCCAAAAATTTGTGGAAAAATCAAATTTGACAAAAGAAAATAAGAAGAAATTCGTATGGGCTATTTTAAAGGGCTTTTTGGCTGCCAAAAGAATTGAATTTATAAAGAATTGAAGAGAAATTAGCCATTGGAGGATGCCAAAACTTTGTGGGCAGAAGACTTTGGGGCTTCCCTCATCATCACATAGATATTTCCCTTGAAATGTAAGTGGTCCTCACCTTGACTTTGGTTTTCCCTCTTATCTCTCCAAGTTCCCCCTACATGCGTTTCCTTTTTGCCCAGCCGACTCCCCCTTTAGCAGCCGAACTCCATTCCTTCTCCATTTCCATTGAGTAGCCAACTATAGTCCAGCAGCTCACCATTCCACCTTCACCCCATTCAGCCAACCGAGTCACCATCACACCGCTAGTTAGCCCCACGTCCAGCACTACTCGACCACCTTCAGCTTGTCCCCTCAGCCGGTCTAGTGTCCTCAACACCTGCAGCTGCCTAACTCCGTTCAACAGCCGTCCCCTATCCGAACCCCAACCACATCCACCTATCCGGCCACCAACTCACCCCAAGCTCAATCCGGCCACCTAGCAAGGACTACAACCACCACTAGCCGAGCCGACCAACCCACCTCAGCCCCTCAATCCAGCTCAACTTAGAACCAAATCTCAGCTTGGACTGAGACTTGTTGGGCCTTTTTCAGCCCCAGTCGGCCCTCCATTGGTGACGTCGTAGGCTCGGGTCTTCACCATCTTCGTGCCGCTATTGCCGTGAACCCGCCGCCACCCTAATCCGATGAGTTAACGCCCTAATATTGAATTAGGAAGTTAATTGTACTTAGTTAGATTAGTTTAGACTTAATTAGAATTAGTGTTAATTTAATTAGTATAATTAATTAGTTGGCTAGTTTAGTTGGATGAACTAGATAGTTAAATTAGTTTAGTTAGGAGTTAGTTTGGTTAGAATTAACTACCCTAGGTTAGTTTAGTTGACTAGGGTTAGTTAGTTAACCATGGTTAGTTGATCATGATTAGTTTAATTAACCGTGGTTATTTTAAGTAAGTTAAGTTATTTAATTGAATTGTTATTTAATTAATTAATTATAATTAGCGTAAATTGTGCCGGGATAGCCCGTTAGTGAATTTTTGCGCTGATCGTCGTGGATGCATTTACATGTGAAATTGGTTGCTTAATTGTGCAATTAAGTGCTTGGTTGTCGTTTTGGATTATTATTGCAAAAATTGATTTTATGGGTATTTAATTAGAAAAATACCGGGTGTCGAACCATTGCATTGGTGGCCGCGATAGTTTGGACTCTCTCCCCCTCACGAAAGGGAGGAGTTCGAATCCCCTCACGATCGCTTAGGGTCTTAAGTGGGACTCCGGGGGTGGTGGGTCCTCCCGCTTATGTGTCCCTCCAAGTTTACTCGCTGGCTACTAGCTGTACGAGATTCTTGAGTCACCAAAAAAAAAAAATTGAGTGTCGATTTTTGACACCAAAAATATTTTATATACTATATAAAATCTTGGAATTTTGAAATATGAGAGTATTACGTTTTATGGTTCGATTTGAATGTATGACCACGCACAATTATTTTAATGGGAATTTTTAATGCGAAGAAAATTGGCCAAATCCATTATTTGAAATTGAGGCATTTGAGTGCAAAGCACGATATTCTTAGCCTAATATGGATGTGCATGTGGTCACTATTGGAACCCGTCACCCAACAGGAGTTTGGGGACGATGCCGGATTTTATCGAATGCCCGGCGGGGGTCCGGAAGCCGATCGCGGTGGAGGCCGGACCGATGCCCCTTTATAGGATGCCATTTAGGCGGGGTATCTAGACATTGCCATGCTCGATGGAGTGGAACAATGCCTAGTTATGCCGGATGACCGCCGACTATTGAGTTGATCGTGATCGATAAGTCGTAATAACCGGAACGTGCATGAGTGTTTAAGATAGCCATGTCTTATTATATGGCAAAATTGTGTGGCAAAGAATGGAACATGTCATAATGATTTTACTTTATAATCGGGACCCATGTGATTGTTTGAAAGATGAATTGATGTGTTCTAGTTACAAAATACGTTTGCTGTATGCATATGATATATGTGATGAGCTAATTTGCAGGAAGGTGCTAAGGCGAGGTAAGTTTGTGTGCGATGCTTGTTTAGGCCGCCTCTAAGTAAATTCTTGTTTTAATCGAGGTTTAGGGTTTTGACTTGCTGATATTTTTATCTCATCCTGTCGTGATTAAATATTTTCAAGTCCTTAGAATGGAGGGCTTCCTATTCGTTTTAGGGTTCCGAAGAAAATAGACCGTGAGCCCTCCTATTTCCTTATTCCCAAGACCAACCTGACTCGTGAGTTAGTTGAGACCACTATTTGGGTTAATGAGGATCTCCGTCATTGGGTACCCCATCGTTTCAGAACGTGGTTGATTAACTATCCTAACGGGGCTCAAGAGGGTCCTCTGCGGGTTTTGACGGGCCTCCCGTCGAAACAGGGGAGTGGGAAATAGGACACCCCATGGACATCGACATCCTAGATAGTGTCATGGAGAACCCAGAGCCCGAGGCTAGAGGGTCCGAAGCGTAGGTGGCCCTGCAGTTCTTTTTGAGTCAAACATCTGTATATAGACTTGTAGGGCTAACCCGGTTTGTTTATAAAGTGTGGTTTGTGATAATATGTTGTCCTGCTTTTACTATCCCTGTGTTTGATTGTTGGTTGGGTGATTATTAGTTCGCTTCCGCATGTGCATAAAAAGAAAGGGTTAGCGACGCGTCCTTGGAATGTCGCAATTTGATTGACTGTCGAGGGATGTGCATGTGCCCGGGGTTTAGGGCGTGACAGTTTCTTCAAATATCTAATTATATTGGCTTTAAGATCTGTCAGCTAGGTCAATATTTTCTTTAAACATCGCAAGTGTAAACATACACTCTAATTCTCAAATAGATGGTATTCGATTAATTCAAGTTATCAAGAAGCGATTCAACATCCATATCTGATCAATTGGCATATACGCCTGACAATAGTTTCCACGAATGAGATTTCTCCTTAGAAACAAAAGGAATATCAATTTGCTAGAGATGGTATTTTGTTTCGAGGAGTATACGATGAAAACAAGTAATTAAATTAGAATGCAAGATTTCTCAAATCTTAACATATATTCCTATCTCATCACGATTAATCAATTATGCACTTTTAACTCCCTCCCATCTCCAAAGTATCATGCATTTTACGCTAAGGAGTGATCCATTTTTGAAGGCAAGTCCTTGGTTAATGTTATAGAATTTCATAAATAACACATACTATTAGAGTCCATTTTGTAATTATTTTATTCCCAAAAATAATTTTTACTTATAAATTATTCTTTTTTATTGTGTTCTATGAATGAATTTCTGAACATTTGAAGACTTTTGATAATTTATATTCCAAGAATAAAAATGCTTTTAGTACAACCCTTAAATTTTTTTTACTTAAAATTTCTTTTGATTTTTTATTACTTTTATTATATTTTTCTCTCTTTCTTTTCTTTTTTTCTTTTTCCTTCCCTCTTCTTCTCCTCTAGCCGATCGGCAACCACAACAATGGTTAGCAACTAGCTGAGTGAGGTTCGATGACCTCGTTAGGTGAGCTCACCTGGCCACTAGCGAGACTAGAAGACCTCGTCTAGTTAGTCACCAGCCATCATCGTAGCCGATGACCAACAATGAGGAAGAGGAAGAGAAAAAGAAATAAAAGAGAAAAAAAAATGGTTTTCCTTGATTCTAAAGTTGTTCACGAGAATAAATGAACAACTTTTTTTTACTTCTTAATTCCGTTTCAAATCTATTCCCGGGAACAAAAAAAAGTCACTAAATTGATTTATGTTCTTCTTTTTTTTTTTAATTCAGGGGAAAAAAATAGAATCAAGCACTGTTAGATACATTACCAAACAAGCCCTTAGAATAGTTAGAATTCAATATGCATGACAAGCTGTTGATGATATTTCTTACTTGAATTACCTACGTATGAATTGAACTCGTGACAAGTTATGCATGAAATTGTTCTTTTCCATTTTTAACATGGACTTAAATCTTAAATGTGAGACTATGTTTGGTCCTTTAGATTCGAATTAGAATAGAATATGATAGGATAAAAGGGGATTTGAAATCCTCCTCTAAATGTTATCTGGATTATAGAAATATCCAATCAAATGTTTGGTACAATTTAAAATAGAATTGAAAATCTTTAAATTACTTCTTAAAAAAAAAAAAAAAAAACTCATCTTTAATGGGGTCCTTGTGTACGTGAGGACTCAAACCCTCTCAAACATCATCGTCAATAAGAGGTTGACAGATTAGGGTGCGTTTGGTAACGTTTCTGTTTAAAAATTATTCTAGAAAACAAAAATAGAAAAATGTATTTGTTCGGGGAACAATTTTTGAACAAAAAAACACGTTTGGTAAACTTTTTTCGGGAATAAAAAATGAACAAAAACACATTTGGTAAATTTGTATAATATTTTTATTTCTTTTAATTTTTCTATTTTCTTTCTTATTTTTCTTATTTTCTTATTTATTTTTCTTTTTTTTTTTTTTTTTTTTTTTTTTTTTTTTTTTTTCTTCTCTTGGCCAATCACCGGCCTCGGCCATGGCCGGCGACGAGGGCCGACGAGGGCCGGCGGCACTCCGGTGAGGTCGCCGGCCCTCGACGGCATCGCCGCCCTCGGACGGATCCACCGGCCATGGTCGAGGTCGAGACCAACCCAAAGAAAAAGAAAGAAAAAAGAAGAAGAAAAGAAAAAAAAGAGAGAAGTGTTTCTAAATTTTGTTCCATAAACAAGAAACAACTTTTTTTTTTATTTCTTATTTCTATTCCAAATGTGTTTCGGAAACAAAAAAATAGTTTTGGAACAAAAACGCAAAACAAACGTATTTAGTTTCCTTTTTTGTTCCAAGAACAAAAAAACATAAAAGTTGTTTAAAAACAGAAAAAAGAAACAAAAACAAACGCAGCCTCAATCTCTTCCATTATTCACAAACAATTATGAACCAAAGCCGAGTCTGACCTCTCCCTTTGCATTTCATCAAACACTTAATGAACATTTAGTTCAAATTTGACCAAGAAAGAGATTGTGGTACAATGGAGGCCGAGAATGAGTAATCAAATGTGAAGTAGAAAGAGGAACCGAGAAGCGAGAAAAGCGATTGAAAAGAGAGGAAAAACTGGAAAACCAATTGAGAAAGAGGGAGAGCCATGAATGAAATGGCGAGCCCTAGCCTTCCAATTGAGCCATGAGCAAGGGCACTAGCGAGAATACTCAAGGTCGTCAAAGTGAAGAACCGTCATAGTGGATAGTCACTAGAGTGGTGGTGGGGTGTTGCTGATCAGAAATGCCGAGGACCATGGGTTTGACTTAAGGTGGGGTTTTCCTGATAAGTAGGAATTGTTAAATTTTAAAATTTTATATCCAATCTTGGTTTATTCCAGCCTTATGCCAAATGTCTACCAATGTATCTAAGCTTATCTGGTCCGAAGAACATCACCAGATAATTTATCCATACTCAAATACAAACCACCAAACACAATAGGAGAAATATGTAGGTCAAGAAACCAAAGAGAAGATTGATTAGTCAAAAATATTCCTTCTTTCGTGCTTTCTTTGATTCACACTCCATTTGATAAATCGAAATAATATATCTCTACTTTAAAGAAATTCCATTTGAATAATTGCGAGAATTAGAACATGTACATCTATACGCTCCTGCGCACATCGAGCGGGCACATGACTAGCATGGAAAAGGGAATTGAAGATAATATCTTGTCGTATCGAAAAGGTCTTCTATCAAAACTCCATATGATCCGAGACGTCACCCATCAAGGCTCCGATTGATCAGCTTATAAAGGAGATCATAACTTTTTATCGCCGTCCTATCACATGCGCACGCAATTCATACGTGTAAAATCCACCAGGACTGAGCAAGGCTATCCAAAAAGATTTAAAAGCAATTCGGGGCCAAGTACAAGTTATCCGAATTGTATCATACTTTAGAAAAGCGATATCTCGAAAAATTTATATCAATGACGACACTTATATCAATCAAAATCCTAACCGATCAATTTAATTGGGAGCTCGTTTTCCTTCCAAAAAACGAACACGACTTCCATATTCACTATGAAAATCCGTCTTACTGCTAAATCCATCAAACAAATGAATTAGATCGGGTTATTAAATTATCAGACCCAAATGGATTTATGATCCCGTTTGATGGGTCTATTTATGGCATGCATACGTACTCATACATACGTTCTTCGAGCATAATCAACGCTTGGTCTTTCATACGGATGAAGAGTTGATTAGCGGTTGGGGGATTTGGGAAAAGGGGTGGTTTAAAAGAATAATTAAATGATGGAAAATGGGGGATGGAATCCGATCCGTTGTGTCAACGAGTCTTTCTGACGCAACGCTTTCGGCCACAAATTTGCTTTGGCAAAAGCGCAGATACCCAGCTTAAGCTGATGGCATTCCAGCACAGCAAATAAACATGATTAAGGTAACATTAGTCTCGAAAATTATCGACTCATGCATTGTCTTAACTGTCTTAACTGTCGATTGACTTAGTTTAGCGGTTGAACGAGAGAATCCGTGCATGTGTATGGATAAGGCGTGCGACGGGGGTTCAATTTGTCATACTGCTTGAAAACATTTCACATCGTGGGGATAATTATTCGAGTTTTTGGTTCGTATTTTATCCAATTCGCAAAAGCCACGTGGAATTTGACCCGGAATTTATTTATTTATTTATTTATTTTTATTTAAATGAGGTTGGTGCTGAAACAATAAAATAAAATAAAAATAAAAATGTCCTACTCACTTCAGCACTTGCCGCACCTAATTGTCCATGTGACCTGTGATCAGATGGTGATGGACAGTGGACAAAAGCATTCTTGTCGCTGGAGGATGTTTCTTTCTTCCGCCAAGAGGAATCTATAGAGGGAGTGGACAACTTAATTAAATTAAAACCTAGATATGCTTTAGATTTTATTATTGGATGGCAATAGGAACATTATTACTGAATGAAAACAAGATCTGGTCAATTTTTTTTAAATGAAAAGTCTGTTGGTTTCGTAAAAAATGAACAATTTCTAAAATATTTACACTAATTATTGCACATAGTAAAAATACCTTTTATAGTGATGCAAACTAGAGCTGTGTAATCGGATTTCTTCTACTTAGTAACCAGATTGAACTATCCTAAAAACCAACCCAATGCCAATTTTCTATTGGAATCAATTTAGTTCCAAATTCCAAGTGAAGAACCACTCGAGAATTGGATCAAATTTGGAACCGATTTCATAAGACTTTATAATTTGAATTTTTCTTTTAGCATCTTTTTCTCTATCTCTCTCTTTTTCTTAGCTCTCTCCAACCTCACTCCGACACTTCATGATTGTTTCTCTCTACTCATGACTCACCTCCTCCTTGCTTGTTTGATGCTTGTCCACACTCATTCAAAACCTCACAACCCTCACTTGTTCCTAACTCACTTTTGTTCACTCGCCTTTTATTCATTTTTTTATTTTGAACTGTTTTGTTACTCACATCATTTTACTATAAAAAAATGAAACCAAAAAAGGGACCAAAAAAAGACAGGTTCTTGGGTAGATTATGGAACAAAACTCAAAAACATGATGACTTTCAAGATCAGTTCCAACACAAATATGATGAGTTCTAGATTTTAAAAATTAGGAGCTGATTCTAATAAAGTAAATTCCAGCCTGGCCCCTCCAAAACTATTCACCCATAATACAAAAGGTCATTTTTAAGAGAAGTTTTTCAAATCATTTACTTTTTGGCAAAACTAATGGAATGTAGGGACTACATTAGGTGACCGATAAAGTCACCTTCGAAGCCCATTTTTCTTCACATGGCAGCTTTACTTGTTAATTCTTTTTGGAGATTTTTTTTTTTTTTGACCCCACGGGCCGCCGAAATTTCCGAATTTACGGGAGCGCTAATCCGCAAATTTTCTAGTAAAACGTTATAAGTGGGGACTAGTCAGCAAAGCACAAAAAGCGGCTCTTTATGCTGCGAGCATATACCTCACCATGAACTACCGACCGACCGCGTCCATCAAAATGGAACACGGATGGCATAGGATCATTGGCGGATGCAAATGGCCACCGAATCAACCATACAACATATGGACATTGCGCTAGGAGAAAAGGAATGAATTAGGTACAATCGATTCGGACGTTGCTGAATTTCCAGCCTAGAAATTGAAGGCCGCTCGTTTGAATCCTCCAACCATGTGCAAAGCGCTTTAGATTCGGTGGCGGGACGAATGCCCAAATTGATTGCGAAATATTTCACAAGTTTCTAGATAGGGGGACTCTCCATATCCCTATCTCTATATTATTGTATTGCATTTGGTAACCATTTTATTTTAAAAATAATTTTTTAAAAAATATTTTTTTTAGTTTGTTTTCTAGATAAATATCTAAGCATACAAAATTTCTAGTTTCGAAATAGAATTACGTTTAGTATGACCCTTTTTTTTTTTTGTGACTTAAAAATTTTTTAAATTTTTTAATAATTTTATTGTATTTTACTCTCTTTTTTTCCTTCTTTTTCATTTTCTTCTTCTTCTTTCTTTAGTCGATCGTTGACTTGGCCATGACTAGTAATTTGCCAAACAAGGGCTGGCAACCTCGCCAGAGTGTCACCAGCCAATGAGGTTGGCCCCAACAAGGTCAAGCCCACCAACGAGGCTCGACCTCATTAGGTCATCGCAATGTTGGCCTCGCCAGGAGTTAGTGATGCTTTGCCAACTAGTTAAAGGGAGAAGAATAAGAAAAGGAAAAAAATGATTCTAAAATTGTTCTCATAAATAAAGAAGTTTTTTTTTTTTTGGTTCCAAATCTATTCCAAAAATAAAAACCTTACCAAACAGGTTCTTATTCTTGCTTTTGTTTCAAGAAACAAAAGAACAAAAATAGTTAATGTTTGGCCAAATAATCAAATGGATCCATGTTGTGCCCGATTAGTGGTGTCCAAAAAGTGTTTTCACATGCAAAAGTTTGATCACGCCCGTATGATGAATAGCTGCGAAAATCGGAACAATCTTCAAAGAAAACCCTAAAATCCACCATCTCATCTTTCTCTTTTCTAATCCAATAAAAAATAAAAAAAAAATGTAGAGAACCTTATAATTTATGTATAGATGACTCAATTCAACTTTGAGAAATGGCCAATTAACAACATTATCAGCAGCAATAAATAGATAAAACACAAGCTGCGTGGCCCTTAAGAGCATCTAAGGATCATCTCCATTCTAGGACGAAGAAGTAGGCTGGAAAAAGACTGGAAGATGAATCCGCTCGTAAGAAAAGCATTATCCCCTCTCCGAAAAGCGCCAAAAACATCTTGCCATTTGAATACGCACAAACAAATATTAAATTCATATTCCGAGACGAACAAATATTGAAAGGGTATATGACCCTCGGAGGAAAAGCTAGCGTACGCAGTCCAAAAGAAGAATCCTAACCACATCCACGCAACCTATATACTCTCTCATCTCATTCCCCCAATTTTGTCCTTTTATTTTCTCTTCCATTTTGCTCATCACTTGCATTGTCCCCCACTGAGATTCCCCGGGAATTTTTATTTTGGTTTTTGTTTTGGATTACATACTTTTGCATTCAGACCACACGTAAGCTGTCGATGGTTCGGTCACAAACTTAGGTCGTAGACATGTTCACATCGACAAAATTAGAAGAATCATGATCAAAATATCGTTTTTTTTTCCCTGAGTGTTCAGGCATTCTTAAAATAAGATAAAGAAGGAGGAGGAGAAAGTGCCGGGTCGATATGCTCATGCAAATTCGTTTCAGACGAGGGCGTTTCCACAATCCTCCAGTGATCGGATTCTCGAGAGCCGGTGCGGTGACCATCGAATCGCAAGAGAATAAATTTTTTGGGTTATTTATTAAATCGTCTGAAGTTGCTCCCACAAATGGCCCAAAAAAAAACCCAGGAACGCTTTGCATAACGGTGATCATTAGCTTTGCTCTCCTCTCAAAACCTTTTCCTCTCCCACTCCGTCTCTCCCTCTCTCTTTCTTTGCTTTCCTCTTTCTCCACTTTCCTTCCTTAACCCTTAAGTCTTCTTTGTCTCTCCCTCTCTCTGTCTCTGTCTCTGTCTCTGTCTCTCTCTTCATCTCCTTCCTCTTCATATCTTTGCAAGCACCGGTGATCAAGAAAAGACCCTTCATCAAGTACAGCAAATTCACCCCCCTGAAATGGCTGATGCAGACACCGGCACCAGGAAACAGGACCTGATCTTAGAGCAAAACCCGACAAGGACAAGTAAGTTCTTCACTCACTTCCTGTACAAGGCCCTCGTGGCCGTGGTCTTCCTCGTGATCCTCCCGCTCTTCCCTTCCGAGGCCCCCGAGTTCATAAACCAGACCGTGACCAACAGAAGCTGGGAGCTTCTGCACATCGTGGTCGTGGGCATTGCGGTCTCCTACGGCCTCTTCAGCAGGAGATCCAAGGAGGAGTTCGAGAAAGAGAACGGTCCCTCCAAATTCGATAGCGCGCAGTCCTATGTGTCTAGGTTCCTTCACGTGTCCTCTGTTTTTGACGACGAGGCCGATAGCCTGTCCGGGTCCGATGACAACAGGGTCCAGACCTGGAGCAGTCAGTATCTTAGGAATGAGCCGATGTTGGTTGTGGCTCCGGAGAGCAATTCCGTCGATGAGCAGATAAGTAAGAGCTCCAGGATCGGGGAAAAGCCATTGCTTTTGCCCGTCCGGAGCTTGAAGTCGCGGGTCTCGGACGATTCCACGGATGCTGCTGATGAGCCTGGCGGCGTGTCGAACTCGTTCGGTAGGTCTAGTTCCAGTTTCGGGTCGAAGAGGGTTTCGAAGGGCTCGATGAAGAAGAGGAATGCGCCGCCGCTCGTGGATTTGGATCTCGTCGAGCCGGAGGATAATTCTAACGAAAATAACATCGTCCTGCCATCGCCTATTCCTTGGCGATCGAGATCAGGACGGATGGAAGTGAAGGAGGATTTAGACATTCCTTCGATGGAGGAATCTGAGACCAATCTGTTCGAGGCTCGGCCCGCTAGGCCTCAAACGTCGCGGTCCTCTCGACCCAATTCCACTACTCCGTCCCCGAAGCTGTCGCCTTCTCCTTCCTTATCTTCGCCGAGGAAATCATCTCCATCGCCTTCTCCATCCTCGGAGTCGCAAGCGAAGACTCTGGAGGATCCCGTGAGAAGAAGGAGCTCTCACAAGTATTCTTCTCCTCCAGTCCCTCCACCACCCCCACCACCACCACCACCTCCGATGTATTTCAAATCATCGTCCATGAAATCGAATTTGAGTTCAAGTTCTCGGGTCAATGGAATTTCATATGAGAAGGACATGAGAAGGAGCTTCTTGAGTGAGTACAAGGACACGAATGGAAGCAACGGGGAAATTCCAATGAGGAAAGCCAATCCAGGGTCTGAAGTGAATTCAAGAGGACTTGATGATGTTTTGTCAGCAGGAAAGTCGAAGAGGACAACAAGAGCTGGCGAGCCGGTCTCTGGTACCCGGAAAGGAAGAGATGCTAGAGACTATTACCCGAACGAAGTGGCGGAAATGGAATTCGAAGATGATTTGGTGAACCCACCGAGAAGAAAGACCGTACGATTCGATCAAACTTCATTCGCGACCGAGAACACAGTGCAGAAGCCATATTTCCCCGAACTAACAGGGAGGCCGGAATTTCTTGAAAAGATGGTTTTGGAATCAGACGAAGATTCAGAGAGCGAGGAAGGTGCCTTCGAAGGAGCTTCGCACGATGATGAAGCTGAGGCTGATTCGAGCAGTGTCAGTGACGGAGGACCAGATGTGGACAAGAAAGCTGATGAGTTCATAGCTAAATTTAGGGAGCAGATCAGGCTTCAGAGGATCGCATCGATCAAGAAATCGAGTGCGGAGATCAGTAAGAAGTCTTCTAGGTAGATATTAACTTGAAAACCCGTTCCCACTTGTCGAGGGGATATAATCCAAAGTATTTGGATATTGTTCTTGGATTTTCTTTTCCTTTTCTCTTTCCGACCTTGGTTTTATGTTTGAATGTGCTTATATGATCTACTTCAAAGGCATGATAACGGTGATTTGAACTTAGCTTGCAGTGTAGAGAAAAAGGATGGTCATGCAATGGAATTTATTTCCTTGTGACTGCCGGTTGCATTTGATAGCGGTTTCATGGCTGCAGTTGAATTCCTCTGTGCAAAGTAATGCCATCTGGTGCAGACATTAGGAAACTGAGTGAGCCAAGGCAAGTGTCTTGTGCGTTGGCTGATCTCTCTCATTCCCATCCTGTCATGTGCATCAGATATCTTCCTCTCAGTGCACAAATTGGATGAGCATCATATTCTTGCTTTGCTTGCATGAAAATATCTGGACTTCAATACAGCGTATTTTCAGTCAGCGAGCTTAGGTTAGACTTCTCTCACGGTTCAACATTAGTAAACTTTGGTATTGGCAAATTCCAGGAGGGTTTCATCAAGAGAGAGTTCAGAGATAGGATGCATAGCTTGATTGCAGATATGAACCAAAAGAAGCTGACCATTTGCAATATAGAGTTTGAACTGATTCTCACAGGTACAATTTTCACTCGACCAATTTTTATGGGTACATAGACGGCATTTGCAATGATCATGATGAACTACATTTTCAAAACCGTGATGGGATCAAACTTGATCGGGTGTTTAGTATGACAATCGAATCGAACATGTTAAGATAGTCAAGAGCTGTATCAGAACCATGATTTCTATATAGGGATTGGTTTTATTTAAAGATGACAGCATAAGACCCATTACCTGATAAATCAAAGGACAAGCAGGCTTGCTTAATGGGCATGCATGCTAAGGACTGGCCCAAGTAGGCAGATGGATCAAATTGGATAGGATCGGCTCGGATCGAGATTCGGGGCTCCACATTTGGGTGAAGCCTGTCAGTCAAGTTAGAAATAAAATGTTTTGGGCCTTCACTTCCAAGTACTTCTTTAATTCCTAGACCGGTGAAAGGAAATTAGACATATCGAGAAAAAATCAAACGGGTAGAATTGAAACCAGATGATTGAGAAGACTGAAATCTCACAGCCTCGACCTTAGTAAGGATGCAATCTTTGTGGGTTCTTGTGCACAAAATCAACAAAATTCTGTTTTTACTGCCATGCCTTGATGAACATAAAACTAAAGTTAATATTCTTGAAAGCAGTTGAAATGTGATAAATCGACCCCATCTGGCATAAACTCTTTTGCTTTCATCCCTCCAAACATATGATCAAGGCAATGTTGCGAAGGGCAATAATTTAGCCCGGTGATGGATGACTCTAATAAAGATATGATGATGTCATTCATCATTGAAATAGCTCACTTCCACTAAATCGGTTGTGTTTTTAGATCTTACATGATGGTGAAACTACCAAAAAAAATATTTACCTTTTGCATTTATACTAATTCAGTGATAAACCTTTGAATTTAATAAATTTAATCTTAAATTTTTAAAAATTTACCGATTGAGTCATTTCAATCAGCTTGGCTATAAATCACTTACATAGATATTAATTATTTTATGTGACATAGTCGATGTGACTTTGTTGTTATGATTCCAAATAACAAGTGAGTCAAATATGAACTTATAATCTCTTGCTAGATATTCTTCTTTCAAAGGATTTTTCCCTTTTTTAGAGTATATATATAAAGATCCTTTGTTCAAGATTCATAGGATATGAAAAGGAAAATTTTCGAAGTAGACTAGGGTAGGGAAACGGCAATCGACCATATCTACGAATTTACACTAGAAAAATTATTTCTATGAATACCATTTCATGCTTATTTCAACCAGTTTTCGGAAGGTACGTTTTGACGAACAAAAAATTACTATTCAGAAGGTAAAATGATCAGTTAACTAAAATGGGTGTGTTTTAATTAAATAAAGTTGCGAAAATAGCCTCTCCCCCTTGACAAATTAGCTTTTGCTTGACCTAATTAGTAATTATTTTCAGTGTCAACACAGAAACTACAGTTTACCACGTCAAGAATAACGGAAGGGCCACGGTCGCACGACTTGGAAACAGACCCCCGTTTCACTAAGGAAAACGGTAATTAGGAGAAGGCGTGTTGTCAATTTCACCTAATCAGTTCTACCACGTTAAGAATTATTGGCGAAATAGCAATAAATAAATATATAAATCCACGTCATCATCTTCATCACGTCTTTCAAATGTCAAATCAGGCCACCAATCATAGGTTAGTAAAAATTAATGGAACATCGGATTTTACAAATTTTTTGACGTCTTTGTCCCAAATCCTAAACTTTCAGGGAAAAGATGATGGGTCACGGTCCAAAACATTGTAGACCCTCCAAAATCTCATTTTCCGACAAACCATATCCTTAGAGACCAAAACGCTACTCCAGAATTTGTACAATTTCTCCAACTCCTTCGATCCCGACACCGTCCCGCGTAAAATGACCAAAATGCCCATGACCCCAATTCCGACCGGCCCTCCACGCTCACGAGCAGGAGCGGAGGGCGTCGAACGGGGCGTGGGCCAGTGGGGCGGCCGCAGGGGCCCATGGGTTGATGAGGGGCACGGGGCGGGGATGGGCCGGGACGGCGGCGAGGGGGCGGCCGACGGCGGAGGGGGGAGACGGGGCGGCGACGCGCTCGCAGGAGGGGCACATGGTGAGGGTGGTGGGAGGGGAGAGGTGCATGTAGAACTGCGGGGAGAGCTTGAGCGCCCGCAGCTCCTGCACCTCCTTCTGCAGCCGCCGGTTCTCCTCCGTCAGGCTCTCGCAGCACCGCTTCAGGTACTCGCAATCCACCTCCGTCTGCTTCAGCTTCGTCCTGTCGAGACAAAAAAGAACAACCGTTTTTAGCTTTTAATAATTCGCGTTGACCGACCGAGAAGATCTTTTGACCCTGGCGGGAGTCTTATCGGAAATCACACGTGTCCTCACCTCGCTCGCCTGTTCTGGAACCAGACCTCCACTTGTCTGGGCCGCAGCCCCAGCTGCTTCGCCAGTGCCAGCTTTTGCTTCTGCATGTAACGCACCCATTGCGACCGTGAGTTTATGAAATGACGAAGATGCCCCTATCTGAATATAGGGCACGAAAGTCGCATTTCGCATTAACTATGGTTTAAATCTTTTTCAAGTTTCAGCATTTATTTTTATTCAATGAAATTCTCTAACTTTCTTGTTTTATGCGACCAAGCAGGTGCTTCGTTTACCCATTGCCAAAAACATAAACAAAAAGAATTAATTGTATAAAATAAATTTTAAATGATCAATTTGCACAAATCAAAAAAAAATTAGAGGGTGTACTTAACCCTAGTATTTTGTTTTCCCATTCTTTCACGCTCTTTTCTCTAACAAAAGAAAACGTTACCCTTTCATGTTAGTCATGTTTCTTAATCCGATAATAAAATTATCTCAGATCTCTCAACAAAGATTTCAGTTTAATGCGGTTTGATTTTAGTGTTTTAGTCCTCTTGAATTATTAAAATCACATGGATATGAATATCCGAAATTAGTTAACATGTTTTCTTTTTCTCCAATATATATATTTATGTATATGTATATGTATCCGTACGATACTTACAGGATTGAGGGTGTTGTGCTCCTTGAAGCTCTCCTCGAGGACGGCGGACTGGTCCTTGGACAGCCGGAGCTTCTTCCTCGACAAGTCGCCGTCCTCCTCGTCGCTGCCGCCGCCGCGGGAGGACGCCCGCTCGTTGTCGAGGTCGTCGCCGTTGGTCTGGCTCTGGTGATCCCTCTCGCTCCGCTTCCCGCTCACCGTCGACGCCATGCTGTTCGGCGACGACACCCCGGCCTCGTCCTCGCCGTAGTCCGCCGCCGCCGCCGACGCCCCGCCCGGCTCTCTGTTCACGTCGATCCCCCGGAGGAACGATCGCGCCTCGGAGTTCCGATCTGCGCGCAAGAGGGATCGAGGATAGATATTAGAGAAGAAAGCGAAGACCTTTTCCTTCGGATTAGTGGGATTAGTTTGGGCAAAAAGACGAAAGCTTGAAACTTTAGACCATGAAACTAGACTTGGGAGTTCTTTTTTCATTCCGTGTTTGTTTTCCCCCCTTCCCAATCCTCGACACAACTGAGGCTCATTAAATTTTACAGTTCAGGAAATGGGTGGCGAAACAGAGCATGTTGCATGCGATTCGGGAGCACCCGAAAACCCAAAAGAAAAAGCTCAGATCTTGGCATGTCGGATTCATGTCCAGGGGCAGTACCTGAAGAAGAAGGGAAGGCGTCGTTGCAGGAGCGCTTCTGAAGATTGAACCCAGATTGAGCAGACGAAGCAGAGGACGGGACCAAGGAGGGCATGAGGTTCAGCTGCAGGGACTGCCGCTGCTGCTGCTGCTGCTGCTGCTGCTGCTGATGCAGGTGACTCTGAGGGAAGCTCAGGCTCAGGCTCAAGCCCAGATCATCTCTCTCGCCCATGACGACGAGTCCTTTCTGCTCGGGTCCTTTCGGTGGAAAGCACAGAGCTTTGAATGCCCCCTTATTGTCTAGAGAGAGAGGAGAGGGGAACGGAGAGAGAGAAGGGTGTGGATGGCGTGAAGGAGAGCTTTGGGGGATTAAATAGAGAGAGAAGGAGAGAGGAGAGAGGAAGCTCAAATGATGAGAAGTGGGTGTCAGGGAAAGGGGCCAGTCGATGTCGATCATGAGATGGGCATGTCGCACTTGCTTTGCTGCCTTCCTTCCCCCCAATAATGATGCCCCTGCTCTGCTCCTCTTCCCCTTTCCTACATTACATTACGCACCCCCCACCCGTGTCCTCTCCTTTCCTTTTTCCTTTTTCCTTTCCTTGCCCACTTGTTTGGCTTCTCGTTTACTGAAGTGGAAAAATAATTTTTCTAATAGTTCTTTTTAAAGAAAACGGTACATTTATGTACTTGGTCCTCTTTTTTTTTTTTTCTTTTTGAATAAAGAAAAAGGTAGTTTTATAATCGATTTATCTTCGAAAATCAGAAGGGCTTGAACCGTATGTATTTTTTTCGGTATAGTTCCCTAAAAAAAAAAATTCTAACTTTAGATGAATTCTCAATTCTGTTTCAAACTATTGTTTATTTGAAAAAATTTCAAACTTTCACTCTAATTTTAATTTTTTACAAAAATCACCACTAGTTTCTTTAGAATTATCAATATAAAGGTTAGTTAGAGGTCCATTATCTAAACTTAGGACTTGACACAACATCTTTACCTTAATATGGAACAACAATAGTCTTATGATATTGATAATCTCAAAAAAAACCAGTGACGTTTTTTTAACGCGTAAGTAGTGTAGGATTAAAGTGAAAGTTGTGGATTTTTTTTTTAGACTACAAAAATTATAAAAAAAATTGAGATTTGCCTAAAATTGGAAGTTTCCCCATTTTCTCCCTATTGTTGTGTTTAAATTATTTAGTCTATGCTATTTTTTGGTAAAACAGAGATTCTTTTTTTTTCTCCTTGTTTTTTCATTGTTGGATTGCATAATAATGTCTGTTTTGATCATTATAGTCGTGCTCTTTAATCAAAAAGTTCAAAGACGTGTAATGTCTTTAATCATAACATGTATTGTCACGAGCCACTTATGTGAGCCGATTACATTTTTTACAAAAGCAATTTTTAGTTTACTCAAAATGTAAAGAAGACACGAAAGGTGAGGGTATTGCCATTATGTGCATACAAGAGAAATGATTTATATAATCGAGAAAAGAAAGGATGACATTCATAGGTTGTTTAACTTTTATGGAGGTGATTTGATTGAATTAGGGAGGTGATGCATCATTGGTTGAATCAAAAGAGATATCATGCACCTAATCAATAATTCATGGTTGCAATTCATCTCTCCGTCCAACCAAGATATCTATGTATCACTCGTGACTAAGCATTGCACAACCCAATCAAATATTGTAATCATGATCCCACATGTCAACGCCTTTTTTGTGAAAGAATCGTCATGGGCACTCTTCGTTTTGTCCATGTCAATATTATCAGGCAGATTTAGCTTGAAAACAAGCGATGTGCACATAAGCAAATCGAGTATAAAATCTAATCATGGCCAAAAATTCAAATTAGACAATCAAGTTGGGCACTCTTCTGGTTGAGAGATTTTATCATTTGATACTCTAGTCAAATGAGATGGATTTAGTGGACTAAGAAAGCAACATTTGAATTCCAAACAAATGTGCTCGTTTTCAATGACATTTTTTTATTTTAAATGTTCTGAACATCGGAAAGGTGGAGTACGTTGTGGAAAAAAAACCTCAAAACTCTAATTCGAAGAGACTCTCTTTTATTAATAAATTGAGAAGAAATCTATCTTTAATAAGCCAACTTGGTATTAGTATTGTACGGAGGGGGATGTAAAAGAAATCATTTTTCGAGTAGAGTTAAGTACTAACAAAGACATGTGATCCGATTTTTTAGGGAAACATAAAGTAACAATTACTAGCAATAGGGTATTTTCCAACACGATGAATAAACTTTTTATATGTTGTTGATGAAGATGAAATAGAAATTTATGCATTGATGGAGAAACATACTTAACGTGCAATTCGTACCCGTTTCTGTACATTACCATCGTTCCATTAAAGGTTTAAAGGAAAGGATATTCCCCTGAAAAAGAATAGATGAATCTGATTTCGTCTGAATGTGGAAAAATGCATACGAATTTCAAATGCCATTGAATGCTCGAAGATACGATATGCAATGCTAGTCGATAAGTCGTGATCCGAATACGGAAAAGGAAGAAAAATTACACGATTGCGCAACAAAAGTCGTCCCCAATAATTACGGGAATCGCCAAAAAATCCGACAACCGCCTCTGTTCCCATCTCATTGTCGTTAAAAGTAATAAGTACGTAAGAGCAAAAGACTCTTCCACAAAAACGAGAGCAATCGAGACCAGGGAAAAGACCTGTTGACGGCCATCGAGATCAAGGGATCGAACGGCCATGATTGGAACGACACGACTCGATCTTCTTTTTATCGAAATCTGATGATTGATTTTTGTATGCAGCGCGGAGGGGGCCCCCACGAGATATATTGGGTTTTCCCCTGGAAAATCTCTTTCTCATGCGACTTCGATTGCAACTCGGAGCGGGAGAGGAGTCTTGAAGACGAAGCTGTCGCTATCTATAAACAACCTCCGAATTCACCCGTACCCATCTGAAGACAAAACGCCTTTATTCGTGACTTGCCATCTATTAGCGCGTGGTAGCACGCTCACGGTAATGGCAGGCTGTCAAACAAATGAAATATATCGAGTCTAGGTCAGATAAAAAAATGATCGGATTCATGTTGACCTAACGTTATGTGGTATAATGTTAACAACTCGTACCTAATGTACCTAGACCAGTCTCGATTGACTAGGGCAAGGCGCCAATGACTTGGCCACAAGAGTAAAGTACCTATACATGGTCTCTAGGGATCCAAGCACAAGAACCGAGGTCTCGAGCCTGATGTCCATCGACTTGGGCAAGGGCATCGAGGTTTTGATTTTAGCCTCGAGGGACTTGGCCAACCTATGTAAACCTAAACCTAGCCATTGTGGAACTAGGTTCCACCTCAATGCACCAAGGCCGAGTGCTAGTGACTCGAGTGAAGGAGTAGAGCACTTGAGCACAGTAATCGATGACCCAACCATGGGCACAGGACACAAGGCATGTAGAAGGCATTGCTCTTTGATTAAATTGATTAAAGTTGGGTTTTTTGCAAATCCATTAGAATCTATCATTAATTAGGTTTTGCTTCATTAGACTCGTTTTAATTTGTGATTTTAGGCAACTCATATTTTACTCAACTTAACTAATATAAGTTGAATTTTGGGTCCATGACCTATTTTGTCACTTCTAGATAAAGGCAATGTTGCGACAAGTCAACTGGTCAAACCATGAGTTATAACATGAACATGCCCAAATAGTGCGAAGACTTGTTGAACCATGAGTTATAACACTAACATGCCCAAATAGTGCGAATAGGGCTAATGAGAATCCTAATGTTTGCGTTCCATCCCAACCACCTTGATTTTGTTTTAGTTGATAATGATCTTAACTCTTAATAAAAAAAAGTATAATCAAATCTCAAACATTTCAATTGATCTAATTAAGTGTTAAACTATCATTGAAAAATACCATAAAGTCACAATTAAAGTATGCGGACATAAATAATAAAAACAATTGTCTGTAGCACCGTGAGGAGGACCTCTCTTTGGAGGTTCACATGACATGTGGGTAAATTTATGTATTGTCTATTGAATGGGCTTGATTACACATTTCTTTTTTTTTCTTTTTTTGTTTGGTAGAAGAGTTAGAACTTAATTGAATCAATTAAAGAGTTTAAAATTTGATTAAGTTTCTCACACAATATTCAGTACCTTTAAGGCACCTTTTTCCTTTATCACACGACCAACTAAATTTATAAATGGTTTTGTTAATAAGCGTCCCTAGGGTAGAAGTTAGCCATGCCTAACCAAGAAAGATATTGATTTTCAATGGACTTGATTATACAAAACATGGAAAACAATATTTTAAAAATGTTAAGATTGCTTTTTTTATTTAGATGTTTAATAAATGCCTCGAAGCATTGTAATCCATTCATAAATATTAAAACTTTATAATGAATGGAGTGGATACACAATATCATAATATGAAAATTGATGCAATTTCATATTGTATTTCGAAAATGATATTTTTAATAAGTGATTTGATGGGTACAAATTAAAACTACTAAAAATGTTCCAAATAAAAATGTTTATATTTCGAAGTGGAATTAATGACTCTTAACAATGTACAAAAAAGTCTTTTGACAAATTTGAAATACTTGGCTATTCGGGCGAAAAATCTTCTTTACAAAATACGTGGGAGATCCGAAACATAGGCATCACTAACAATTAGAAAAAACGTGACAGTGAAAAATCTTCATTGAAACAACCCCAGAGGGAAAAAAAAAAAAATAGTGCGGCGCACGCGCTCCGGCTCGTGGGGTGAGAAAAACAGAAGGGACAAGGATAATCATGTGCATGATGGTGCAATTAAATAAGGTGGAGTGCGCGGCGAGCGACCGACAAGATGTCGGGTGATGATTGAGTGTCCCCACACGTGGCGTGCTAGTTGTCCCACGTGTCCCCCCCCCCATCGCAAATCCCTCCTCCCCCCCCCGCCCCAATAACTGGCAGCCTTCCGAGCCAGCTCTACGGTGGACCCTCCCGCACCGGATCCCTTCTCCCCCCAGGGCCGGCCCCGGCCGGCCGTACGGGGGGCTGCTCGCCCCATGTGACCCGCACGTGAACTCGGTCCCCCTGGGGGGCCTCTGGGTCGTGGGGGCGCACCGGCTGCTGCAACTTGGTCCTGTCCACATCGCCAGATGCCTAATTCGCTCCAGTCGGGCGTAGAGAGTTCCGATAAGGGTCTTTTTTTACGTATGTAAAATTGCTCGCCGTGCGATCAAAACCGGAATTTGTCTTTCTTCTTGTGCCCGATCATTAAAAAAAGCCGTTTTTAGCAGAGCGTCGGGTTGTACATCGTGATCTGATTTGTCCAGACATCGACTTGAGACTGTCTTCTTCAGAATAAGAGAGGGAAGAGAAGGGAAGAGAAGAACATAGCGAAAGTGAATCTCCATGAGATGCAACGAAAATATAGAGCCTATGGAATTTTGTCTCCACATATAAAGTGCACCCATAAGAAGTGGGATCGGCATGGCCTCTGGGATGCCGTTGAGGATTTATTCGATAACCATTGTACTTTTTAAAAAAATTCCATTCTTTTTTTATAACAGAAAATAATAAAAATTCGCTTGATGATGTCAATTAATGTTTTTATTATTCAAAATAGAAAATTGATAAGGGAAAAAAATTTGAAGTAAAAAAATATTTTTTTTAAAAATTATTTTCGGGAATATCAACTTTACCAAAAACAATTTTAGCCACAAAAATGCGTTGTCAGAAATTTTTATCTGCTACGCGGCACTCCCGTGGTCCAGTAAATAACCAATTATACGGTGTCACGAGCATCTCTAAATCAATTATCGAACTTCGATTTGACCAAAAAGGAAAAAAAACATGGGGCTCGACTCAAATGAATAGTATCTGACGAAAACAAAAAAGAGGAACAAAGACAGACTCCACAGAACAGAGAGATCGTGTCGCTGTCCGATGTGATCGTCCATCGTCGGTCCCCACGGGGGCGAGGCCGAGCGCCGGGGGCGCAGTCCGCAACGTGAACATCACGTGAACCAGGACCCGCGGGCTCGCGCGGGGTGCGAATTGACCGTGCTGCCCCCCACGAGCCACGCGTCGCCCATCCAAGGGCGGGCAGTTCCCCCCGGAGCGGGCCCAACGCCACCACCCGGGGACAACTTGGGAGATGACGAGACTCATCACCGCGCGATGGTCGCGTCCCCATCAGCGAATCTCTCTCTCTCTCTCTCTCTCTCTCTCTCTCTAAATACGACAGCTCGGGGACGTGACGGGAAGCTGTTCGTTGCGATCGTACGGCCGCCAGACGCTTTGATCCGCTTGGCCCGGACAAGGCGAGCCGTGCGATGCGGTCGCCTAGCGTACCCACCGTCACGTTACGGGAGATCCTCACGGATCTAGCGATGCGTACGTCGACGGACGACGGTTCCATCGCATGCACGGAAGAAGCGTCGACAGGACCGGGGACGGACGCTTTCGCTTCGGCAGGTCGTTTATCACGGATAAGAGGAAAATTCGCGTGGTTGCGGAGGGATCGGTCTGGGTTCGATCGTAGGACAAAAGGACGAAATTAACTCCTTCGATTGTTCGTTTGTGGATGATAGTTTCAATCGGTCTAATCAAATTGGAAGGGGGAGGAATTCCTCGTGCATCGATATCTTGCTAAATTATGTGGCTACCAAGTTCCTTTACATCTCGAGAGGACATTCATAAAAACAAGCTAGATTCCATAATTTTTTAATTGGTAGCGTGCAAGTAGGTTTTAGGTTCTCGGTGTTGAATTTAACTATATGCTCGAGAGTTGATTATAATATTTTTTTGTAGTTGAAAAAAAAGATAATTTATTATTCTTAAAATGATAATAAATCCTTTATCATTCAGGTCAATTCTTTCCTATCAAGTTCTCCATGATGGATATCAAACTCATGGCTATCAACCAGGAAATATGGAAACTCCTTTACCCATTGAGTCAATTCTTTCTTATCGAGTTATTTATGGTAGATATCGAACTCACGACTATTGGTAAGGAAATATGGAAACTCCTTTACCACCAGGTCAATTTCAGTGCGATGTGATTATTGAGTTCGATTCAAAATTTTAGCAGCAATGATAGTCCCAACTTTTAAATCTGAGTACCAATTTTGTCAAAGAGAGTTGAAACTTTTGAATTGAAAAACATCAACGTGTATTGACTTAACCTTAAGTCGCCATTGATCAATCAAGTCCATTGTAATCTCTAGGAGTTGCCGAGTTCAAATCCTTGTAAAATCTATTAGGTTTTGTAATTGTCATCAAATTTATGCAAGTGAATATAGTTAAATACAACATTGAAACATCACTATTGTGATTCCTTGACTAATAATATCACATGCATCCGCTGTATTTTGCACTTTGAAATCTGTTTTGCTAGATCTCGAGCTTTAATGATGTCGAGATGCTTAAGTTGCAACTAGCTCATGACTTTCTTAATGAGTCATTTTAAGGCACTTCTTAATTAAGTAATTAAGTGAAGTTTATAGTTTTCAATAAATTATTATTCCACGTATTATTACTATTTTCATAAATGAGATTTCTTTTATCAGAAATGAAATTTTACCAAGGATTCTTAAATCTTTTGTAATCGTGGAATCTCGTATTTTGCTAGAACAAGGGTGATGGGATGCGATTTGATTGTTTTACAAGGAAGAATTTATTGACAGAGATCTGAAAATTTTTTTTTAAATAAGGAAAATGCGAACATGTCGCAGCTTTCAAGACAAATTGTCTCGCAAAGGATGTAACGAGTATCACGGAAATTAAATATATTCTTACGAGGTATATACGTATTCCGAGATCGGGTACGAACCGCTACGGTGGGTTCCTCGTATTTTCCTGGAAATTTCATCAATCGGCGGGAAATTAATGCAACAGGGCTGTACGGTACGCTCAAATTGATGCATTAATTAACGGATTTTAATTAACCAAAAAATTGGTTATAAAAAAATTAACCGAAAAAATTAATTGCCTTTGCTAATGCCTCGTCAGTTGGCACCCGCCAATTATCGCTGCTCATGTGAATCCTACGTGTCGCACCGCTCCCGATACATCCTCCAGCTGGACGACAGGTCGAGACACGTGTGATCCCGTCACCCGCACGTGCGCCCCCGGTCAAAAGCGGGGAAAAAGAGAAAATGCCCGACTCGCCCATGCTCGGATCCGGTCAACGGTCAAAGCTCCACAACGCCCCCGTTAAAAAGGAAAAGAGGGAGAGCGCGCACGAAGCCGACGTGCGAAATCCCTTAAGTGCCCTCCGAAAAAACCCCCCGCGACCGGCTCGACCGGTCGCCTAAGATGGCGAGGGGCGAATCCGGGCCGTCCGATGCGCACGTGCACGTGGGAGCGGTTACCCAGAAAGTTGGTGTTGGGAGAAGACAGCTTTTGCTGGGGAGGGAGGAGATGATTACTTTGAGATTAGATTTGGGGAAGATCTGGCTGATGATCTCGGGGGGACAACATGTGACCGCGTGAGCTGGTAACTGGTAAGCCATGTGATCAACCGTTAACCCGCGAATCAATTCTTTGATTAAGATTAGTGGCTGCGAAATTTCGGTTGATCGAAATTTTGCGGTTTTTTGCTAAGCTAAGCTTGCGGTTGGGCTGCACGTGCGGCGCACGAAATTTGAGTTGGGAAAAGAAAAAGAGAAAAGATATGAGCTTTTTCTCCCGCACGCTAATTTGAGGCGGTCGGACGATTTTGTCCTTTCGATTCGAATGTGTGCACGTACCCATGTTTCTTTCTTTATGGCGTAACGTGTAGAAAAGATTTCGCGATTTTGTTCTTCCCGAAAAAGGTCTTCATTGAAAATAATGCGTAGCTCGAATTGGCTTCAAGCTTAGAGAATAGTACCGTGAACTATAGAAGAACACTTAATGAACGATCTAGATCGCAAATTATGCTCAAGGATCGAGTGTACATCATATGTCGTCTTTATAAGTTATTCCCATTTTTTTTCGAATCGGTTGATCTCCATAAATGCACATGAATTGCTCTATTTGGTATGCTAGATAAGCCTTTATTGATGGGGGGAGAAGAAGTGGGGTCTCAAAGTTATGGCGAGCAGAGATGCTGTATTTTAAAGCCAAAATTTATCGAATTGAAATTAAGAGCTTAATTCAACTTGAGAAAAAAAAAGGAAAATTAAGCACTCAACTACTCAACTAGCTCCTCGAGATCTAAACTAGGTCTAATAATTTTTCTAATGATTTCGTAATGTGTCAAGGATTGAATCACGACGATTCGAGTTCCAAAGTGAAAATTAAGAATCAAAAAGTTCTTTTTATTTTCGTCCCTATTATTATGGATACGAAAATTTGATTAAACGATCCTTGAATTGCAAGGGGAAGGGCAATTGCGGAAGGCAAAAAGAATGTTACCCACCACCACGCCCCCAAGTTAGGCCATTGTTATACGGAAGCATGTTTGGTTGTTGGCCAGATACTCTTCTCCGCCTCTATTCCTGGGAATGATAGAGAGAACATGTGAAATTGAATACGACACTTACATTTATTTAAGATGATTAAACCCTCACCGGAACAAATTATTAGATTACACTAATCTAATCATTTCCCCATCGATTCTCCTAAAAATTAAACTAATTAAAATGGGGGCCAAGTTGGGTCTCTCAATTTTTCCAATTCCCCAAGTCACCTTTTTTTAAATGCGCTTTATGAGACCAGACATAGTGATTTTTTTGGGCACAAAGAGCGACTTTACAACTACTAAAAGAAAAATTGCTGACTTTCGCCAGGTTTTTCGCAAAGGTGTCCCCCTAATCATGTCCGAGCTTTCGAAGGGCGAGCCCCAAGGTCAAGAACGTGGTCTACTTGCATTTATTTTAATTTTTTTATTTATATTTATTATAATTACTATTATTTTGTGTGGGGGGTTGATTTGCGAGCTGGACCGGGGGGCTTTTTTTTGGGTTCAAAAGACGGGGCATTAATTTAATGGGGTTTCGACAAAATCATGGTCAAGTCGCACGAGGTTGTCTAGTCGAGAATGATAATAAAATCATTACGTACAGAATGCAGTTGTTGAGGGTGTGTGGGGCATGCATTCGTGGCTTATGATGATCATCATCATGATTGTGTATGATTAATCGCCAGGATTTTTAAAAAAATCAATTTGGAGTTCGTACGAATCCCGAAAGTCTTAGTTGGGTTATTTTATTTTTATTTATATTTCGGGCCATTTCGATTCTGATTGGTCGGTGTTGGACCGGTCGTTTTCATCCGGATGGGACGTGGGGCCCGAACAATGTCGAAAATATGGATATTAAAGTAGAGAGAGCTATGGATGTCAAACCTTGGCCATGGCCAAAAGTCGTGGGCTTTCATTAGGGGTGTCGATGTGTCTAGTAATGTCTTGTGATTCGCGGAAAGCAACTCATTACTGTGAGAACCAAATTAGTAGAAACATCGTTGAGAAGAGGGAAACTGAGAGAGTACCTTAGCAGTGTAAGTGATGTTCTCCATTTGGCTATTCTATGTATATTTGTCGCCTATGAGCTTGGTTTAGATTTAGGGTTTCATCATGCTCATGCATGCGAGAGAGAGAGAGAGAGAGAGATGGAGAACAAGGCCGGATTGTGCTCTCGGTAGAGTTAAAACCTAGCTGATTCCAAAATAATTCAAATTTTCAGATAGGGTAAGGTCGGGCCGGGCCGGGCTTTTTTCACACCCATGGCTTTCATGGTTGGGGTGCGAAAAATTTTCTCTTATCATGGGTCAGTGGGTTTCGATTTCTACTAATTTGAGGCTATCGGCATATTGGGAATTGCTTTCTTGTTCAAATAGGATTTTTGATCATTTTTTATTTATAAAAAAGTACCATCACTCTAATCTAACGATAATTAAAAAACATTACCTGGATTTGAATGCCCAGGTCTTGACATTAAGGCCAGAAATGGTCAGGCCCAGACCGAGTTATTGGGGTTGGGCCGATGTTTTTCTTTGAGCTAGGCCCAACTTATTTGAGCACCTATTCATCTTAAATGATGAGTTCGGGGCTCGGCCTATTATGCCAACGGCCTGGGGCATGAATAACCCAGGAATACCAATCTACAGTAATCACGGGACATGGCAGTCTTATTGGGCCAACAAAATTTTCACGCGGCATAGATGGGCCTGACATTGTTTTCCATTGGGCCCACGGTAGTGCACCGGGCACCTCGACACGCCCCGATTGAGCTGGACCGCCTTGGCTGCCTCTCCATTTGTGCTTCGACCGTGTCCCTGACCAATGATATGTCGCAAATATATCTCTTCGCTTCGGATGAAGTTGTTTCGGATCACAGAATAATCTTGATGGCCCAATCTATGAATTGGACATGGTATTAAGAGGCCAAGTTAGGCCATGTCAGCTCAAGGCTTCTTAACCTTAGACGAGAATGCCAGAATTGGATAAGAAAATGACTGAAGCCCATAGCCCATGCAGAAGTTGCCCTGCAGTTGCCCCGTTAATCTGCCCGCTTTTATATTTTAGAAAATATACGTCGATGCATGCTAATTTTTTTAATAATAAGATTAATATGGATTGTTATGTCATACAATTCAATGGAACTAATTACTCACTTAATTTAATTTAGAGTAAATAAGAAATCATATCTCGCTAAGTGAATTATCATACATAAGGGGAAATATCAATTATCATCATATTTCTTTTATCCCTTATGCCAACATGCTCATCCCTTTTGAAAAAACCTATGTTTTGCACATTATGTTTTGTTTTTAGATTTCCACTTTAATCTCCTTTACCAATGTCATTTTCCTTCACTCATCACTCCTTTTTTCGAAAGAAAATCTTATCTCTAATATTTATTCCATGAGAAATATTTGATGTAACCCCCATGTCACTAATCCACATGACGTGAATGAGCCTAGTCAACTCCACTCAAAAGGCAACAAGTGTCCTTTGACATGAAATGAATGGAAAAAAACAAAAAAACAAAAATTGAAAGCTCTCTTTTCTCTCCTTTGACTAACAGACTATTGTGATAATGATAAGAACTTAGCACAAACCCAAGAATATTTATCTTATTCCACTTTCCTCCTCTTCCTCTCTCTTCCCCTGCCCTCTCACCTACCATTGCCCTACTTAGCCGTCATTGTTGAAGGTTTCGTGGTTCGAGGCATAATTGTTGAGGGCTCATCTACGTAAGAGACGGCAACAATATCACATAGGACGATCGTTGAAATTGTTTGAACAGATTTCCTTGGAGAATTATCAAAATGTTTAATACTAAATTGACCAAATTAAAGTGTTTAGTATTAAATTGATTCGAGACTTGTTTGGTAATTATCTCATGCATATCACGACTACTAATACTTAGTTTTGATTATTTTATAATGTCAAGACATCGCAAAATACAAAAAAGAAGACATTACGTGGTGTCTTGTGTCTTAAAGTTAATTACAATACTAGGTCATAAAGTTATTAATACAATATTGTAGCATACAAAAAAAAAAATCGGGAGGCTAAATGTCCCAAAGCGGACATTCCTTCAACCATTCATTGAGAGGAAGTTTGATTAACGCAAACATTCACGAGAATCGAAAACCGAACAAATGAGAATCGATTCTGATCAAGTGATGTTTGAACATATAGAGAAAAACTCAATCCGGTTTCTGGCAATCGATTCATTATTGTGGTTTCAAGAAGATAGAGAGAATAGATTTGCTATTGAATTATTCAAGGGGGGGACGTTTTCAGCGACAATCGATCATATTCCTTCGGATTTTCGACAGAAAAAAGAATCATATTCCTTCGGACTGAAACCGTCGCAGATTAAATGTCTCTTTCTTGGCCCCTGGTTGGCCCCCACGAGCAACAGATAGCTTACCAATAACGATCTCACAAGATACTTGGCTTAGTTAAAAAAAAAAAAAATATCTCATAAGATACTGGCTTGGTCAAAAATAGTTCACACGCGTTCGACGTTAAATGGACGGCCTTGTATTAGAAATTGGCTACTTGCTCGAATTTTCGCACATGGTAAGACTTCATGAAATTTGGGAAAAAATGTTCAAAAGAGCCTAAACCTATCATAATTTGGCCAATTGAGTCCTAACCTTTCCGATTTTGCTAAATGAATCATAAACTTTTTTACTTTTTGCCAATCGATTCCATTTGATAAATTTTAGCCGAAAATTGTTGACGTGGACGTTAACCTTCCTATGTGGCATGAGCGGTGATGTGGATAATTTTTATATAACTTTAAAAAATTCTGAATTTTTATGATATTTTTTTTTCTTCTTTTCTCTTTTTTTCTTTCATTATTTTCCTCTTTCTTTCTTTTTTTTTTTTAAACCACGTCCAGCAAGGATCCAGCAAGGGCCTACTTAGATATTGCATTAAGTTCAATGGCATAATCTCTCTACATAGGGAACATTACAATGAAAGTTTTAAATCTATTGTGTTGGTATTATTTCATTTCTAAACATTTTAATTTGACTAATTTTATCCTTAACCTTTTTATGTTGGTACCATTTGAGTTTATTTAGCCAATCTAGACTAGAAACTGTTGATGTAAATACTAGTCACGTGGCACGGTTGGTTATGACATAATTTTTTTTAATAATTTTTTAGTATTTTTTTAATGTTTTCCTTTTTTTAACTTTCCCTTCTCTTTCCACCTGTGGCCGGCATAGGTGATGGCTAAGAGAGGTCGCCCTCACCAGATGTCACGATGAGGAATTCCTATTTGCTCCAAGAAAGTGAGCCTTTTGCCTATTCTCTCAGCTTCTTCTACTTCTTCATCTGCACCCACCCCCCCCCCCCCCCTCTCTCTTCCTTTTCATTCGATTGATTATCAAGACTCAGCTCGAAATTTCTTCCTTTCTTTAGTTGCTCTTTTTTCTTTTTTTTTTTGAGGTTGCATTTGACTGGTTTAACGTTCGTGTGTTTTGAGTTTTGGTCGGTTTTGAGATTGGCCTGTTTGTTTGCTTAAATTTTTTGTTGTAATTTCGAATATGGGAGGTTTGAGCTGATCGTTTATTTTTTAATTTTTTATTATTATTAACTGTCGTGCAGGTTCTCATGAATTGAGTTCGTGTGGGATTGCGTCTTGCTCTCAGGCGTCTCGATGGAAAGAAAAGGAAAAGCAAAAGAAGGAAAAAAATCAAAAGAATTATTAACAAATCATAAGAAAAATCAACATAATACTGACCATGCCACGTAGGACTGCCAACATCGACATTAACAATTTATGACCTAAATTAACCAGATGAACTCAATTAGTATTAATATGAATAAGATTTTAAGTCTAAATTAATCTAATTAAAAGATTTCAAACTGAATTGATACTAATGCAATACATTTATGATTTTTTTATTTATATTTTTCTCTCTTTACATATAATGATGATGCATGATCAGACGCTATTAAGCTAGTGATCAACAATTGGGTTTCTCATAATCAAAACATGCATTGGCCATTTTTACTTCATCGTATGCACTAGAATGACAATTGAAGGCAAAATAAGCTTGGGAAGATCAAAATCAAAATTTCGCGCTGCTACATGTTAAACATCAGACTAATATAGGAGAAAGGAAAGGGGTAGTTCTGGTGCTAGAGGAGGATAAGCTAGTGATCAACAATTAGGTCATAACGTCATAGCAAAACGGAGTCTGACCATTGCTTGAACAAGGAGGATACCTTTCAAAAAGATCTATCTAATTTCTAAGTCTGGATTCACAGGAGTTGAGAGAACTTGCTCATCATGTAAGAATTCATCATTTCAATGGAGCAAAGAGATGTGATAATCTTAAAAGAAGGCATGAGATTCGTGTCGAAAATGAGCAAAACGAAAAAATAACATGAAGCTTCAACCTCATCCTCACGACGATGAAACCTAATTGAGGAAATATCTTCCATGGGAAGGAAGCAAGGCGTGCGTCCAACTGGCACATTTTGAAATCCATTGCCAAAGTAGGATTAATGACAAAGCTTTCCATCATAACCACAAGTTGGCCCTTTTTCTGGCCCCTAACATTATTCTAGGGAAGCCTGCCAAACATCATAGGAACCCGGAAAACCAGAATACTTCCCAATTTGGACAACCTAATCCAAAAGGCATAACATAATTTTCACATTGAGGACTTGTTTCGTCCACGAGCCATGAAAAACATACTCGCACACGTAGTAAATCGGCGTATTTTCTTCCTTTCGAAGTGTTACACCGACATGAAAAATATGATAGAAGTTCTTAATATAGACCGACCAACTAAGTAAAACCCTCTGTACCGATAGATTGTACCCTTTGCATCCTAGATATACTCGACACCATATATACGAAGATTCCTGCACAATCCCAGCATGCGATGCATCGCATAAGGAAAATGAGAGTTACCAATCTATGACCCTATAAATTATCCTACACTTGATTGAACTTCCCCCGTACGTCAGCATTACCATACCTCGAATTGAGGTCTACGGTGTTGCGTGATTAGGTTCGTAACTTCGCCGGACCACCCGTCTTCTGCTCCAAAGAAGCCACCTTCAAGAAATATTCGTTCTGTGAGAAAAGCAAAACCACCCAACACCTCCGAATTGCAGGTCAGTTGGTCTCCTTAACGAGACAAAGCTAAAGCAAATTCCATACAAAGTGGATAGAACAGATAATACATGAGAGAGAGAGAGAGAGAGAGAGAGAGAGAGGGGCAACCTTGAAGGCAGGAATAGCCAGGCGAGCATGTCATTTCTGCAAGGAAGATAACTCAAGGATCTTAATTCTAATCCAACATCAACCAAAAGATGCAGATGACAAAATAAAAAGGGAAATAAAAACCAATTGACACTCCCACAAAGTCGTGAAATGCGTACGAACGTATCTATACGTAGGCACCTGGAGTAGTGAAATGCATACGTACACATACGGGCGTATCTATATGTAGGCACCTGACCAAGATGCGCACAGCGCACCTCGCGAGAGAGAGAGAGAGAGAGAGAGAGAACCTTCGCCGGTGAATCGAGCATTCGGTAAGCATCGGCCGTGATTCCCACCAACCAAAGGCCAGGGAAGACGCTCTGCAAGAACCAAACCAGACACGAATGAAACAGTGCAAACGTATTCTCCTAAAGAAATTCACGGCTCAGCAAGCGCATAAGAACCACAAAATCAGCGCGAAACGGCACAAAACGACGCGATCGAAGATCCTCCGTACATCGAGCTGTTTCTGCACATTCCGGGGTCGCTTCCGCGGCCTTCGAGCAGGCCTCGACCCGGTCATCGCGAAAATGTCCTCCTCAATCTCCTCCTTCGACAGCGACACCCACAGCCTCCTCTTCCCCTCCTCCGCCTCCTCCTTCCTCTCGCCGCTGGCCGCCTCCGCGAAACCTCGCAGCCGCGCCGATTTCGGCGGCGGATTCGCATTCTCCTTCTTCTCGCCCTGCTGGACCGAAGGATTAACCGCCGGAACCACTTCTCCGTTCCTCGGGTTACCGTTGTTCGCTCCTCTTCTCGGCCTCAGGTTCCACGGCCTCTGCACGGCCTCCTCCGCCTCGGCTTCTTCGTTGTCGTCGCCGCTGCCCTTGCCGTTGTTGCCGCCACTTCCATGATCGGCGCCGGCGATGTTGATTTTGAACGTCTCCCCCTCCCCTCTAGAGCCCGACGCCTGTTTCGGCAGCCTATCGACGACCGGGGAGGAGGAGGCGGGCGCGGAGCAGTAGCCGAGGGTGCGGCCGGAGCGCGATCCGAGCGCCGGGGGCCGCGATTGCGTCCCGCAGTCGTCCGGAGGGGGAGGCGGGGGAGAGTCGCCGGAGGGGGAGGGGCGGCGGTGCTGGCGGTGGTTGGCGGTGGCGCTCCCCAGCGCAGGAAGGTCGGCATGGAGAAGTTGTGGAGCGGCTGGGACTTCACCGGCGCCGTCGCCATAGGAGGAGCAGGACGAGGACAACAAAGCGAAGAGAGAACTACCCCGGATATGACTCAGCGGCGACCGCGACGGCGACGGCGGCGGCGGAGGCGGCGGCGGCGTGCGGAGATATATGATCGCACGTCTACGAGCGTGTCTTCCGGTGAGGACACGGCGGTCGATTTTGCGTTGACCGGGCGGAGAATCGCAATGGAGAGAGAGAGGGGACGACGATGGTGTGCAGAAGCGAGGAAGAAGAAGAAGAAGAAGAAGAAGATGATGATGGAGGAGGTCGTGACATAGAGCTCGGCGTGTTTTGTATGAGCCGGAAGTACACAAACGGGGCGTCGTTTTGCCCCTTTTCGCCTATTTCCTTCTCTTTTAATTTTGATTTGGCAGTACGATGCTCGTAATTGTCGTATTTAGACCTATATACGATGTGCGTGTGCGTTTTCGGGGTAGCTTTCCTGTTTCTTATAATTATTGAATTAGCAGGAAAAAAAGCAAATTCTATCGTAAAATTAATCTCGGCACGTACGAATTGTATGGTATGATGTTCGCCAAAAATACTAGAAGGTTCTTATGCATTTTAAACGTAGTTTGATAATCGTGTGATGTTATAATTTTTGCTTGTAGGCCAGTGTAATTAAGGCAAGTTTGTACAAATTTATTCGAGTAGTCATTTCGTTGCCATAAATGCTGGATTTCTTATTCTACTTTTCATAAGAACTTGATCCTTTATCATATGGAAAGAAATCTATTTAACTCTTTGCTAAGCTCATTTTTGTATGATTATGGTTTGAGCCTTTTCGAAACGATATATACTTTGGACTTATTTTCGTGTTTTTCTCCAAAAGAAAATCTGTTGCTTTTTCTATAAGTTGTTTGAAAAAATAAAAAGAGGAAAGGACAATAAAGTTATTGATAAAGATTAGATGATTTATGTACTTACGTTATTATACCTTTATGTAGCTTATCGTGCATGATGATCTCTTTAAGTATTTCTATTTATCTAGTAAAAAAGATTAACGTTAAAAACTAATTGGCATCTAAGTCAAAAGTATTGTGGTTGAAGTATGTCATTGTGATGGTGTGATTTTTAAAAAAATAATGTAAGATCACGATTTATCGAGAATATTATCTTATGATAATTATAGAAGAAGTTTAAAAAATTGCACAATTATTATCTCGGAGCAAAACAGAAATTTCAACTCTGTGCACTATTGCCCATCAAATTATTTGTCCTTGGAAATTTAACTTATCAACTTTTTTTTTTGGTCTAATAAGATGGTAAATAACCAAATATCATAAGTACAAGTCTGGCTAACCAACACAGATATAAACAAAATCGGAAAAAAGAAAATACAAAAGTGGGAACTCAGAAACTGAAAAGAAAAAAGAGAGAGATTGTCACGAGACTTTCGTAGATTGGAATATTTTGCTACTACATTAGTGCTTAATCAAATAATTTTTTTTTTTAAATTTCTGACCAGCCAGTCGGGAAAAAGAAAACAGAGAAAATCTCAGATTGGAACTTGGGTAACTAAAAGAGGAAAAAGAATATACAACGAAATATTTATTAAAAAAAATAATCTAATGATGCTTGATTCTTTTGAAAAAGATATATGCTTACCTAAAATCAAGATATAAAAAGCCAAAACTTTAATAATCACAATGTAACTTCCAGAATCGCACTGCCCGGTATCTCTATGTTGTTCTTTCAATCATTCACATGCGTTTCTCCAACTTTTCACGGAACTTGCTCAAAATAAGAACAAAATACATCCATTGTTATTTGACACGTACTTTCGAGGGAAATTATATATTTGATGAAGAATATATATTTATAAAAAAATAATGAAATAATTCAAGGAAAAACTTGAAAAGAAAAGTTATGCAAAACGCTTGAAATTTTCATTATCACTAAATTTCTATATCGATGAAAGTTGCAACGAAAATTGTTGTGTCAAAACTCATTATCTTTTATGCTTTGAAATCAAAACTCATGACATTAGACGTGCTTTGAACGAGGAAATTATAACATGCAATGTGTCTAATTTAGAGGCAACTTTTAAAGACGAATTTGTTATTATATATTTTACACAATTACCATGGTCGTACCAGGAACCTACTAATTGGAATAGGTTCATTACTTTTTTGAATTTGAAACCTATTTTACATATCTTAGAATTTGGAACCATAGGGATTACAAGTTTCAATGTCAATTCTAGAGTTTACTCATATTTTACCTGTATTTTTAATTGAATAATTGCAGTAAATCATTACTTTAATAACTATTACTTGTTGCTACGAATAATATATAACATTAATAAAGTAAAAATTTTCATAATAAAATTGAAACTGAAACTAGTGGTTATAAATTATACACTCATAATTGGATATTATGGAATATCATGGGAGATAAAAAAAAGAAAAGAAAAAAAGCACAAAAACTTATTCCAGGTTCTACTTACCTAGAACTTATAACATATTAATCGAAATAGGTTGTCCAATTTTTTGAATTAGAATGTATCCGGTATATCCTAAAACCTGGAACCTGTAACTAGATAAATTTCTACTGGTTTGGTTATACGATTCAAAGTTTTATCTTAGAACATGCTCACTCCTAGTCCTGGCACATTTACTAATGTAGGTGGTTCCTCTATTGTATGTGCAATTAAAAGCCATTACAAACATAACATTACCAAAAAAAGAAGAAAAGTAGTTGTATGTATAACCTAGGCAAGCTAACCACGATCATATTGGGGGAAAATTGTATAAAAAATCGAAAAACATTTAATTATATTAATTGTGTTTTTGAGCATTTTCATATTTTACCAATTTAATTGTAAACTTATTCATGTTTTACCAATCAAGTAAATCCAAATAATTTTGACTAAAACTTGTTAACATGAATGTCGGTTGTCTCGGTACTGACATAGACCATTTATAATAGAAAATTAGTATTTTTTGATAATTTTATTTTTCATTTATTATTTTCTTTTTTATTTTTCTTTTTTTAATCCTTAAGGGTCAATAAGGGTCATCAATCGAGGCCTAAGGACCCTTGTTAGCTAGTGGGTGAGGGAAACGCTAGCAAGGGCTGCGGTTGGCAAGAGCTCGTGATCCTTGCTCAAATTTGAGGGAGGGCTGCGACTCTTACCTAGTGGTTCGGCAATGATCATTAGTGGCCCTATCGACCTTTATTAATAAAAAACAAGAAAACAAGTAAAGAAGAAAAGTAAGAAAAATGAAAAATTCAAAAAAATATTATTAAAAATTATTCAAGTTAGTGCTGATAATTTACGCTGCATTCTGGTTGCTCACTTCAATGATGCCCGCTTACAATTGGTGAATGGAAAGGGAAAATTTTTTTAGGACTCGAATGGTACGATTATCCAAAAAAAGAAATTGGTACAATTAATAATTTCGGACAATTTCCCCCCGTGCAAACGAGCCCTAAACGTCGTCGTCAGGCCGAAGCGATGGACAAGACAGCGCCTCTGGTGCCTCTAATTTTCAAAAAAAAAAAAGGAACCCAAAAAAATAAAATAAAAAGGAAAAAAAAGAAAAGGAAGCTCCTCCGAGCTCCCATGGCTGCACCCTTGCTTAAGCCCTAGAAAAATCTGGAAACCTCTCTCCCTCCTTCGCTCTGCCCTGCTCTACACTCGCTCGGTCGCGTACTCCGCTCCTCCTCTCGGGATCATTCCGCTGCAATCGACGCGCCGGTCCGTTCCTCCTTCCTCCGGAGCCGGCGGAGAAAATGGAGGCGAAGCGGCTGAGCAACGGGCCGGTCGCGGCCTCGCCTGACGGCGGCGCCCGCGCGAGATCTCTGCAACCTAGCTACGGCAGCATAGCTGTCCGGGTACGCGCTCCGCTCTTCGCCCGTCCCGCGAGGACGTCGTGTGTTTGTTTTTCTGGACGGCGGTCGCCGGCGGAAGGCGACGGCGTGCGCGTCGGCATTTGGCCGAGCCAGCGTCGTCGACGGCGGTTGCTTTTTGATGTCGTTAGGAAGGGATTGCGTTGGCAGTTCGAGCTTGGTTGGTAATCAGTGCCGCAGTAGGCTCCATTGGCTGCGGCGGCGGCGGTGGCGTTTTTGTGTTGTGAGGATTGGATTAGCGTTTTTTGCGTCTATAATCGTGCTCGTGTCGAATGATATGCAAGTCTTTGTCCATCCAAGCTGCTTTTCCTCCGAATTATTTTGATGCGTAGGTGTTGGGGGAGTCCGAATCTTCTTATTATGTGGCTTAAGGTTGATTTGATTCTGTTGTGAACGTTTTGTTTAAGTTGAGCTCATGCATTTGACACAAATGTTTGGCTGGTGAGACTTTAGAACTACTTCGAATTGATTGTTTTTACATGTCAAGGGAGTACTCAAATGACTCCGAAAAATTTGGAATGGCATATTAGACTTTCTCTGGAATTATTATCTCTTTTTACTTTTGTTTCGAGAAGATCAAAGGTTGACGTGCTGTGCTATTTGGTCTCCCCTGGAATTTGCTTCTCAGGAAGCATTGGAACACCTAGCTTCTGTTGATTTGGTTGACTTGTGCAATGAGGCGAAGATTGAGCGGTGCAGGGCAACTAGAGACTTGAGGAGTTGTGCCCGCTATGTACATCATGTTTTAAGTTCCTGCGGTCATGCTTCCTTGTGTGCGGAGTGTAGCCAACGTTGCGATCATTGTCCGATATGTAGAACTCAAATACCCAAAAGTGGCGACAGACCTCGGCTTCGACTGTACTATGAGTGTATTGAGGCTGGCCTTATCTCGAAAAGACATGATGAGAGATTTCAAGAGCGAGAAGATGAGAACCAACTGAACGCAGATGTTCAACGTCTATATTCTTTGTTCGATGTAGCATTGGAGAATAATTTGGCTTCTTTGATATGCCACTGTATCCCCCAAAGATTTGAGTTGCCTTCCTTTACAGAAGTTTGCTTCCACATTGTATTATTCAATATGCTAACCAAATTTTACAGAAACTGCAATAGGGCGCTGTTAACATAGGCAACAAAAAACTTTAATTCGAGGTTTCATCGTATGCCAAATATCATTAACCTATATTCCCTGATAAGATTCATTTTTCTTTATCCAAAAGCATTGTGTTTGTGGAACATGTTCTCTTTGACAGAAGTTCAACAGATGTTACAGATGTTTGTCTGGATGAAAGTGCTGTATCTAGTGATCCCGTCACCGCGTTCTTGCTTGATGAAGTGGTTGTAAAGGATTGGTGCAAGCGAACATTCAGTAACATTGTGGCAGAGCTTCGAGGCATATGTATCCTGAAAGACTTTCTGACACATTTGGAATTCCTGTCCAGTTCCACTTGATGTTTGGATGTAATTTCTCCTTAACATTTTGTGAAATAGATAACCTTGAATTGAAGGATATGAAAAGCAGGTTGAGCTTGCTTCTTAGGTATTCTGCTCAGCTGGCTGGCATGTCTAATGTACTAGAAGTTTTGGAGTCATCGTTCAAGGGAAGTCTTTCCCCGCAGTTGCGTGACTTGCACCATCTTCATGAGAGCATATTGAAGACTAAACAGGTTGGGTTACTAGAGCTTTCTGCAGTTCACTTTAAAACAATGTCCATAGCTTTCTATATTACTGTTTCTTAGAGAATTTGTTTCCAATATTATTGTGGGATGTCTTTTCAATACCATCATTATAGCTAAATTACATATGCAATATTTACCTATAGCAATTGTCGATGGCTGGAGAATGCTTGTTTTGACATGCTTCGCTTAACTGTTATTCTGGGTGGAATCTTTGTTGTGAGACTATGTAACTATGAAATAATCCATTGGAACAAGTTTTGAGTTCAGGTATATTAACTGGGAATCAAGATGTGAAATTGTTCCGCAGAATGCATTGACTCTTTTTTTAATGTGGGATTAACTTAATTATTGCTTTCCCCTCCTGCATTCAGCATATGGAGATAATGATGTGGTGCATACGGCATGAATTTTTAGCAACACTGGGGTCTCGGTATGCTAATTATGAACAATGGCGTGCCTCCTTCCGAGAGAGAAAATCAGCTGCAATAAAGCGTTCATGGCCTGATGCCGTAAATCTCTCCGCAGAATCTGGTGGACAGGAAGGTTCCCTTTTCATTGAAGATGCTGTAGCAAATCTTGAGATAATCGAGGAAGGTACAAATGAAATGGGAGAGGAGTCAGAGCTCTTTTCTTTGCAGAAAAATGGAGGCTCCTTGTTCCTCAGGGCTAAGGTAGAAGGGCTGTCTGGATGCTATCCATTTGAAAACCTTCGTGCTGCAGCTGACATGTTATTTTTATATGGAAGTTCTGATTTGGTGGTTGCAAAGCGGGCAATTGTATCCTTCTGTCTTTTGTGTATTTCAATAAGTGATAATGCTTTATTTAATTGCATTTGTGTTTTCAAAGTGATGACGATGGTAAAAAGTACCTTTTTTCCCTTAATTGGCATATAGTTTCTCTATTACCTCTATGATCGTCACTGGACATTACCTGATGAACTCTGGAGAAACATTGTAGATGACTTTGCAGCATCTTTCGGCGTAACTAGGCATTTATTGCTGGAGTCCCTAACGTTTTATCTCTTGGACAATCACTCAGATGACGCTTTGAAGGTAAGTTGTTGGATGAGCTTCAATGCAGGATATGCAGCTTTCCATAACTTTACTGTTGGTAATTTATTATTGTTAGACAAATGCATGGTACTTTTTTCTTTGAGGTGGCATCATTACCAACCTTCTATGTTTTGCGTTTGCACGATTAAACAGCCAACCAGTGGACATTTCTTGGATTAACATTGGGAAGATAGAATTTCCAAGCATTGTTTGAGTCATAGTGCACAAATATTTTGCTTTTGAAAATCAGGGTTATTTGGATTAATATTTGGTTGTAGAGGACCTCTGCTGTCAAGCTGTCATTCTATGTATTGAATGGTTCACCCTTCTTGGATTGAGCCGAACTTTATGACAAGTGGATTGAACTATATATGCTGTGAATCATGCTCACTAAAAGTTGCAGCTCTTGGATTATTCGGATGTAGGTTCTGAAGTCCCCAGTCATCACGAAATTTGTTCCATATTCCTCGTTAATATGTCTATTCGGGGCAAATTACATATCGCCACCCAAGTTTTTGGGATTGTTGCAAATTGTTCCATGATGTCTCAATTTTTGCAGTTCACCCTAAAATTTTAGAAATCGGTTGCAATATGTCTTGGGGTTGACTCAAACCAAAATTTGCTTGAAGCTCCAACCATTTGATGGCGTGTGACTGATTACGTTTGCCCATATAAGTATATACCAATAGAAAAGTAGAGGAATAATTCAGAAATATATCACATTTGAGCACGTGACTAAAGTTCCATCGAGAATTCGATTGGAGTCAACACCAAAGGCATATCGATGTAGAGATCTGAAATGTCTCTGAGTAATCCTTATATTATTTTCTCACATATATAATGTATAAAGAATTTGCCTTCTGGAACTAGTCATGTGTTGTCAGGTGGTCAGATATGTGAAAATTTTTTGGCTGCAGTCAACCCAAGAGGGTGCATTGCAACCAATTTCAAAATATCGGGGCAAATTATGAAAATTGAAAATGTCAGGGGGCAACTTGCCACAAATCCAAAGAATTGGGGGGCAAATTGTAATTCTCCCTTATCTACATTTATTTTGATGCAAATTTTTTGGCTTGAAAACAAATGAAAATATTTATCATTGCACGGTAATAAGGTGAAGTCCTTGCAAGCAAGTTAATCATCAATTATAAGAGGCTTCCGTTTTAAAATAGAGGATTTTCTTTAAGGAATGAGATAGCAATACTCATCTAGGCACTTACCAAAAAAAAAAAAAAAAAAAAAAAAAAAAAAATACTCATCTAGGCAGCTTGTTCATGTTTCTGGTGCTTGTAATCTTTGTATGTATTAAGAGTCCCTTTTGTTGAAGAGGGCTAGTCTTTGGTGTCACATATTTTCAAAGAGTCATTATTTCCTGCACAGTGCAAGTAGAGTGCTACCAAGACTGAAAGCTAAAACAACAAAAATTTTCAAATGCGTCTGCCAGCGAGTGTTAGCAAAGTTTATTGGCCTTTTGAATACTGTGGTGATTTTTTTTTTTTGGGGCCAAAGAGACTGGAGATGTTGGTCATCATCTTTTCATTTTTAGAAATTTGGGAGCTTGGTTGAGATTCTACTGGTTTGTTTTTTTAGTCGGAAAGATTCTATTGGTTTACAGTCTAATATTTATTCTAAATTTACACTTCTTAGGAAGCTTGTCACCTTCTTCCAGAGATCTCGGGCCCAACGACTCATCCTAAGATTGCTCAAGTTTTGTTAGAGAGAGGAATGCCAGATACAGCCCTGATGGTTTTACGTTGGTCTGGACGCGATGGTGGATCACAGTTAATCTCGCTTGCTGAGGCTGTTACTGCAGTTCGAGTGAGGGTGGAGTGTGGGCTGCTTACTGAGGCATTTACTTATCAGAGAGCGCTTTGTTCCAAAGTCAGGGAAAGGAAGCTTAAGTATGAAGCTGTTGTTGATCCATCCGATGCCATGAAAGCTGAATGGAGGACTTGGGTGGGATGGATGGAAATTTTGGTCACTGAAATATGTTGCCTTTCCATCAGGAGAAAGCTTGTAGATCGAATGATAGAGTTGCCATGGAACTCTGATGAGGAGAAGCATCTTCGCAAGTGTCTAATGGATTATACAACTGATGACCCCTCAACTATCATTGGAAATCTTCTTGTTGTTTTCTATCTCCAGGTAATCTAGTGGCATTTGGAGGAAAGTGATAATTGAGTCTCTGTGTCTCAATATGATTCTGATGATATAATTTTTCTTTTTTGCTGATCACTGAGAATGAATATGGAATCGCCCTCTGGGTAGCTTGACTACTTAACTATAGGATATTAAATGCATTCTGTGGCAACAAGAATATTGCTTCACTTTATCTCTCTGATTACTCTGTCAGATTTCACTAATGCCATCAATAATTGTTTGCTACCGAATATTGTTTGCTTCCACCACTGGAACTTCTGTGATTCCGTCTATTGAGTGTTGGTTTGTTCCACTGCTTTTTTTGTGGGATTTTACCCCATAGGTACAGGATATATCAGGTTTGAACCTGGGTCTCATCCTTGGCCTGCTAACCCTTCTTGCCTCTGGCCAGTTGCCTGGGGAATTTTAGCGAGAGCTAGTTAGTTATTTCTTCAGACATGAAAAGTTATGGCTTTTTTACCTGATTCCTACAAATCTTGTGTTCCATTGCAGCGCCACAGGTATTCTGAGGCATACCAAGTTGATTGTGAGCTACAGCGCCTGGAGCAGGAATTTGCAGCGAGCACTTCAGCTAATCAAGACTTGTTATCTAGAATGCAAGCTGCTAGTCACTGGAGAACAGAGCTAGTGGTAAGCAGTCTATACTTGACGTTTTAGCTTCATGTTCGAAAGTGGCAAGTTGTTGGACAGGTGCTTCGGCTCTACTAGAGACAAATACTCCTAGCATGTGAAGCAGTTTAGGTGAATTCTCATAGTAAGCTAAGTGGGCACTGACATATATTTTGCAAAGTCCTAAATGGTGGTCCTTAGGAGTAGAAGTCTCTTTCATTGGTCGATGCTGGTTTCAGTGTGTACATTTTGCATGTTGTACCATGCATGGAAAAAATCGTTTGTTGTCTCCACTGCTGGAGAGTAACTAGCTACTGCTTGTACAAAACAGGATAAGTGTATAGAGTTGTTGCCAGAGGTGCAGCAGCAACAAATAAAGAGCGGCAAGTTGCCCGAGTCTGCCATCACCTCTGAAGATGCTCATATACCTGAAGAATGTGATCTTCCTCTTGAACGAAGGCCCATTCCTTACGGTTCTTCAATTCTGTCAGCTGTGGATTCTTCTGTTATATTGAACGAGGTCATGACGCCTTCCTCAAAACGATCTGACTTGGAGAATCCTATGAAAGTTCTTGTGTCCAACACCAATTTTGCAGTTGGACTTGGTAACACTGACTGGTCTTCAGTTTCGAGGGAGTCATTGCTTTTGAATACAGAAAGAGGCTCTAAGCTTCTTGGCAGAAGTTTAAAAAATGATACGTCAACATCTGGAGCTTTTGATTTCAAACCCGCCTCACCATTGCAAAGGTTTTCCAGAGGTTCTCCTAAGTTTCACCAAAAGAATTGGCCCCAGGGCAATTTGCCTGATCATATTTCGTCAATAGTAGAACTAAATGGATTCAGCGACCAAGTTCAGAGAAGTAGTCATTTACACTCTCAAACACCAATGGCGAATCCTCAGCCTTCACCTGCCAGCCACCGTAGTCGATTGAGAAGTTCTAAGCAGGACCCGCCCAAGACAGTATCTGGCAAAAGGGTCCATTCAGAGGCTGATGGTGTACCTTGGAATGCTGTTTCTTCAGATGATCTAATGGACATCTCTTGGAGGTAACGGGGTCGCCATCCTCTATTTCTTTGAATATCTAACTCTTATTGTGCCTCCATTTTGCTTTTGCGCTTAACTGCAGATGTTATAATCGGTCCATCTGATACATCTTGATGGTATGCTCTCTTAACTCTCTGCAGTGGTGAGAAATCTTTTGCAGTAGAGGATGAGAATCAAGCTCGAGCACTGAGATGGAGATCCGATGAAACTAGCGATGAAGAAGAGGAACCACATCAGCAGAGACCAGTGGGGACAACTCCTTACCGAACTCCGGTTACTGCGATTCGCAGAAGCAGATTCGCCAGGAGATGATGGTTGCATGGATTCATCATGCATCAAGCTTTCTGTTACTCTCGATTGTTCTTCCCGTTTGAGAGCGGGACAAATATAAAGCAGCTATAACTTTTGCCTGCCTGAAGTGGGTTCGTGCCAATCTTTCACAGCTTTGGCTTGGTGAAGGAGCTGCAATTGTGTTAGTCCTTATGAGCAGTTCCCCCAATGGTATCCTGCGCGGAGTTCTTGATGGGGGGAACGAGATTGGGGGGTTGCCATGTTCTTGTATCTTTACAGCGACTCATGGCACAAGGCATTTTGTGCCGGTCTCGGCAATTTTTTGTGAACCTGTAACCGGGTCGAGTGCCTTGAGATTATTTGGATTGAGAGATTTTGAAGGAGAATGTCGCGTCTAGGCAAATCAGAGCCTTTTCTGGTGCTGTTTTCTTGATGCGGCTGGAGTAGATATACCGGAAGTCATTTGACTCCATTCAAAGGCATAATAATCGGAACATATCAATTGCAGGCAGAATATTGCATCTTCCTGTCATGTTATATCCGCTGCCTCGTGGGTTTTCCATTCTTTTCTTTTGAGCAATCAAATTGGCGCCAAATTATGTGCCTGTCGGGCTCGGTCACAGCACTAGCTAGCTAAGCGGCGGTGGCATCAGTGATTAATCATTGAGGATGGTGGTGGTTGTCCGGTGAATGATGGGCAGTAGTATGGAGAAATGGAAGTGTAATTTATGAATAGATTGTTTCAAGTAAATGATTTATAAAATATATATTTTTAAAATAATTATGTCTCAAACAGACGGTTTATGATAATGTTTAGACATAATATTACTGACAGTAAAAATATATTTTTACTAACGATAATTTCATCAAAAATTAATTTTCAAAATTTTTAGTTAAATAAATAGAAGTAAATTTCAATGATGCAAAAAGGAGATCTCATTAATTTGGCAAGTAGACTTAATATAGATTCAAATTATTCACCTTTAGAAGAGAAAATAAGGACAATATATGGTGGAAAATAAAACACATTTGGCATCCTTTCCCAATTCTCTCTCGAGATAAAATATGAATCCGGAAAGAAGTATTCCTCCCTTTGGTCAACATCATTGCCATCCACTCAACTTGAAAAGTCAAACAAGTAGTTCTCTGGAAGTATTTCTTCACCTTCCCTCGTTCCAAAACGCACCGGTCGACGTCGAAGGACGAAGCTCGTAGTCATGGCGACGGCTCTGAAACTTCCGATCATAGACCTGTCTTCGCCGGACCGCCTCTCCTCCGCCGCCTCGATACGCCAGGTCTCTTCCCGCCTTAAGCGCTTCGCCGCGGACCGACTCTTTCCCGTCTTTCCCGTTCCCGTTTGCCTTGTATCGGGGCAGAACGAAGCTTCGTGGTTTCGTCGTCTTCTCGGGTCCCTACTTTTTTAGCTGGTGTCCGAAACCGAAACGAGCGACCGCCGGTGGTTTTTCGAACTTGCCGGTGGCCGGGGACTGACGCTTCTGTGATCTTTGTGTGCGAAATTGCAGTTAGCATCGTTGCTACTTCTGTAATTAACGCCGTTGGGATTGTTGCAATTGCTCCGATCGCGTTTGAAATGAGGGAAAGAGACGGAAAGGAGTAGAATTGATGAGGAGAGATTGATCCGGTTGTTATTATTATTATTTATTTATTTTTTAATCATTTTATGTACAATTTTAAAATCCGTTCGAATCTCTCCATGGGGAATTGGAGAGATTTCGAGATTTTGGAGATTATTCATGTATTACTTAACAAACAGGTTCTCTTTTGCTACATTTCATCCGGTTTCCGTTGCTAGCATCCGTAATCACTCTGTCCAAATTAAGTATAAAGCTTATTGTCTTAAAAGAGTCTCTCCAGTCATTTCATGTAATGTAACTTTATAGTGCAAGGAGCAATGGAGCTTGGTATCTGAATTGGCTCAAATTGCTCTTCGTTGTTTGTTTGGTGGGTGTGTGAGAAGAATTTCTCAGAACTTACAAGTGTGTATGTGTGAATTGGATTGCAGGCTTGTATAGAGTATGGCTTCTTTTACCTAGTGAATCATGGCATCAAGGAAGAGTTGTTCACCAGAGTGCTCGAGGGAAGCAGAGAGTTTTTCTCACTCCCCTTGGAAGAGAAAATGAAATTGGCTCGGAAGGAGCACCGAGGCTACACGCCATTGTATGCTGAGACCCTCGACCCATCCTCGAACTCCAAAGGTCTCTCTCTCTCTCTCTCTCTCTCTCTCTCTCACACACACACGCACACACACACACGCACACACACGGGCTGTTGCATTTCATGGCATCTTTGGTTAGACTTGTTAGCTCTTTTCTAAAATCAAGTTACTTGTCCTTTTTCTTTGGCATTTGTCTAAAACTTTTTGCGCTTGGTGTTGGAACATACATGCTAATGGATATGGGGATGTATTACGATGCCTGTATTTCTGGTTGGTTATCCATTGTTGAGCACAGAAAAATAGGTTGGTTATCACTCACTCACAGGTCTGTGATTCCATCAGGTGACTCAAAAGAGAGTTACTACATTGGGCCTCTAGAAGATTCTTCGCATCAAAAGAATCTGAACCAATGGCCTCCTGAAGGTATGGTTCATTGAATATATTTGCTCATATTTAAATGGACTGCTTTTCATTTAAGTATTGTATGCAGTAGTATTATCATGACAACATCTAAGTAAACCACATCTCACCCTGATCAACTATACTATTCCTCTAACACCATTGCGCTCAACTTTGTATGCATCATCATCATCAGAAGTGTTATCCAAGTGCTATGCACTATTTGATGTCTGTGGACTCCTGTATAAGCAGTGTCTGAAATTTCTTTCCCCTTCTAGTGGATTTCAGATATGATGCCATCTTGGAAATCTACAATGGAATCCTACCACAGAGAAGTAGAGTAAGTTCTTAGCGCTTGCTTATCATTGATGCAGTTGCATGTTGATCAACTTGGAAGAACATTGTTGTTCATTTTAGAGCTTGGACCTACTGATTTTGTTTTCCCAGAAGGCCATTCTTTGAAAAATTATAAGAATTTCCATCTATTATTGGAATTATTAGACTAGACAAATATCCTTACTTTATTTCTGGTGCAAACAGATGCGTCTCACTGAGTTAAATGACTTTTGATATTACTTCTACTCTGGCTCTTTTGCTAAGTGATATGTTGTTAGTCGGCTGTAAATTTTCAGAAGAATGATGTGGGTCAATTGGATGTGCCTGTGCCTCCTCTCGATGTTTCTTCTTTTCAGAAGAATGATGTGGGTCAATTGGATGTGCCAATTTTAGGAAAAGAAGAAACATTGAGAGGAGGCACAAATAGTTTCAGTCTGTTTCTTGTTCACTGTGGGTATTTCTGTAATTGGTTGTCTCTCTTGCATGATTGATTTTCATCTTTAGCGTAACTTACTGTTCTACCGCCATGATGGAATTTTTAACTAGGTCTGTGGGGAGAAAGCTTCTCTCTTTGATTGCACTGTCACTGAACCTGGAGATTGACTTTTTTGAGAAAATAGGGGCCTTAAACAAACCTAGCTCATTCCTTCGTCTTCTACACTATCCAGGTCCAGTGTACACTCATCTCTCTTATATTCATGGCTAGTGAGTAAATATCATTGTTATTTGCCTTGGATCAGTTCTGAATTTATTTCAATTCCTGTTGGACTTGAACTGTGCATGACTGGCTAGATTATATGATAAATCAAGATGAAACTCATATGAGCAGTTTTCTTCTAATATGAAATATCAAAGATGATCATATGTCATTATAATCAAGATATAATCTAGATGTAAATTTGATAATGTTGATGTTGTTTAGACTTTTGAAATAGCATGGTTGTTCTTTTACATGTAAGCAAATGAGAACCCAAAGTGACAATCGTCCTGGAACTAATTTCAGGTGAAGTAATGATCTCTAAAGAAGAAATTTATGGTGCATCTGCACATTCTGATTATGGAATGGTCACTCTACTGGCAACTGATGGAGTTCCAGGACTGCAGGCATGTCAGCTTTAATATACTTAGGTTATCAAGCATGGTTATTTTAAATGTTTGTCGCTGGGACAAGTTAATGAAGCTTGTCTGCAGGTCTGCAGGGATAAAGATAAGCACCAGCGATGCTGGGAGGATGTTCCTCACGTAAGTGGGTGAGTTTGTTATCCTCATACAATTTATCTTTAGAACTCCAGACGAATGATGACTTTGTGACGAGTATTCTCAATACTTTTAACAATTTAACATCCATGAGAGGAATAGGAGCATCGCATTGGCTGTTGCTTTAAAATAATATTTCTAGTTTGTCTTGGTCAACTGCTGATGATCCATACTGTAGATTAGCCAAGGGCTTCCAGCTCTCGTTTTGACTAGTTCTGTTTTTTATTATTCTGTTTCTCTAGTCTCTCTTTTGGTATCTTCTCTTTTTATGAATACAATACAAGCAGAAGAAGATGAAAGAAGCATTAGCATAGAAGTGCTCTGTCTTGCTGCTATTCTCGTGATGACTGAGTTGGCTATTCTTTGTTTTAATATTGAAAATATGAAAATGATTTTGCAGGGCATTCATCGTAAATATTGGGGACATGATGGAGAGGTGGACTAATTGTTTGTTCAGGTAATCAATGAAACTGGAAAAACTAAATGTAGCAAGTGTTTTCTAGAAGATAAAGTATCTTTTAAATTATAAAATTTGTCTCTTATTCTCAGGTCAACACTTCACAGAGTGATGCCAGCGGGACAAGAACGCTTTTCTGTAATTTACTTGTCTGCTATCTGTTTCCTTGTCATTCTTTAGTTTGCATGTTCTAAGGCAATGCGTTTACACTTATCCAATAGTAACAGGAAATAGTATCAGCAAAGTTGACTGGATATTACCTGATCAATACTTCTGACATGCTCCTGATAAGGCAATATGTCTTTCAGCCACTTGTTGAACTGAATATGAAACTAAGCTAAAGTCATCTCTCATGCTCAAGAGCCCAATAGTTGCCAAAAGGAACTGAAGGAGTAGAAGCCATGTCTATTTCATCTTAGTTTCTTTATTACAGGATTGTGATTTCTTCTGAACTATGCATTTTCTTTCTCTTTGTTTCTATCACATAGGAATTGTCAAATTTAGGTAGCATCATTTCATTTGTACCAAGGATATTTTCCTCTTACCCCCTGAAAGCTGGTTTAGACGGGCTTGTGAAGTCGTGTACTAATTTAGTTTTATCATTTCAGTATTTTGTGTGTTATGTGATCCTTTTGTTGAATGAATTCATATCTCTACCTCGATTGTTGAATGCTCTAATTGTTGAGATGTTGGGCTATGATAATTCAAATGCAAGGGAATGCTGCTTACAACCCATTTGTGATGCTGCTTACAACCCATTTCTAGAATTTCCACATCAGAAAAATACTTCCAACCTGAGAGTTTCATCCCCAAGGATTCGTTTGTGCTCTTCAAATCAGAGCAGGAAAGCAATAATTTTTTCTTGCGCCATCTTTTTCTCCCGGCCTTTCAAGTTTTTTCTCTTCAGTAGATGCATGCTTTACTGAATACCACTTCAGGTTCCTGGTTTTTCTTGTTTGTCCTTACTTTAGATATTTTACTTAAAGAGTTGAAAGTCAGAACCTTCTGTTTTGTCTAGAGACTAGAGCCCATGAAAAGAGCATGGGTGGGCCATGTAAATGATTAATTCATCAAGCCTAAATCTGTGGTGATGTGGTGATGTAGAACATTGTATTTTTTTGACTATGTAGATACTAGAATTTTGTTTTCCTGTTTACCATTGTCTGTAAGTACTCTGAATAAATTCTCTCGTATTGTCAGAAAATCTTCCTTATTTTAGGGGAGGCTATGCTAGAACTAATTGTTTAATTTGAAATTGCATTTTCTGCAGATGGCTTTTTTCTTAGATCCAAATGAAGATTGTGTGGTAGAGTGCTTAAAAAGTTGCTGCAGTGACTCGTTTCCTCCAAGGTATCACTGCAACTCCCTTGTGGTGGTATACTTCGTTAGCATTATTGACCTAGCAATTACATATTTTATGCCCGCCACTGCACAGCAATTTAGCCTGTTTCTGACTAATACAATTCAACACCTAGAAATATATAGTAAAAATGACCTGATAGGTTCAAATTACAACTGAACGGTAGCAAGATTTTGGTAGCTGGATTTCATAAGTGATAGTACAGACATTATTTTCTTTGTGTGTCTTCTTTCTTGGGAGAGCGCACATGTATAAGTATTCGGTGTAAATCTGCTTCTTGTGAAATTGTTCCTGAGAAGCAAAGATTAATGGATTGTTATAGTTTTATATGGATGCGGAATGGTAGTCATATGCAGGTCCATGGTTCTCCTTTTTCACTTCCCTTAATAAGTATGTGCCTTGTTCTTGCTGGCAAGTAGGAAACAGCTGAATGTTGACATTATTCGGGGCATAGCAATTTGTGTGGGGGAAAAAAACGTGTTCGAGTTTGGTGTGATATTCCTTTTTGGTTAAAGTGCTTCACTGGTGTTCTGGACACTCGGAACGGCAACTCTGATTGAACTTACTTCATGCGTGCAGGTTTCCTCCAATCCGGAGTGGAGAATACTTGAAAGAACGGTTCCGGCTCACGTATGGAGTGTAGTTTAACGTCTTGTTTAATTGAACGAAGTGTCCTTCATTAAAATGTCATGTGGAGTGTCAATAGTAACATAATGTTCAGCTAGCTGCTAAACAATTTCAGCTTCTACTTGGACACCATACGTATCTGTGTCCCTACGTGATCAGTAAGATGAGTAGTGTCCAATTTCACTTGATTTCCTCCTTGTCTTCTCGGCTCTTCCCCTTGGTCACAGCTCTCCTTCATACTGGAGCTCTCTCTCCTCCCTCTCCTCCCCCCCCCCCCCCCCAAAAAAAAAAAAAAAAAATCTTGTTGAATCTCCTTTGAAAATGATGCTGCTATAGCGACAAATATAAGAGACAAGTTAGTTGTTGTCCTAACGATTGTTTGCGTGTTGGGTTGTGCCACTACCTGTAGGGAACATGAGGGTGACTATGCCTATAATCTGGATCATGACTGGTTTCAACGAGCTACGTTGTTTAGCAGTTAAGCATTAATAAAATGGGGTTCTTTCAAGTATTGATAAAGTGAAAACTTGGAGAATTCTCATAAGTTAGTTTCTCAAATGTTAATTGATGATAGCATCTCTACAAGAATAATTGTAAGCTTTTATAAGAAATATTTAAATGTTTAGTTTGTTGTCGACTTGTAAATATATATATATATATATATATATATATATATATATATATATATATATTGGTGTCGACTTGTAAATTTTCATTATCAATAGTAACATTCAAATCTAAGTCGGTAATTCACTGATCAAATAGATATTGGTAATCCATATTAGCTTTTTTTTTTTTTTTTAAATAGCTTTCAAACATTTATGTTATCTTTATGTCATTACTATCGATGCATTTTCATAAACGTCTATAAGATTAGATAATCATCGAAATAGTCAGGAGCAGTAATACAAACGTTATTTATTTTGCATGTTGTAATGTAGACTAGCGATCATCATGTAAGGATCTTTTACACCACCATCACTTTTGCCGACATCCATGGACAAAATATTTCGTGGAAGTCGTGCCCCTAAAATAGTGCCCCTAAAATAAGGAGTCCCGTCACTTTTACCAACATTCATGGACAAAATCTTATTCATGCACTATAAATTTTTTTTCCAAGAATGTTGGCGCCAATAATTTTTTTTTCCAAAAATGTTGGTAAAGGTGATGGTGGTGCAAAATCTTATCACGTTTTCAGAAGTTGATCTCCTTACACGACGATTGCTGGTTTAAATGATGACTTATTAAATGTAAATGACGATGATTGTCCTGCTTCTTACTATTTCGATGATTATATATGGTCCAGATGGAAATCTTTTCACTAAATTGCAAGAAAAAGAAGCACCTAGTCCCAATCGCCTTCGAATACAGCAAGACTAGTGTCTGGAGGTAAAAATAGGAACGGCGTGACTCGAGGAATGAATCCAAGATCGCGGTCAAGCCAATCGAGCTCCACCACTAACCGAATTAGCCACTCAAATTGGAAGTCAAAAACCACACGCTTCGTATGCTTTATGATTAGACTCAGCTTGTCACAAAAGGATAAAAATACAAGTCTCCTGAAAAAAGGACCCTAAGTCTAGTTATGTAAGAAACAAAATTTATCGATTCATAAGCAATGATTTTTTTTCCCAAAAGAAAATAGCTGTATTTAAATATAAGGATATCTATTGTCATATCAAGGATGGGATGGATAACATCAAAGATACCATAGGGAGTATATTTCCTTTTCATATAAAATAATCTCACTAGGGTATTATTCATTGAAATGCGATTGATATGATCTCAAAATTAGTCTAAGTGCCATTGATGGTTATGAACATGTTTTCTATAGATGCCAATGGAGTAGTGTGATGCTTTGCAACGCAAAGGGCCCCTCGTAGATACGACAATTTGTGTATGGGTCTATTATCATAAAATGAAACATGAAAAGTAGAGAAAATAGGTCAGTCGAGGTTTAAGAAATTTCATCTTCTTCTCCCAACAAAGGAACACCAACAAATCAAATAGCAAAATATCAGCATGGTTATAATAGGAAATCTTCTAAAAATCAGCAGGAAGATAACTTATCAAGGAGAGAATCCTTGAACTGAACATTTAAAGATTTTCCCTTGATTTGTTTTCATTTAATTTTCATTTAGATAAATTATTATCTTTATGTTTACTTTCCACCATGATTATAGGTAACAATATCCTCATTTAAGATATTACTGTAAGTATCAAGGAAATTAGTGTGCTCCATTCGATCCTTCTTTATTTGTATGGTATCAGAGCCACAAACGGGCACACTAACCTTTTCTTCTTAAAAAGGAAAATCAATATAACCATGCCATCTCATTCTTTACACCTGTAATTTGCATTTTCTTTGAATATCAATGTGCAAACTTTGTTACATTGAAGCTCAATGAAAACAACTTTTGGTTTTAGGAGACACGGATTTCGTCTCTAATCAAAAGTCCGGACTAGTTGGTTTCTTTATTGAAGAGATAGTTGCACCACAGCGGACTTGGACATCTACAGTGGAGCCAAAGTCAAAGATCCAAGATAAAATCATGGATGCAAAGCGATCAATTTGTAAAATCTTGGCCTAAAATAGACATAAGGAAAATTCTGAATAAGGGCTTTAAGTGAGTTCATTTTTTCAAAAGAGAGTTTGAAGTGAATTTTGTGACAACTAAGAGCTAGAAAGTAATCAACTTAGTAATAAAGCCTTGGCGAGCATGTGCATTTCACATGCCAATTTCCAAACCATAATCAAGGGCATTTTTGTCCAAAAGTCAATGACACAAAATATTGCATGGATGCCGATTGATCGTCTCATAAAATTTTCACCCCAAAAGAAAGAAAAGGAAAGGGAAATTTTCAAATAATGAACTATAAGGAGCTCATTTTTTCAAAAGAGTGCCTGGAGTCGACTTTGTTGGAGAAATTTTTTCAGAATATTTTGAAGCTGACAAAACGTTTCTATCAGTCTAGTCTGAAGCATCGCAGACCCTTCCATTTAGAGTCTGAAGACTTTCAGATCACTAGACTTAAGACTTAAGACTCAAGATTCAAGACTCAAGACTATTCTCATTGACAGTTTCTAATCCAGCGACGAAGACGATCCAGAGCTAAAGTGTTTGGTTGAGGATTTAGTCTTATCCACTGGAGGAGATCTCTTGGCTGGATATGATATAACAGATTCTTTTATTCGAAATCAAGATCGTTTGAAGATCCGATGATTGACGAAATACTCTTGGAAGGTTCTATTCTTGGAAACCAAGATCTTGATTGTATGGACGAACAGGATTGATGGGCTATCGATATGTTCCTTTAATAGTTCGAATGATTTTCTTAATTGATTCTGTCCAACGGGAAGATTAGAAGAATTCCTTTGGTAAGTGCCAACGGGTATGATGGCATAAAGGAGTATAAAAGGAAGACGTTCTAGCTATTCTAGAACATGCATGATAGAGAAATTCCAGAGTCTGAAACTCCTTGATTATTAGTCGATTCATATTGAGCAAAACTGTATTCACAAAAGAGAGTCTATACTTAGTGATACCTTGAGGGAGTGTGGTAGATCTTCTACACCGTGAAATCAAGGGAGAATAGTGCTGTAACATCTCTTTGTTCATAGTGGAATCCAACCAGTGGGCTGTTAGTGCAGAAGAGTGGACGTAGGCTTGAAATAAGCCGAACCACTATAAATCTTGCGTTCAATTTTCTCTTCCCTACTCTCAGTCTTATTTTAATTGTTGTTTGACGAGAAACAATTGTCTCAATTCTATCAACTGTCTAGTATTGTGCAATTATCGTGAGAAATTACTCTTTATACCTATTCACCCCTAGGTACTTTTACTAGCCATATCAATTGGTATTAGAGCTCGTGTACTCACTTTATTTGAAGAGTTTTACTTCAGAATAAAAGATCCATGGCTAGTATGCTAGCTTTAGGGCTGATGGAAGGTCAAAGCAATACCAGACCTCCTTACTTTGATGGAAAGGACTACAACATCTGGAAAAACAAAATGAAAGCATTTCTTCGATCAAAGGATCCTATGGAATGGGACATTGTATAAAAAGGAATCACTCCTAAAGTTGCATCTGTCTTAGAAAGAGGGAAAGAAATCGTTGAGACCAGCGGAATGACTTAGGAAGAGATAATCAAGAGACAAACTCTTGATGCGAAAGTTATTTATTCTTTATATTGTGCCTTGTCACCTACTGAATATAATATAATATCTTCTTGTGTTACAGGCAAAGAAGTCTGGGATAGGTTACATATCACCTATGAAGGAACTGATCGAGTGAAAGAGACCAGAATCAACATCATTCTCGGTCAATATGAAACTTTCAAAATGAAACCTGGAGAATCTATAACTGACATGTTTAGCCGTTTTACAGAGATTGTAAATGGTCTTGAAAATCAAGGACAACCAATTTCTGATCCCATGAAGGTAAACAAGCTACTGCGTGGACTCTCCAAGGATTGGAATCACATAAAGACTTCAATAAGAGAGACGCAAAGAATCATGCCACTATCTATCGACGAGCTAGTTGGAACTCTTCAGTCTTATGAAGTGGAACGAATTACTAAAGACGAAGATCCAAAAGGTAAGAAATTCATTGCATTAAAATCAAATGATGATTCTGATGTTACAGATTCTGAAGATGATATGGACGATGAGGAGCTTGCTCTCATGATAAGAAGATTCAAAAAACTGAATAGAAAATGAAGAAAGTTCAACTCAAAGAAACAAAGCTTTCAAAAACAACGGACCAAGTCTGTTGATGATGATGAATCAAACAAAGATGTAGTTTGCTTTGAATGTAAGAAAAAAGGACACATCAGACCCAACTGTCCTCTTCTGAAGAAGAAGAAAGGAAAAGCTGAAAAGTCTCGAAAGGCTCTCAAAGCTGAAACCTGGAGTGATACAGAGTGTGAAGAAAGTGATGATGAATATGCCAACTTATGTCTGATGGCGCAATCAGACTCAGACTCAAACTCTGGATCAGACTCAGACAGTGAATTTGAGGTAAGTAATTTTAAAATTCCTGTCAAGATTTCTAAGTATATTGATGAGCTGTGTTTTAGTCTTAAGACTTCTCTCAAAAGGATTTCCGAACTTAAAAATGAAAACTCTGCTCTAAAACATCAGGAAAACATTTTAAAAGAAAGAGTTAAATGTTTAGACATGAATGTTTCCACTCTTAAAGAAAATGAAGATAGTCTTTTGAAAGAAAATGCTTTTTTAAAAACTGACTTATCAAATATATCAAAGAAATTTTCAATAGGGTCTGAGAAACTTGAAAAAAATTCTTTCAGCTTAAAGACCTTACTTCAATAAGTCTGGTCTAGGCATGACAGCAGAAACTATTCCCTTGATTGATTTTCCTAAAGTAAAAGAAAGAATTAAGCAAAGACCCTTGAGAGAGGCTTACAAAAATCATTTCAAGAAGGTTTTTGTAAAGTCTGTAGGTCGAAATGCCCTCAGGTGTTCAAAATGCAATAGCCAAGATCACTTTGAAAGAGAGTGTCCTATGGTTTGGAAACCTGTTAAGAAAACATGGGCTAATACTGTTTACCTTACTAACACCAATGGACCCAAGAAAATATGGGTACCAAAGAAAGCTTAAGACTCTTTTTTAAATGCAGGACTCCATCAAGTAAAAGGTAAAGTGGTATCTGGACAGTGGATGTTCAAGACATATGACAGGAGACTCAAATTGCTTTATAAAGATCGTTCAAGTAAATGGTGGAAAAATCTCATTTTGAGGAAACGGCAAATGAAGAATTGTGGGATTTGGAACTGTGAAAATTGGAAATCTCACAATAAGTAATGTTTCCCTAGTGGAAGGACTCAATTACAATCTTCTCAGCATCATCCAACTGTGTGATACTGGTTTTAAGATCTTCTTTCAAAAAGGAATATGTTCCGGAACCAGTAAAGACTCTACTTAGTCTTTCATGGGTCGAAGGCATGGAAATATTTATCTCTTGGATGTGAAACCTGATGAATCGCAATGCTTAATCTCAATTCAAGACAAAGCAAGCTTATGGCACAGAAAGCTTGGTCACATCAATATGAAGCAATTAGCCAAAATCTCAACAAAGCAGCTTGTTCGTGGTCTACCCATTTATCTTACCAAAAGTCTGATCTATGCACTCCATGTATACTGGGAAAGCAGGTAAGAAATTCATTTAAGCCAATAAATCATGTCTCTACTAATCATGTACTGCAACTGCTGCATATGGATCTCTTCGGACCAACCAAAACCCAGAGCATTGGAGGTAAGAAATATTGCCTAGTAATTGTGGACGATTACTCCCGTTTTACTTGGGTATATTTCCTTGCAAGTAAGTCCGAAACCTTCTCGTATTTTGAAAAATTTGCTAAAAAGGTTCAAAATGAAAAAGGATGTGTTATCTCAAGTATAAGAATAGATCATGGAGGTGAATTTGAAAATCAAGATTTTACAAAATTTCGTGATAAATCTGGCTTTAAGCATGTGTTCTCCTCTCCATATACTCCTCAGCAAAATGGAGTTGTGGAAAGAAAGAATAGATTTTTTCAAGAAATGGCTAGAACTCTTTCAATTGAAAGTAAGATTTCTTCACGATTTTGGGCTGAAGCTGTTTCAACAGCGTGCTATATAATCAATAGAGTCTTTTTAAGACCTATTCTAGAGAAAACCCCTTATGAGTTATTCAAAGGTAAGAAGCCTATTGTTTCATACTTTCATGTGTTCGGTTGCAAATGCTTTATACTGAAAAATGCAAAAGATCGAATTGGTAAGTTTGAAGAAAGACCAGATGAAGGCATCTTCCTTGGATATTCTACATCAAACAAAGCTTACGGAGTCTACAACAAGAAGAGTCAATCTGTGGATGAATCAATGAATGTCAAATTTCAAGATTCTATGCAAAATGAATCCAGTCAGACTCATCATGAAGAATCTGAACTTGCTCCAGACTCTCCAAAGCTTACAACTCAAGAAGCATCTCAGACTCTGGAAGACCAGCATCAAGTTGTTCGTGAAGATTCATGTAAAGAAAGAGATCATCAACCTGACGAATCAACTAGTAATTGGAAGCATAAGTCTAGTCATCCCAAAGATCTTATTATTGGCGACGTTAATGAAGGAATTCGCACAAGATCCAAAAGGCGCGAAGAGTCTAGTGCTGTGGCTCTCATTTCTGAAATTGAACCAAAAAGCATAGAAGAAGCTTTATCTGATGAAAGCTGGATTGAAGCTATGCAAGAAGAGCTCAGACAGTTCAACATTAATGATGTCTGGGAATTGACATCTAAACCAAAAGGTAAAACTGTTATTGGAGCTAAATGGGTGTTCAGGAACAAGATGAATGAGAAAGGAAAAGTTGTAAGAAACAAAGCAAGACTCGTAGCCAAGGGTTATACGCAAGAAGAAGGAATAGACTATGATGAGACTTACGCACCAGTAGCAAGGTTAGAAGCTATTCGATTATTACTTGCGTTTGCTTGTTATAAAAATTTCAGGTTATTCCAAATGGACGTCAAAAGTTCCTTCCTAAATGGTTTCATCCATGAGGAAGTTTATGTGGAACAACCATAAGGGTTTGAAGACCCAAAGAAGCCAGACTCAGTCTTTAGACTGAAAAAGGCTTTGTATGGTTTAAAGCAAGCACCTCGAGCTTGGTACGACAGACTAAGTAAGTTCTTAATACAGAATGGTTTTGTCAAAGGTAATGTAGATACTACTCTATTTATCAAAAAGGAAAGCAAAAGCTTTTTACTTGTTCAAATATATGTGGATGATATTATTTTTGGATCCTCTAATGAAAGTCTGTGCAAGAAATTCTCTAAGTCTATGTAGGATGAGTTTGAAATGAGTATGATGGGAGAGTTAACCTTCTTTCTTGGACTCCAAGTAAAACAATTGAAGGAATGAACTTTTATTCATCAAGAAAAATATGCTAATGATCTTGTAAAAAAGTTTGGACTGGAAAAGTGCAAAAAGACCGACATACCGATGTCAAGTTCTTTAAAGATAGACAAAGATGAAGAAGGGAAGAAAGTTGATCAAAAGCTATACAGGAGTATCATCAGTTCACTTCTTTATCTTACTGCCTCTAGACCTGATATTTTGTTGAGTGTTTGCATCTGTGTTAGGTTTCAATCAGATCCTAGAGAATTTCATCTCAGTGCTGCGAAATGTATTATTACATACGTTGCTTCATCTTCAAGCATCGGTCTTTGGTATCCTAAAGAGGGAGACTTTAATCTTCTTGGATATTCAGACGCAGATCTAGCCGGTTGCAAAATTGATAGAAAGAGCACCTCAGGAACTTGCTAGTTGCTTGGAAGCAGGACAGTGTCTTGGTTTTCAAGGAAACAAAATATTGTGGCTCTCTCTACAACAGAAGCAGAGTATGTAGCTCTTGGAAGTTGTTGTTCGCAAATTCTGTGGATAAAACAACAGCTACGAGACTTTGGAATTGAAGACTCATGCACTGAGATTAGATGTGACAACACCAGTGCAATCAATCTCACTAAAAATCCAATCCTTCACTCAAGGGCAAAGCATATAGAGATTCGACATCACTTCATTAGAGATCATGTTCAAAATGGAGAAATCTCGATTCAATTTGTTGATTCAAAGAGCCAACTAGCGGATATATTCACAAAGCCTTTGGAGAAAAATCAATTCGATATTATTCGTTCCAGACTCAACATTTTGAAGCTTGAGGAAGTTAAAGTGTAGAGACTCTCAGACCCTTAGACTCAAACGTTCATGGCTATAGAATGTAAGTTGTTTCAATATTCAATCTCGAAAAGGTACGATCATTCGTTCAGTTATAATTGATTTATATTATCTTTAAAAGATGGAATTTTGCCTTTTCAAAAAGGATAACTTCTATTTAAAATGGCAGTTTTCTTTAAAAAGGACGGTTATCATTTTTAAAAAAGGGACGACTGTTCACTTTCCTTTATGTCGATTGGTTTTTTCCTTTTTAAATTGGGTTATATAGATATACAGTCAGTTGTTTTCTTCGCTTATCTCCAAAACCCTAAAAAGGCATTCTCCTCCCAATCCTGTCTTGACTTCGTGTTCATCTTCGAGAAAGTTGTCATCTTTTCTTGGGAAAGTAAGTCAAGGAATCTTTCAACGACAAGGAACGATGTCTTCTTCGAGAAAGTCTTCAAGAATCGCGAACAGGGGACCACAGAGAATGAGGGACGGTCCTACCTATTTCGATCTCACTGAGGAGGAAGAGTTACCGAAACAGCGATAGAGCCCAATTCACTCTCAACCACGTCACTCTCCACCATCTACCCCACAGGGTGTGGGTCAACAACCGGAGGAAGAAATAATCGAGGAAGTAGACCCTGTAAGAGTTCAAAAACCCTCTTTTATTTACAAGCTCTATCGTGCTTTGAAGAGCACTGGTACTCCGCTGAACTATGTAGATGATTTCCTTAAAGACAAGGGTTATGGAAATGAGTATGTCTTTTTGCGACGAATGGAGGATTTGGGAATTGCTCCCAAAGGAAAGGCTGAGGAAGCACTTGCAAACATTCCAAGTGACCTTCGTGTAGGAGGATTGGATCCCACTGACGGGAACGATGATGATAAACTGTTTAGTGAATTCCAACCTAGGATGGGTGTTGCTGCGAAGGTTAAGGGAAAAAGAACGGAGTTGTTCAAATCGAAGGAACAGGAGGATCTATTCTTCAAACTGTTGAAATGTGGGGTGATAAACCCCAGGAGCGTTGATTTCGACTTTCTGGATGCCATCAATGTGAACTTGAGGGAAAAGTTCAATCTGCTTCAACTTGAGCAATTTTGCTCCGACACCACAGACGGCTATGCACAATTGACAGCATATTTCTATTCAAATCTCAGTTTTTTAGATGGGAATAGAATATCCTTCAGTGTTCGAGACCAAGACTATGTGGTAAATGTGGACATGCTGGCATATATAATTGAGGTTGAAAGAGGACGATATCAACCGGTCAAGGTTTCAATTGCTCGTACCTCACTGGAGCTCGTCAAAGACAGGAATGCAGAAGGGAAAATTACCTACGCAAGAATGCATGCCATCAACATCATACTTCACAAAATTGTGATCAACTGTCTCAGGCCAAAATCGACATCCAAGACTAACGTGTCTAACTCTGAGGCGAAATTGATGTACGCGATCAATTCAGGGAGAAAGTTCTCTCTCCCTCACACCATTCTCTTCCACATGTACAGAGCGATGGTGAAGGACAAGGGCTAGTTGCCTTACTCAGGACTTGTGACTAAGATCTTCAGACACTTGAACATTGAACCTCCACAAATTCTTTGTGTTCGACCATGCGACCAAATGGTGGTGGGTTTGAAAATGCTGACTAAAATGCGTCTAAAAGAGCTTGATAAGGCAATGGAGAAGTTCAAAGTGAAAACTCCAGTCAAATCTCATCCAGTATCTTCTAAATCAAAAAGGAAAGGGAAGGAGCCCATGGGTGCTCCATCCAAAAAAGAAAAAAAACTCTTATCTTAGAGGATGAAGATGAAGAGGATGAACTCTTTATCTTTGCCTTGGCATTGAAAAGGTTCAGTCGTTCTGTATCTGAATCAACGGAACGACAGGAAAAATGAAAAGAAGCAGAGGAAAAAGAACAGAGAGAAGAAGAGGGAACAGAAGAGATCAGAGAAGCAGAGGAGAAAGAAGAGAAAGAAAAAGAAGAAAAGGAGAAGGAAGTTGAAGAAGAAGAAGAAGAAGCAGTCAAAGAAAAGTCTGTAGACGAAGCCGAAGAGAAAGGCAATCAAGACGCTAACGAGCATGACCATCACTCTTCCCCAATTGAGGCCTTAGAAACAGGGGGAGATGGCGAGCAAGGAAGGACTACACCATATCCTGTCAACAGTGAAGGTGTGAGTCGCTCACCAGCAAATCCAGAAGATCTTCAGACTTCTCAAATGCCTGAGGAAGGACATGATACCTCAACGCCAAATCTGCGCGATTACACTGAAGTTCCATCGTCTGCCTTTACTCCATCCGATAGAGCAAATGCCTGCACGAAGACGGACACTACAGCAGATTTTCGTCGCATCCTTGATCTTCTTCTAGAAATGCAGGGTCAAATATATGCTTTGGAATGTGAGCTTCAAGTCCTGAAGAATGCTGGACAAGCGTCTTCTGTTACCCTGTCGGATCAAATGCAAGACCTCGCTCTTCAAATTCAAGCAAATGCCAAAGGAGAAGAGGTGGCACATCTATGGGAAGACTTGAAGAGGCTGGAAGGCATCATACAGTCGATGGGAGATTTCCAACTTGTGCACGTTCCCAAGCAGACTTGACTTTTTTCTCACATTTTTAATGATGACAAAAAGGGGGAGAATTGCAATCTTTGAACTTTGACTTTAAATTTCTTACTTTAGTTTAGTTTGTTTGGATATTTGTTTTGAGCATGACTTGGGTGTGGATTTGAAATTGATTGTTGCATTTATATCAAGTGTTATTGTATGGCCTTACTCATTAAAGACTAACCTATTTTCTGTGAATGCAGAGTCTAGTTGAGTTGTTAATCTTTATGAGATATCCATATTGCTTGAGTAATGTTTTACAGGTCAAAGCTATTTAAATCTACAAGAAAGTTTTGTCACCATCAAAAAGGGGGAGATTGTTGGAGAAATCTTTCCAGAATATTTTGAAACTGACAAAACGTTTCTATCGGTCTAGTCTGGAGCATTGCAGACCCTTCCATTTAGAGTCTGAAGACTTTCAGATCACCAGACTCAAGACTCAAGACTCAAGACTCAAGACTCAAGACTATTCTCATTGACAGTTTCTAATCCAGCGACGAAGACGATCCAGAGCTAAAGTGTTTGGTTGAGGATTTGGTCTTATCCACTGGAGAAGATCTCTTGGCTGGATATGATATAACGGATTCTTTTATTCAAAATCAAGATCGTTTGAAGATCCGATGATTGACGAAATACTCTTGGAAGGTTCTATTCTTGGAAACCAAGATCCTGATTGTATGGGCGAATAGGATTGATGGGCTATCGACATGTTCCTTTAATAGTTCGAATGATCTTCTTAATTGATTTTGTCCAATGGGAAGATTGGAAGAATTCCGTTGGTAAGTGCCAACGGGTATGATGGCATAAAGGAGTATAAAAGGAAGACGTTCCAGCTGTTCTAGAAGATGCACGATAGAGAAATTCCAGAGTCTGAAGCTCCTTGATTATTAGTCGATTCATATTGAGCAAAACTGTATTCACAAAAGAGAGTCTATACTTAGTGATAACTTGAGGGAGTGTGGTAGATCTTCTACACCGTGAAATCAAGGGAGAATAGTGCTGTAACATCTCTTTGTTCATAGTGGAATTCAGCCAATGGGCTGTCAGTGCAGAAGAGTGGACGTAGGCTTGAAATAAGCCGAACCACTATAAACCTTGCGTTCAATTATCTCTTCCCTACTCTTAGTCTTATTTTGATTGTTGTTTGACGAGAAACAATTGTCTCAATTCTATCAACTGTCTAGTATTGTGCAATTATCGTGAGAAATTACTCTTTATACCTATTCACCCCCCTCTAAGTACTTTTACTAGCCATATCAGACTTTATTTCTTATAAGAGCATAAAGTAATCAATTTAATCTCAAACAAAAGCTTGGCAAGCATGTGCATTTAACATGCCAATTTCCAAACCATGATCAAGGGCATTTTCATCTAAATGCCTTTTTTAAAAAAAAAAAATATTTTTCTTTGTTCTTTTCTTTTCTCTCTTGATCTTCTTCTCCTTTCTCCCTTCCGAAAACTCTCCAATCAATCTTCTTTAAGAAAAATAGAATGTCCTTGAGGGACTATGGGTATGGTTGGTTAGACTTTTGAGGAAAGTCTTTAGGAAAATGCAAATGACTTTAAGTGAAATGGGTTTTTCAAAATGTAAATTGCGTTTAGAAAATTATAATATGAAAGTCTATTATGAAGTATCTTTGAGCAAAATGGTGTTTGGAAAGCTTATATTTACAAAGCACATTTATTATTAAAAAAAGAAAAGAAAAATATTTGGTTGGTAAGGGCAGCAGCCGCCGACAATATGGGGTCGTTGACAGCAGCTGTCGTCTGAGGTCGCTAGACCTCAGGCGGCCCCTCAAAACCACCAGTGAGGGCCAGCGAGGGTCGCGCGACCCCCGGTGAGACCCTCGCCTAAGGTTGGGGGGCCTTGGTGAGGGTCGTGTTTGGGTCGCGTGACCTCGCTGGTGGTCGCGTGACCCCAATTGGCCGTCGCTGAGGCTACGCAACCCTCGCTTGGGTTGGGGGATCTTGGCGAGGGTCGCGCCTGGGTCGGGCAACCTCGTCGATGGTCGCGTGACCTTGAGCAGCTATCGCTGGGGCCACGCAACCCTCGCCTAAGGTCGCATGGCCCGACAAGGTCGTCGAGACGCAAATCACACGACCGCCCATGACCAGATGGCATGGAGGTCGCCATGACACCCTAGCGACGGTCGCTTGGGTTGCCATGACCATTGCTTGGGTCACCATGACGATCACCAGCCTCCCTCTAGCCGGTTGCCGGCCCCTCGCAGCCTTGTGCAACCCCGCCGACCACCCTCAATGAAGAAGATGAATAGTGAACGTAGAAGATGATGAGCAGTAATTTTTACATGTGCAGAAGGCTGAAAGCCCAAGGCACAAGACCAGCCTTGGGCTTTCAGCCTTGAGAAGGATAGCTTTTGGCTAATGGGACTTGTAAAATTTTTCCTAAACACCTCATATTTAGCCCGAGTACCTTTGCTACTGCATCCCCGACCGCCTAGCCGACTCCTTGTTCGACTCCATACTCTTCTTTTTCCTCTGGATCTGTAACAACTCATCTCCAGAGCTTGAGCTTTAAATCTGAGTGATGATGGTGGTTGTTGTTCCCAAGGAGGAATTGGAATTCCTGCTCAAGGAAGCCAGCGTAGTAGTCGAATCCTTACACCCGACTCGCAAAACACCAAATTAGAGAGAGAAAATGAACATCGATTAATACTATTTTAAATTATGATTATATTTCAAGATCTAAGTCGACTAGAAGAGAAAAAACACATAGGACCCAGATCCTAATGATGTTTAGCTAATTCAGAGAGCATGCCAGTAAAACTTTGGATTCTTTCCAAGTTGAACAAAGGCTGAATTGAGTTTTGCTGACAAATGCAGAACTCGGCAGAATGGAATGATCTAACCGCACCTTCAACTCCCATTAAGACACTCAATTAGCCTGAGGACGAGGCAGGCATAAAAAGGATTCGTAGTCCAATGCATTTCTCATTCACTCATTCCGCGAAGCTCCCCACCATGGACGTGAGAAGTTAATAGTCCAACACTGGGACATCACAAAGAGCATGCCATCTTCTCTGAGCTGAAACTTGCATTTCCTTCCATCGTCTACAGTTTATTTGGATCAGTTGCAGAACCATTGTTGCATTGTTTCTCGAGTCAGTGTCCTAGACTTTTCAGAGAATCGACTTGTCGTTTACATAGTCACAATGCTATTTTCTTATGCAATGCTTTATGTAAATTATATGTGAATATGATTATGTTCAAATGTTGTCGGTGTGGACATCAAATTGAGGTCTCGAAAAGGCCAAATTGGAAAGCAAAAACAATTGGAAAGGTATTGAAGAAATGATGTAAATTTTCACTTTTTGGTTTTTACATCGACGATTGCAATTTTCCACTGACTGATCTGCCGAATAGGTGGAAAGAATATTCATGTCATGCCTCTAAAGAAGCTTGCCTTGTTATTGTGGACATGGCCTTGCCATAATGATCATTAGAGAAGCATTACACGTTACAGTATCATTGCCGCATCTTAAGCACTAGTAGAAAATAAACAAGCTCCATCTCTTGATCCTATATTCAGGAGTACAATATCAACACAAACTACTAAAGCATCGGAATTTCCAACTTTTGGAACAACTACTTCCGGTCGATTTTCCTCTTTCTTGAAAATCTTGATAAACTAACAATTGCCATATTGTTCACAATCGCTCCATCGCCTGTTTTCCTTTCTCTTGCTTCTTTCTCATGGCGTCTTCATTTGCCGCTGGACGAAAGAAATGCATGCCATCAATCTGATTGCAAATCTTTACGTAATGAGAAGATACGTCACGCGATCTTTAAGAGACGTTACCTGTAATCTTGCCGAGTTCCTTCTTGTGCTCCTCTTGAGAGATTTGACGCTGGTAAGGGGCTAATGAAGAGAGATGTCACGTGATCTTTGAGCAAGGTTCCAGAATGGGTGTAATTATCTCCATCGCTATACAACACATGAATCACTCGTGAGAGATTGAGAATTCGCACTAGAATTGGCACTGGAACTGCAGTTGGACGAAGAAACGCCTCATTAATGTCCTTCCATGCATCAACCACTCTTCTGCGTAATTCCTTTTCGGTTTCCTGCTCCGAAATGTTGTGTTCTTTCGTGAACAACTCTACTGAAGATGCTACATGTCCCCTCTTTTGCTCAAACTGCACATTGAACGACAGGGTGTTATTATATCGACATTATTTTCGACTAAGGGGTGGTCGATCTGATCTTATTAGATTATTGGAGGATGATAACTTATTTATTTATTTATTTATCAAACCTGGTGAGAGGCAATGTCATCCATGAGCCGACAGATGATTTGTGAAGCCTTCAAGATCTTGCAGTCGCCAAGCAACCATTCAAAAGCATGTTTTGTGACCACATCGCCCATTCCCACAAGTGACGTGATCACTAACATTTCATAGCCAGTTGTTAATAATGCAAGGGGCATGTACTCCTCTAGCGTTGGTGTGTAGTTGGCATGGAACCATTTGGCTTCGTGAAAGTACACTCTCGCTTGCTTCTTCATCTGAGAATTACATATAAACAAGAATGTTAGGGTATCTATTTAAAAACCGGGTTGGTTGCATGCAAAGTTTATCCACGATGCTTACGGCTTCTTTTGCATAGGTGAGGCGGTACGATCTTTCCTTCGTGGCCACTTCATTCCCTACTGCATCATAGACATCGAGAAGCACCTTGTACCAAGCTTGCATATACTCTGGTAGTCCATCCATGGCATCAACATCCCACCTATATTCGAGTCCCCAAAAACATGACACACACGGCTCTTTATGAAATCATCAAATTCAGAAGTTTGAGAAAAAGAATGGATTACAGACTTCTCGATTGCTTCTGTGAGGATTACAAGTTCTTCCAACGTGCTGTAGATGTCGTACATATCATCGAGAATGGATGTTAGAGCAATCACTTTGGTGAGTATATCTCTGGCCACGGCAAACTCCGGCTCAAAATATGCTCCTGAGATCCAGAAAAACAACTCCACAATCCTGTCTCTAGCAAATGGGAACTTCCCCGCAACATCTATATCTTTCCACCACCTATGATTGAACAAATAGGAGTGAAATCGAAAGTACTTTTGCTTGACCAATTCATATAGTTTAAACTCCTTTTTCTTCTCTTGCAAAAGACTTTAAAAAACACTCTTTAGAAGGGTCAATTGAAATTAGAAGAGTAAACCTTTGGTCTAGAAGCTAATTCTAAATTATGTTGTCACACGAAGTTGATTAACCTTGTAATATTGCCGAGTTCCTTTTGGTGTTGCTCTTGCAGTAAGTTGAAATCTAATTTGGCCAAGGCAAGCAAGACTTGGTCATGTGAAGGCTCCTCTTGGTAGAGTGGAACATAATACCTTGCCTCAAGCCTTGGCAACCCCTTGCGAAGTGGCTGCCTTAGGGCACGCTGTACTTGTTTCGCAAGACTAGTGCTTACTTTGCTTTCATTGATTGATTCAAGGTGAGTAATAGCAAAAGGAAGTGCTTCTTCCAAAATAGAATCACCATGGCACCTTAAATGACAAGCTTCATATAGGCTTAGAAGTCCACGTACATCGGTGATCAGTGATTCTCTAAAGTTCCCTTCGCCATTCTTGAATTTGTTAAAAACCACTGTGCGACCAAAACCAATGTGGGGAAAAAAGATGCAGTATATTAGAAATTAGAAAGATGACATGCCTAGTCTTGTTTCTCCTAAAATTTGATTTAGCAGCAGTAAACTTCGTGGCATTAAATTTTGAAAGAAGGATCTCTTTGGGTATCTTACCGGATTGGTTAACTAAATTTAGAACATACCCGATGAGACATTATAACCTTGTTGTCGTAGTAATCGAAAGATAAGAGCGATCATGTGAAGGTCATCGCCCTTAAAATCTCCATGCACAAGTCGAGAGTAACTTTTATGGATTTGTTCTAATTGCTCGTCTATTTCACGTTTGAAATGGTAGAAAATTCCCAAGCGTTGGATTTGATCGATCAACTGCAGCACTTGTGAGGGCTTATTCACGACATTAGTCAGCATCTTTCTCACCTCTCCTTTCAATCCCTCAATCTGTTCCTCCACTCTTCCAACGTACTTGAACTCCTGCATATGTTATAGACGCTACTTTCAATAAAAGCAAGCATTATACACGTGTATTATTGGTTCATTCACATGACCATATGAGAAACTGCTAACCATGGAGTTGGTGGGAGAAGCATATACGAGGAAGTAATCGCCCCATATGCTTGGATGATAATCTGCCCGGCGGCGCTCAACCACGCGGCTTGATTCTTTGTTCGGAGAAGAAGATGGAATTGCTGAAACTGGAACCGACATATCTCCCTTTTTTTGTATGCTTCGTTGGTGGATATCAGGCCAATACACAAGATGAAGACTAAGGAGTGGCTATTTGCATCGTAGAACATCACTACTTGATGACTATTTATAGAGGGAAAATGATACAAATGATTCTTAAATTTTGTCTCAATGTGCAATGTGTTTCGAAACTTTTAATTTATTCCATTTGGTTCTTAAACTTTCGCCTAATATGCAATACGGTTCATGAACTTTTACACAGTTCAATGTGATTCCTAGAGTTTCGGTACATATTTAATTTAGTCCCTGAGTTATATAAAATATTCAATGTTGTTCTTGAACTTGAATTAATGAAATGATAAATATTGAACATTTTCATATAGTTCATGGACTAAATTGAATATACACAAAAAGTTCCGGACCACATTGAGAAAATTGAAAGTTCAGGCACAACATTGCACATTGAACTACAATTCAGGAATCGCATTGAATAAATTAAAATTTCAAAAACCACATTACACATTGAGCCAATGTTCAAAACCATTTGTGTCATTACCCCAATAGGCAAATTGTGTTCATAACCGCCTTTTTAGTTGGACTAGTTTTGAGACAACATCAATCACATTGGGCTCTGTTCATACATGCGGTCTGATGATTATCTCTTTGTAGTGAGCTGAGTATAATCATAAAGTACGTGTTTTTGACTTAAAATTTAAATTGCCTACTTGGATGGTGGTTGTTTTGCTCGAATTGAAACGATGACAAATTACCTTTCAAAATATCCAAAAAGATGTTTCATAAAAAATGAATCAATGATAAAGTACCTTTCAAATATAAATGGATTTGTTGAGTATGGGCAAGAAAGTAAATGACAAGAAATTTAAAGGTACAAAGACTAGAAGTAATCACCACTATATAAAAAAAAGGATAAATTTGCAAAGAATGATAAGTTCTATGATTGAGTGGATAGGTTTAAAAAAATGTATGACGTGGCTTTAAACCTACCATCAACGGTTACAAATGGTTATTGATTCCAAAACAAATAACTTCCTATTCCTATCTACGGTTACGAGAAATTACATTACAAAGATCCAAAAATAGAGGCACTAAGCACAACGACTCAAAAGTTACCTACATTCTTATAATGCTTACCTAAATAAGTTACATATCTGAAAATATTGCTACATGTTAGTTACATGGCGATGTCGATGATTTCATTCACAGTGAAGGTTTTCATCAATAACTGATGTTTGATGTCAATAACTTTCTTGCCAAGTCATTGATGTTCTTCTAGTTGGCCACTGTTCTTATGACTTTTGTTGTTCATCAAACTTTGTTATTATTGACTAAGTTTGTTGCTTGTTGATTATATAAAAAAATTGGTCTTTTTTAAATATCAAAAATGGTGGAGCTTGATTGGCTCTGCCACGATCTTGGATTCACTTGTGGACTCACGTCATTCCTGTAGAAATTATTCTTGCAATTTAGCGGAAAGAGTTCTACCAATACCATAGATAATCATCGAAATAGTAAGAAGCAGGACAATAAACGTTATTTCCATTTTGCATGTCATCATGCATATACTAGCGATCCACCTTTCAATGGCTTGAGTAAGTAGGTCTACATTCACGGACAAAATCTTCATGGAAAAACTGCTCCTAAATTAAGGAGGCCAATGGTCCTATCTCTTGTTAAAGGACTAACTCTATTATTCAATTCCCCGTCCTCCACACATCAAAGCATCATTCTTGTTGCAATCTGTACACGAACTACTTTGGTAAACATTATTTGGTAATGCCACAGACCAATCAAATCATGTTTGATGCGTAGAGGATTCGAAATTAAGTAGTGGAGTTTGACCCTAAGCGAGAAATAGGAGGCCAGCGGTCCCATCTCTTGATAAAGGACAAAATCTATTATTCAATTCCACGTTCTCCACACATCAAAACACGATTCTTGTTGCAATGTGCACGTGAAACTAATTTGGTAAACATCTTTTCGCAATGCTACGGACCGGCCAAATTGTGTTTGATGCGTAGAGGATTGGGAATTTAAAAATAGAGTTTGTTCCTCGGCAAGAATAGGAGCGCTAAGCGCTTTTTCCATGAAGATTTTGCCCATGATTGTTGGCAAGAGTAGTGGTGGTGTCCAATCTTCTCACGTTTTAAGAAGCAGACCTCCTTACTCGGGCTGTCAAAAGGTGGATTGCTAGTCTGCATGATGACATGCGAAAGGGAAAGAACGTTTATGGTCCTGCTTCTTGCTATTTCGATGATTTTCCGGCTCAAGTGCAAGAAGAATAAGAAGTCCCTAATCCCAATCCCCTTGGGATACAAAAAGAATAGTGTCTATAGGAATGACGTGACTTGACGAATGAATCCAAAATCGTGGCAGAGCCAATCGAGCTCCCCCGCCAACCAATTGAGTAGGCCATTCAAATTGTAAGTCGGAAACGATATTCGCCGTCCGCTTTATGACTAGATTCTGCCTGTCCCAAAGATATGTATAACAGTATCAAATTTCCTTTAAAAAAGGACCCGCGGTCTAGTTACGGAAGAGACACAATCTATTGCTTGATAAGTAATAAGTTTTATTTTTCCAAAAGAAAATAGCCATATTTAAATATACGAATATCTATTATCGTATCAAGAGTGGGATGGATAAGATCAATTATACTATGAGGAATAGTATATTTCTTTTCATATGAAATAATTTCACTGAGTGTATTATTCATTGAAATGTGATTAATTTGATCTTAATATCAATCCAAGTAATAGGGTGCTTATAAAGATATCTATAAACAACCATCAAGTAGTGTGATTAATAAATTATATCTCGAATTGAAATGCGTGTATTATACTCGATACCCACGCGCGACATTTATTTATATGTGAGAAGCACGTCTGCGAAGCGTTTAACGAGAAACGGCGCATATTCTGCATGTAATCTTTCCATGCAGATGAAGAATTATCCATCTTTTTTTTTCATGGCCAATGAGCAGCATTGATTGAAGACGAATCTTGCGTTCTTAAATTTTTTAGTCGAGGCTGCACGGTGCCAATGTTGGATGTTGAAGAAAAAGGTCACCATCCATATATTGTCTTTTCTCCCTTCATTTATTCTCTCTTTTGACTTTTGCTCCATATGCGTCGCTCTCTCTCTCTGTCTGTGAAGGAAAGCAGAAGTGAAGCTCATTTTTCTCTGCATGAATTAGTGATGATCATGGGCACACATCATTGGAAAGCGGTTTAAAGGAGACAGCAGACTTTGGAATAGTATATCAGAAGGACGATAGCGGTGAAGAGACGACGGGATATGTGGATTCAGATCATGTCGGTAACTCGAATGAACATAGATAATTAGCAAAGCACGTGTCTATGCTAGTAAGCGGTGCAATAAGTTGGAAGATGTCCTTACAAAATGATGTTATCCTAACATCAAATTAAGGTGGAAAGATGTTAAATTATATTTCGAATACCCATAGACAATACCCGATACAGACGCAGCATAAATTAATACGCCGAAAGGGGAAGCGCGTTCGCGGGCCATTTAATGAGAAAGGGCGCATATTCTGCATTTAATCTTTCCCATGCAGATGGAAGAACTATCCAGCTTTGTTTTCCTTCATGGCCAACGGGCAGCATTGATTGAAGACAAATCTTGCCTTAAATTTATTAGTTGAGGCTGCACGTGTTGGACGTTCAAGACAAAGGTTACCATCCATATGTTGTCTTTTTTCCTCTCATTTATTATCTCCTTGACTTTTTGCTCCATAGGCGTGTCTCTCTCTATCAGGGAGGGCAGAAGCGAAGCTCAACTTTCTTTGCATGCATTGATGAATAATGATGTCGTAGGCGCATGCCATCATTACTTGTCTAGGGGAGCATGACTTTGAAGATGGGAGCCATTTGCCTTGTTTCTACATGCATTCTCCTGTACAGGGGGAAAGCAAGGGATGAAGGGAAGCAAAGAGTTCGAGAGATGGGCGCTTGCCATTTGTCTTTGGAGAGATTTGCAAGTAGATCGATTCGATCAAGTTGTTAAACACTACAGATATCGAGTATATACTAGGGGTAAAAAACACTTGAGTATTTGAGTGACTGTCATAATATAATCCTTCGATTTATTAGTAGATTATTTATTGACTCTTTCCGTCCACGTAGGTTTTGACATTCGAATCGAATCATATAATTTTTTTTATGTCCTTCTATTGTTTCTCGTTGTGTTTCTCACTTCAATTTTATAGTTCTCGACTTAATTGCTAAGTTTTGATTTGCTAATTCCAACAATGATGTTTCACAATGCAAAGTGCCACTCTTAGGTCGGGGATTCGTGTATTGGTCTAATATCCAAAAATGAAACATAAAAAATGTTAGCTGAGTTCACTTCTATATGGAGGAGGCCCAATGAATTATAAGTCCAAAAAAGGCTCGAGCCCATGTGATAAGTTATATGAAAAAAATATGATTTTTCACTATCTATATAAAGTGATAGTCACAAAAGAAAATAGTAATAAGAGAAAAAGAAAAAGCAGAAAATCTGGGGTTTTGGGCAATATCTGATTTATATCAAGCTAGTGTCGAAGGTCGATTCGTAGTCTGATTTAGCTGAAATTTTGTCAGCATGTTTGTGGCGCAATTTTATCGAATCTAAATGGTTTAATTTTCATTTGAAGCTCTGTATATCAGGTTTTTTGTGAATTGATCAAAACCTGCGTTTTTGGTTAGATTTATTCTTGATATCTTATGAAATTCATGTGTATTGTTAAGAATTATGTTCTTGAGGTGTTTGCTACTATGTACCTTTAGTATTTGCTGGAGAAGAATATTGTTCACCCAATTTCGTTAATAGTGAAGAATTTCGGGTGGACTCCGGTCCCGTGGTTTTTTTTATCTCCTCACATCGAGGAGATTTTCCACGTAAAAAATCATCTTGTGTCGCATGCTTCATATTTATTTTACTCTACTATATCGATTTCTATTAGGTTTACATAAGAGGAGAGATTATTTTATTCCGCTGCGTTAATTTGATATTGTTTGAATTGTTATTGTTCTCCCATCAGAGTGGTATCAGAGCATCTGGTTATTGGTTGATTTTTCTGTCTTGTATTAAACAATGGAAACGATTACGAGTAGAATGGTTACATTGAATGGTTTGAATTATCATATTTGAAAAGGAAATATGGAAGATCTTTTATATGTGAAAGATTTTTATTTGCTTGTATTTGCCGAGGAGAAACCAGATAATAAAACTGATGCTGAATGGTCTATATTTCATCGTCAAGTGTGTGGTTATATTAGGTAGTGGGTGGATGATAATGTTTTGAACCATATTATTGAGGAAACACATGCACGCAATTTATGGGATAAGCTCGAACAGTTATATGTTCGAAAGACTGGGAATAATAAATTATTTTTGATAAAACAGATGATGGCTCTGAGATATCAAGATGTTACTCGTTTGACTGATCATTTAAATTCTTTTCAAGGAATTATAAATCAGTTGGCTGTGATGGGAATCAAGTTTGATGATGAGATACAAGCACTATGGTTGCTTGGTACTTTGCGGGACTCCTGGGAGACGTTCCAAATATCTTTGTCAATTCTGCCCCAGATGGTACAATTACTATGGATTTGGCCAAGAGCAGTATTTTGAATGAAGAGATGAGAAGGAAAACACAAGGATCGCCCTCTTCACATTCTGATGCATTGGTTGTTGAGAAAAAAGGGAAGAAGTGAGTTTCGAGGTTCAAGAAATAGAGATAAAAGTCGAGATAAAAGCATATGTAAGTATAATAAATTTGCTAATATTGAGTGTCATTATTGTCATTAGAATGGACATATTCAGAGGTTTTGTCGCTAGTTAAAAAGAGAGAAACAAAAGGAGAAAGGTAAAGAAAAGAAAAGTGAAATGACAGTGATGACAATCGTGTTGCTGCACTTAAAGAAGACTTTTTCACTATTTTTGATGGTGATATAGTGAATTTTGTATTTCATGAGACTAGTTGGGTAATTGATAGTGGTGCATCCGTTCATGCTACGTCTCGTAGGGATTTCTTTACATCAATGAATGCACCACTATCAATTGTGCATCTGTGAAGATGAGAAACAATTGACTAGCTCAAGTTGTAGGCATCGATGATGTGTGCCTAGAAACCAACAATGACACAAGATTAGTATTGAATAATGTTAAACATATACTTGATATCCGCTTGAATTTGATTTCTACAGGCAAGTTGGATGATGAGGGGTATTGCAACACCTTTAGTAATGGTCAATGGAAGCTCGCCAAAGGTTCTCTTGTTGTGGCTAGAGGTGAAAAATATTCTTCGTTGTACATTATGCAGGCAAAGTTGTCCACAGACAAAATCAACACAGTAGACAACAAAGATGCATATGAATTATGGCATAAGAGGCTTAGTCACATCAGTAAAAAGGGTTTGTTAATATTGGTCAAGAAGAAGCTCTTTTCAGGATTGAAAAGTTCAGTACTAAAGAAGTGTGCTAATTGTTTAGCAGGAAAACATAACAGAGTTGCATTTAAAAGCTCTTTGCCTTCAAAAAAGTCAGATATACTGGATTTAGTGCATTCTGATGTTTACGGTCCTCTAAAAACAAAATCACTTTGTGGCTCTCTTTATTTTGTTACATTCGTAGATGATTTTTCAAGGAAAGTTTGGATTCATACCTTGAAAACTAAAGATCAAGTGTTATATGCTTTTAAGCAATTTCAGGCTTCAGTTGAGAGACAGACTGGAAAGAAATTGAAATGCATCAGAACTGATAATATGAGAGAGTATATTGGACCTTTTGATCAATATTATAGACAACAAGGTATTCGACATCAAAAGACACATTCCAAGACGCATCAGTTAAATGGCTTAGCTGAGAGAATGAACAGAACATTGGTTGAAAGGGTAAGATGCTTACTTTCACAGTCAAAGCTACCTGGATCCTTTTAGGATGAGGTTTTAAGTACAGTTATGCATGTATTAAATCTTACTCCATGCGTTCCTTTAGGGTTTGATGTTCCTAATAGAGTTTGGACAGACAAAGATGTTTCTTATGATTATTTGCATGTCTTTGGGTGCAAAACATTTATGCATATTCTCAAAGATGAGAGGTCTAAACTTGATGTGAAAACATGACGGTGCATATTTATTGTTTATGGACAGGATATGTTTGGTTACATATTTTATGATCCGGTTGAAAAGAAAATTGTAAGAAGCAGAGACGTTGTGTTTATGGAAAATCAAACAATAGAGGATATTAAGAAAGTAGATATGATTTCAGCACCACAGGTTAATGATAATCTGGTTGATTTGGATCCAGTTCCTCTTACAAATATTCCTACACAGGTTGATGAAGAGTAGTAGGAAGTCAATGTTTCAAATAACGCACATGTTCCTGAACATGTTGAAATACTATTCTTGAACCAGAGGCTCAATTAGATGTTCCACTGATGTTCCAATCTGGAGATCTGTTAGAGACTGACGACCTTTTACTAGGTATTCTGAAGATGAGTATGTATTATTGATTGATGCAAGTGAACCGGAGTACTATGCAGAAGCAATAAAAGATGAGTACAAAAGTAGTCACTTTATGATAATTATACTTTAAAGAACAAGTGGGTATATAGGTTGAGATGAACATACTTCACAATAACAGTACAAAGCTAGATTGGTTATTAAAGGATTCAGTCAGAGAAAGGGTATTGATTTTGATGATATATTTTCTTCGGTAGTGAAAATGTCTTTTATTCGTATGGTATTAGGCTTGATAGCTACCCTAGATTTGGAAATTGAGCAAATGGATGTCAAAACAGCCTTCCTACATGGTGACTTGGAGGAAGAGATATATATAGAATAACTTGAGGGTTTTAAAGTGAAAGGAAAAGATGATTATGTGTGCAAATTGAAAAAAAGTCTCTATGGCTTAAAACAAGCACCGAGGCAGTGATACAAAAAGCTTGCGTCAATTATGACAGAACATGGCTATAAGAAGGCTTCATTGGATAATTGTGTGTTTGTCCAAATTTTTTTTAATGATGACTTTATTATTCTCTTATTTTATGTTGATGATATGCTGATTGTTGGTAGGAATGCTTCAAGAATTGAGTTATTGAAGAAACAGTTGAGCAAGTCTTTTGTCATGAAAGACTTGGGCTCAGCGAAGCAGATTCTTGGCATTAGAATTACACGAACAGAGATGCTAAGAAGTTGTTTTTGTTGCAAGAGAAATATATTGAGAAGATCATTTAGAAATTTTACACGGATAAGGCTAAAGTGGTTAGTACTCCTCTTGCTGCCTACTTTAAGTTAAATACGAAGCAAAGTTCTACGACTGATAAAGAGAAAAAAGATATGAAAAGTGTTTCATATGCCTCAGCTGTAGGAAGCTTAATGTATGTAATGATATGTACATGCCTAGACTTGGTGCACGCAGTTGGCGTTGTTAGTCGTTATTTGTCAAATCCAGGCAGAGAGCACTGGAATGTAGTGAAGTGGATTATGAGATATCTTCGGGGAACTTCAAATTTGAAACTCAATTTTGGGATCGTGAAACTTGAGTTAGTTGGATACACAGATTCCGACTTGGTAGGAGATATTGATACTCGTAAATCTACTTCTGGTTATTTGATTTCTTTTGCAGGTGAAGCTGTGTCATGAAAGTCAAGATTGCAGAAGTGTGTTGCACTTTCTACAATCGAAGATGAATTTATTGCAGCGACTGAAGCTAGTAAAGAGATGTTATGGATGAAGAAATTCTTAGAAGAACTTGGGTTCAAGCAAAAGAGGTATGTGTTATTTTATGATAATCAAAGTGCAATTCATCTTGGTAAGAATTCATCTTTTCATTCTAGATCGAAACATATTGATGTTAGATATCATTGGATAAGGGATGTTCTAAATGAAAAGTTATTGGAACTTGAGAAAATTCATACGGATCATAATGACTCTGATATGATGACGAAGACTCTACTAAGAGAAAAACTTGAACATTGTCAATTGATAGCAGGGATGGTGAATCCTTCCACATTATTGTGAGGGAGATATTTGTTAGCTGGATTCACTCCTATGTGGAGGAGGCTTAATGAGTTTTAAGCCCAAAAAGGGCTTGAGCTCATATGATAAGTTATATGAGGAAATATGTTTCTCACTATCTATATAAAGTGATAGTTGCAAAAGGAAATAGTATCAAGAAAAAAAAAAAAGAAAACAGAAAATCTAGGGTTTGGGGCAATATCTAATTTACATTAAGCTGGCGTCGGAGGTCGATTCGTGGTTCGATTGAGCTGAAATTTTGTCAGCATATTCGTGGTGCAATTTTATCAATTCTGAACGGTTTGATTTTTGTTTGAAGCTCCTTACATCAGGTTTTTTATGGATTGATCAAAACCTACGTTTTTTTGTCAAATTTATCCTTGATCTCTTGTGAAATTCATGTGTATTGCCAATAATTATGTTCTTGAGGTGTTTGCTGCTATGTATCTCTAGTATTTGCTAGAGAAGAACATTGTTCACCCAATTTCGTTGATAGTGAAGAATTTCGGGTGGACTCTGGTCCCGTAATTTTTTTTTTATCTCCTCACATCGAGAAGGTTTTCCACATAAAAAATCGTCTTGTGTTCGCGTGCTTGGTATTTATTTTATTTTACTATATCGATTCATATTAGGTTTACACAAGAGGGGAGATTATTTTATTCCGTTGCGTTGATTTGATATTGTTCGAATTGTTACTGTTCTCCAAAAAAAAGGGGAAAATATGTCGATCCAGGTTTTAGAAATTCCATCTTCTTCTCTGAATAAAGGAACAAGCCACGTGGTTGAACAACGACCGATGGATTTTCATTCGAGCATTTGGGGTGAATACTATTGAAGTAATAAATCAAATGGAAAACTATTAGCACAGTTATAGCGTGAAGTTTTCAAGTTAGCGTGAAGATAACTTATCCTTCGACCCAAAAAAAAAAAAAAATGAAGATAACTTATCCAGCAGAGTATTATCAATCAAATCATGTCATTTAGAGATTTTTCCATGATTTGCTTTTATTCAGTTTTCATGCATAAAGGATTGCTATTTTAATGTTTACATTCTATCATGATTATAAATGTCTCTATTTCTTCAATATCCCTGTTTAATGTCTCCCTATTTATATTGAAAAAAAATTAAGGAAATTAGTGTGCTATAACAATTCCATCCTCCGTTTATCTTTATTGTGTGTCAGAATCATGAAAGGGCACATTAATTTTTCTTGTTAAAAAAAAATAATCATGCTTGTCTCCTTGAAAATATCAAGGATGCGGAGTGATTGCCTTACAAAATCTTGGCCCAAAAAGAAAGAAATGAGAAGGGAAGATTAATCAATTTAGTCTCTCAAATAAAAGCCTGGCTAATATCTGCATTTCCCATGTAAATTTCCAAACCATAATCAAGGGCATTTTCACCCAAAAGCTTATATACATATCTTTTTCTTTCTCCTTTTCTCTCTTCATCTTCCTCTCCCATCTTCCTCCTGGAAAACTCTCCGATACTTTTTTGTAAGAAATAAAAGAATGTTGTTGGGGGACTGGAATCTCTAGTTCTCACGATCGAGTTCTCGGCCTATGCAAGTGGTGTGTGGTGATGGTGATGCTCGAGATGGTCTAGTCGTCGTCCTTCCTCAACTGATCCACATCGGCCATGAGCTCATCCAAGTGCCTTTGCTTCTGCATCCGCAACTGCCCAGCCGATTCGTGGCTGGACTTCATCCTCTCCTCTTCCTCTAGATACATAACAACACATCTTCAGAGCCTGAGCTATGAATCTGAGTGGTGTCAATGTTGGTTTTTCTCAAGGAGGAATTGGAATTCCCGCTCAAAAAAGCCATAGTAATAGTCGAGCACCTTAACCCTTAACTCTCAAAACACCAAATTAGAAAAAAGATAAAAGAATACCAATTAATACTATTTCTAGTTTCGATAATATTTCAAGATCTGAGTCGACTAGTAGTGAAAAACACATAGGACCCAGGTCCTCATGATATTTAGCTAATTCAGAGGCATGCTAGTAACCTTCATCCTGGTGAAGGTTATTGATGTTTGATGTTGATAACTTTCTTGGTGAATCGCCAATGTTCTTAAAGTTGTCAATTATTTTTGTAATTTATGGGGAAAATTTTTCAAGAAGTCCTAAATTATTGCACTTTTGCCAATTCAGTCATAAAATTTTCAATTTTGCCAATTAAGTCTTAAATTTTTTCACTTCTTGTAAGTTCAGTCCATTCAGCCAATTTTGGCATGGATTTATTGATGTGGACGCCAATTGTCCTATGTAACATAGCCAGTAATAACGTGGGCAAAACTTATTAATATTTAAATATTTTTCAATTTTTTAAAAACATTTATTTTTATTTTTATTTTTATCTTTTTTCATTCTTCTTCCTTTGGCCGGTTGCCTAGCCTCTAGTGATTGGCTAGAGGCCTCACCGGGATATGGCAAGGGGTGACCTCGCCAGATCCCAATGAGGGCGAACTTGTGTGAGGTCGGTGAGGAATCCGGTGAGGGCAAGCCTCACCTAAGGCCCATGAGATCATCCTTTGCCAGATCTCAACGAGGGCGAACTCACATGAGGCTTATGAGGCGGACCCTTACTAGTCATAGCCTCCAGTGATTGGCCAAAGGAAAAAGAGACAAAAAAAAAACATGTTAAAAAATACGAAAAAACATTTAAAAAATAATAAATTTTGTTCACATCATCGTCGACTGTACCATATACAATGGCTGGCGTCTATGTCAATGAATTCCGGCCAAATTTGGCCGAACGGACTTAATTGGCAAGAAGTGAAAAATGTTAGGATTTAATTTGCAAAAATTAAAATGTTTATGATTGAATTCACAAAAGTACATAGGTGTCAGAAATGGAAGAGTAGGCCAAGCATAAGAGAAAGCTCAAGGTTTCTGTGTTTCTGTATATATGATTTACATTGTATGAGGCCCTATTTATAGTAGATTTAAATGTCTAACTAAGGAAAATAAAAAGAAATATTCGTCAAATCAAATTCAATCACAAATTGACATAATTAAATAATCGCAATCTCCTGTAATCTTGGATTGATTAATTACAATCTTCAGCTCGATCTTCGCATATCTCCAATACTCCCCCTCAAGCTGACGGTTGGTATATGTCTAAGATGCCAAGCCTGCTTAGTAGATATGCGTGTTGTCTTTGACATAATGGTTTGGTAAAAATATCAGCAGGCTATTCCATAGTTCCAATTCCATTTGTCTTGATTACCCCTTCTTGGATTTTGTCTCGAGTATGGTGATAGTCAACTTCAATGTATTTCGTTCTTTCATGAAAGATGGGATTTGCTGCAAATTTGAGTGCTGCGTCATTGTCGCAATATAGGTTTGTTGGCCTTTTGACTTGTATCCTAGGATCTGAAAGTAAGCCTCGTATTCAAACTATTTCACAAACTGTTTTGGCCATAGCTCTGTACTCGGCTTTAGTAGATGAAAGAGATACAGTGGATTGCTTCTTCGTTTTCCACACAAGTAACGACTTTCCCAGCTTGATGCAAAAACCACTGACTGATCTCCGACTCATAGGACATGTGGCATAATTTGTGTCACAATAGGCTGCCATTTCGAGATTGCAATCTTGTGAAAGGAGTAATCTAAGGCATGGACGTTTCTTCAAATACTTTATAACCTTCAATGCTGCATTCATGTGAGACTCCTTCGGGCTATGCATGAATTAACTAAGTGTCTAGACTACATAACATATGTTCGGCCTAGTCATAGTAAAATATATAAGTTTCCCTTATAAGCCTTTGATATGGGTATGGATCTTTAAGTGGAGGATCATCAATCTTAGACAATGATCCAGCATCATAGTCAATAGTAGTCAGCTTGATGTTCTGATCGATAGGGATGACAACTAGTTTACATCCTGATAAGCCTGCTTCTGATATGATCTCTAATACAAATTTCCGTTGACTAAGAGCATTTCCTAGCTCTGATCGAGCAATCCTAATGCCAAGGAAATACTTGGGAGATCCCAAATCTTTAATATGGAAGCTAGAATGCAAGTGTTCCTTAAGTCTCTTGATGCCTAATTCATCATTTCCCATAATAAGTATGTCATCAACATATATCATCAGGTAGATTGAAGACGTACCTTTAGTCCAAGAGAATATGGCATAATCATGCTTGGATTGCTCGAAACCAATGGCTGTAAGGGCTGAGGTGAATTTTGCATACCACTGACAAGAAGCTTACTTGAGTCTATAAAGGGACTTATTGTGGCACCTCGAACCCTTCGTAGGTCGCCACAAGCGCCAATGTTACACCTTATTACCTTTCATCTTAAAAGAGGCGTCGCAATTAGTAGACACACATTTTACTTTTTTATAAAAACGGTCCCAGTGCGACTCATCAGCGGAAGCAAAGTAAAACATCACCATCTCTCCTCCTACCAATCATGATACAAATACACACCACTAATCACCATGATTTTATAGATAAGCCACGACACTTTATATATATATATATATATATATATATATATATATATATATATTTTCAAGATGGGACTTTCTTTGGGTCGGTACATCAAAAAGGAAAAGCCGGGACTCGGCCATGTCCGGCCTAAAACCCTAAAAAGAACCCTCGACCCTCTACAACTCGCGTGCACAATCCCCATCATCAATGTTGGCTAACGATCCCAAAAAGTCCAGCTCCTACTTGTCACGCACGGCCCTTACACCCATCCCGGTGCATCAAGCGGTGGCGGTGGCGGCATTCCACGCATCACTCCGTCGCATCAAACATGGACAAATGAATCCAATAACCACTCATAATGCGAATATCATGCAAGTCATACATGCATTCGAAGGCATTACATAACCAGGAAGTGGCATGCTACTAATCTGAAAGTCCCCAAAAGGGGTGAGTACAACCACTCAGCAGGTAAATGAATCCAATAACCATATCATCATGCATCATACATGCATTGCACGGGCATTACTTACCTTGAAGCCATGCGTATATCATCATGCATCATCACCACAATCATAACACATACATGTGTATCATTATGTCATACTCATATCATCGTTATCATGACATTATTTTATCATACACATATCATCATCATCATATACATGACACCATCATACCATACACATGTCATCATCATCATGGCATCATCTTATCACACATGTCATCATCATCATGACATCATCATATCACACATGTCATCATCATCATGATATGTCATCATACCATATCATATATCATCATCATATCATGTCATATATCATCATCATCATGCATGTCATCATGCCATATCATATCATGCATGGTTCAATTTCCACTTTTAGCTTTCAATTTGATCACCACATCATCCTTTCTCGGATCATCAATTTCATCTCATATTTTACACTCGCATCCCATGCGAGAAAGAAAAACCTCCGGCATTCAGCCATTCCAGGCCACCGGGCATCCGGCCCCCCACATTCCGGGCATCTCGCATCCTAACTGGCATCACGAGGCATTCCCCTCGGGCAAAGACCTCCGACAGGGCTTCCGGCATTTACACTCTCTGGCTGGGCATCCCGCACCCCAATCCTGGCATCGCGAGGCATTCCCCTCGGGCCAAGACCTCCGACAGGGCTTCCGGCCCCCCACATTCCGGGCATCTTGAATCTCCCAGGGCCATCCGGCAATGTATCTCTATACATTCCGGGCATCATCATCCGCCACAACAATCTCCTCATTTAACATTATCCATGTTCACTAATTTCGGTCTTAATTTAGTATAGCATATGATGAAATGGCAACCAAAAATCATGTTCAACATTGAATTCACACATGCATCTCAATGCATACATCAAGACCTCATCACACATTTTACATGGTGCAATTATTTATAAAATAAAATTCATGGAATTTATGCCAATTAAAACAATCCATTTATCATGCCCTTTTTACATTTATTTAAATTCCAACTTGTGCCATTTTTCAAAAATATTAAATTTAATTATTTATATAATTTCAAAAATCATAAAATTGAGGCAAGTAATAAATAATACAATAGGATAATAACTTCATGCAAAATACACGGCCAATGAGAATTCCACACAAATTCATAATTCACACAAAATAGCATGAAATTTTCGGATGAAACCAGAATGCGCAGTCTCCGAAGAAATTCGTTAAAATATCCATACGACCTCCAAAAATTACGAAATTTTACCAAGTTATAGCCAAGACATTTACGTACATTTTTCATGCAGACTTCTAAGTCATATTTTTTTCTAGATTATTTTCTACAGTCACACGAAGCTTCTGGATCCAACACCGAATCGTCCAGTACATGCTTCTCTGAAATACTGAGTTTTCACCTACCTGTTCTTCTTCGTTTCCTCTGAAATTTAGATATGTTCTAAATCAAGATGTTCTCTACAAGTTTCATGAAGAGATCTAAGTCAAATAACCAGAGTATAGTCGTCATTTAGGTCCATGAAATCTCGGGTGTCCTGTAATACATCTCCAGAATTACCGTCTTCGAGATCTAGTCGATTTATGAGGTTATACTTATTCGTTTTGCTTCAAATTTGAGTATGTTGTAGTTTAAGATGTCCCCTACAACTTTCATGAAGAAATCAAAGAGAGATTCTCAGCACAAATCAACATGCAACCACAAATCCATCAAGATGTCAGTGAAACTGTTCCAGATCTGAGGTGTCCGTAGAATGAGAGTTTAACCCCTTAAATCTCCATAATTTTCCACCAAATTTTAGTATGTTGTATTTTAAGATGTTACCTACAACTTTCATGAAGGGATCGAAACCAAAATCGAACTCTAAACATGCATGCAAGCTCACACAACATTCTGACTCAAACTGTTCAAGCGAAAACAGCAACACCACTCAAGAACAAGCCATCCAAGCTTCGGTTTTCCTCTCCTAATCACCCAAAACTCGACATACATGTAGCACACACACATGCAAGAGCAGCAAAGGACCCCAACTTGCCTCTAGACCGGATGGATGACAGCACACGGTGGCGAACACGGCGGCGACTCCTCGGCTTCTCCTCCCTCTCGGCCACTCTTCCTCTCTCTCGCACGATCTCTCTCTCCTCTCTCTTTGGGCGAATGGCTAACCGGCCATTCTCTCTCCTCTCTTCCCTTTTTATTCCCCCCTAAACCTCATCATTAGTAATCATCACATGCCACTTAAATGGACCAATGCATGGAGGCTCTTCTTGCCACTTGGCAAGACCCATGTATGGGCCGGCCACCTTCTTCTTGGGCCTCAATGGGCCGGCGACAGCCCTTCCGTGGGCCTCCATTTGGGCCGACCAACTTGGCCCATCAAGGCTTTGGCCAATGAGCCTAAGGCCCATCCTAATAAAAATTTAAATTTTTCCTTTTTATAATTTCTTCTATAAATTTTAAATTCCACATGGCCAAAGTCTTGTGACATTTTTATTTAATTCATAAAGTGCATGGCCAAGCATAAATTATCACTATTAATCTACAATATTTAAAATCTCATGATCATAAGCACAGATCACTTAAATCTTAAAAAAAGACTAATGGCTAAAGCATAAACCATAGGTAGTTTCATTACCTAATTAGAGGCTTTAACACACCTTATAATTTGACTTTGAATTTTGGGATGCCACACTTATGGAGACGACACACTCCAAACTCCTCCTGTCGTCGTAGTCCCGGTGGAAGATCCATATATATATATTTCTTCATCAAGATCGCCATGAAGAAAAGCATTGTGGACATCCATTTGATGTAGTTCCTAGTCCTAGAAAGTAGCAACAGAAAGAAAGGAACGGACAGTGACATCTTTGGCAACTGGAGAGAATGTTTCATAGTATTCAAAACCTTCACGTTGCGTAAAGCCCTTTGCCACTAAGCGAACCTTATAGCATTCCATTGAACTATCAGCCTTATACTTGATCTTGTATACCCACTCGTAGCCAATTGGTTTACGATCAACAGGTAGTGGTACTATATCCCATGTGTGATTCTCTTCCAAGGCATGTAACTCAGCTTCCATAGCCTTTCGCCAGTATGGATCATGAACGGCCACATCATAAGATGACGGTTCCATTTCTTCGGAGATACGACTAATGTAGCACATATGTTCCGCAGATAGACAATCAAACGAGACATAAGATGAGATAAGGTATGGAATACCTGATGAGTTGAGGGACGCACAAACATAATCCTTTGTCCAAGTTGGGGGACGAGTGGTTCATCCTGACCGTCTTGGAGGAATATGATTAGATGTTGGAAATAATTCTTCAGAAATAGACTGAGGAGATAATTGTTTTGAATTAGCTGTCTATTCATTCAATACTGTAGAGTCTGGAGTTGAGTATTCTGAGACAGGTAAAGATGCTGCATTTGTTTCGATCACGGGAGAAGAAGTTGGAACACATATATAGTGTGGACTGAGTAGTAAATCTTCCTCAAATAGAAAATTTCTGTTTTGCTAATTTGAGCTTGAAGATTCATTGGAAGATACTTCATCCTGAAAAGGGAACACATCCTCATGGAAAACCACATCTCTACTTACAAAGAAATCACCTGTTGATGGCTCAAAAACATGGTATGCCTTCTGGAAGGTTGGATAACCTATAAAAATACATCGTCTGGCTCGGGGACTCATCTTGTCATGAGGACCCAGAGCAGCAGCATAACATAAGCAGCTAAGAACTCTCAAATGATCTACTTCAAGCTTCTTTCCAAATAAAATCTCAAACGAGTTATGTCCATTGAGAACCCTAGTTTGCATGCAATTGATCAGGTAGGCTGCCGCGGCCATACAATCTCCCTAGAAAGTTTCAGGAATGAAAGTTTGAATTTTAAGTGCACGTGTTACTTCTAGAAGATGGCGGTGTTTCCGCTCAACAACCCCATTCTGTTGAGGTGTATAAGTGCACGTACTTTCATGTAGAATTCCATGCGAGGAAAATAAGGATTGACAATCATGACTAGAGAATTCTTTCCCATTATTTGTTCGAATGCGTTGAACAGATTTTCCAAATTGATTTTTTGTTAGAGTGAGAAAATCTTTCAAATGAGAAAGAGCTTGACTTGTTGACTGCGTAAGGAAGACCCATGTAGCACGAGAATGATCATCAACAATAGTGAGAAAAAAACGAGACCCATCACGATGTGGTGTATGATAGGGTCCCCAGATGTTTACATGAATTAAAGAGAAATTTTCTATAGTATGGGACTTGCTTGTGGAAAAAGGGGCACGTGATTGCTTTGCGAGAGGACAGATATCACATTTAGGATGTGGAAAGAAAGCACTGTGACCAAAACGTCGATGAGAAATGATAGCTTTATCATTGGTAGCAACGTTACACAATGATTCCTTATTCACAGAAAAACATGATAAATCAATATTTTTTGGAAAATTTGTCCAAAAATACAACTCTTGTAAAAGACTACCCAAGCCTATCAGTTTGCCAGTTGAAAGGGCTTGAAAAAAATAGGTGTCAGAATTGAAGAGGATTTGGCATGAATTATCCTCATAGGCTTTTGACACTGAGATAAGATTGAATTCAAATTAAGGAATATAAAGCACATTCTTAAGAGTGATGGAAGAGCTAAGATGTATTGTCCCTATTTTCGTGACATTTGTGGTATTCCCATTTGGAAGTTTCACAGTGACTAGGAAAATATATGTATGAGTATGAGAAAAGAAACTCTCGTCACAGATAATATGGTCACTAGCACCTAAATCAACAATCCATGCATCATGAGAAATAGAGCTTAGGAAAAATGAGGTACCTGAGAAGCCTGATCTTTTTTGGGAAATTTCCAGCTGTTTCAGGGCCTTCATTATTTGCTGATACTGATTTTGTTTAATGGACTGGTTGATATTGTGCCTAGTGACTTGATTAATTGAAGATTCATTCTTTCCTTTATCCTCAGGTTTACCGTGTAATTTCCAACAGGTCTCCATCGTGTGATGAGGTTGTTTGCAATAGCTGTAATACAATTTGTCTTTTCCTCTAATATTTTCTTTTAGGCTTGGTGCGAAATTTCTTGGACCGTAGGATCCTTTAAAGGAGCCATTGGATTCAACTAAGGCATTAGCCGAATAATGACCGTCAAATTTAAAGAATTGATCTGGGTCGTCTATTCGGAAATTAGGGTTTCCTCCCTCTCCCTTCTTTCTTTCATTCGCGCGAGAGAAGCTCTTTCCATGGAAACCGAAAAGCTGCTCTGCTGGACAGGGGACATACGAGGAGTTGCCAGTCAGCATGAGGCCAGATCCAAGAACGATGAACGCCGGTGAGGGGTTCCTGATCGTCGACGGGTCAGATGCGAGAGCAGCGAATGCCACTCCTTCTTCGGTTTGCGCGAGTCCAGTCACCGCCATCCTCTGGCTTTCTTCTTGGACCGCCAACTGGTAGATCCACCGGAGCAATGGTGGCGGCTCTATCGCAAGCACTTGCGATTTGAAATGTGAGTAATTTTCATTTAAAATCAACAAAAATTGAGTCGATTTTTCTCTGTCTTATATAGCCCTGTACTGTTTTAGGGTTTCCTCCGGTCCCTCGAGTCTCTCCTCAGCAACCTCTAGTTCATTCCAAAGGGCAAAGAGCCGGTTGAAACATGTTGTGACGGACTGATTTCCATGTTTCAGGTCAGACACGGCTTGAGTGAGCGAGAAGAGCTTGGCTCAATCAAGCTTGCCGTACATCTCATAGATCACGTCCCAAATCTTAACATCTCATAGATCACGTCCCAAATCTTCTTTGAGTCTTCGGTTGGTGGAAGTTCGACGGCCACCTCAAGAGCCAAGCAGTTGCCAATCCATGTCCGCACGAGCTGATTGCACCCGCGCCAATACCATTGCGAGCGTTTGTCGGTCGGGAAGGGCACGCTACCGTCGATGAAGCCTTCTTTCTCCTTGGTCACCAGAGCCCACCGGAGATCTCGAGCCCAGGTAGTGTAGTTTTCAGGTCTAGTAAGCTGCAAGGAAATGAGCCGTAGCTTGGGACTGTTGCCCGGCGACATGTAGAACGGGTCGCCGGGTTCTGGCCGGCCGCCGTTGGCTGGAAAGATGAACGGTAGGTACCCGGGTCCTGCATTTGAGTAGGGATTCCCTCCCTAACTTGTCGTAGATGTTTTGGGTCCCGGGCCTATGCTCATCGGGCCTGTGCCTATTGGGCCTGTGCCAGAGCTTGAAAGGCCTTCTCCAGATGTTTTGTATGGAACCCATGATTGAGCTGGCCCAATTCCCCACGGGCCCTGAAAGGGAAACCACGGGACTGGTGGCCATTGGGTTGGGACGGAAACATTTGCTAGAGCAAGTGTCGGGTTGGCAGTATGTTGAGCTATCGAATGGACATCCTTAAATGGGTCGACTAAGCCTAGATTTCTACTTTGAGGTGAGTTTGGACTTTCCTCAATTGAAATTTCTCCTTGAGTATTCTTGGCCATGACGAATTCCTCTGCTTCTTTGTAGAAACTAATTTGTAAGAAAGGAATAGAGGCAATTTGAAGAATTTTGCGGAAGCTAGGTTGAAAGGTATGGCTTTGATACCATGTCAGAAATGGAAGAGAAGGCCAAGCATGAGAGAAAGCTCAAGGTTTCTGTATTTTTGTATATATGATTTACATTGTATGAGGCCCTATTTATAGTACATTAATTGTCTAACTAAGGAAAAGAAAAAGAAATATTCATCAAATCAAATCCAATCACAGATTGACATAATTAAATAATCACAATCTCCTGTAATTTTGGATTGATTGATTACAATCTTTAGCTCAATCTTCGCATATCTCTAACAATAGGTTTATGATTTTTTGGACAATTTTCTCATAATTTATGTTATTGACCAAACTCTTCTATTATCAACTATGTTGATTGCTTATCGATTATACCCAAGAGTTGGTAATTTTATGGAGTCAACAGTGGTGGAGCTCGATTGGCTCTATCACAATATTGGATTCGTTCATCGAGTCATGTCATTCCTATAAACACTTTTCTTATTGAATTAAAAGTTGGTCAGGATCAGGAACTTCTTATTGCAATTTAGGGCGCGCATGACGACGACCATTATGTTCCAGAAATAGTTTCTGGTACAGAAATAGATTTTTCAATTTATATTTTTAGAAGAGTTTTTAAGCAAAAATAATCATTTGATAACGACACAAAATTTCTACTCTAAAAATAGAAATTCATTTGATAATGACACAAAATTTTTTCCTTTCAGACGGTGGCGGTGACGACCGATAACCTTTAATATAAAAAAATGATTTAGTAATAAAAAAATAATGAATAAAATAAAATAAAATAAATCATAAAAATATCATTTTATTTTAAAATAAAAATATAAAAAAAATTTATTTTAATTATTCTATTTTATTTTATTTTATTTTAAGAATAAATTTATTTTAAATTGAATAAAAATAAAAAATAAAAATAATTTTATTTGGCAAAACACTCAAGGCAAATAATAATAAATTTATTTTTAATAAAAATAATTTACTTTTATTTATCATAAATAAATTATTTTAAATAAATTTAATAAATTTGTTTTTAATAAAATAAAAATAAAATGATAAATAAAAATAATTTATTTATTTTAATAAATTTATTTTTATTTTTAAATGAATAAAATGAATATATTTATTTTTATTTATTTTTATTTTTAATAAAATGAGGAGAGGCGGAGGAAGAGGAGAAGGCAAAGACGTAGAGGAGATAAGGGAGGACTCACCGAAATTAGGGTTTAGTGAGAGAAATCATTTTTGATTTCTCTTCCAGAAATCAGAAGTAGAAAATTTTAGCTTCTGATTTCTCTTCCAAACCTATTTCTGGATTCGCGGTTAATTTCAATTCGATGTGATTTTAGCACGTCCCAATCTACCAGGAAGCTTTTAGGAATTTTTTAATGCAATTGACTCGTGGTCGATTATTTTCGAGCCACAATGTATATCTTCGACACACTGGCGACTCTTGATTATCGTGAAATCTCGAGATTTCAAATATAGACACAAGGTATAAAAACGACAGAAAAACCGGTCTAGTGCTGTTTGACAAAAATTGTGCAATTAGGTGGAATCACTCACGTACTAATCACATATCTCTATCGAATCGACCTATCTCCGGTCTCTGATCCATTTTGATGGTGCCGTAATGACCATTGCAGATTAGTACGGTCGAGTAGTCGATTTATGGTCGAATTCTCATGTCTATTGTATTTAGATTTCTTAACGGCTTTACCTAATAGGCTAGTTTACTCGTGAGTGGCCAACTTAGAGAAAAAGGCTATAGACACGTCGATGAAAAGTCCATTTCATCTCATCGAAATCAGACTCGAAAATCAAGATGTCATAGATACTCCTATTGCAAAATGTGAATGATTGAGCCATAGACTGTGTTTAAAGACTCCATAAGAAAATGAACAAATGAAACACGTTCCTTATGCTAATGCTATGGGATGCTTGATGTGCGCTATGATGTGTACAAGACCTAACATATGTTTTTGTAGTGGGAATGGTGACTAGATACTAATTCAATCCAGGTCAAGTACTTTGGAAGTCCGTTAAAATAATACTGAGGTATCTAAAGGGAACTGCTGATTACAAGCTATGTTACTAAGGAAAGGATCTACAACTTGAAGGCTATTCAGATGCTGATTGGGGAGGAGATTTAGATGAAAGAAAATACACATCTGGTTTTGTTTTCTTACTGAATAATGGCACCATATCTTGGAGCAATAAAAAGCAAACGTGCATAGCCTTGTCCATGATGAAAGCTGAATTCGTGGCATTATCAGTAGCAGTACAAGAAGGTATTTGGCTTAAGAGATTTTTGGATCATTTATGTGTTATTAAGTATGATGCAAATCCATTATTGATTAACTGTGATAGCCAAGTAGCTATAGCATACACCAAAGACCTAAAATATCATGGCAAGACCAAACATATGGATACCGAGTATAATTTTGTCAATGATATGGTTGCACCAAAAGATGTGAACTTACAGTACATATCTACGCATAGAATGGTAGCAGATCCTATGACAAAGCCAATATCTAGAGATGTGTTTTGTGGTCACGTGAAATCTCTAGGATTGCGTAGAGGCTGATATACTGAATATTGTAATTTCCCCGAAGTGTTCACATTTCATGAATTTGTGTTTTTTCATCATTAATGTCTATGAATCTTTGTTTGACGTTTATACATCTTAATGCTCAGTGCATTATATAAAGTTGAGAAAGTATGTTGGACAGATGAAAGATAAGTCCACTCACACGGGTAATTGCATTTATTTATAGTGTGATAAATAAAAATGAGACGGTTTTTAAGCTTATTATCTATGTAATAATCGAGAGCTCAAGCTTAAAATATATATGTCGCCTCAACTAAGTGTTAAGATGATGACTTAATATTTACTATGTCCGAAAGTAAAATAACCTACATATTTTACTTTATCTGTTTATGATGACAGATGTGAGTTCTGATGAATTCTATGAATGAGTAGATATGTGAACTCAAGTTAGACATTATGTATATCTGAACTATCATCTGTATGGTATTAAAGATATAGACATATGCTCAATGGGAAATGAGTTAAATACCGTAATATGTATTTCATACTACGTATGCATAAATCAACCAATAAGAGTGGCAAATGTTTAATCTCAACTTTTATGCCGTGTGAGACTCTTGAGAAAAAGAGTTCCTCAATTTAGTGCCCTCATGACTCTTACTTATTCTCAAAATTTCTATTCAGTGTTTGCTATCTTAGGATGTTGCCAATGATCATGAATTGATTCGATCTGATGGGACATTTCTAGAAAAGCAAGCTAAACGAAATTGAGAGTTTTGAAGGAAAGAGGAATATCGAATATGAAGAATCACATTTTAAGTTTTGTATTCATTGGTTAACCAATTATGACTGTCTTTGGGATAATCGTAATTGTAAATACAATATATCACTACCTTACCAAAAAAAAAATCCAATATATCACTATTTAAAAAGAGATCAAGAGAGATATAAATGTGATTATTGATCTAGGATACTGCATACTAAATCTACTCAAAGTGTGATGCCTATTATGAGTTGCTATATATTCTTAATAGATGTATAGCAACGAGCTCTCAAAGTATGTTGGTCGCACGGATTATTCACCGGTATAAATGTTGCAGAGAGGTAAAGAGGATCTTGTTCGGCCCACCATGTACAAGTGGGAGATGATGGTTTTTATTCATGTGTTGATGGGCCTAAGTGGGCCCATCTGCCCATGTTGGGCCTAAAGCCCAGCCCACAAAATAATGGCCCATGGAGGAACGGTTGCGATGCAAGGGGTTGTGCCTTTTGGGATAGGTATTATGTCGAGGGATTGCGTCCTTTAGAGGAGACGCTTTGAGGGAAAGTAAAAAGGAAAAGGAACGTGCCTTTTAGCGTATGTACGTGAAGACGCTCTCTCCCCGTCCAGACAACGTAAGACAAAAGAATGCTCCAAAGGAAAAGAAAAGTATGTCTTTTGAGGGTTTTCTCTCCCTAATAGCAACAACATATTCCTCGGTAGAACGGGATTAGGATTCTTTTTCAAACTTCAAAGTTGGTGTTTAATTTGTGGATAATAAAGTACGCTCGATTCGGTGATGTGTCTTTGATCGGTGATACATATTATTCTTGGGCTCGTCTTCCGCATTTGTTTTAAGGGTTCGATTTAGTGTCGAATCCGATTTAGGGAATCAATAATTCCCAACACGACTCGTGGTGCATCAAATCTGAAAAAAGCTAGTAATATGCTATCAATCAATGTATCACTCAGTCATCTCTTTATACATATAGACACGGTTTGCCATTTCAAGAGTCAAGAGTTAGCTTCGGGAGTGGTCTCAAACAATTTCCTGTTCTCCCCAAACCGAGACTCATTCAGAGTCATTGAAAGCCTTTGATTTTTGACCTTGTACTAGGATGGTCCTTTCTGCTTTATCTATTTCTAGATACTTTAAAAACCATTTGAAGCAATCGAAAAGACCTTGCAGAAAATGTTAATTGCTTTTGTACTTGGCGAGACGACCCAAGTTTTAAGCAGCAGCATGCGCTTTCGCTGCTTTTCTATGTTTTCTTAGTCCTGATGAATGACATTATTTGAATCTCATTGGGGGAGTATCTCGCTAATTTGGCATCAGGTCAGGGCTCTCTGTCCGTGATCTCTAAGTGAAGTGGATATCGCGGATTCCTTATCGACATCAATGTCTGGGGGAATATGATACTTGTTTGGAAGCACGTAAGGCACCATCTCATGTCTTATCATCGAGTGAACGCATAAATTCTCACTGCATTTAAGGATCGAGCTTTTGTAATACATCACATGCTTTAAAACGACACTATGTGTTCAATTTCCATTCATCGTCAAGGCAAAATTGTCGGCCTACTCCGTCTTTCATCTTTGACATGTGCTAGTCGTTCATCGGTTAGGCCCTAACCCATCCCGTGACATGAGGTCGAAGTCGGAGATTGCTTGAGCATGTAGCAGTTGTAGAGGTGGGTGATCAAGCAGGGTCGAAGGGTGGGGTGAGAGGTTTTGATGGAAATGAGAGAGATTCACATGAAACAAAAATTAAATGAATGCCATATGACATTCATTGTTATTTATAAAATATGGACATAATGAGTCTACCGAAAAACACTAGTGCTATATGAAAAACTTGTAAAAGCTTCACTGATTACATTGTGAATGATGATACATGTTAATAGTACTACTTAAATTTTGCACCTCATTTCTACGATAGGGGAATGATCACACAATAAATGATTTCGTAAATTCATTGTTATGGTAAAATTGGTAACCGCCCGAAATTTTGAAGCACTTGATGAAGATGAAACCGTTTCAAGTTCTATATCAGTGGCAACATCATCAATCAACGCCTCTCTTGGATACAAAAGCCGTTTTGGAGGCAGTTGTAGTTTAGCCATATCTCCCTCAAGCATATCTAGGACTTTCCTCATCGACGGCCGATCATTAGGACTCAATTGTATACACCATGATGCAACGATTATAATCTTCCTCGTTGTTTTTCTTTCCTCTTCTATGACATCTACCATTTCAACCTCCTTTTCTTTGCCAAGTTGATCATAAACCCACAAATGAAAGTAAATTTGACTTGAACGCTCTGCACATGCATTTAGATTTCTCCTTCTACCAGCCATTTCCATCAACATCATCCCAAAACTATAAACATTTGCTTTATAAGAAATGCCACCAATGTCTTTATAGAATAGCTTAGGCGCCATATAACCCAAGGTTCCTCTTGCTGCAATCAACGATACTATGCTATGATCGGTGGGATAAAGTCTTGCAAGTCCAAAGCTGGAAATTTTCGGAGTGAAACTTTGGTCTAGGAGAATGTTGTGTGGCTTGATATCAAAGTGTAGAATTTGCATATTACATCCCCGATGTAGATATTCTATCCCTCTAGCTATGCCGAGAGAGATCTCATACATTTTCTTATAATTAAGAGGATCATCACCATCCTTATTTGAAATGTGTTTATCTAGGGAGCCATTCAGCATGAAATCATAGAGTAGAGCTTGTTTGGAGTAATCGAAGCAAAAACCAACAAGTTGCACCACATTGATGTGGTGGATCCTTCCAATTGTGGCCACTTCGCTAATAAAATCTTGGCCATTAGATTCTGGTTTGTTCAAATCTTAACCGCAACTTCATTGCCACTTCTAAGGATTCCTTTGTACACAGAACTATATTCGCCCTCACCTAATTTGCATTTGAAATTTTTTGTAATCTTCTTAATATCTGAATAAGAGTACCTTATGGGCAAAAAGTTGTTGTGAGCTTGTAAGAATTCTTTGATATTTACGGTGATCGCTTGGTGCCTTCTCATCCACTTATAGATTAGAAGTATCAGCACACATAGAGCTCTGAGTATGAATCTTGCTGCGGCATAGTTGGCTGCGTAGAAATTGTCCATAGATTAGCTTAGTGCAATAAAATAATTTTAAACGTAATTTTTTTTTCTTTTTGTCAGAGTGGTGCTTGAGATCTTCATAGTTGTGAGGAGAACAGGGCTAGGAAGTCATACCCAAGACAACGGCGAGGCTTTGGCGCACATATGGCGCAAAAAAATGCTGAACTCCATGACATAATCTAAGGTGACCGAAAATGACTAATTAGAATCGACGGTCAATCAATGAAGAATTAACCACTGGGATTTGCCCCAGTGGCCACCCTTCCAACATGGAAGGGGGAGGTGAGGGGTTCAAATCCCCACCTTCTGAGGGGGGATGGGATGGGGACTTGTAAGTTTTAAGAGTGGGTTTTGACTCCCACGCCCTGCAAGAGGCAGGGCAAAAGTCCGAGAGTGAGTGTAGAGTAGGACTAGAGTAGGGCTGACCAAAAAAAAAAAATCAATGAAGAATTAAATCTATCATTTTAGCATTTAAACATGAAAAATAATTTACTCTCTCAGATAAGTACTCAGATCGCAGTTTATTCTATTCACTTACGGAATCCATGTTATCGTAACATGAACAAATGATTCATAAGTTCACATCTCACTGCGGCATAGTTCTAATTTACAAACATCATCCAGGACGCGTGCAATTTATTTACCCGCATAAGAATAACAGCCATGCAAGGGACACGAGCAACTATTAAATCAACCATTTTTCCCCAAACAACTATAAAGTAATAGTGTCAAATCCAGAAAAAAAAAGTCCATAAATTGTAAAATTAAAAAGATCAATGCATGCCGAATCTACTAAGAAATCTTATTAAACTTTTCAACTTTGGTGATGTGGCAATTTTTTTTCTATTGTGTTTTTAGAGAAACTAGTGTCTTAATGTGTGTGGATTGTATTAAAAACACCCAACTAAAACTTGCCACATCACTTGGCAACTAAATTTTGGTAAGATCTCTTAGTAAAGCTAGGATTTAAGAAAAGGAAGAAGAAAGAAAGAAAGAAAGAAAGGACGCCTTTAAGGGGAAGTCCCTTGGCGAACTGAATGCCCCCGCAACCCTTCCTTCGGCATCCGAAACTTAAAGTAGCGACACCAAAACATTCTTCCTGACATGGCCCAAAAGTCTCCACTATAGGAGAGATTGAATCCCTTGGCCATCTTGTTGTGGAGGTCCTTGTATGTTAAACTCCCATTCTGATCCCCTTCCCGCCCAGAGATTTGATCCGATGCGTATGCTGTCATGGTTACGGTGCAGGAGTCCTTGAAATCCCCTGCTTTTAAGTTCTGTACAGCGTATGAGTACACCTTCATTTGGGAAAAATAAGGAGGCGTGTTGGCAGAGTATGCTCCCTCATTACATGGTTTGGTATTGACATATGAAGTAGAAGCAATAGGTTGGGAACACTTCATGAAGGCCACCACCGTAGCGTATCCCCCAGTGTATCCATCAACACCACTGAAGGAGGAGTACGTCAATGGGTAACGAGTAAGGGATGAGCAATTACCTTTTTGCAGTCCATCATCAACCACCGTGATATTACCACGGAAGCCATATAATAGAAATCATAGTAGATTGACTTCACATAATATCGGCTGCCATATCAATATAGAATAGTGCGGTTATTTTCACAAGCTAGTTCAAAGTCAGAGCTACCACAGTGTTTTGGATTGCCTTTCAATCAAAAAGGATAACTTATGTTATGGATTTCACCGCAAGATGAAGGGACACACAAATTATTGTTCTTCGCACCATAACTCATCCCTAATATTAGCAGAACATGTGATATGAGAAGTAAAACACGGAGCGTAAATATGGAGCTGAGAGAAATAATCATCTCTTTATCGTTTGGTCTGATGTAATGGAAGTTTTAGCTCATTTGGAAATGCGAGTGAGGCTTAATAAAGGGTTGGGAGTCGTCGGTCATCGAAATCTTCAAGTCAACCGTAAAACAAAGTATAGCGAAGAAAGTCTTAAAAAGTAGGCCCAGAGTGATGGATAGCTTTCACATCCATTACGGAGGAAACCTCTCTGCATTTTCCGAATTCGATTTTTCTTAGCCAATTAATTCTCACTAGAAATTTATTTTAGTATCATAAAAAGAATCGGTTTTAATGTTTTGTACCCTAAACTCAATCAAAATCCTTTCAAATGAGACATTTGGCATTCTATTTTATTTTCAAGGCCAATACTTCGTAAGTGTCGCTTCGTTAAATTTTGAAGACGAAAGAAAGAGGATGATGTATTTCATTATATAAGCTTTTTCATTTTTGAGAAAAAAAATTAGTAACCAAGAAAGAGGATCATGTTAATTAACGGATAGATAGATTTTAACTCATATAATGTGGCTTTCTGCAAATATAGAAAGAAAATAAGGAGCGGGCGCTTCTTGCTCATGGATGTTGTGAAACTTAATGAAAGAAAGAAAGCAATATGGTAAATTCTCAACTAGCAATGGGACTGATGCACCTCGATTAGAAACTCGCTTGCATTGTCATGGATCGACACACGCAAGGACTATAGACGCAACATTTAAATTCACAAAAATAATGCGATGTTTACTTATTCACTATGCTTAAATTTTAAATTCACTCTCTTGTAATTGTGCTATAATTATGAATATGACCGTCATCTGTTTTCCATAATTGGACCACGTAATGAATGAATAGACTAATCTCAACGAAAAAGGCAATACGATAATTTCTCAATCAATGATTAATCGATGTGGATCTTAATTAGAAATTCACTTGCTTTGTCATTCTTGACATGCGCAAAGACTATAGGTGTAATATATATATATATATTTTGGTAAGACTATAGGTGTAATATTCACGTGCACAAAAAGGAACTAATACGTACTTATTCACTATCAATTGAAATGTTATTCTTGTGGTTCAGTCAATCACTTGCCTATAAAATAATCTCATCCTTTTGCTCACAATAAATCGAACTGACCTATTACAATATCCAATCGAAACGTGCCGCATCACTCAGTAAGTAAATTTTTATACGATCCCTCAGTAGAGCTAACATTTAAGAAAAGGACGAGGATGAAGAAAGAAACAAACAAAGAACTGGGAAAGTGAGCTTTCGGGAATCATGGTGTCTGCACCTCTCCCTTTGGTATCCGAAACATAAGTAGCAAAACTCGAAACTTTTTGGTGGCGAGAGTTTATAATAGGAGATAGTGAATCCCTCGACCATCATGTTGTGGAGGTCCTGATACGGTGAGCTCACACGATTATACCAATCCTTTTTCCACCCTGGGATATAATGTGGTACTAAAGCCTTTGTGGTTATGGTGTAAGTATCCTTGATGTCTACTCGGAGATCAAACCCATGTACAGCGTATGAGTACACCATCATTTGGGGAAAAATAGGGGGCATATCAGAAGGATATCCTCCCTTAATACATGGTTCAGTATTGACTTACGAAGTAGAAGCAAGGGGCTATGAGCACTTCATGAAGACCACCGGCACAGCTAACGAATTGCACGGATCATTATCACTAAAGTTGGAGAGCGCCAATGAGTAATGAGGGAGTGAAGAGCAATTACTTTTTTGCAGTCCGTCGTCAACCACTGCGATTTCACCGTCGAATAAACATTTGCTAAGATTGGAACAATAGTAAATTGATTTCACATAATATTGGTTGGCATATAGATATAGAACAATGTGATTATTTTCACAAGCTAGCTTATGTTCTTAGTAGCCGCATCCTTTTGGGTTGCCTTTCAATCGAAAGTGATAGCGTATGTCACGAACTTGCCGCAAGATGAAGTAGCAGACAAGTGATTCTTCTACAAACCGCAACTCATCCCAAGTAGCAGCAGGACATACAATATGAAAAGCAAAACACTGAACATGCTTATGGAGCTCAGGGACTTAATCGTCTCTCTATTGTTTGATCCGATGCAATGAAAGTTTTTGCTAATTGGTAATGCGATAGAGGCCCCGTAATATGAATGAAAAGAGCCTGGAGTCCTCGGTCATTCAAATGTCTAAGTCAACCAATAAAGCAAAGTCTAGTGAAGAAAAAGTGGATATCGTGTGGAAATTGCAGTCCTTGCGGTCAAGGTGTCAAAACACGGTGGTGGAATTATTTATGCATAGCTTTCACATTGATTAAAAAAAACTTCTCTGCAGTTTCTAGATTGAATCAAAATCCTTTCGAGTGAGGCAATGATGTTATGTTTTCTTTTCAAGACTAATATTCCATGAGTGTCCATTTGTTAAGTTGTGAAGACGAAAAGGAAAAAGCTGTCATATTTCATCATCAAAGCTTTTTATTTTTGACAAAAAAACAGAAATTGATAAGAAAAATAGACTATGAAAAAGAATATAACTTGTATAATGTTGCTTTTGGCAAAAGTAAAAGAAAAATAAGAAACAAGTGCTTCTTGGATGGTGTAACACGATATGAAAGAAAGAAAGCAATACGATAATTTCTAGTGGTGGACCGATGTGCCCTGACCAGAACCTCACTAACTTCATCGTCACGCAAACACTATATAGATGCAAATTTCCAAGTCCACCATCAACACAAAGTCTAGCGAAGAAAAAGTGGGTCTCATGTGGAAATTGCAGCCCTTGCGGTCTAGGCGACAAAAACACGGTGTTGGAATTATTTATGGCGTGGCTTTCACGTTGATTAGAAAAGAAACTTCTCTGCAGTTGTCAGATTTAACATTTCTTGGCAAATTGACTCTTTAGGAATCAATTTTAGTTCAGTAAAAAAAGAATCGATTGGAATGTTATGTACTCTAAATTGAATCAAAATCCTTTCAAGTGAGGCATTGGCATTCAATTTTATTTTCAAGGCCAATATTCCATGAATGTCGGTTTGATAAATTGTGAAGACGAAATGGAAAAAAAAATGTTGTATTTCACTGTATAAGCTTTTTCATTATTGACAAAAAAAAAAAAAAAAAACAGAATTGGTAACAAAGATAGACTATTAAAGGGAATATTAGCTTGTAAACAAAAATAAAAGGAAAAACAGGAGTTAGTGCTTCTAGATGGTGTAACAGATTATGAAAGAAAGAAAGCAATTCGATAATTTCTAGCAATGGGACCAACGTGCATTGACTAGAACCTCACTAAATTCATCGTTGCGCAAGGACTATACATGCAATATTCAAGTTCACAGAAAAAAAAAAAAGCGATATTTACTTATTCACTATCAACTTAAATATTACAATCACTCTCTTGTAATTGTGTTAGATCTATGAACAATATTATCATCTCTCTGGGAACTCCCTTGCTTGGTTTTATTTAAAATGGAACCGAAATGATAGCTAGGTGTCATTGTCCCTGGTCCAGGAGCATGCCCAGTTTGAACGAGCCGTCTTTTTGTCGAGTTTGAGCATCACTTGCTGTTCTTTTTTGAGTCTAGACACGAGCTAGAGTCTAGAATGGAGGACCATTCTCATGTGGAATTTCACGACCACTAAAGAGATTAAGTTTGCTAAATTTTTTTTCCATTTTTCTACTTTTTTAGCATCATTTTTTATGCTGCTTTATTTTGATAACAATAAAACTTACAATTTATACTTCTTTGTCTGCGATCTCTGAACGAAACGCGTTCCTTATGAACTTCGGTGTCTCGAGGAATGTTTGCTTAGTAGGAAAACTCATGTGTAGGGGACAACAGTGAGGAATATGATGCTTGTTCTAAAGAATGCAAGGCACCATCTCATATCTTATAATCGAGTGAACGCACAGGTTCTTACTGCATTTAGGGATTGAGCTTTCGTAATACATAATATGCTCTAGCATAACATCACATGTTCAATTTCCATTCATCATAAAGGCAAAATTGTCAGCCTACTTTGTCTTTACTCTTTGACATGTGCCGGTCATTCATCGGTTAGGCTTGGACCCATCCCGTGACATGAGGACCAAGTTGGAGATAGCTTGAGTAGGTAGTTGTCTTCGACGTGGGTGATCAAACAGAGGTCGAAGGGAGGGGATGAGAGGTTTTGATGGAAATGAGAGAGATTCATTGCTCAAAATGCAAACATTGACACAAAGAAAAAATTACCTTGTTATACCAAGACGATTCACATGAAACAAAAATTGAATGAATGCCATACAACATTCATCGTCATTTATAAAATATGGACATAATGAGTCTACCAAAAAACACTAGTGCCATATGAAAAACATGTAAAAGCTTCACAAATTACATTTTGAATGATGATACATGTTGATAGTACTATTTATAATTTTTGCATCTTATTATAGGGAAACAATCACACAATACATGATTTCATAAACTCATGGTCATGGTAAAATTGGGAACCGCTAGAAACTATTGGAGTCCTTGACGAAGATGAGACCGTTTCAAGTTCTATTTCAGTGTCAACATCCTCAATGGGTGCCTCTCTTGGATACAAAAGTGGCTTTGGAGGCAGTTGCAGTTTATTCATATCTCCTTCAAGCATATCTAGGACTTTCCTCATTGACGGCCGATCATTAGGGCTCAATTGTATACACCATAATGCAACGATTATCATCTTTTGCATTGTTTCTCTTTCCTCTTCTATGACATCTACCCTTTCAAGTTCCTTTTCTTTGCTGAGTTGATCATAAACCCACAAAGGAAAGTAAATTTGACTCGAATGCTCTGCATGTGCATTTAGATTTCTCCTTCTACCAGCCATTTCCATTAATAACATCCCAAAACTATAAACATCAGCTTTGCAAGAAATGCCACCAATGTCTTTATAGAATAGCTCCGGAGCCATATAACCCAAGGTTCCTCTTGCTGTAGTCAGTGATACTATATTGCGATCGGTGGGATAAATTCTTGCAAGTCCAAAGTCAGAAACTTTCGGAGTGAAACTTCGGTCTAGGAGAATGTTGTGAGGCTTGATGTCAAAATGTAGAATTTGCATATCACATCCCCGATGTAGATACTCTATTCCTCTAGCTATGCCAAGAGAGATCTCATACATTTTCTTATAATCAAGAGGATCATCACCATCCCTATAGGAAATGTGTTTATCCAAAGATCCATTCGGCATGAAATCATAGACAAGAGCCTGTTTGGAGTATTCGAAACAAAAACCAACAAGTTGCACCACATTAACATGGTGGATCCTTCCAATTGTGGCCACTTCACTTATAAAATCTTGGCCGTTAGATTTTGATTTGCTCAAAATCTTAACTGCAACTTCATTGCCACTTCTAAGTATTCCTCTGTATACAGAACCATATCCCCCCTCACCTAACTTGCATTTGAAATTTTTTGTGATCCTCTTGATATCCGAGTAAGAGTACCTTATGGGCAAAAAGTTATTGTGAGCTTGTAGGAATTCTTCGATGTTTGCATCAGTCGCTTGATGCCTTCTCATCCACTTCAATATTAGAAATATCAACACACACGGAGCTCCGAGTATGAATTTTGCTGCTAGGAAGCGGACTGCGGAGAAATTTGGCCATCGATTAGCATAGTGTGATAATTTTTTCTACACATACAATTTTTGTTTGTCAGAATGTTGAGCGAGAGCCTCATCGGTGTGAAGAGAAAAGGACGTATCATACCTAAGACAAAGAAGAGGTTCCGTACGGCATTTCGACCAAAATGGTTCATGATATACTGCGTATAATCATCTATAGATAGTAAGAGAAATCGTTAGAGATTATTAGCTATGGATAATTAGAATTAACGACCAATCAATAAAGAACTAGATCCATTGTTGTAGCAGTTAAATAATAAAAGCAATTCACGTTAAGATATACCCCAAGTGAAGGATAACTTCATACAGTCACTGCAAAGTGCAAAGACACACTTTTGTTAATTGAAATTTGCAAGTGGAGAAGTCTAGAATAAAAAAGAAAAAGAAAAAGAGTGAATGAGTTTCACTTTTCTAGATAACGCTTAGATCTTATTTTATTCTATTCACTCATGAAATCCATGTTATCGTTGCATGATCTTTTCTTTTGAAGAAACGCGTTTTCGCTTTTATTCTCCTAAATGTACCAAATGTTCATAAGTTCCACATAACAATAACATCGATTCAAGGGACATGCTACGATCAAATCAAACAATTTTCCCCAAAAAAAGGCCTAATTCCCTAAAAAACCCTCAAGTTCTAGTCCAATTTTGGCCCGAACCTTTTTTGTCTCAGAGAAACCCCAAACTTTAGGTACAGTCCTAGATATGCCTTAAATTTTGTTTTGTTTAAAAAAATCACCAACTTTTAATATATTCCAAGATTTACCCCCACGGTCCGATCCCAATTTGACGTGACATTTCCACATTGATAACAACTCCACGTTAGTAAGGTGACATGGAAATTTATTTCCAAAATGAAACCGTTCTAAGATATGAAAATTAGGGACGACTAACGGCAATTTTCAGTCAGAGGACTGATGGGGTAGATTTGCAATTAGAGTAAAAATTGGTGTTTCTTCTTTTAGACAAAAAAAGTTAGAGATAGATTTAGGATTTGGCCTAAAGTTTGATGTTTTTTTGCTAGATAAAGAAAAGTTCAAGGCAAATTTGGATTGAACCTAAAGTTTAGGATTTTTTTTTTTAGACAAAAAAAGTTCAAAGCAAAATTGGGACTAAACTTAAAGTTGTGGTTTTTTTTAGTGAATAAGGCCCAAAAAGAAAAAAAAAAAGAAAGAGTGTCAAGTTGAAAAAAGCTCCACGGATGTAAAATAAAAGAGCAATGCACGCCAAATCTACTAAAAAATCTTACTGAAAGTGGGAAAATTAAAGTAAGTAAGAGAGTAAAGGAAGAAAAGCTTTAGAGAAAGTCAGCTTACAGGAGTAATATGGTTCGCACCACACCTCTGGGTACATAATCACGGAAAGCGGGAAAATTACCTGCAAAGATGGCGGAGACGGTGAAGATGGCGAAGACGGCAAAGACGGCAAAGACGACGCAGACAGCGAAGACAGCGCAGATGGTGGAGACCGCAGAGACTACGGAGATGGCATAGATGGAGAAGACGGTGCAGACGGTGAAGACGGCGCAGATGGCGACTACAGAAGACGGCGGAGACCGCGAAGATGGCGAAGAAGGAGGTCCAACATAATAGAGATTGAATCCTTCAGCCATCATGTTGTGGAGGTCCTTATATGGTGGTCCCACACGATTATAAGAGTTATAACCCGAGAAGGAAGTCATCATGGTTATGTTGCAAGAATCCTTGATGTCCCCTACTCGTAGAGCTTTTTCCGTTGTAGAAAACCAATACATAGCGTATGAGTACCACTTCATTTGGGAAAAATTGGGGGGCGTATCGGAAGGGTATTCTCCCTCGTTACATGGTTCAGTATTGATATACCGAGCAGAAGCAACGGGCTGCGAGCACTTCATGAAGACCATTGACACATACGGGAACACAGAATCAAGACGGTATGGATCATCATCACTAAAGTTGGATCTCGCCAATGAGTAACGAGGGTGGGATGAGCACTTACTTTTTTGCAGTCCATCGTCAACCACCGTGATACTACCAGAGAAATAATCTCCATTGATATTACCATAGAAATAATCTTCAAAATTATTGTCATAGTAAATCGACTTCACATAATATCGACCGGCATACAAATATAGAACGGTGCGATTATTTTCACAAACTAGCTCATACTCAGAGCGGCCGCAGCTTTTCGGGTCATCTTTCAACCGAAAAGGATATTGTATGTCACGAACATCGCCACAAGATGAAGGGGCACACAAGTGATTATTCTTCGCACTGCAACTCATCCCCAGTAGCAGCAAAACATGCAATATGAAAAGCAAAACACAGAACTTGCTCATGGAGCTCAGAGACTTAATCGTCTCTCTATCATTTCATCTGATGCAATGAAAGTTTTTGCTAATTGGTAATGCGATGGAGGCCTAGTTATATTAATGAAAAGCATCGAGAGTCGTCGGTCATACAAATGTCCAAGTCAACCAATAAAGGCAAGTCTAGTGAAGAAAAAGTGTGTATCGCGTGGAAATTGCAACCCTTGCAGTCTAGGTGACAAAACATGGTGTTGGAATTATTTATGCATAGCTTTCACATTTATTAGAAAGGAAACTTCTCTGCAGTTTCCAAATTGACTCTTCTTAGTACCATAAAAAAAGAATCGATTTTAATGTTTTATATTCTAAAATGAATTTAAAATCCTTTCGAGTGAGGCATTGGCGTTCTGATTTCTTTTCAGGGCTAATATTCCATGAATGTCACTTATTAAATTGTGAAGACAAAAAGGAAATACATATCGTATTTTATTGTATGAGCTTTTTCATTTTTAACAAAAAACAAAAATTGGTAACAAAAATAGCTTATTGGTGGGAATATTAACTTGTATAATGTCGCTTTTGGCAAAAGTAAAATGAAAATAAGGAGTAAGTGATGGTGTAACACGTTATGAAAGAAAGAAAGCAATACAATAATTGCCATCAAGGGACCGACGCACCTAGAAAGCAATACAATAATTACTACCGAGGGATCAACAAATCTAGAAAGCAATTTGCTATCAAGGGACCCACACACCTGGAAAGCAATACAATAATTGCTATCGAGGGACCATCGCACCTAGAAAGCAATACAATAATTGCTATTGAGGGACCGACGCACTAACTTTGTTGTCACGAAAAGACTAGATGCAAAATTTGACTTCAAAAATATAAAGCGACGTTTATTTATTTACTGTCAACTTTAATATTTCAATCACTCTCCCACAATTGTGCTAGATCTATGAACAATACTATCATCTCTTTCCTATAATAGAACCACTTAATGATTGAACTGATCAATTTCAATAATATTGTCATTTTATCAATTGAAACGAATGTTGCTGCCCACTTCATGATCATCTTCCATATCTGAATGTGTGGAATTGAAGGTGTCATGTAAGCTCAAATGAGACTATCAGTCAATTTACCATTCTGAACATAACATCAAAGAGTTTCGCATAGCAATTCTTCTCAACAAAATAGAAACGTCTTCAATAGTTGTAATTAGCACTTACCATATATTTTCTCAAGCTAATGCATGCCCCTAAGTATAATTGAAGAGACTGAAATGGATTTTCCGTATAATACAACAAAGTTTATTTTAACTGACGCATCCAATGACGTTTTAACTGCCCATGTTCAATTTTTTGTAGTAATATTATTACTGATTACGTTTTTATTTTTCTTTTTATTGCATATTACCCTTTCTGGAAATAGGTTCGTTCTGCGAGCATCTCCACAGCAATGATAGCTTAGTTGCTTTCTATCATCATTAAATATTCAGCAATGATTAGTCAAAATTTTAAGTAAAAAAACTCTCCGTGAAAGTATCCTATATTATCTCTTGCACGTATACCAAAAAATTTGGACATACATTATGCAAATTGATGTATCAACTATCAATTCATTCAATGCCATAATAAACTATAGAAAAATAATAATCTATTTCATAGTGTTGGATTTTTCATTTTTTACAAAAATGAAATTTGTAACTAAAAAGATTAATAACGGCACTGAAGACTATTATTGCACATTACGAGAAAAGAATAAAGGCCATACAATAATTTCTCAACCAGCAATAGATGGATGCGAGCCTTGATTTGAAAGTCACTTGTCTCATCATTGCCCGACACGCACGAAGACTATAGGTGCAATATTCGGATTCATTCAAATAAAGCAATACGTGTTTTTTCACTAGCATTTGAAAGTATTATTCTTGTAAATCAATTACTCACTCTCCTGTAAAATAACCCCATCTTGTAAATCAATTACTCACTCTCCTGTAAAATAACCCCATCTCTTTCCCGCAATAAAACCGAATGAACTGACAGATCTCAACAATAATGTCGTTTTATCGAACAAAAGATGCTGTTACCTACTTCATAATCATTTTCCATCTCCGAATGTGTGGTATTGCAAGTGTCATGTAAGCTCAAATGGGACTACAAGGAAGAGTGCTACCATTTTCATTCTCTGTTGATAGCTGTTTGAATCTGCTCAAGACTCCGCCCTTTCCTTTCAGGGACCACCGTGATCACGAACACCATCCCTGCGGCGTTAATCACCACATAAAGAAGGAAGGTACCTGTGAAGCAAGCCGGCAGAGTTATTTGCTTTCGACAAGTTTTGCGGAAGCATATTCTGACATTTCTCTCATAGGAAGAATGCTTTAATATATACTACCTGTCTATTAATCATTCTGCAGAAAGACCGACTTCACTTATTTTCTTTTCTAAATGACACGTCGACTCAATTTTCGTGATATTCGAATCTAGGTAGAAGTTGCTGTAAACACATTGATTGAAATAAACGGATTGAATATGCATTCGAGACCGTGAAGAATAGAATGACAGACACCTCCAGCTCCAAATAGGATTGAAGTTTTTGGGAAAAGCTAAGTCTCAAGTCTGTAGTTTGGTTGAATTTGCGTAACAAAACATGTTCCAATGTGACAAATGTTTATCGAGCTCCTGCCAGAACAACAGTTCAAAGAGCGTTTTCAGCAGAGTCGTACCATAGGAGATTGTACAAATGCGATAATAAAGGCAAGTTGATCATAAACCCACAAAGGAATGTAAATTTGACTTGAATGCTCTGCATGTGCATTTGGATTTCTCCTTCTACCAGCCATTTCCATTAATAACATCCCAAAACTATAAACATTGTCTTTGTAAGAAATGCCATCGATGTCTTTATAAAATAGCTCAAGAGCCATATAACCCAAGGTTCCTCTTGCTACAGTCAACGATAATATACTATGATTAGTGGGATAAAGTCTTGCAAGTCCAAAGTTAGAAACTTTCAGAGTGAAACTTTGGTCTAGGAGAATGTTGTGAGGCTTGATGTCAAAATGTAGAATTTGCATATCACATCCCCGATGTAGATACTCTATCCCTCTAGCTGTGCTAGGAGAAATCTCGTACATTTTTCTTATAATCAAGAGGATCATCACCATCCTTATAGGAAATGTGTTTATCCAAAGATCCGTTCGGCATGAAATCATAGACAAGAGCTTGTTTGGAGTAATCAAAGCAAAAACCAACAAGTTGCACCACATTAATGTGGTGGATCCTTCCAATTGTGGCCACTTCGCTTATAAAATCTTGGCCATTAGAATTTGATTTGTTCAAAATCTTAACCGCAACTTCATTGCCACTTCTAAGTATTCCTCCGTATACAGAACCATATCCCCCCTCACCTAACTTGCATTTGAAATTATTTGTGATCCTCTTTATATCCGAGTAAGAGTACCTTATGGGCAAAAAGTTATTGTGAGCTCATAGGAATTCTTCGATGTTTGCGTCAGTCGCTTGATGCCTTCTCATCCATTTCAAGATTAGAAGTATCAACACACACGGAGCTCCAAGTATGAATTTTGCTGCTACAAATTGGACTGTGGAGAAATTTGGCCATCGATTAGCATAGTGTTATAATTTTTTTAACAGATACAATTTTTGTTTGTCAGAGTGCTGAATGAGAGCTTCATAGGTGTGAATAGAAAATGACTTATCATAACCAAGACAAAGAAGAGATTCCATGCGGCAATTCCAGCAAAATCGCTCATGATATACCGCATAGGATCATCTGTAGCTAGTGAGAGAATTAGTGAGAGATTACTAAATATGGTTAATTAGAATTAAAGACCAATCAGTGAAGAAGCAATTCACGCTAAGATATACCCCAAGTGAAAGATAAATTCATGCAATCACTGCGAAGTGAAAAGACACTTTTGTTGCAAGTGGAGAAGTCTAGAATAAAAAAAGAGCGAACGAATTTCACTTTTCTAGATAGCGCCCAGATCTGACTTTATCCTATTCACTCATGAAATCCATGTTAACGTTGCATGATCTTTTCTTTTAAAGAAACACGTTTTTGCTTTTGTTCTCCTAAATGTACCAAATGTTCACAAGTTCCCCGTAACAATAAAAGCGATTCAAGGGACGTGAGCTACTATTAAATCAAACAATTTTCCCCAAAAAAAGACCTAATTCCCCAAAAAACCTTCAATTCTAGTCCAATTTTAGCCTGAACTTTTTTGTCTCAGAAAAAACCCTAAACTTTAGGTATAGTCCCAAATTTGCCTCAAATTTTGTTTTGTTTTAAAAAATCACCAACTTTTAATATATTCCCAAACCTACCCTCACGGTCTAGTCCCAACTTGACATGGCATTTCCACATCATTAACAAATCCGCTTTAGTAAGGTGACATGGAAAATTATTTTCAAATGAATCTATTCTAAGTTATGAAAATTAGGGGCAACTAACGGCGATTTTTGGATTGAGGGCTAATGGGTAGATTGGGATTAGAGTAAAAATTGGTGTTTTTATTTTTTTTTTCAGACAAAAAAAGTTCGAGGTAGATTTAGGATTAGGCCTAAAGTTTGAGGTTTTTTCCGGACAAAGAAAAGATTGAGGCAAATTTGGGTTGGACCTAAGTTTAGGTTTTTCTGATAAAAAAAGAGTTTGAAACAGAATTTGGACTAAATTTAAAGTTGGACATTTTAAAGTGAATAAGGCCCAAAAAATATACAGAAATAGTGTCACGTCCAAAAAAGCTCCATAGTTGTAAAATAGAGGAGCAATACACGCCGATTCTACTAAAAAAATCTTACTGAACTTTTTCACCAAACGAATGTGGCAATTTTTTTTATTGGGTATTAAAGAAAGTGATGATTCAATAAATTGAACCAAACGTATTGCAATATCCAATTGAAACATGCCACATCACTGAGTAAGTAAATTTTGATAAGATCCCTCAGTGGAGATAACATTTAAGAAAAGGATGAAGATCAAGGAGAAGAAAGAAACAAAGTAAGAGAGTAAAGAAAGAAAAGCCTTAGGGAAAGTCAGCTTACAGAAGTAATGTGGGTCGCAGCACGCCATTCGGTATCTGAAACTTATCGCGCAAATCTGGAATATTTCCTACGAATAAGGTTTATAATAAAAGAGTTCGAATCCTTTAGCTATCATGTTGTGGAGGTCCTTATACGGTGAGCTCACACGTTTATACCGATCCACTTCCTGGATCAATAAGAAAGTGATCATGGTCATGTTGCAAGAATCCTTGATATCCCGTATTTGTAGATGAGTACCATACAAAGCGTGTGAGTATGCCTTCATTTGGGAAAAATTAGGGGGTGTATCAGAAAGGTATACTTCCTCAATACATGGTTCAGTATTGATATACAAAGTAGAAACAACAGGCTGTGAGCACTTCATGAAGACCACCAACTCAGCAAAGGGCGAAAGACCACCATGGTTTGGATCATTAGCGCTAAAGTTGGAGCTCGCCAATGAGTGACGTGGGAAAGGAGCAATTACCTTTTTGCAATCCATAGTCTACCACCGTGATTGTACCCGAAAAATCATTTATATGATCAAAAGTAGAACAGTTAATCGACTACACATAATATCAACTAGCATATAGATATAGAAAAGTATGATTATTTTCACAAACTAGCTCATACCCAAGTGGCCGCAGCATTTTGGGTCGCCTTTCAATCAAAAGGGATAGTGTATGTCATGGATACCACCGTAAGATGAAGCAGCGCACAAGTGATTCTTCTTCACACCGTAACTCGTCCCCAGTAGCAGCAGAACGTGCAATATGAAAAGCAAAACACTGAACATGCTCATAAAGCTCAAAGACTTAATCGTCTCTATCATTTGATGTGATGCAATGGAAGTTTTTGTTAATTGGTAATGTGACGGTGGCCCAGTTACATGAATGAAAAGAGTCAGGAGTCGTCAGTGATACAAATTTCCAAGTCAACTAATAAAACAAAGTCTAGCGAAGAAAAAATGGATCTTACGGAGAAATTGCAGCCCTTGCTTTTATGGTGACAAAACACAAAGTTGGAATTAGTTATGCATAGCTTTCACATTGATTAAAAAAGAAACTTCTCTGCAGTTTCCATAATGACTTTTCTTAGTACCATAAAAAAAAAATCAATTTTAAACCAAAAGAAAAAAGAAAAAGAGAGAATCGATTTGTATGTCATGTACTCTAGAATGAACAAAATCGTGAGGCATTGGCATTCTATTTTCTTTTCAAGGCTAATATTCCATAAGTGTCCCTTCATTAAATTGTGAAGACGAAAAGGAAAAAGATGTCGTATTTTATCATCTAAGCTTTTTATTTTTGACATAAAACAGAAATTGGTAACAAAAATAGACTATGAACAAGAATATTAACTTGTCTAATGTCGCCTTTGGCAAAAGTAAAAGGAAAATACAAAATAAGTGCTTCTTGGATGGTGTAACATGTTATGAAATAAAGAAAGTAACACGACAATTTCTAGCGGTGGATTGACGCATCTTGATTAGGACCTCACTAACTCCGTCATCACGCAAAGACTATAGATGCATATTTCCAAGTCAACCGTCAACACAAAGTCTAATGAAGAAAAAGTAGGTCTCATGTGGAACTTGCAGCCCTTGCAGTCAAGGCGACAAAAACACGGTGTTGGCATTATTTATGGTGTGGCTTTCATGTTGATTTGAAAAGAAACTTCTCTGCAGTTTTCAGATTTAACTTTTCTTGGCAAATTGACTCTTTAGGAACCAATTTTACTTCAGTAAAAAAAGAATCGATTGGAATGTTATGTACTCTAAATTAAATCAAAATCCTTTCAAGTGAGGCATTGGCATTCAATTTTATTTTCAAGGCTAATATTCCACAAGTGTTGGTTTGATAAATTGTGAAGATGAAAAGGAAAAAAAAATGTCGTATTTTCACTGTTTGAGCTTTTTCATTAATGACAAAAAAATAGAATTGGTAACCAATATAGACTATTAAAGGGAATATTAACTTGTATAACAAAAATAAAAGGAAAAACAAGAGTTAGTGTTTCTTGGATGGTGTAACACATTATGAAAGAAAGAAAGCAATTCAATAATTTCTAGCAATGGGACCGACGTGCATTGACTAGAACCTCACTAACTTAATTGTTGCACAAAGACTATACATGCAATATTCAAGTTCGCAAACAAATATTAAAAAAAAAAACCAATGTTTACTTATTCACTATCAACTTCAATATTACAATCACTCTCCCGTAAGATCTATGAACAATATTGTCATCTCTTTCCCATAAGAGAACCACTTAATAAATGAATTGATCTATTACTATTGTTCAATCAAATGAAAAGAATATATTTATGTATGTTTTTGACATCTAAATTTTGCCTTTTTTATTTAGGACTTAGTCGTATAGAAAATTATGGATTAGTCTATAAAAAAGTAAAAAGTAAAATAAACTATTTTCATTAAAACAAACCGCGTTTTCTTTAAATTGCATCTCATAGAGACATTAGGAAAATTTTCCTTACTAGTATTAAAAATTTTAAAAATAATTTTTTTAAATTAAGGTTAGAAAAGAATTAGCAAAAAATGAAAACGCAGCCGGGCCGGGCTGGGGCCAGCCTTAGCCCGGCCCCTCCTTTTCCCTTTCTTTTTTCCACCTTGTGGCCCAGCCTGCTTCTATTCCTTCTATTTCCACAACGCGGCCCAGCTCGCTCTTCTTCCTCCTTCCTCCTTCCCCCGCTTGGACGTCAGCTTCAGGACAGAACAGAGAGTGGGTCGCTGACCGAAGGACGCAAGGATGCGAGGCTGCGCGCGACGTTCGCCCAAGAATGTCGTGCGGTACGAAGCCAGCTGGTCTCGTCCTTGAAGAAAGGGATAGAAACGAGATAAATGGGAGAGAGGCGGCAAAGGGAAGGGGGGTCTCTTCGGTCTTTTTGGATTTGTTCGGCCGAGGTAGAGGAGAGAGAGAGAGAGAGAGAGAGAGAGAGAGAGAGAGAGAGAGAGAGAGAGAGAGAGAGAGCTAGTGAGAGTGAGAAGGTGAGCTGGAGAGAGAGAGAGAAGGAGCGAGAGCCAGAGAAGAGAGGGAGCTCGAGGGTGGCTGCTTCTGGAAGGGTGCGGCTGAAAACCAAGGAGAGGCTAGAGCCGCTCGAGAGGGGAGACCGAGAAGGTGGATAGGGAGGGAGAGCGGGAGAGAGAGGCAACTGTGTTCTCGAGTTCTTCCGGGGAGGCTGGAGACAGCGAGAGCAACAGGGAGAGTGAGATCCGAGAGAGGGAGCAAAGGGTGAAGCGGAGAGAGAACCGAGAGTGAGCAGAGGGATGGACTGAGAGAAAGCGGAGACCCAGGAGCGGAACTTCGTTCTCGGACAGGCGTTACACGGCCATCCCCTGTTGAGAAATCAAGTGGATGTGCAAGTAAAATAATCACTTTATTTTATATAAGCAATATTTCAAACTCTTTACACACACCACTCTCATACACCTCACATGAACACAATTTCTTGCACACACCCACTCACTCTTTCTCACCCAACACTTCACGCCACCTACTCCCACTCACTCACACACTCACGTACACACCCCACATTTACGTACACACTCCACTCACTCTTCACACACTCCTCACAATTCACACACACACAAGGGGCAAGAACCCCTATTTATAGGGTGTAAAAGTCGGTGGAAAAATCTAGAGAAAGGGGGGAGAGAAAATTCTAGAGAGAGGGAGGGAATTCTGGTGTGGCAGAGGAAAGGAGAGAAATCTGGAAAAATCCAGAGAGAGAGAGAGAGAGAGAGGCGGTGCTCCCATTTTTTTTCTGACACTCCCCCTCACCGACTACTCTCTCTTAGCATGGACATCGTGGTCATACCAAGTTGCCTTCGAAACTCTTCGAATTTTATAGCTCCAAGACCTTTGGTGAAGATATCTGCAACTTGATCATCTGTTTTGGCATACTCCATCTTTATCTCGTCTTGTAATACTTTTTCTCGTAGGAAATGATAGTGCACTTCTACATGCTTGGTCCTCGCATGGAAAACTGGATTCTCCGCTAAGCTTATGGCTGATAGATTATCACAAGTATATCCGTGTAGGTTGATTTATTGGTTGATGGAGATCCTCCATTAGCTGTACCAGCCATGTACTTTCTTGTGCTGCCATTGCTGCTGCTCTATACTCAGCTTACGTCGTAGATAGTGACACGGTTACTGTCTTTTGCTACACCATGACACTACCGCTGATCCGAGGCTAAACATATATCCAGTAGTTGATCGTCGCGTGTCACGATCTCCGGCAAAGTCAGCATCACAATGGCCCACAACTTCACATGATGCTTCTTTCCTATACAGAAGCCCAAAATCAAATGTACCCTTTACATACCTTAGTATGCGCCCGACCGCATCTAAATGGGGTCTTCGCGGCTTCTCCATGAATCGGCTTGCTACTCCCACTTTGCAAAGGCAATATCAGGCCGTGTTATGGTTAGGTAAATAAGACTACCCACCAATTGCACGTACATAGTTGAGTCTTCCAATTCTCGTCCTTCGATTGCACATAACTTTACATTTCCATCAATTGGAGTAGAAATAGGTTTGCAATCAAGCATCCCGAACTTGTCTAGGAGGTCTCGTGCTTACTTCGCGACATAGGAATAATCCTTCATTGGTCTTCTCAATCTCAAGTCCCAAGAAATGTTTTAATTCTCCAAGCTCTTTCATTTGGAACCGCACTTTGAGAGGTTGGTTCTGATTTGGCATATCTCCTTTTCATTATCTCCAGTGATGATTAGATCATCCACGTAGATTAATACTATCGCAAGTTTGCCATCTTCTACCTTTACAAACAAGCTCGAGTCTCTTTGGGGCTACAAAGTAGCCACTTTGCACTAGAAATTCAGCAATCTTCCCATACCATGCTCTCGGGGCTTGTTTTAAGCCATAGAGGGCTTTCTTTAACTTACAAACATAATCTGGATGAAACTTACTTTTGAAACCATCTGGTTGCTCCATGTATATATCTCGATCTAGTTCTCCATGTAAAAAAGGCATTCTTCACATCCATTTGCCATAACTTCCACGACTTGCTTGCTGCAAGTGCTAGTAAGACTCGAACTGTAGTAATCTTTGCCACTGGACTAAAGGTCTCATCATAATCTAAGCCATACTTTTGGGAGAATCCTCGAGCAACTAGTCGTGCCTTATATCTTTCTATCGACCCATCTGGTCGAGTTTTAAGTTTATAGACCCATTTGCAAGATATAGGACGTACCTCTTTAGGTCTCGGTACTAGGTCCCATGTTTCGTTCTTTCTTAGTGCTTGTATCTCTTCCTCCATGGCTTTCCTCCATTCCATGTCTTGTGAAGCTTCCTCATATGTGGACGGCTCAACTACTCTGACATGTTCGGTCAGCGCCGCATTTGCATATTTGGGATTTGGTCTTCTTTGTCTTGTTGATCTCCTTAGTTGAGATTCCTCCTCTTCAGGTTCTTCCATCTGACTTGGTCGGAACTCTTCTGTAGTTCTTGGATGTACACCAGTTCGCCATGGGCTCTTTGATTTTTCTGGTGACTGTGCTCTGACTTCTTTTCTTCCAATTACATTATCATTTCCTTCTTCAATTGGCTGGCCCTTATCAGTCTTGTCATTTTCTTCCATTCCTTCACGAATCTCTGCTTTAACTTGTTTTGAATTAGGTTGTGATGTCCACCAAGATGATAGTTCGTCGAACACCACATTTCTGGAAGTGTAACACCTCCCTGTTATAGGGTCACAACACTTCCATCCTTTTCTTTGATCATCGTAGCCCACGAATATGCAGCGAATTGCCTTCTTATCGAACTTGTTACGAAGATGGCCTGGCACGAATGCATAACATACACACCCAAATATTCTAAAGTGACTTACCGTGGGCTTGCGATTCCACAACTTCTCATAAGGTGACATAAAGCCAAGCTTTGCTTGAGGTAGTACGTTGATCACGTGTGCTGCCGTCTTCATACACTCAGCCCAAAACTTGGGTGGAACACTCTTCGCATGCAACATACTCCGCATGTCTCCGCCAAATGCCGATTCTTTCTTTCGGCAACTCCATTTTGTTGTGGCGTATTTGGGCAAGTAAATTGTCGACGTATCTTCCATTCTTGAAAAAATTTTGTAAAGTCATCGATGTGTATTCTCCCCCATTATCCGTGCGAAGGCATAGTATTTTCTTGCCTACTTCATATTCTACTTTTGCTTTAAACTCCTTAAATTTGTTTAATGCTTCGGATTTTTCTTTCATGAAGTCGACCCAGACGTACACGGAGAAATCGTCAATGAATGTTATCATGTACTTTGATCCTCGACTAACGGTTGCTTCTTGGTCCAAATACATCGAGTGGACAAGCTCGAGAGGCATCTTAGCTCTGAATTTGGACTCTTCATATGGAAGCGATGTGCCTTCCCATGCGGCATCCAAAGACGAGATGACATCTTCTTGGACTTCCAAGTGGGGGAGACCTTTTAGCATACCTTTCTTCATCATCACCTTTAATTTATGATAGCTCACGTGCCCAAGCCGTGCATGCCACAAATCAGGTGTTTCACTCCTTCGAGTTTTGTCCACGTATGCCGTCTGAGCTGACATCACGTAGACAGACTCTAATCGACGCCCCTCCATGATTGGTGTACCGGTTGGTTTCAAATTGCGGTACACCCTAACATCTCTAGGACCAAACACCACATAATTGCCTGAGTCTGTAAGTTGTGCCACGGACAGTAGATTCTTCTTCATTCCTGGCACATGGTACACATTTTTCAGTTCGACTTGATGCGAACTGAATCGGGGTGTCATCATCGTTTGACCCACATGGGTAATCGGCAACCTTGAGTTGTCTGCGGTGACAACTACTCGTCCACCTTTGTACTCGCACATGTTTGATAGCTTGCCTTGATCTCCGGTCATGTGATTTGAGCACCCCGAGTCGACTATCCAATCTTCTTCATAATCAATCAATTTATCACTTACCGTGATGAGGGCCATCGCATCTTCTTGTTCCTCCATTGCAAAGGATGCTTGGAAATCCCACTCTTCTTCGCTATCATTTTCCTTGGATGCTGCGACATTTCCTTCAACTCTTTTGAACCGACAATCCCTGGCAAAGTGACCTACTTTGCCACACGTGTAACACCGTCCATTACGCCTTCTATTCTTCTTTTCTTCATTTTCGTCCTTATCACAGTCTCGACGAGCTCCCCCTGGCCGAGGTCGAGTTCCTTCTATTCGCTTTTGCCATTCTCCATGACTTTTCCACGGTTTGCCATCTCTTGCACTTGCTCCATTTCTATTTTAGCCCTTGAACCCTCTTTTATTACTAAAGAGGGCATTTTCATCCTCCTTAATTGAGACCTTAGAAATTTGTTTATCTAAGGCTTCTTGGTTGGCCAATATATTCTCCAACTCTATTAGAGTTGGCTCATTTGCCCATCCACGAGTGGCCGTAACAATACCATTATATTCCGGCCTTAACCCGTGAATTATGATTCTTCTCATTCTTGTCTCAGAGATGGCATTCTCAGGATCTAATTTTGAAATTTCTTCGCAAATAGATTTAACTTTAGAAAAGTATTGACTCACCGTCATATTTTGTTGCGAGATTGAGAGGAGCTCGTTTTCCAAGCATTGTAACTTGGCATCGTTTGTCCTTGCAAACAACGTCGCCAAGTTATCCCAGGCCTCCTTCGGGGTCGTCGCACTCTTTATGTGTTGCAGTAATTCATCTTCAACAGTCACGGCAAGCACATAAAGAGCCTTACCCGATTTTATATTCCATTTTCTTAATTCACTATCATTCGTGGGTGGTGTGGTGTTGCTCCCGCCAACAATATCCCACAAATCTTGTCCTAGCAAGTAATATTGTATGCGGGTACTCCAATTATTATAATTTGAGTTGTTGAGCTTCTCGATTCCACTTACCGAACTCGAGAAATCCGCCATCGTGACTTGAGTATAATGCCCCGCACTATACCAAGTAAGCCTGGTCCCAGACCAACCGACTTCACAATCCCAGATTGTGCACTGGCAAAAAATCCGATGTCCTTCGCTTCTTCGCTCCTTGGCTCGACGATCCCTGACCGCCTTGCTCACTTACAATGGTCCCCGACCACTGTCTTCGCACGGCCTCAGACGACCTGCTCTGATACCACTTGTTGAGAAATCAAGTGGATGTGCAAGTAAAATAATCACTTTATTTTATATAAGCAATATTTCAAACTCTTTACACACACCACTCTCATACACCTCACATGAACACAATTTCTTGCACACACCCACTCACTCTTTCTCACCCAACACTTCACGCCACCTACTCCCACTCACTCACACACTCACGTACACACCCCACATTTACGTACACACTCCACTCACTCTTCACACACTCCTCACAATTCACACACACACAAGGGGCAAGAACCCCTATTTATAGGGTGTAAAAGTCGGTGGAAAAATCTAGAGAAAGGGGGGAGAGAAAATTCTAGAGAGAGGGAGGGAATTCTGGTGTGGCTGAGGAAAGGAGAGAAATCTGGAAAAATCCAGAGAGAGAGAGAGAGAGAGAGGCGGTGCTCCCATTTTTTTTCTGACATCCCCAACATAAACCGGCGATCTCCAGCCAACACCCTCGAGCACGTGGTGAGTTTTCTTTGGGTTCGATCCACTTTTATCTCGATGATCCTGGCTCGGTGCAACGTGGCGGCCGACCATAGCTCGTTTCCCTTCAGGCTTACCTTCTGGCCGTCGTCGCCGAGCCGGGTAGGGATGTTCGTGGTCAAACACTTCTCTCTGGGAACTCCGTTGCTAGGTTTTATGTAAAACGGGACCGAAACGATAGCTGGGTCTCGTTTCCCTTGTCCTCGAGGATGCTCGGTTTGAACGAGCAATCCCTTTTGTCGAGTTTGAGTGTCACTTGCTATCTCTTTTGAGTCTGGACACGAGCTAGAGTCTAGAATGGGTTTACGACCTCTCCATAATCCGTGCTCATCGCATGCCCGATATAATGCCTCAGTTAGTGTTATTCTAAAAATGGGACGAGGTTTTGTTTGTCTCCGTGAAAGCATATAATGAATCCGTTTGACATATTTTCATCGACTTGAGATGTCGTAGGACGAGCTCGACACCAAAGTGGAGGTTCATCGGTATGCCATGTCATTTTTAGTCGAACGCCTAAGACTTGCTCGATGAAATGTTTCTGAGAGAATCGTTTAAGAAATGGCTTCTATTTTCGCTCGAATGCGAAGGTACCACTTGATGTAGTTCGTCCGGGGTCATTAGTTGTTAAGCTTGATTTTCACGAGCAATGAAGTCACTGCATCTCTGCATTTCGTTCGAGACATGCTGTGTATTTTTCATTGAACTTGATGAGTGGTGGCGGCGGCCTGCGTGATGGTAGACGTTGGCAGCGAATTTGGTTTTGAGGTGGTGAGCCAAGATGGCTTGGTGACGGCCGGCGACGTTGGGTGTTGTCGTCGATCCGTTTAAAGTTCTGCCGTGGGTCCATCCGGCGAAATTCCAGTGTGGAGTTCGTCGGTGTGGGAGGCTTTGGTAAAGGACGTCGCGGGGGAGTCGACACGAGGAAGAAGACGACGTTGAAAGGCTGAGAGAGAATAAAAGAAAATTACGAAAATAGGCCTGGTGCAGACGTTCGTGGAAAGAGGATAGGAAGATGGGCTTGAGGTTTTGTTTCAGTAGATTTAGGTTTGGTTTAAGTTAAGCGGACTTGAGCTGGGCTTAATTTGTGCATGTTTGGGCTGGGTTTAAATTTTAATGAAGTGGGTCTTTGAGAGTCCATTACTAAAATGGAGGTCTGTTTTAATAGAGCCCAATTCATGTTCCCGGTCCAAGCCCGAAAAGCCCATAGCAACCAATGTTCGGACCGGACCTTGGGGCCCAGCCCGAGTTTCTATTTTCGGAATTAATTTTTTTAAAAAATTTAAGAGAAAACTTATTTTTTCTCTAAAAATTAGGAAAAAGCTTAAGAGTTGGTTTTTTTAGTAAATACTATTAAAATGTGTGAAAGTCCTTGATAAGAAAATTGTGCTCAAGAATTGAATAAATCCTTACAGCTTTACCATAGGATTCTGATTGTCCTTAAAAATAAATGCCCTTAATTACGCACTTTCAATGTTGATTATGGGCTCCCTTTAGCTTAGTTAGAGATTGCATGCTCCTTATTTGGTAATATTAGATCTTTGTTTTCCCATGCAATTTATTTAATGCTTTCCTTGATTGTTGATTGTTATTTTAAGGATTGCACACCCACATGATTATCTCATATGTTAGTGAATAGGTTTAAAATCAATCCAAACTGCCTCGACAATTTTATTTTATTTTATTTTATTTGTAAAATGAAATAGATTAGATACCAAAATGGCATTTGATGAATTAGTGTAATAAAGTTCTCGACCCTAAATTCTTTGATTACGTAGGAAGTGAAGCTTGCTCATATGTTTTACTTGAATTCTAGTCGACCCTAATAGGCTAGTAAAAACTCCTCATTGAAAAATTCTCATAGCATCAATTTGAATAACCAATGTGATGCAAAGTATGAGTTTAGGAGAGCTCACACCTAAAACTAGGTTCGTAGGCCTATTTTTTAGACAATACCCCTAAACCTAATTTCCTTACTACCGAAGGGTAGGTCATGACACCTGCTTCATAATTATCTTTCATCTTTGAATGTGTGGAATTAGAGGTGTCATGCATTTTTAAATGAGACGATTAGCCGATTTACCACTATGAACATAACAGTGGAAAGTTTGGAAAATATATTCATAGAAATTCTTTTCAACGATATAGACGCACTTTTGAATAATTGTAATTAGCACTTACCATATTTTTTTCTCAAGGTAATGGGTACCATTATATATAATTGAAGAGATTGAAATGGATTTTCCATATAATACAACCAAGTTCATTTTAATTGACGCATCCAATGACGTTTTAACTGCACATGTTTAATTTTTTTATAGTAATATTATTACTGATTACATTTTTCATATTCCCCTTTCTAAAAATTGGTTTGCTGTGGAGCATCTCCACACGCGATGATACCTTAGTTGCTTTCTATATCGTCATTAAATATTCAGCAATGATTAGTCAAATTTTTAAGCGGAAAATCTCTTGGTCAAAGTATCCTAAATTATCTCTTGCATGTATTCCAAAACATTTGGACATACATTATGCAAATTGATGTATCAACTATAGGTCCATTCAGCGCCATATAATACTATAAAAAAATGATAATGCATTTTGCAGTGTAACGTTTTTCAATTTTGACAAAAATAAAATTGGATAATGAAAAGATAAATAACAGCACCTGAAGACTTTTATCGCACGTCCTAACCTCCAAAAAAATATGGAAGTGTATGGTGCTAATTAACGGCAACATAAATTTTATAGAATTTGAGGTTGCCTTTCATGAAAATAAAAATAAAAATAAGGAGTAGGTGCTTCTTGCTGCTTGGGCAATGCAACACATTACGGGAAAAGAAAGAGGGCCACATGATGATTTCTCAGTCAGATATAGACCGACACAATTGAAATATTATTCTCACGGACCAATCAATCACTCTCCAGTACAATAATCTCATCTCTTTCCTGCAGTAAGATTGCTCTATGAAAGAACTGAAAAATCTTGACAATAACGTCATTTTATTGAACGAAAGATGCTGTTGCTTGCTTCAAAATCATCTTCCATCTCCGAATGTGTGGCATTGGAATTGTCATATAAGCTCAACTGAGACTACAAGGAAGAGCAATGAGTAAATAACTTGGAGTGCCACCATTTTCATTCTCTGTTGATGGTTGCTTGAATGTGCTCAAGACTCCTCCCTTTCGTTTCAGGAACACCATCCCCGCGGCGTTAATCGCTGCATAAAGAAGGAAGGTATGTCACGACCCGAACCCCGGGCATATGCACATCCCTCAATGGTCGATTTTAAAATTCGCAACATCCCAGGAACTGTTGCCGACCCATTCATTATTTTGCACATGCGGAAACGTAAAACAATCTCCATACCACAAAACAATGGGATAGAAATGTAGTATATTATTTTTAATAAGCCACACCTACAATATCACAGTACTTATACATATAGACCAGTTTAACACCCCAAAGTCTGATACAAGAGTGAAGCTGTTCGATTTCCTATAACTAAGCTTCTACCTATAAGACTGGGGTTTGCTACTACAGTACCGTACTTCTCAATATCTCGGGGGTGAGCTGTCACCCTACATCCAGTCTTGACGGAAAACCCATCATCACTTGGAAGGAGATAGTGAAAATCCTAATCCTCCTTTACTGCCACCGACTGTACACGATCCGGCCTTCTTCCATTTAGGGACCTGAAAAATGTTAGCCCTCTAAGGGATGAGATCACATCTCAGCTAGTAAATCCCCTAAATCCAGAGTAGGAGAAGGGTACATCATGCATGCAATCTAAGCATAATTCTTACCACTTTTTTAATACCAGCAAGTTCCTGTATATTAGCATCAAATAAAATATTCCTAACAGTATCAAGTTCACACATCACAAGAACACTTTAACATGAGCATAAGCAAGGGCGTGAATATCCATGTAAGCATACAGGCCACAGTCAATGCAACAGATAACAGTCTTCCGGCAAAACAGAGCATCTCATATGTCACAAATGATGTCAATGCTCAGATAACAGTCTTCCGGCATAACCGGGCATCGCCTCACACTGTTGAGCGCGGCAACGTCTATATCTAGACGGCATTCCAATTAAGGAGCATCAGTCCAGCCTCCACTGCGACCGACATCCATTGACGTGGGGCATTCCCGAAGGAGCATCGCCCGGCCCCAAAGGCACGTGGCGGAATCTCATGTCGTGAATGCATATGATCGATGTCACATTTCAATAATCAATTCTATACAGCATCCACAGCATCAATTGAGCACTTTCATAGCAAGAATTTTTCAAAACAAGCATATATTCTTATTCATCCAAATTGACAGAGAACTGCCCAATAACGCTCTCCAAATTTCGAACTCAGAAACTCATCCATACAATCTCGAAAAATTCTCAAATTCGGACACGTGCTAGAAAACATATAAAAAAACATTTTTCATGAAGACACCGAGATCCAGATCCCTCTGGATTCGGCCCAGAAATTATTTCTATCCAGCACAAAAATTGGGTCCAGTTCCAGAGAGCCTAACTTATCGAAATCAGTTCGCTTTTGGATCGAAATCTGGTCCGTTTGACTTGAAATTTAAATATGTTAAACTAAAATTATAAAGAACAACTTTCATGAAGGAACCCATTGAAAATTCAACCTCTAAAGGTCAATAATAGCCCTCGGAATCGTAACAGGTCACGGTTTACAAAACTGTCCGAATTACTGTTCCGAAGATGACGTCATTAAAATTGTCATCTTTTTAATTTCTAAAAATTAAGAGAAAAATATATGTTACTATTTAAGATATCCAAAACATTTCTTCAGAACAAAATTCCTTTAAAATCGTAACACACAATTGTCTACAAAATTAGTAAGTTACCCACGTCCTGGAAACTGTTTCAGAAACCAGCTACTGTTCTAGTCCGAATCTTCCTCCACGACCTTTGTTTTGCTTTCTAAACCTTATCTAAACTTTTTTATGTCTATCCTAACATCTCTAACCAACATCTATCCATATATAACGTCATCTACAAATTTTTAATTTGTACGAATTCCTAATAGAGGTACTCAACCCCTAGTCCAGATTTAGAAGACAACTCACCACCGAAACTAATGGCGATCCTCACTTGTGGCCGGACGGCAACACAAGGACAGCCTTGGAAGTTTTTGAAGATGATTTGGACCCGGCACAATGGCTGGAGGTGTCGTTGAGCGACCACCACAGCAGCACACAAAGTCCGGATTTTCTTGAGGAGGGAGGAACTCTTGAGACCTAGCTGTTCGGTCGCTGCTTTGTCGTCCAGGGGGGAGCAAAAATGGAAGTAGCACGTTCAAGGGAAAAGAAAACAACAGCTTGTACGTTGAAAAAGACAAGGGAGAAGAATAAACTAAGAGGAAGAAAGGGAAAGATGGAAGTTGCCGTGTAAAATACAGCAAACAAACTTCCATGCGTGAGAAAAAGGGTGACGAAAGAGAGTGTAAATTGCTGAGAAGTTTCATTGAAGTTTCCTTCAACCTTTGGCCTAATTTTCCATGGAAACTTTGGCCACATATCACCATCATAGGCCCCACAAAGTTTCCAATGTTGTTTCTTCTAAAGGAGATGAAAGAAGAGGTTGGAATCCATGTGAACTGCTGAATCCGAATTTTGAAGTGGATTCTCGTAGTTTTTTTCCCATGGAGATTGAGTCATTTCCCTATCAAGTGGACCCCATATCTTTTCCAAGTCAATCTCCATTAAATACTAAGGAAATTGAGGTGAAGTTGTAGGAGAGAGGGATTCCTACGAATTTCCTTTTTGAGGAAACTTCTCTTCTTTATTTAATTAGCAATCTAACATCTAATTCAATAGGATCAAGCCCCTTAGTAACCACTTATAATATCTCTCAAATTGTTTCACATTAAAGGTCTTAAAATCCTACTTAAAATGTGACAATTCCCTTGCTCTTTTAATTTGCTAATCTTGTACATTTCATGAACAATTCCCATCATCAATAAATTTTGAGAAGACGTAACAATGTCCTTGGGATGAATTGTGACACGTAACAATTCTTAATTTCTGTAATCGACATCATTTCCTCGGTTAATTTCAGTCAAAATATGATTTTAGCGCAACTTAAACTATCGGTTAGTTTTTGGGAATTTTTAGTGCACTAACCCATGGTCGATTATTCCTGAGCCACAATGTACATCTTCGACGCATTAATGACTCTCGATTGTCATGAAAAATCTTGAGATTTCAATTCCGAGCACAGGGTACCAAAACAACAGAAGAATCGGTTTAATGTCGATCGACGAGAATTCTGTAATTAGTTGGAATCACCCAAGACTAATTTTATTTCTATCGAATCGACCTATTTCCGATTTCTGATAGATTTTCGACTGTGCCGAAATGATCCTTGTAGACTAACACGGTCGAGCAGTCGATTCCTGGTCAAATTCTCAAGTTTGTTGCATCAAAATCCTTTAATAACTTTCTCGATTAGTTAAGTTATCTCATGAGTGATCAGCTCAGAGAATAGAGCTATAAGCACGTCGACGAAAAACCCGATTTATTTAATTGAAAACAGAAGTGAAAAATCAGACTGTCACAAGGTACCTGTGAAGCAAAGCCAGCAGAGTTATTGTCTTTTGACAAGTTTTTTGAATGCATATCAACATTTTTCTCATGGGAAGAATGCTCTATTATATACTACCTGTCTATTAATCATTTTGTAGAAAAACACACTTTTCTTTTCTAAATGACACTTCGAACAAATTTCGTGATATTCGAATGTAGGTAGAAGTTGCTGTAAACATGTTGATTGCAATAAATGGACCGAATATGCATTCGAGAGTGTGAAGAACGGAGTGATAAACACCTATACCTCCAAATAGGATTGAAGAGTTCAGGAAAAGCTAAGTCTTAAGTCTGAAGTTTGGTTGAATCCGTGCAAAAACTCACGTTTGTCACGACCTCTTTTTTTCCATTCGGGGAAAAGAAAGAAAGGTTTAGGGGTATTTGCCTAAAGAGACGGACCAACGGCCCTAAATTAGGCGTGGGCTCTCCCAAGCCCATACCTCGCGCAACATTGGATTTTGAATTTTAATTCTTAACAACCTATGTACTTCTAAGAGTCGCCACTAGCCTGTTATGGTCGGCTAGAAACCAACCGAGACACGGGAGTGTTGCCTCGATTATTACGCAACCAGAGATTTCTAGGAACGGGGACTTGTTTACGCTAATGTTTCTATTAGCGCCCTTGCGGTACCACTAACTTGGAAGGTTGTTTATCTAAATGGTCACACAATCTTGATTACCAATTATAACCTTTATGAAACCACTAAGTATCCATGCAAATGTTTTTGTAGTTTTTTTTTTTTTTTTTTTAGGTCTAGACTAATTCTAACCTAATTTAGAAGAGAAATTTACACTCAAATTAATGAAAAGAAAAAAAAAACGATGCGGTAAGTATACATCCACGAAATTAAAATGACTTGAAAATAAATACGGAAAAGGAAAACCCGATACAAGTCGGGCAAATAATATTACATGGCCTTGTTATCACGCCCGGGACAGGACCCCGTGAGCGAAATGGGAATTTAAATACGCATGATATTACTCTAAATGCATGAAATTACTTTAGATAATTTTAATCTATGCAAAATGGATTATTTACAAAAATTGTTATAAAATACCAAAATAGCATTAAATTAGGAAAATGACATTTTTAAATTAGGAAAATTCCATATGTGTCATTTCTATCCTAATTTGATGTTATCCAACATTTTTGATATTTTTTGAAATTTTCAGATTTTTCTCTTTTTTTTATTTTTATTTTTAAAAAAAATATTAATAATGATTCCTTAAACCAATCTATGCTAACATGGAGTAACACATCACATGAATATCACAACGATTAAGCTCAAATCGACCGCTTCGAGATTGAAGCTTGGTTTTAACATTTTATCGAATACTTGGCTTGCATCAAATCACTCCAAAATGGCTTCTTCGGGTCATGTTCGTGGCCTTCAATCTCAACCCATAAGCAATCTTATGTGAATGTAAAGTATCAAGGATATACTACTACATGCAAAGAACGTGTTTGACTAGAAATTACAGCCTAGAACATGCAAAAACCGAACTGAAAATGGCCTCAAAGATGCGGGTTGGAGCTGTTTTGCAAAACTGGTGATGAACCCAAGTCAAACAGCCATGCCAAATGCTCATATTGAAGCTCCGACAACCATCACATGCCATATTTATATGAAATATTACTCCATCTAGATGAAAATAGGTAATACTTACTTTCAAATGCAACAAACATCACCGAAAACGATCAACCGAACGCATCAAAATGAACTCTACAAGAAGCATTCACGCATGATCTATGCTGGCCAACCATGTCTCAATGTGGTTTTTGGCTCATGTTATAGATGGTTTCATGGTTCACAAGAAGATTTAAAGACTAAACCGGGTTGTCCCATGCATCATTTGTACTCCCATGTAACATTCATCAAAGTCACAACGAAAAAAAAAGCATGCAAAGGGAAGTAACAAGTCGAGCATGTAGGGGCATTGAAGAGGTTTTAAACACTTAGAAAAATTTTAGCTTCAGAAATCAGCTCTTCAGACTAGTTTCCTTCTTGATTTTTGTGATCAAAACATGTTCAAACTTGAACAAAAATACATCTAGAATGTTTACCTTGCTTCCTAGTTTCTTTTTCAAGTGACTCTTGGCCAAGGAAACCACGAAATTGTCTTCTAGAAGCACGTGAAAATTGGTTCCTTCAAGCTGAAGTGAGATCTGCAGAAGAAAAAGTGACAACGAAGCTTTTCGTTGACTTCCAAAATTAGACTTCCAAACCTTCCTTATTGGCCAAGTTCAAACCAACCCAAACTATATGTATTATAGTTTGACTTGTAAGTCGTGGCTTTCCTCATTTGTCTCTTAAGTTTCTCAAAAGCACTCGCTTTTCTTCACTCGTGACCAATCAGGCTCAACACTTAGAAAAATTTTCAAACTTTCTGGGCCAGCCAGGAGGGCACTGTTTCGAGGGGCTTTAGGAGGCCTTCCCGATCTCCATTTGGGACATGTGACCTATGGTTGGAAATATCTTAGAGTGAAGTTTCAATCTCTAGTTGAAGGTTTTGGCTAATTTTGACCGTAGATGTGTGAAAATCTCACTTTTCTCTCTAAAGGTTCATCTGGAATTTCTGGGTTTCTCTCTTCTGGAGTTGCTTCTGAAGGTGTGTTTGGGGTACGATTCCGAGCTCCTTCCTCTCTCTCTCGTCTCTTTCTTTTCATCCCTTGAAAGACCTTGCTTCAGTGATCTTATCCCATGAATTGAGGGATTTTTGGTCAGCTTTTTGGCCCCCTACCCAGCCTGCCAACTGAGCTAGTCCACCCACTCTCCTGACTTAGCCAAATTTTTAATTCTGCAGCTGTTGAGTGTGCAGGTTTTGCTGCGATTTTCCGGTGCTGTCAGGAGCTTATCCTTGGCCAATTTCCGTCCACTTGCACTGCTATATATGGTGTTCCATCACGTGCAAAGATCGGGCTGGTTAGGCAGCTGAGGAGGATATGGTGGGGCCACCAAATTGCTTACTCAGCAACTCCAGATTAAGACCAATTCGTGGACTGAGTTTTGGCTGCTGATTTGAGTGCTTTAATCCACTAATTTGGCTGCGTTTTTTGATCAATTAGAAAGCTCATGTATAGTAGTTTAAGATCTTGACCATTTTTCGCAATTGTGCCCACCCAATTTTGCAAAAAAGTCCCTCAAAGTTGGCCATTTTCTTATCCGAAAATACCCAATTCAATACAAATGTGGTCTTTTTGGCTCAATTTGATTGATTCTACTTGGCCCAAATTCAATTTCAACTTAATTGATGACCAAGATGATGATTTAAAGGCTCGGGCGCAAATTTTGCAAAATTTGCGAATTGGTCCCTCGACTTTTGGAAATTGCATTTTGGCCCCAAATTGTCATTTGAATTCCAATCTAACCTCCTAGGCTTGGCTAGTCACATTTAGATCATTGGCCGCAACTTTTTTTCTTTTTTTTTTTTAATTTTTTTCTTTTTTAATCTTTTTTTTTAAATTAATTAATCTATATGCAATAATTTGGGCAAAAAATTAGGTGTCAACATTTTGCCCCTCTTTGGAAGGGAGCTCAAAGAGGTTTCTTTCAAAGATAAGGTGACGCCTAATTCTTTGTTTTTTTTTTTACGATAGTAAAATGAAAATGCAAATGAGCTTAATGTAAAGAGCATGGTTTAGGGCTATCTATGAATAATTTGAGAAGTGTGGTTTAAGGATATACCCACGAACCTTGTGGTTTAAAGCAGTCCCACTAAATGTGTGGTTTAAGGCAGACCCACTAACCTTGTGGTTTAAGGCAGTCCCACTAACCGTGTGGTTTAAGGCAGACCCACTAACTGTGTGGTTTAAAGTAGTCCCACTAACCATGTGGTTTTAAGGTAGTCCCACTAACCTTGTGGTTTAAGGCAGTCCACTAACCGTGTGATTTAAGGCAAATTCACTAACCTTGTGGTTTAAGGCAGTCCACTAACCGTGTGATTTAAGGCAAATTCACTAACCTTGTGGTTTAAGGTAGTCCCACTAACCATGTGGTTTTAAGGCAATCCCACTAACCTTGTGATTTAAGGTAGTCCCACTAACCATGTGGTTTTAAGGCAATCCCACTAACCTTGTGGTTTAAGGCAGTCCACTAACCGTGTGATTTAAGGCAAATTCACTAACCTTGTGGTTTAAGGTAGTCCCACTAACCATGTGGTTTTAAGGCAATCCCACTAACCTTGTGGTTTAAAGCAGTCCACTAACCGTGTGAATTGTATGGTTTGTGGATGACTAAGAATCTCTTGAAAATGCATGGTTTAAGGCTGACCCATGAACCCTTTGAAATTGCATGGTTTAAAAGTAACCAATAACTCTTGAAAGTGCATGGTTTAAGGCTATCTCATGAACCCTTTGAAATTGCGTGGTTTCACTGAAGAAACCTGTCATTCGAGAATATTTTGAAATGGACACTGCACATCAAATAGAATTCATTATAACAAGTATTCTAGTAGCGAAAGCATACTAGATAAGATCAATTTCAGCACATGTCATCAAAAACAATATCAAAAGTGTGTCAGTAATGCGAAAGCAATGATTGCATAAACAAATCAAGCTAATTCCAACTACTTGACAAACTCGCAAAATTATCATCATGCTCGGATGATATCATTAATCGTCAAATTCTCTTGGGAGAAAAGTCCTTGTTGAAATGACCTTGACTTATGAGAAAGGTTTGTTAAGTATGCCAAGCAAGGACCCCCTAGTCAGAAAGGGCTTCTCGCATATTCTTAAGAAAATGGCTATTTGATCCCATCTACTCATATGAGAAATAAACTGATCACTCAATCTCACTCTTCCAGTGTGCAAGGCTTTGAATCATTCGCAATAAGTACACATTGACCAATCTAAAAGGTCTTTTAGGAGGACCGTAATGTAGGTTTGGTCATGGTTTTAGCAATGGATAGACATCATTGGCTATGAAATGAATTAATCACCGATCACATCTTCGCCGGGTTTACAAGTCAAGAAACCTTAAGATGAGAAAAGACAACCTTGCTCTCACTTTTTCGAGCGGCATCTTCTTTAGAAAATCCCAATTTCCACTCGAATTATCCCAATCTGAAGAGACTTCGGGAATAGGTTGTAATGTTGGTTCGGTGAAAGGCTCAAAAGGCTCAACACTTTTTCAAAGAATAATTTGAGAGTTGGTGATTATCATGGCATCATTATCATATCATCTATCCATCTCTTCTTTTTTTTTTTTAAAAAAAAGCGCTAGGCTTTTAAAATTCAAATTGTCTCGAAAGTCCTTTGGCTAATCATCTTAACATAATGACTTTTGCATTTGCAATGATTTTCTTTTCAATGCAAGCATTTCTTTTCCCTGGGCATTGGCCTTGCTTTTACCAGGCACACTACTTTTTCATGCCCTTCAATTTTCATTTGACTTTTGCTCTTTTGGACTTTTTGAGCTCTTAAGACTTTCGAGATGCTTTTCATATTCTCATGTAAACACCAATTGCATTGGTAAATAACATGCCCTGCCCCCAATGTGGGGAGATAATCACCACTCGGGTTTTAGAAATGAACGATTAGGCTCAACTTGGTTTAAGCAAAGGGTATCGGTGTTTGGGTAGAGAAAAGAATGCTCTTCTTCACCTTGGGATGCTTCGAGCTTCTATAAGAACTCACCTGAAGTTACCACAAAAGGATTTATGCAAGTGAGCGTAAGGAAGCCTTTCTCATCTTTCCTCTTCAAATGTCAACCCAGACCTCCATAATTGCCCCATCGTGGGGTGGTTCTTGACAGGGGTATTTTGTAGAAAATTCTTCACATTAAAAGGCTCAAATGGGCTAACTATTGTCACCTGTAGTGTGTATGATAGAAGAAAGAAATGCCTCTTATCATCTTGATCTATGTACCGCTTGCGAATGAGTTCATTGACCTTAAACGACACGGGTTTTCTTTCTCGCTTGAATCCCATAGTGCTTAAAGGACATGTTTGGAAAGGGGTTGCCTTTCTTCATCCTAAGTGTTTCTCGCTTGGCATAAGTAATATCACCTTTCATTTTTGTTGAGATCATCTCGGGTGGATTAATCTCCATAGAGAATTTTGATTCGAAATGACGATCCGCCGAGTGGATGGACAAATTAAAGGTAAAGAAGATTTTCACGAATTTTGTGGAAAACTTGTTTCCTCAATTTCCATTTTTTGTGCTTGTTTCTAGAAAAACATTAAGTGTTCTCTCTCTTTTTTTCTTTTTTCTTTTTTTAAAATGGAAATTCTCCATTTGTTTTCCATTTGATTTTGAGAAGAAGAGTACTTACCTGTGCCTCAGTAGTCAGGTGACCCCTTGATCAGTTTCACCATTTGGCAGCAAACAACGGCATGAACCTATTGTTTTGAGGCTTGAAGAGATTCTCAGGTCTTTGGTCTCATTAATTCGAGCACTTTCCTCCTTTTGCAAAAGTAAAAGATGCAAAAAAAAAATTTATTTATTATTTTTTTACATTTTACGGCAAACTCATTGCCGCTTCCAGGGATCGATTCTACTTGGCCCAAATTCAATTTCAACTTAATTGATGACCAAGATGATGATTTAAAGGCTCGGGCGCAAATTTTGCAAAATTTGCGAATTGGTCCCTCGACTTTTGGAAATTGCATTTTGGCCCCAAATTGTCATTTGAATTCCAATCTGACCTCCTAGGCTTGGCTAGTCACATTTAGATCATTGGCCACAACTTTTTTTTTTTTTTTTTTAATTTTTTTCTTTTTTAATCTTTTTTAAATTAATTAATCTATATGCAATAATTTGGGCAAAAAATTAGGTGTCAACAACGTTCCAATTTGACAAAATGTTTATCGAGCTCAATTTGGTTAACTCATAAATTTCATGGTAAAATTTGATGAAAACTAACGAAGGTTAAATGTGTTATGTGTGTACCAGTTTGCGTTTTTGGTGATTCAAAAACTAATTTTCAATAAATTTGTTACGTATGTACTAGTTTGTGATTTTTCATTGTATTAACCCTATGGATTTCCATGTGAACTTGCCACGTTAATTGTCTATATCATTTAACTCAAGAATTTAATGATAAAATTTCACGGAAGCTAACGGAGGGTAAATGTGTCACGTGTGTATATGACCCAAAATTTAGTTAGGGATAAATTTGTCACGATATATAAGTTTGGGGTTTTTTTTTATGATATTAACTCCATAACCCACCCCGTGGTGAGCGAGTTCGTTAGGGCACACACTGGCCACACGAAAGGCTAGGGTTCGATTCCCCAACTCGTCACGTTGCGCAACTTAAGTGGGGTGCCGTGGGTGGTGGGTCCCCGTCCTAGTGCTCCCCCGGGCTTACGTCGCCGACTGTTAGCTGTACGACAGTTCCCGGGTTGCCAAAAAAAAAAAACTCCATATTAAAAAGAAGAGTTTGTTTTCCCAAACTCCATTTCCATGTGCACACTCACACAGAATGGAGGACCATTCTCATGTGGAATTTCATGACCACTAAAGAGATTAGGTTTGTTAATTTTTTGCATTTTCTACTTTTTTAGAATATTTTTTTATTTTTGCTTTATTTTGATAATAATAAAAATTAAAATTTATACTTCTCCGTTTGCGATCTCTGAACGAAGTGGAGATCACGCATTCCTTATCAACATTGGTGTCTCGAGGGATGTTTGCTTAGTAGAAAAACTCTTGTGCAAGGAACAACAGTGAGGAATGTAATGCTTGTTCTAAATAATGTAAGGTACCATCTCATGTCATATCATCGAGTGAACGCACAAGTTCTTACTGCATTTAGGGATTGAGCTTTCGTAATACATCATATGCTCTAACATAACATCACGTGTTCAATTTCCATTCATCGTAAAGGCAAAATTGTCAGCGTACTCTGTCTTTACTCTTTGACAAGTGCTAATCGCTCATCGGTTGGGCTTGGACCCATCCCGTGACATGAGGTCCAAGTCGGAGATAGCTTGAGCAGGTAGCTATCTTCAACGTAGGTCAAATAGAGGTCAAAGGGTGGGGATGAGAGGTTTTGATGGAAATGAGAGATTTGTTGCTCAAAATGCAAACATTGACACGAATAAAAAATTACCTTATTATACCAAGAGGATTCACATGAAACAAAAATTGAATGAATGCCATACAACATTCATCGTCATTTATAAAATATGGACATAACTCGACCAATAAAAAAACTAGTGCCATAAGAAAAATATGTAAAAGTTTTACAAATTACATTTTAAATAATGATACATGTTGATAGTACTATTTATAATTTTTGCATCTCATTATAAGGGAACAATCACAAAAACATGATTTCGTAAACTCATGGTCATGCTAAAATTGGTAACCACTAGAAACTATCGGAGTACTTGACGAAGATGAGACTGTTTCAAGTTCTATCTCAGTGTCAGCATCATCAACCAGCGCCTCCATTGGATACAAAAGTGGTTTTGGAGGCAGTTGCAGTCTATCCATATCTCCTTCAAGCATATCTAGGACTTTCCTCATCGACAGCCGATCATTAAGGCTCAATTGTATACACCACAATGCAACAATTATCATCTTCCTCGTTGTTTCTCTTTCCTTTTCTATGACGTCTACCCTTTCAAGTTCCTTTTCTTTACCGAGTTGATCATAAACCCACAAAGGAAAGTAAATTTGACTCGAACGTTCTGCATGTGCATTTAGATTTCTCCTTCTACCAGCCATTTCCATTAATAACATCCCAAAACTATAAACATCGGCTTTGTACGAAATGCCACCAATGTCTTTATAGAATAGCTCAGGAGCCATATAACCCAAGGTTCCTCTTGCTGCAGTCAGCGATACTATATTGCGATCAGTGGGATAAAGTCTTGCAAGTCCAAAGTCAGAAACTTTCGGAGTGAAACTTCGGTCTAGGAGAATGTTGTGAGGCTTGATGTCAAAATGTAGAATTTGCATATCACATCCCCAATGTAGATACTCTATCCCTCTAGCTATGCTAAGAGAGATCTCATACATTTTCTTAGAATTAAGAGGATCATCACCATCCTTATAGGAAATGTGTTTATCCAAAGATCCATTCGGCATGAAATCATAGACAAGAGCTTGTTTGGAGTAATCAAAGCAAAAACCAACAAGTTGCACCACATTAATGTGGTGGGTCCTTCCAATTGTGGCCACTTCGCTTATAAAATCCTGGCCATTAGATTTTGATTTGTTCAAAATCTTAACTGCGACTTCATTGCCACTTCTAAGTATTCCTCTATATACAGAACCATATCCCCCTTCACCTAACTTGCGTTTGAAATTTTTTGTGATCTTCTTTATATCCGAGTAAGAGTACCTTATGGGCAAAAAGTTGTTGTGAGCTAGTAGGAATTCTTCGATATTTGCATCAGTTGCCTGATGCCTTCTCATCCACTTCAAGATTAGAAGTATCGACACACACGGAGCTCTAAGTATGAATTTTGCTGCTAGGAAGTGGACTACATAGAAATTTGGCCATTGATTAGCATAGTGTCAAAAAAAATAAAATTTACACATACAATTTTTGTTTGTCAAAGTGCTGAATGAGAGCTTCATAGGTGTGAAGAGAAAAAGGACTTATCATACCCAAGAAAAAGAAGAGATTCAATACTGCGACAGGCACAAGACGGAGCGCAAAAAAGGGCATGCCATCAGCTGTAGATAGTAAGAGAATTCGTGAGAAATTACTAAAAATGGTTAATTAGAGTTAAAGACCAATCTGGTTAATTAGAATTAAAGACCAATCAGTGAAGAAGCAATTCACGCTAATATATACCCCTAGTGAAAGATAAATTCATGCAATCATTGCAAACTGTAAAGCCACACTTTTGTTCATTGAAATTTGCAAGTGGAGAAGTCTAGAATAAAAAAAGAGTGAACGAGTTTCACTTTTCTAGATAGCGCCCAGATTTGACGTTATCCTATTCACTCATGAAATCCATGTTAATGTTGCGTGATCTTTTCTTTTGAAGAAACACGTTTTTGCTTTTGTTCTCCTAAATGTACCAAATGTTCACAAGTTCCCCGTAACATTAACAACGATTGAAGGGACATGAGATATTATTAAATCGAACAATTTTCCCCAAAAAAAGACCTAATTCCCTAAAAAAAAAAACCCTTTAGTTCTAGTCCAATTTCAGCCTAAACTTTTTTGTCTCAGAAAAAACCGTAAACTTTAGGTACAATCCCAAATTTACCTCAAATTTTGTTTTGTTTTAAAAAATCACCAACTTTTAATATATTCCCAAACCTATCCCCACGGTCGAGTCCCAACTTGATGTGGCATTTCCACATCAATAACAAATCCACTTCAGTAAGGTGACATGGAAAATTACTTTCAAATGAAGCTATTCTAAGATATGAAAATTAGGGATGGCTAACGGCGATTTTTGAACAGAGAGCTATTGGGTAGATTGGGATTAGAGTAAAAATTGGTGTTTTTTCTTTTAGACAAAATAAGTTCGAGGTAGATTTGGGATTAGGCCTAAAGATTGAGGTTTTTTCTGGACAAAGAAAAGATTGAGGCAAATTTGGACTGGACCTAAGTTTAGGTTTTTCTGATAAAAAAGTTCGAAACATAATCAGGACTAAATTTAAAGTTGGGTTTTTTTTTTTTTAGTGAATAAGGCCCCAAAAAAATAAAGAAATAGTGCCGCTTCCAGAAAAGCTCCATAGTTGTAAAATAAAGGAGCAATGCACGCCCAATCTACTAAAAAAATTTCTAAACTTTTTCACTAAACGAATGTGGCAATTTTTTTAAATTGGGTATTAAAGAAAAGTGATGACTCAATAAATTGAACCAAACGTATTGCAATATCCAATTGAAACATGCCACATCACCAAGTAAATTTTGAAAAGATCCTTCAGTAGAGTTAACATTTAAGAAAAGGATGAAAATGAAGAAGAAGAAACAAAGTAAGAGAGTAAAGAAGGAAAAGCTTTAGGGAAAGTCAGCTTACAGGAGTCCTATGGGTTGCACCACGCCATTCAGTATCTGAAACTTATCGCGCAAATCTGGAATATTTCCGACGAATCAGGTTCAGAATATAAGAGATTGAATCCTTCAGCCATCATGTTGTGGAGGTCCGTATACGGTGGGCTCACACGTTTATACCGATCCACTTCCTGGCTCGATAAGAGAGTGATCATGGTTATGTTGCAAGAATCCTTGATGTCCCGTATTAGTAGATCAGACCCATACAAAGCGTATGAGTATGCCTTCATTTGGGAAAAATTAGGGGTTGTATCGGAAAGGGATGCTTCCTCAATACATGGTTCAGTATTGATATACAAAGCAGAAGCAACGGGCTGTGAGCACTTCATGAAGACCACCGGATCAGCTGAGGGAAAAAGACCACCACGGTATGGATCATGAGCACTAAAGTTGGACCTCGCCAATGATTGACGAGGGAGGGATAAGCAATTAGCTTTTTGCAATCCATCGTCAACCACCGTGATTACACCGAAAAATGAATCAGCTAAATTAGAATAGTTAATTGACTTCACATAATATCGACCGGCATATAGATATAGAAAAGTACGATTATTTTCACAAACTAGCTCATACTCAGAGCGGCCGCAGTGTTTTGGGTCGCTTTTTAATCGAAAGGGCTAGTGTATATCACGGATCTCACCGCAAGATGAAGCGGTGCACAAGTGATTCTTCTTCGCACCGCAACTCATCCTCAGTATCAGCAGGACATGCAATATGAAAAGCAAAACACGGAACATGCTCGTGGAGCTCAAAGACTTAATGGTCTCTCTATCGTTTGATATGATGCAATGGAAGTTTTTGCTAATTGGCAATGTGAAGGAGGCCCAGTTATATGAATGAAAAGAGTTGGGAGTCGTCGGTGATGCAAATTTCCAAGTCAACCAATAAAACAAAGTCTAGCGAAGATTGCAGCCCTTGCATTTATGGTGACAAAACACAAAGTTGGAATTAGTTATGCATAGCTTTCACGTTGATTAAAAAAAATGCTCCTAAAACTATATACTACGCAATTTAATTCTAATATTTTTTTGGGGAAAAATTAATCCCTAATTTTTATGCAATAAATAAATGATTGGATCGTCAAAATTTAGGTGTCAACAAGTGTCCATTCGTTAAATTATGAAGATGAAAAGGAAAAAGATGTCGTATTTCATCATCTAAGCTTTTTATTTTTGACAAATAAAAAACTGAAATTGGTAACAAAAATAGACTATGAACAAGAATATTAACTTGTATAATGTCGCTTTTGGCAAAAGTAAAAGGAAAATAAGAAATAAGTGCTTCTTGGATGGTGTAACACGTTATGAAAGAAAGAAAGCAATATGATAATTTCTAGTGGCATACTGACATGCCTTGACAAGAACCTCACTAGCTTCGTCGTCACGCAAAGAGTATAGATGCGGATTTCCAAGTCAACCATCAACACAAAGTCTAGCGAAGAAGAAGTGGGTCTCATGTGGAAATTGCAGCCTTGCAGTCAAGGTGACAAGACGCAGGGTTGGAATTATTTATGCATAGCTTTCACATTGATTTTTTTTTTTATTGGAACTTTCACGTTGATTAAAAAAGAAACTTCTCTGCAGTTTCCACATTGACTTTTCTTAGTATCATAAAAAAAAAAAAAAGAACCGATTCATTCAGCGCCATATTTTACTATAAAAAAATGATAATGTATTTTGCAGTTAAGATTTTTCATTTTTGACAAAAATGAAGTTTGTAACTGAAAAGATTAATAACAGCACCAAAGACTATCGTTGCACATTACAAGAAAAGAATAAAGGCCATACAATAATTTCTCAACCAACAATAGATGGACGCGAGCCTCGATTTGAAAGTCACTTGCTTCGTCATTGCCCAACGCCCACGAAGACTATAGGTGTAATGTTTGCATTCACAAAAATAAAGCAATACACGTTTTTTCACTAGCAATTGAAATATTATTCTCGTAGATCAATCAATCACTCTCCTATAAAATAACCCTATCTGTTTCCTGCAATAAAACCACTCTAGGAATGAACTGATAGATCTCAACAATAACGTCGTTTTATGAAGGTGTTGTTGCCTGCTTCATAATCATTTTCCATCTTCGAATGTGTGGTATTGCGAGTGCCATGTGAGCTCAAATGGGACTACATGGAAGAGTGCAGGCATTTTTCATTCTCTGTTGATAGCTGCTTGAATCTGCTCAAGACTCCTCCCTTTCGTTTCAGGGACCACCGTGATCACGAACACCATCCCTGCGGCGTTAATCCCCGCATAAAGAAGGAAGGTACCTGTGAAGCAAGCCGGCAGAGTTATTTGCTTTCGACAAGTTTTGCGGAAGCATATTCTGACATTTTTCTCATGGGAAGAATGCTTTGATAAATGCTGCCCGTCTATTAATCATTATGCAGAAAGACCCAATTCACTTATTTTCTTTTCTAAATGACACGTCGACTCAATTTTCGTGATATTCGAATCTAGGTAGAAGTTGCCGTAAACACATTGATTGAAATAAATGGACTGAATATGCATTCGAGACCGTGCAGAACAGAGTGGCAGACACCTCCAGCTCCAAATAGGATTGAAGTTTTAAAGCTAAGTCTCAAGTCTATAGTTTGATTGAATTCGCGCAACAACTCATGTTCCAATATGACAAATGTTTATCGAGCTCCTGCCAGAGCAACAGTTCAAAGAGCGTTTTCAGCAGAGTCGTACCATAGGAGCTCCAGCTCATTAAGTAGTTGAAAGTGTAGGAAACTGCCCAAGCGCCGAACCAGTTTACTAGTGTCGCAAACCCTCCAGCTACTCCTTTGATATTGATGGGGAAAATCTGAACACCAGCAACACATCACGTGATCGGAAATTTTTTTTGAAACACTCGTAACAACACCAGTTACGGAAACGGCCCTTTAATTTGATAAGCGTGAAACTTCGGGAGATGTTTAGGATTACCTCGGACATCACGACCCAAGGAACCGCACCCATTCCAGCGGAAAATGCTGCTATGTATAGCTGAGCATTGGAAAAAACAGAACAGAAAAATTAATAGTGGAGAGTTGTTGTGGCGGCCAACCAGATAGAGCCAGAAAGAGATCAAGGAAGGTGAGATTATTACCAGAATGCCGGTGACGGCAAGTATTGGGACAGCATCAGCTGCCAGATCATGAACCTGGCTCAGAAGATTCTCAAAAAGTTACTGGTTGACAAGCATGGCAAAGCAGAAGGAAAATACTAGGACTGATAGGATTTACCTTTAGAAAGAATGAAAGGGCAGTTACTATGCATCCTAGGACCAATCCTGTCCCCGAGATCTGCGATTGAGAGAGAGAGAGAGAAGGTTATGGTTCAAGTTGCAGAACTCGCGAAGGGGGCAGAACCAGAAAAGCTTTGTTACTATAGACATGATTTCTTAGCTTTCATCTATTTTACCAAGAGAAGGGGCTTTCTTCCAGCTCTATCGACCAGTGCAGCGCCAATAGCCGTGACAATAACCTGCAAAAATTTACTCTTTAAGCGTGACGTGTATAAAAATAGATCCCCAACAAAAAGGAAAGGGCGAGAATTACGGACCTGGAGGATTGCGTAAGTTATGGTTCCAACGCTGGAGGAGAAACCTGAGGAGATTGTACAAATGCAATTATAAAGGCGAGACTAATACCTTGCTTGTGAGATTCAACACTAAATTATGTGAACAGCTCATTTAGTGATAATTAAGTAGACCAAAAGCATTCGACATTGTGAATTTTACTAACCCATTTGAATATTAACTGGATTTTATAAATTGGAACCCTTGCTTTGCTTTTTATTTGGTTATCCGTTCTGGAATCATAAAATGCAATGCATAGTTTCATTATTGTGGTGCCCAAGAGCTTCATAGTTTCATTATTGTGGTGCCCAAGAGCTTCTTGCTATGAACTTCATACCTGCTTCCTCAAAAATATTGCTTGTATAGAAACAGACACCGTTTATCCCTCCGAACTGCTGGACGACCATCAATCCAACACCAATCTGGCCAAAATTTAACAAATTTGTCAGCAAAAAGAACAACAATGGGAAATATCACCGAAAGTACAACTACTGCATACTCCCGATCCACAGGGCATTCCAAGAAAGCAACGAAGAAGGGACTTTATTGGATACATAGCAGTAAATACAGAGAGAAGAATACGATGACAGAGCTCAAATATCTTCTCCTAAATAAATCGAGAATGCTGGCTTTCGGGAGCAGTTGAAGAGTTTCGATGTAGTCCTGTCAAGAAAAACAAATTCGATCATTCCGTCAGCTATTCGTACTTATAAAGTTGAGGCACTAAGATGAAACGAGTATAGACTTAAAGCCTTTTACTTGTATTTCAGCAGCCTCTTCAGAAATATCCGCATCCCTTCCACGGAGTTTCTGCAGCGCGGCTTCAAACTCCTTTTCACGGCCCGTTTTCGCCTGCATTTGGCATAATCCTAAAATTCATTCCAACACTACAAATCCCTCTCTTCCAACAATTCAGATAAGAAGAGTCTGGTGTTCATCTTGATTTGTTACCAGCCATCTAGGAGACTCTGGAATGAAAAACAGGCCGAACAGTAGGACTGCACATGGGATTAGACCTGCATAAACCGCAGATGTTCAAGGTGGTTTCAGACTTGGACTTTTCAATACAACATTGGCACTAAACTTGAATTATGCTACTTTTTCTGTTTTACCAATTAATGCCAAAACCCTCCAAGCTAATACTGTCCCGATTATGAAGGAAACGGACACTCCAGCGACGATCATAAGCTGTTGAGAGAAGAGAACATGTTAGGCCTAGTAGGTTCTGTAGGATGTACATATATACACCATCTTGCACTTGCAAGAGGGCAAAATTTGCTACAAGCTAAGGCCTTTTGCCAATAGGTCCATGCTTGCAATTTTAACCGAGAATGTTCATACAAAATCTTTGCCTGATTGACAGCAGTCAAAGCTCCACGGAGATTTTTGGGTGTAATTTCAGCTATAAATATTGGTACCTGGACATAAATTAGAAAAAGATTAACCAATCTAAACCGACGAGAGAGCTTCATGCTGTCACTGTGAATCGAATCCAGCATGTTGTCGTAGAACAACTTGCTACATCAAATGTGTGTGGTACGAAGTGAGGAATTACCACATAGGAAAAGACTCCCATTCCATATCCCGTGGCCAATCTTCCGATATCCAGAGCAAGTGCTCCCTAATTTACTCAAAATTAAACAGAACAGAGAGTTGATGAGACTTGAAGTTCTTATGCGACTAATCGATCTTCATGTATGTAAGGCTTGTAAATAGGATATGGACACACCTCAGCAAAGTAAATAGCAAGCCATCCTGCTACACAAAGAGCGCTCGCTATTCTCATTGTCTGCATTTTGAGGGAAATGTTTATGTTGTCACGTCCTCCGTCCATGATACGACTAAATCCCAAAGCTAAAACTCAAAAAAAGTCTTGAGCAACACTGTTCTGTTTTACGTTGTGAAAGACGCACTCGTTTGCTGCTTACCCATTTACGGCCAACAAAATCAGCGACTGGTCCTCCGGTAATTGCACCAATCATTGCACCGAATGTCAGTATGGATCCAAAGACTGAATACTGTTGAAAGACACATAAAGAGTAACTGCAAATCAGCTTGAGTTCAGTGAGAGCAAGAACTTCAGTTACCATCTAGCTAACGATGCTATAAGTCACCGAATGTCCGAGAATCTCAGTGGAAAGCTATTCTGAACATATTCTGAGCAAACCTATCACTTCGATCAGAAACCTGAATGATATGCAGTCGCAATTTTCAGCTGACGATACCCAATCTAAATCTCCCGATTTTTCGGTTTTCTTGTCCTGAGGTGTCCAACAATGGAACTCAATGCGAAAATTCAGTATACATTTCACTCGTTACAATGCAGAAAGAATAAGATGTCTAGAGAAAGAAGTATCTCTACCTCAAAGCCAACATCCTTATTTTTGAGAGTCTGGTTTATAAAGTTTTTGATCATATAACTCGTCCATATTATGGACCTGGAATATGAGCAGATCGTTACTTTGATTTTCTTGTATATGGGCACCTTCAGTGATAAGTCCGATATTGAATCGAAGCAACAAACAAAGACAACGCGACATGTGCTTCTTAACACTCGCAGGTAAATTCGACATACCTCCTCTGTAGAGAGACTAAGTTCCTCCACTATAGCATCCTGAGTTGGTGATGAATAACCTGCCTGAAAATCCAATGAAACAATTTCTCATTAGATTCAATTAATCACATCCTTTTCATTTTAACCACTACTATTGGACCTGGACTTTTCAAAAAGAAATTGCATTTCCTACTTACGCAGGTCCCGAATTCATAGGAACCACAAACCGCAACGAATGTGGTGAAATAGACCATCCACGGACGACCCTTATCGGTTCCTTCATCTTTGCCAGCTCGGTCCTTCTCTTGCAGCACAAGGAGCCGCTCTCTTACTCCTTCTCTGTCCCCAGTTTCTTGATTTTCAATGTCCTCGTTAATCGCCATGCTAGCTCGCCTTACAAAAATGTTCCTTTGTTCTCTATCTGACTACGACAAGAAACTAGCAAATCTATAAGCTCCAGAGAAGATGAGTTCTCTTTCCAACGTGGCTACTCTGCTTGCTTTATATGGATGACTCGAAATGAGAAACCCCAAGTGCTAATACGGAAACCCTATCTCCGACTGGTTTATGCTCGCGGTTTCTAGGAATTCCTCGCGGACCTCAGTCTTGCAAACTGGCAAGCAACTCTTTGCTTTTCTGACTCACCTCCGTTAATGGTATTGGAATCACTAATGGAACAGAGTCTCCGAATACAGCAGGATCACTGATGTAAAGGGCTGCATCGCTCTTTATGGGCAAGGAGTAAGTAAAAACACGGAACTGGATTTTCTCAATGACACGGCTCTGGATAAAGACAAAGTTCTATCTTTTTCAGCCAACCACCGGCTAGGAAAACCAGAGTGTTTTTCTCACCTGGAAAGTAATTAAGTTCTGTCCATTTTTCCATAGAGGCATTGTTATCTTCAACTTTAACCCACGTTTATCGTGTAAGAAAGATAAGATCTCAATCAATAGTTTCTTATCTCTTTGGTGCAATAAGAAACTATCAAGAAAAAGAACTGTTCTGCTAGAACATTATTTTTCCTTTGGAAAAAAGTCTTGACCAAAACCCTTTTTCTTCCCACAAGATAAATTCGGCCGGACCTTCTTCTGGGGACACATTATCTTCCTTTTCTCTTTTTTAAAAGAACCACTACATGTGCGAAGAAAAAGCATGCATATAGCCTCCTTTGTGATCAGTGATGCTTTGATGTCTGCTCAAATGGTAAGACTAGATAGCAGGAATTTCAAAAAGGGACGTTTTTTATCTTTCCATAGTGGCCAATTTTGCGGAAAATGGCAATTTATAGTGGCAAGAGGTGGACAGAATTACTTTCTACCAAGGACGTCATGTACTGCCCAGGCCCCTGAATCTAAAGAATTCAGCCACCATGAAGCCAGCCGACGGGAAAGAATTCACAGGCACAACGGAATGGACCATAAAGTTGCAGAGCACATTAGCCAAAAATATCCAACCACCATTCTCCAACTACTTTATTGGCCCACATTTGCTGCATCTCCGTCTTCTTTCACTTCACGATTCAGAATAGGCCAACAAAATCCAGCAAGAATATATAGCTGCGGCCTACTCGAGAAAGGGAAAAATATCAAAAATATATCTTACTCTTGATCTAATAGCCACTCACATATTTTCGTTTTGATAAATATCATTCACATACTTCCAAGAAAAACCCCACATTGAGAACATTAATTTGCCCCTCCATGTAAACTCATTTTAGCATCTTCCTTACGGTTTAAGCAGATTGAAAAAGTGATTTTTGAATGGTAGAATTCGTGTAGATATTTGTTATTTTCAAAAGAAGAGGTAAGTGGTCATGGGATGAGAAATAAGGTGTATTTCGTTATATTTTTCTCAGAAAACTTAGACAAAACAAATATGCTAATCTTATAAGCACATAGTGGGATTTGTATTTCAAATGTATTAGAAGAAAAAAGACACAACAAATGTCATAACTTTTGTATAACGATCACTTAAATACCATGACTTTTTATTCAATCACTTAAATGTCATAATCGATCACTTAACCACTGTAATTTTTCATTAATAAGGAAATCTGACGTGAATGTTCTTTAAAAGTTAGAACACCCAAATGATTAATTAAAGGTTATGGCACTCAAGTAAAGATTTTTTTTTTTTTTTAAAGTCATGACACTCTGTAATTGAAAAACAATGTTATGGCACTTAGGCGAGCATCGCATGAAAGTTATGATACTAGTGGTGTCCTTATCTCAATATCTTGATATCCTTCTCCCATTCATGATACCAAATCCCATAAAATATAATAAAAAGCACACAGAAAAAAAAATACTTTAGCTAAGGTTACGTAATTGCAAGTGTCTAATTAAGTAGAGATTAATCATTGTAAGCATCTAATTAAGTAGAGATTAATCAGGCCGATTCAGGTTTTAGAGGCTGCCAATCATTTTTGCTTAACCCCTACTAAACAAAGCTACGAACAACAAGTGATTGTTTTAAGCTAGTGGCTTTGTTTAAGCATCCAATAAGAATCTGCAAGATTATTTAGCACAACCCTTTTAATATAAGAAGTTTTAGGAACTCTTATCATCACCTTGAAGAAGGGTAGCGGGGCAAGCGTGATTAAAACACCCAGTTCAAAGACAAAGCAGCCTTCCCTAATTTAAAGGGAAAATAGGTGGACGCGATGCAACTTGGCTCCCCTTAAACATATATATTCCCAGAGGCATGGACTAAAATAAGTCAGTTGCGGGTCCCCCTTCTGATATGGTCAATCCACTTGTTGGAATGGAATGAATTTGATTGATAGAGAGGCTCTGGATTGGCTGTGGGAGCGGATATATCCTAATTGCAGAAATAATATATTAAATGTAATAGAGCATATGCCACTTTCATTTTGCATGATCGCATCTAATCTCAGAGATCTTGACTCCTTTCTTTTTTTTTTCTTCTTTTTTTTCGCTCCAATCTTCCAATTTGTGTAGAAAAATATGATCCTATCTGCAATAGGAACTTGAAAAATCGTTCTGCCGGCCTCACACTGACGAAACAAAAATAATAAAGAGGGAAAAGTGACAGATTATTACCAAAATGAAATTGACAAAAAGTTGAGAGGTTAGGTGAGGTGAGCTATAAAAGAAATTTATGTATGAACCAGATATTAGAATAACCTTAGTCTAAATTCTCGATATTTCTTTTGCTATACGTTATGAAATGAAAAATCTCTACTTGGACAAGAAATTTTACTTTATTTGATGACTGTGGATTATAATTATACATTGACGCATTACTATAAGTTTTCACCAACCTGTTCATTGAACATGGCTTCATCCATAAGGATACATCCAAGGATGCACAAGAATAAGATTTCGACCAAGTCCAGAGATCTAAACAAGGCCCGCTTTTCCTCTCTTTAGGTAGACATCCTGATTGTGTTGACAATCTTATCCACCAGGACATGTAATTCCCTATTTTCAAGAGTACGATGCCTAAGGAAACGAACATTTGGTACTCTTCTTTCATCCTGCTCTTATATTTTACTAAACAAGACAAATTGCCATACGTATAAAGATGTATAATTAGAGAAGATCCAAGAGAATATATTATTAAAGGATCGACTTCTTAAGACATGACAAATGCAACTTGAGTTCATTATTTGATCTGCACCTTTTAAATAAAAATACAAAAACCCCAGTGGCCACCCTTCCAACATGGAAGGGGGAGGTGAGGGGTTCAAATCCCCACCTTCTCAGGGGGGATGGGGTGGGGACGCGTAAGTTTCAGGGGTGGGTTTCGACTCCCACGCCCTATAAAAGGCAGAGTAAAAGTTTGAGAGTGAGTGTAGAGTAGAAATAAAGTAGGACTGACCAAAAAAAAATACAAATATATTTTCGTTACTTATAAATTCCTATGTAGGCTTGATATGAAAAAAAAAAATTATCCTGACCATAACTATTTTAATACAAAACTAGAAAAAAGAAAAATCACCCACTAGTAGACACTTTCTATGCCCAACAAAAGAAACAAAGAAAAGATTTGCATATATTTCGAGAAAGAAAATCTAGAGATTTCGATTTTGCCTGTATGAATGAAACATCTTTTATTTAATTTGAGAGATTTTTGTTCTTATCTTATTAATCAACATCTTTGCTAGTGAATACAACGTATTATTATAATTTTCTTTTTTCTTGGACAGAAAAAAGAGCTTGGGCTCGAAACCAAAGATAGTATTACTTTTTATGTAATATAGATTATAAATTCTTTATTTTAGGGAAGGGCAGGGGTGAATCACCTATTATTAATTTTTTTTCCCCTAGATATCAACATAGAGTACATAAAACAACTACTTGCCCCCTCTGGACTTTTGTGGTTCTGCACAGCGTATATAAATCAATTCAATTTGTTTATGGCAACATGGAATATTCTCTAAGCAACTAACTGTTGCTTTGACCTCACTTCCTCCTTCCTCCTCCTTCCCTCGCTTGGACGTTAGCTCCAGGACAAAACAGAGAGTGGGTCGCTGGCCAAAGGATGCGAGGACGCGAGGCTGCGCCTGACGTTCGCCCAAGAATGTCGTGCCGTACGAAGCCAGCTGGTCTCGTCCTTGAAGAAAGAGAGAGAAACGAGATAAATGGGGGAGAAAGGCGGCAAAGGGAAGGGGGGGTCTCTCCGGTCTTTTTGGGTTTGTTCGGCCGAGGTAGAGCAACCAAGAAGAGAGAGAGAGAGAGAGAGAGAGAGAGAGAGAGAGAAAGCTAGTGAGAGTGAGAAGGTGAGCTCGAGAGAGAGAGAGAGAAGGAGCGAGCTAGAGAAGAGAGGGAGCTCGAGGGTGGCTGCTTCTGGAAGGGTGCGGTTGAAAACTAAGGAGAGGCTAGAGCCGCTCGAGAGGGGAGACCGAGAAGGTGGATAGCGAGGGAGAGCGGGAGAGAGAGGCGATTGTGGTCTCGAGTTCTTCGGGGGAGGCTAGAGACAGTGAGAGCAACTGAGGGAGTGAGATCCGAGAGAGTGAGCAGAGGGTGAAGCGGAGAGAGAACCGAGAGTGAGCGGAGGGATGGACTAAGAGAAAGCGAGACCCAGGAGCCGAACTTAGTTCTCGGACAAGCGTTACGCGGCCATCCCCAACATAAACCGGCAATCTCCAGCCAACACCCTCGAGCACGTGGTGAGTTTTCTTTGGGTTCGATCCACTTTTATCTCGATGATCCTGGCTCGGTGCAATGTCGAGGCGGCTGACCATAGCTCATTTCGCTTCAGGCTCACCCTCTAGCCGTCATTGCCGCCGAGCTGGGTAGGGATATTCATGGTCAAACACTTCTCTCTGGGAGCTCCGTTGCTTGGTTTTATTTAAGACGGAACCGAAACGATAGCTGGGCCTCATTTTCCCTAGTCCACCAGCATGCTCGGTTTGAACGAGCCGTCCCTTTTGTCGAGTTTGAGTCGTCACTTGCTGCTTTCTTTTGAGTAAATGACTTGGAGTGCTGCCATTTTCATTTTCTGTTGATTGCTACTTGAATATGCTCAAGACTCCTCCTTTTCATTTCAGGAACACACCCTTTAAATTCCCCTCTGGAGTTTATGCATGAAAATTGATTATTCACTGGTTTAATAGCATGCGAGTAATGACTGGACTTTATCTATTTAGATATGGTGACGGCGGACTTTTGACTAGTTATTCACTGTTCAGAATGCCAGATTCATTTGTAGAGGTTTATAGAGGAAGATTTTGTTTACTGTTTTTCTAAATGAGACGACAGGTATTTGTAATTTGCATTTCTAAAATTTAATATCCTTTCGATTTTCCGTAGAGAAGGATCGCGTCGTTTCTTGGTGCAATGGGGCGGAAGTTTCTATCTGTATATCGCTTGTGTGGCATGTATATTGCTTTTTTTGACGATTCTCGTAGCAGTTTACTTGGTGACACCCAATTGCATATCGTTTGGCTACATTTTGCTCCTCCTACGTGGGATCATAGGAAGACAACTCATTGAAAGGACGAGAAGACACCTTTGGTTTCCATTAAAAGTATATGCAATCACTCTGTTTATCTTCATATACAGCTTGAGCAATTTCTCCACCTTTGAGATGTGGTTGTTAGGGTTGATTGATCTTCAGTCCTACAACTCAGAAGCTTCGCTATTGCAGAATATTTGGCAGTCTCTTGCAATCTTGATTGTGATGTAGCTCTATAGCTACGAGAGGAGACACATCAAGTATATCCAATCTGATGACTCCAAACTTATGGAATTTGGAGCACTTGGATTTATTCAGAGTTTCCTTATTTGACATGGTGACAACGTAGTGTATATAGCAGTGTTCTATGCATCATCGTCACCAATTAGTCTATTTGGTTTCCTTTATCTGCTTGGTCTTGTCATATGTTCCCTTTTACCTAAAGCATCTCGAATCCCATCAAAGTTATTCCTTCTTTATGTTGGAGAAATCTTCTTGAAGTGTTTTGAAGCTGAAAAAACGTTTCCATCAGTTTAGTCTGAAGGTTTGCAGACTCTGCTATTTAAAGTCTGAAGACCTCCAGACAACCAGACTCAAGACTCAAAGTCTATCCTCATTGACAGTCTCTAATCCGTTGAAGAAAGGTTATCCAGAACTGGATGTTTCATTAAGGATATGACATTATCAACTGGAAAAGATCTCTTTGCTGGATATGACATAATGGAATCCCTTTAATTGATTGAGATTGATTCGATGATTAAGGATCTGATGATTGCCTAAATATTCTTGGAAGGTTCTACTTATGGAAACCGAGATCCTGATTGTATGGGCGAACAGGATTGATGGGCTATCGACACGTTCCTTTAATAGCTCAAATAATCTTCTTAATTGATTCCGTCCAACGAGTAGATTGGAGGAATTCCTTTGGTAAGTGCCAACGGGTATGATGGCATGAAGGATTATATAAGGAAGACGTTCTAAATTGTTCGAGGTGTGCGCGATAGAAGAATTCCAAAGTCTGAAGCATCCTGTTGTTTAGACAATTCCTTTGAGCGAAACCTTGTATACAAAAGAGAGTCTATATTTGTGAGAAACCTTGAGGAGGTGTGGTAGAACATCTACACTGTGGAATCAAGGAAAAGCTGTGCTGTAACTTCTCTTTTGTTCATAGTAAAATCCAGCCGGTGGGCTGTCAGTGCGGAAGAGTGGATGTAGGCTTGGAATAAGCCGAACCACTATAAACCTTGTGTTCAATTTTCTCTTCCTTACTCTCTTTACCTTGATCGTACTTCATTTTGTTAATCAAGAGAGAATTTCCTTTCTATCGTTTGCCTAGAATCGCTTCCGTATCTCGTTAAATTGTTTGTGGACCTATTCACCCCCCTCTAGATGCTTATACTAGCTATCTCAATTGGTATTAGAGCTCATGTACTCACTTTGTTTGAAGTGTTTTACTTCAGAGTTAAAGATCCATGGCTAGTATGTTGGCTCCAAGGCTGGTAGAAGGGCAAAGCAATACCAGACCGCCTTACTTTGATGGAAATGACTACAACATATGGAAAAACAAGATGAATGCGTTCTTAAGATCAAAGGATCCTTTGGAATGGGACGTTGTAGAAAAAGGAATCATTCCTAAAGCTGCATTTGTTTTAGAAAGAGGAAAAGACACTGTTGAGTCTAGCGAAATGACTCAAGAAGAGATAATCAAGAGACAAGTTCTTGATGCAAAAGCAATTTATTCTTTATATTGTGCTTTATCACCTACTGAATATAATAGAATATCTTCTTGTAATACAACTAAAGAAGTCTGGGATATATTACACATTACTTATGAAGGAACCGATCGAGTGAAATAGACTAGAATCAACATTCTTCTCGGTCAATATGAAGCCTTCAGAATGAAATCAGGAGAATCTATAACTGACATGTTTAGTCGTTTTACAGAAATCGTGAATGATCTTGAAAATCAAGGTCAACCAATTTCTGATCCCATGAAAGTAAACAAGCTACTGTGTGGACTCTCCAAGGATTGGAATCACATAAAGACCTCAATCAGAGAGACCCAAAGAATCATGCCACTGTCTGTCGATGAGTTGGTTGGGACCCTTCAGTCTTATGAAGTGGAACGAATCAATGAAGACGAAGATCCTAAAGGTAAGAAATCCATTGCATTAAAATCTAATGATGATTCTGATGTAATAGATTCTGAAGACGACATGGATGATGAAGAACTTGCTCTCATGATAAGAAGATTCAGAAAGTTGTACAGAAAAGGAAGAAGATTCAATTCAAAGAAACAAAGTTTTCAAAAGCAACAGACCAAGTCTGCTGAAGATGATGAATCAAACAAAGATGTCGTCTGCTTTGAATGTAAGAAAAATGGACACATCAGACCCAACTGTCCTCTTCTGAGGAAGAAGAAAGGAAAAACTGAAAAGTATCGAAAGGCTCTCAAAGCAGAAACCTGGAGTGATACGGAATGTGAAGATAGTGATGATGATTATGCCAACATGTATCTAATGGCACAATCAGATTCAGGATCAAACTCCGAGACAGATTCAGATTCAGAGAGTGAATTCGAGGTAAGTAACTTCAAAATTCCTATTAAAGTTTCAAAATACATTGATGAACTGTGTTCTAGTCTTAAGACTTCTCTTAAAAGAATCTCCGAACTAAAAAAGGAAAATTCTGCTCTAAAACAACAAGAAAATGTTTTGGAAGAAAAAGTGAAATGCTTAGACCAGAATGTTTCTTCTCTCAAAGAAAGTAAAGATAATCTTTTAAAAGAAAATGCATTCTTGAAAAATGATATCTCAAATATTTCCAAAAGATTTTCTATAGGATCTAAAAAACTAGAAAAAATACTTTCTGTTCAAAGACCTTATTTCAATAAATCTGGTTTGGGAATGACTGCTGAAACCATTCCTTTAATCGATTTTCCTAAAGTGAAAGAAAGAATCAAACAAATACCCACAAGAAATGCTTACAAAAATCATTTTGAAAGGACCTTTGTAAAACCAGTAGGTCTCAATGCTCTTAGATGTTCAAAATGCAATAGTGCAGATCATTTTGAAAAAGAATGTCCTATGGTTTGGAGACCTGTCAATAAAGTTTAGGCAAAAACCGCATATCAGACTAACTCAAAAGGACCCAAGAAAATATGGGTACCAAAGAAAGCTTGAGTCTTTTTTTAAATGCAGGTCGCTATCAAGAAAAAGGTGAAATGGTACTTGGATAGTGGATGCTTGAGACACATGACAGGAGATTCAAATTGCTCCATAAAGCTTGTTCAAGTGAATGGTGGAAAAGTCTCATTTGGAGGAAATAGCAAAGGAAAAATAGTGGGATTTGGAACTGTAAAGATTGGGAATCTCACAATAAGCAATGTTTCTTTAGTTGAAGGATTCAACTACAATCTGCTCAGTGTCAGTCAGCTATGTGATGCCGATTTTAGAATCAACTTTCAAGAGGGTATTTGTTCAGGAACCAGTAAAGACTCTACTCAGTCATTCATGGGTCGAAGACATAGAAATATCTACCTATTGGACGTGAAACCAGATGAATCACAATGTCTAATCTCAATCCAAGATGAAGCGAGCTTATGGCACAAAAAGCTAGGGCATATTAACATGAAGCAGATAGCCAAAATCTCAGCAAAGAAGCTTGTTCATGGTCTATCCAATTTATCATGCCAAAAGTCTGACCTATGTACACCATGTATATTGGGAAAACAGGTAAGAAATTCCTTTAAACCAATAAATCAAGTTTTCACTAACCGTGTACTGCAACTCTTGCATATGGATGTCTTTGGACCAACAAGAATGCAGAGCATTGGAGGTAAGAAATATTGCCTAGTAACTGTGGATGATTACTCACGATTTACTTGGGTATATTTCTTGACAATTAAGTCTGAAACCTTCTCTTACTTTGAAAAATTTGCTAAGAAGGTTGAAAATGAAAAGGGGTATGTTATTTCAAGTATAAAAACAGACAATGGAGGTGAATTTGAAAATCAAGATTTTACAAAATTTTGTGATGAATCTGGTTTTCAGCATTTGTTCTCCTCTCCATATACTCCAGAGCAAAACGGAGTTGTGGAAAGGAAGAATAGATCTCTTCAAAAAATGGCTAGAACTCTTTTAATTAAAAGCAATATCTCTTTACGATTTTGGGCTGAAGCAGTTTCAACATCATGTTATATTATCAATAGAGTTTTTCTAAGGCCTATTCTAGAAAAAAAAACCCCTATAAACTATTCAAAGAAAAGAAGCCCATTGTTTCATATTTTCATGTATTCGGATGCAAATGTTTCATACTGAAAAATGCAAATGATCGAGTTGGTAAGTTTGAAGAAAAGTCAGATGAAGGCATCTTCCTTAGATATTCAACTACAAGCAAAGCGTACAGAGTCTACAACAAGAAGACTCAAATAGTGGAAGAATCAATGAATGTCAAATTCCAAGATTCTATACAAAATGAATCTATTCAAACTCATCTTGAGGAGACTGAACCTGCTCCAGACCCTACAAAGTCTAAATCACAAGAAGCAGCTCAGACTTTGAAGGACCAGCAACAAGTGACTGTTGAAGATTCAAGTGAAGGAAGTGACCATCAATCTGATAAATTAACCAGCAACTGGAAACATAAGTCCAGTCATCCCAAAGATCTTATTATTGGCGACATCAATGAAGGAATTTGCACAAGATCCAAAAGGCAAGAAGAGTTTAGTGCTGTGGCTCTTATTTCTGAAATAGAACCCAAAAGCATAGAAGAAGCTTTATCCAATAAGAGCTTGATTGAAGCTATGTAAGAAGAACTCAGACAATTCAGAATTAATGATGTCTGGGAGCTGACTCCTAAACCAAAAGGTAAATCAATTGTTGGAGCTAAATGGGTTTTCAAGAACAAGATGGACGATGAAGGAAAAGTCATAAGAAACAAGGCTAGACTCATGGCCAAGGGATACACACAAGAAGAAGGGATCGACTATGACGAGACTTACGCACCAGTAGCAAGGTTAGAAGCAATTCGTTTATTACTTGCATTTGCTTGTCATAAGAATTTCAGGTTATTCTAAATGGATGTCAAAAGTGCCTTCCTAAATGGATTCATCCATGAGGAAGTTTATGTGGAACAACCACCTGGGTTTGAAGATCCAAGGAAATCAGACTCAGTATTCAGACTCAAAAAGGCCTTATATGGCTTAAAGCAAGCACCTCGAGCTTGGTACGACAGACTAAGTGAGTTTTTAATTCGAAATGATTTTGTTAAAAGTAAAGTAGAAACTACTCTTTTTATTAAAAGAGAAAGCAAAAGTTTTCTGCTTGTTCAAATATATGTCGATGATATTATTTTTGGATCCTCTAATGAAAGTCTGTGCAAAAAATTCTTTAAGACTATGCAGGACGAATTTGAAATGAGCATGATGGGTGAGTTAACCTTCTTTCTTAGACTTCAAATAAAACAACTGAAGGAAGGAACTTTCATTCATCAAGAAAAGTATGCAAATGGTCTTGTCAAAAAGTTTGGACTGGGCAATTGCAAAAAGGCTGATATACCAATATCAAGTTCCTTGAAGATAGACAAAGATGGAGGAAAGAAAGTCGACCAAAAGCTGTACAGGAGTATCATCGGATCACTTCTTTATCTTGCCGCTTCTAGACCTGACATTTTGTTTAGTGTTTGCATTTGTGCCAGATTTCAATCAGACCCAAAAGAATCTCATTTAAATGCTGCAAAGCGTATTATCAAATATATTTCATCAACTTCAAGCTTTAGTCTCTGGTATCCAAAAAGGGGAGACTTTACTTTTCTTGGATATTTAGACGCAGACCTTGCTGAATGTAAAGTTGATAGAAAGAGCACCTTGGGTACCTGTTAACTACTTGGAGGCAGGACAGTGTCTTGGTTTTCAAGAAAGTAAAGTATAGTCGCTCTCTCTACAGCAGAAGCAGAATATATAGCTCTCGGAAGTTGTTGTTCACAAATTCTGTGGATAAAACAACAGCTAAGAGACTTTGGAATTGAAGACTCATGCACGGAGATTAATTGCGACAACACCAGCGCTATCAATCTCACCAAAAATCCAATTCTTCACTCAAGAGCAAAGTATATAGAGATTCGACATCACTTCATTAGAGACCATGTTCAAAATGGAGAAGTTTCAATTCAATATGTTGATTCAAAGAACCAACTGGCGGATATATTCACAAAGCCTTTGGAGAAAAATCAATTTGAAATCATTCGTTCCAGACTCAACATTTTAAGGTATGAGGAAATTAAAGTCTAAAGACTCTCAGACTCAGACATACAAGACATTGACTGTAAGTTAGTCTCTCTCTCGAATCTTATCTTGAAAAGGTACGATTATCAATCGTGTTTTATTGTTATCTTTAATCGGCGTAATTATTGCATCGTTTCCTTTTCGAAAAAGAAGTTATTTTTTGAAATGACTATTTTCGCGGAAAAAGGACAGTTATTTTGAAAAGGCATCTTTTTATTTTCCTTTGTGATGATTTGTATACCTCTCTTTTTAACTGATCATGCACTGTTGATTCCTCTTCCCTTTACTCTCAAAAACCCTAGAAAGCATCGATCTTCCATTCCTATTTTCTTCCCTTGTTTAATCTTCAAAAAAGTTGTCATCTTTCTTGGGAAAAGTCAAGCAAGGAATCTTCCAAAAACTGAGAAAGATGTCATCTTCAAGAAAGTCTTCGAGAATTGCAAGCAGGGGACCACGGCGAATGAGTGAGGGGCCTACGCACTTCGATCTAACCGAAGAAGAAGTGTCTCCAGATCAGTAACAGAGCCCACAACATTCTCAGTAGCGTCATTCTACTCCATCTAGTCCTCAAGGCGTTGATCATCAACAAGAGGAAGAAATCATTGAGAATGTAGATCCTATAAGAGTTCAAAAGCCCGTTTTCATTTATAAGTTGTATCGTGCTTTAAAAGGAACTCGTACTCCTTTGAACTATGTCGATGATTTTCTTAAAGACAAAAGATATGGGAATGAATATATCTTTTTGCGAAAAATGTAAAATTTGGGAATTGCTCGTAAAGGGGTGGTAGAAGAAACCCTTGCGAATATCCCAAGTGATCCTTGTGATTGGGGAGTTAATCCTGTAGATGGAAATAATGATTTCAACCGAGAATAGGTGTTGCGGTTGAAAATCAAGGAAAAATGGGAGATTTGTTCAGATCGAAGGAACAAAAGAATTTGTACTCAAAATTGTTGAAGCGTGGGGTGATAAACCCTAGGAGTGTGGATTTTGATTTTATGGATGCTGTGAATGTGAACTTGAGGGGAAAGTTCAGTTATCTTCAACTTGAAAAGTTCTGCTCCGACACTACAGAGGCCTATGCTGAACTAACCGCATATTTCTATTCAAATCTTAGCTTCTTAGATGCAAATAGATTTTCTTTCAGCGTCAAAGATCAAGACTTTGTTGTGGATATGAATATGCTGGCAGATGTGTTAGGAGTTGAGAGAGGAAGATATCAACCGATCAAAGTTTCTATTGCTCGGGCTACACTGGAACTTGTGAAGGACAGAAGAACAGAGGAAAAGATCACCTACTTAAGGATGAGTGCATTCAACATCTTGCTTCACAAGATTGTGATTAATTGCCTCCGACCGAAATCAACTTCCAAGACTGATATTTCAAGTTCAGAGGCAAAGCTAATGTATGCCATCCTCACTGGGAAAAGGTTTTCTCTTCCCCCACACTGTTATGTTCCACATGTATAGAGCCATAATGAAGGACAGAGGTCAACTTCCTTACCCAAGCCTTGTGACGAAGTTATTCAAACATTTGAATATTCAGCCTCCGCAAATTTTTTGTGTTCGATCGTGCGATCATATGGTGGTAGGACTGAAAATGGTGACCAAAATGCATCTAAAGGAACTGAACAAGGAGTTGGAGAAATTCAAGGAGAAGACTCCAGTCAAAGCTCATCAAACCTTTTCTTCATCAAAAATGAAAGGAAATGAGCTCTCGGTTGCTCCACCAAAGAAAAGAAGAGCTCTCATCGTGGAAGATGAAGAGGATGACGACCTTACCATTTCGGCGATAGCATTGAAGAAGCTAAGTCGTACTATTCCAGAGTCAATGGAACAACATGAGAAAGAAGGAAAGGAAAGAGAAGGCCAAGAGGAAAGAGAAGGTCAAGAAGAAGAAAAAGAAGAAGAAGAAGAAAGAGTAGTTCGCGAAAAAGAAGCAGAGGAGGAAAGACCAAGAAGAAGAAGAGAGAATGAATCAAGAGGAAAGAGAGCCTGAAAAACACTCTTCTCCACCTGAAGGCACAGAAACAGGGGGAGATAATGAGGGAGTCAGCCGCTCTCCAGCCGACCCAGAAGACATTCATGCCTCTCATTTTCCTGAAGAAGAACATGATGCTTCATCGCCAAATCTGCGCGATTATTCTGATATGCCATCATCTGCAGAGCGTGCTGAAGCCAGTACGCAAACCGACAGCTCAGCCGATTTTTGCAGAATTATGGATATTCTCTTGGAGATGCACGGTCAAATCTATGCTCTGGGATGCGAGGTTCAAAGCTTGCGGAATGTAGGTCAAGTTTCTTCGGGTTCCTTGAAAGATCAGATCCAAGCCCTCTCTGTTCAGATTCAGGCCAATGCTAAGGGTGAGGAGGTTGCACAACTGAAGGAAGACTTGAAAAGGCTGGAAGGGATCGTTCAGTCCATGGGAGATTTCCAGCTTGTCCGCGTTCCCAAGCAATCTTGACTTTATTCCATTTTCATCTCAACCTTTTTAATGCTGACAAAAAGGGGAAGAGATGCAAGATTTGAACACTTTGAATTTTAATCGTGTGGTTTGTTGGACTGTTTGGATTGTTTGATTTGGATTGATGTTTGACTTTAATTTTGTGTCTGGATTTGAATTTGGATTTGACTGCTATTGACTGCTATTGATATCTTATGGATGGCTTTATCATATTCAAGACTAACCTATTTTCTGTGGTTGCAGATTCTAGTGTTATTCATTTAGCCATTTATCTCTATAAGATATGCATATGTGTTTGAGAAATGTTTTGCAGGTCAAAGTTGTCCAAATCTGCAGGAAAGTTTTGTCACCATCAAAAATGGGGAGATTGTTGGAGAAATCTTCTTGAAGTGTTTTGAAGCTGATAAAACGTTTTCATCAGTCTAGTTTGAAGGTTTGCAGACTCTGCTATTTAAAGTCTGAAGACCTCCAGACAACCAGACTCAAGACTCAAAGTCTATCCTCATTGACAGTCTCTAATCCGTTGAAGAAAGGTTATCCAGAACTGGATGTTTCATTAAGGATATGACATTATCAACTGGAAAAGATCTCTTTGCTGGATATGACATAATGGAATCCCTTTAATTGATTGAGATTGATTCGATGATTAAGGATCTGATGATTGCCTAAATATTCTTGGAAGGTTCTACTTATGGAAACCGAGATCCTGATTGTATGGGCGAACAGGATTGATGGGCTATCGACACGTTCCTTTAATAGCTCGAATAATCTTCTTAATTGATTCCGTCCAACGAGTAGATTGGAGGACTTCCTTTGGTAAGTGCCAACGGGTATGATGGCATGAAGGATTATATAAGGAAGACGTTCTAAGTTGTTCGAGGTGTGCGCGATAGAAGAATTCCAAAGTCTGAAGCATCCTGTTGTTTAGACAATTCCTTTGAGCGAAACCTTGTATACAAAAGAGAGTCTATATTTGTGAGAAACCTTGAGGAGGTGTGGTAGAACATCTACACTGTGGAATCAAGGAAAAGCTGTGCTGTAACTTCTCTTTTGTTCATAGGGAAATCCAGCCGGTGGGCTGTCAGTGCGGAAGAGTGGATGTAGGCTTGGAATAAGCCGAACCACTATAAACCTTGTGTTCAATTTTTTCTTCCTTACTCTCTTTACCTTGATCGTACTTCATTTTGTTAATCAAGAGAGAATTTCCTTTCTATCGTTTGCCTAGAATTGCTTCCGTATCTCGTTAAATTGTTTGTGCACCTATTCACCCCCCTCTAGGTGCTTATACTAGCTATCTCACTTTATACAGGAATTCTGGTGATGACAGAATATCTATTTCAGATGTGGGGTGCCGAGGCAGTAATGTTTCCTGGACAGAATAAGTCTAGCCAAGTTCTTTGGTCTTAAGTTATTACAGTCAGGCTTTTGGGCTCTAGAATTGGGTTTAAGGGGAAAAGTGCCGGCGGTATCTGCTTGTACCCTTCAATACAATTTCTTTCATTGGTTGCAAAAAGTACCAACTCACATTTTGAGCAAAGATTACACCAAAGAACCTTGCCCTCTGTTTGTATCAGCAGAAGAAGTGTTTAGGGATTTTTCTAATTCAAAAGGGGAAAGCAAGCCACCTGCAGATTCGCCTGCAATTCCTTGTGAAGCAGAAGGCGTGAGAAACAATTGGTCTTCCTCAGCCTCTGGTTTTTCTCAATCATCAAATAATGTACCCAAAGCTGGAGGCTCTAGGGGTGGCAATGCTAGAAAACATTCTTTTGGATATATTTGGGGAAGCACCAACGAAAGCCACAAATGGAACAAGAAAAGGATTATCACCATGAGAAGGGAGAGATTTGAAACGCAGAAGACAATCTTCATAGTCTATATAAATTTTTGGATGGAGAACATGTTTAATCTCTTTGGCCTCGAATAAACATGGTGGCCTTGCTCCTTGCCTCCTTTGCTTTGTTAAATGCCATTTCTATGCTATTTATTGCACTTCTCGCTGCCTGCATACTTCTAAATCGCAATGTCATTCAGAAATTATGGCCAGCACTTGTCTTTTTGCTTGCTTCCATTCTTGTCCTACAATACTTTGTCATTTGGAAGAGCACACCATCTGCCAATTCATAAACATCAAGCGAGGCTGAGTCTGTATTTCCTTTCGAATTTTATGATTCTCCTGCTAGTATGAATGCTGAAAGTCTTCATGTGATGAATTCAGCTGATCATTCATTTGAGTTTTCCCATTGCGAGATCACTGAGGCTGAGAAGGATGGTGGAGGTTCTTTATATGATTCAGATAAGAAAGAGAGAGCCAGAGGTCAAGCTGAGGATAACTCTATAGTTTCTGCTGTGCAGCTTTTAGGAGATGGCGGTTAGTTCTCTTGTAACCTTCCCGAACATCAAGCCAGAAGACATGGATGCCAGAGGCACAATCAAGCAGTCTCCCCTGCAACCGATTAACATTTTTTCTATTGCTTCTGGACACCTGTAAGAATTCCTATTAGGATCTTTCTTATATTGTTGAGAATATTGCATGCACAACTTAATATTTATTTGTAAACTTACTTCACGTCCTGAAGTAATTTCTCGTAACATATAATTGTTATTGGACATAACAATCGGTATCAAGTGCAAGTTAAAACATTTGTGGTACTTTGCAATAGGACTAATAGTTTTGCTTCGTTGTCCCAGCTTTAACATTTTCATGGCATCTCATGGCAGGTATGAACGTTTTTTGAAAATCATGATCTTGAGTGTCCTCAAGAATACACAGCGCCCTGTAAAATTCTGGTTCATAAAGAATTATCTCTCCCCACAATTTAAGGTTTGTTCTGTGTCTCTCTTAGCAGCCTCTACCCTTGCTAAAACTATGAGAAGTATTGATTTATACTTGCATACTTTTCTGCTTTGAACTTCTCAGGATGTGATCCCACATATGGCTCATGAGTATGGTTTTGATTATGCATTAATCACCTACAAGTAGCCTACATGGCTACATAAGCAGAAGGAAAAGCAAAGGATTATATGGACATATAAAATTTTGTTCCTAGATGTTATCTTTCCCGTTTCTCTAGAGGAGCTAAGCACGTGATATCTATGCCTTTGCCTTTGACTGTCTACTCATGCTATTTTCAGTTCTCTGTGACATCTAAATTCTATTGACCCCTCTTTGCAACAGGTTATATTTGCTGATGCAGATCAGGTGGTGCGAGCAGACATGGGAGAACTTTATGACATGGATCTGAAAGGAAGACCGCTTGCATATACTCCTTTTTGTGACAACAACAAGGAGATGGATGGATATCGCTTTTGGAGACAAGTACATATTGAATCAATTTATTCTTGTGTTCTATTTCAAGCAATAGAATGCCTTTGCCTTTTCCAATCAATCTATTAGTGTTTATTACAAGCAATAGAAGGCTCTTGCCCTTTCAGATCATTACTGTCTACATCCCTAAGTAAGCTCTTCTATTTTCTCACAAAAACAGGGTTTCTGGAAGGAGCACTTACGCGGAAGACCATATCATATAAGGTAGATTTTTTAGGCGGTTCCATTCTGTCCACGTGATCCTTTTGGCTCCATTGGTATCATCTATGGGTTTTAATTATGATATTGTTCTGCAGCGCACTGTACGTTGTTGATTTGGAGAAATTTCGAGAGACTGCGGCAGGAGATAACCTGAGAGTGTTCTATGAATCTCTCAGCAAGGATCCAAACAGTCTGTCCAATCTTGATCAGGTCAGTTCTTGGATAATAAACTGCAAATTCTTCAGCATGAGATATTCTTTGCGAGCTTATAGCTGTGACTTTCTAAAAAGATTCTCGCAAGGTGTTAATTTGTAAAAGCACTGCTTAAATATCCGTGAGCATAAACATATCAGTTGTTTGTCTAAGTGCCCTCTCTCATGCTTCAGGACCTCCCGAATTATGCTCAGCACACCGTGCCTATCTTCTCATTACCCCAAGAATGGTTGTGGTGTGAGTCGTGGTGTGGTACAGCCACTAAATCCAAGGCAAAGACCATTGATCTTTGCAACAATCCTATGACGAAGGAACCCAAGCTTCAGGTAAGTTCATTAGGTTGGGTTCTTATCCCACTGCCAAAATGATTCGTATAGTTGTGATGTAATTTTGTTTTTGTTGTCCTCTCAGGGTGCGAAGAGAATAGTTTCTGAATGGCCTGATCTTGACTTAAAGGCAAGAACGTTTACTGCGAAAATTCTCAGAGATGAATCTGAGCTTCAAGAAGCAGTGGCTTCAGATAAGTCGCAGGGTTCACAGGGTGATGAGTCATCGGTAGAGGAACTTGACCTTGAATCCAAGTCAGAGCTGTAAGGCATGGTTTCATTCAGCCATGACATGATTGATCCCAAGTGTAATCCTGATCGAGGATGGAAGGGTAACTATCAGCAAAGAACGTTTTGGAATTGCATCAACTAAGGAAAAACAAGTGGTTATGGTGTGCGTATGCTGTCGAGATTGGGGATGGAGATGCACACCATCAAGAAAATGAGGTCATGGGGAGGCTGTGAGAAAGGCAAGGTAGCGCCGGTAGAGATTTAAAATTTTCTCGAGAATTTTAGAGAGAAGCGAGCTATTCGTTTTGCTTAGTTTTTGTTAATCGACCGGGTAATCTTATTTTAACTGGGCTATTTGGAAATGCATGAAATGACGCGCTTAATTGTGGAATTTTCTCCTCGATGATAAAACCACAGGTGAAAAGCCAACGTTCCGATTTTGTTAGAATGCCTTAGTACACACACTTGGTTATGTAGTCAAACAGGGAAAAGCTGTAAATTTTTTTGATGGATGAACTTTTTATTGTGATGCTTTCGGAGACTACCGAAAATTACGTAATAGCCATAAGTGCTATGTTCGATTATTTTAATGGAGGAATGGAGTGGGCCTGTGTGTTTTGCTTAAACCTGATCTCGGGTCTCGGCCCGGCCTAGTTTAATGACCTCAACCGGTCATTGCCCCTCGTGCCTTAAAATGTCCACACCTTTCAGCGCTGGACGTTTGGGCCTTCCTCTACCCACTTCTTAGGCGTTTGTCGTATGGCCCGGCCCATTATTTGGCCTATACTTATCGGTCCGGCCCATTATTGGGCTTAACTTGGGTCCTCTTAGCCTTTGCTGCCGATGTCACCGCTTTCGGATCTCTACCCTCGGAGCCGAACTGATATCTCTGAAAACTCGGCGCGAATCCGAGTCTCGCACCACGAGTTCCTCGATCAGCAGCTGCTCCGTCTTCTAGGGTTCGAGAGGGTCCGGAGGAGGTAGAGATCGAGAGAGAACGAAATCGATCCCCCCTCGCGATTCCCAATCGCCGGCGCTCAATCTCCAATCGCCCGCCAATGGAGGAAAACCCTTGCGGCGAGATCAGCTCCGGCGATGACAGCGTCGCCGATCAAAAACCGCGCTTCGTCACGGATGAATCCGCTCCGGTAGAACGCCGGATCGAAGCTCCGGGTCTCCATCAACCTGCCGGACAACGAAATCTCCCTTCTCCGCAGCCGGCGGAACCTGAGCTTCAGCGAATCGTCCGCCGCCGAATCTCCGACTTCTCCTTCTCCATCTCCCCACTCCTCGTCCTTGGCCTCAGCGTCGATCGGTCGAATCTTCAAAGGGAAGGCTCCGGCGACGGCGAGGGTGAGCCTCGAGAACGCCGCTAGCGGCGGCGACCCCCGCGGCGGCCGGCAGGCGTACAGGAGCACGAGGACGGTGGTGGAGGTGCTGCGGGAGCTGGACGCGGACATAGTGGCGCTGCAGGACGTGAAGGAGGAGGAGGAGAGGGAGATGAAGCCGCTGTCGGAGCTGGCGGCGGCGCTGGGGATGAGCTACGCGTTCGCGGAGAGCTGGGCGCCGGAGTACGCCAACGCCATCCTCTCCCGGTGGCCGATCAAGCACTGGAAGGTCCAGAAGATATTCCTCGACACCGATTTCAGGTCCGTCATTTTGTTTTATTTTATTTATTTAAAAATTTGTTAATTTCCATATATTTTTTTACCTGTTATTCTTGCTATCATTTTCGTAATTATGGTGACGATGATATGCTCTCTTTCTCGTTGAGCAAGTGGTCTTCCCGGGCAATTTCGAATTTTAAATATATTTTCATTTATTTAAGGCGTCCATCGTTGAGAGTGAAGTTTGATAATATGTCATAATTAATATTCCCTTTGGGCATATTATATCATTTTGTTCTTACATTTTTCTAAGTGAAAAAGATTAATTTCGGTAGACCCATCTGTAACAGTGCAAATCCATTTCGGACAATCAAAATTTTGTTGAAATTAAGGTAAGTTGGATATAATAAAAATTCGCAAGACCAAAATTAAAAATAAAAACATCTTTACCAAAAAAAGAATTAAAAATAAAAACGTAAGTTTTGCCTAGCCATCCATCAGAATTTGTGGATGATAATTTTGCCGTCACTTGGTTTATATTTTGCCTTTTTTTATCCTCCCCTTTTCTAGCTTCTCTGTTTGGAATTATCTGAATGGAGTTGTCCAAGAATTGATCTGGAAAGAATTTAGAATATTATTCACGAGAACCCCACCACTAAATTCAAGAACTGCCCAAGGCTGTAAGGCTTTTCTTCTACAGCCTTTTGCCTTCGGACAGCTTACGGAGAGCTCTCTGCAACACCGATGGTGGGCGTGTCCAAAGATCCCAGCACCAGCTGTGAGCAATGCCAGTCAGAATTAAAAATAAAATAAAAAAATTAAGAAAAAAACCTAATTTTCTTTCTATGATTTTGGATGTGGGTTCTCTATACAATTGTCATCTATCGTTCCTCTTTTTTCATTTCTGGTTGCATTTAGTGGGTGGTAGAGAGTCAGCTTTAAAGATCATTCTCCATTAATTGCTGACTTAGTCAAGAGAATGCTTAGGAAGCTGCTAAATCATATATATATAAATCATATATATATATATATATATATATATATATATTTGCTCTTTGGTATTTAAATAAGGAGTTGGGAAGATAAATGAAGGATGAGAGCTGTGCGTCCGTTAGATGAGGGCAGAGTAAGGTGTATGTAGGCAGGACAGTAACGTGGGGAGGATTTTGCCTTTGCTTTATTTTATGTGTTTGCCAAATCAGATGTTTGACCTGAAGACTGTACAAGGACTACTCATCTTCAAGGAAAGGTACATTTCTCTCAAGCGAGACAGACCAGATAGAATCAACTTGCTTGAGACAGCAAGCAATTGCTCGTCATGGATCAATTTCTGAGAGTTTTGCGTTCGATTAATTAAGCCGCATCTTAAACAATGGAGGGATTATGCATTTCTGTTGCGTGAAAATTCAAAAAAAAAAAAAAAAGATATAAAAAGTTGATAGTAATATAGTCAATCAACGTATTAAATTGACTGGAATCGAAGTGGCTGTGAACTCGATGTGTTTGGTTACACAGGAATGTGCTGAAGGCGACAATAGAAGTGCCTCATGTTGGGGAAGTGAATTTCCAGTGCACCCACCTGGATCATCTCGACGAGAATTGGCGGATGAAGCAGGTCAGCGCCATCATCCAGTCGAGTGACTCCCCCCACATCTTGGCCGGCGGCCTCAACTCTTTTGACGAGACTGATTACTCGCAATAGCGGTGGACTGACATCGTCAAGGTATGCACATGCCCTTTTTAATCATTAGCATGCGAAACTCGATTACTTAATAGCTTAAGCTACGGCATTTGTGTAATCACGGACACTTTTTGTTATAGTTCTATGAGGAGATAGAAAAACCAACCCCAAAGGTTGAAGTCATGAGGTTTCTGAAGAGCAAGCAGTACACAGATGCTAAGGACTTCGCTGGAGAATGCGAGTCTGTGGTCGTCATTGCCAAAGGACAAAGTAAGAACTCACTCGTTCGCTTTCCCATCTTTCAATTTTTCCTTTTCACTTTGTCAAATGGCTAATCTAAGGCAATTTTCAAGCACGATGCTCCTTTAGCTCGATGATCACATGATTGGCTTGAATGGACGGAAATTCATAACATTTGAAGCATGATGCTTGCGTTGAATATATGGATATACATGCCTGTTATTGTCATTATTGTGTTGATATTAACCTTTGATGTGAAAATCTGTGGAATAAAAATTGAAGTCCAAAGTCATTATTCGAGAAACTACTGTCCGAATATGTAATCAGAAACTGTTTATTCTATTTCAGACGTGCAAGGGACGTGCAAATATGGTACGAGGGTGGACTACATACTGGCGTCACCAGATTACCCATATAAGTTCGTTCCTGGGTCGTATTCGGTCCTGTCATTGAAAGGAACATCGGATCATCACATCGTAAAGGTCGACGTAACAAAATGCGCAAACAACCCTCCCCACGAAAGCGACGGCAGCAACAATAAAATTGCCAAGAACAGGCGACGACAGCGCAAGCACCAGACGGTCGTAAAGATCACAGGCACTGCTCCACCTTCAAAGGGTATCTGGACAACGAATACATTAAGCAAAGTCAAATGACATTACATGTATATCTTCCTTTTCTGTCCGCTGTTTTCTTGGCTGCTGCTACTGCTATTGTTGCTGTTGAGAGTGATCTTGGGCATGCTGTCTTCGTCAATCTCTGTGTAAATCTTCGTTTGTTTTGTGCATCTTGTCTTCTTCTTCTTCTTCTTCTTCTTCTTCTCTCTCTCTCTCTCTCTCTTTGATCTCTCTCTCTCTTTGAAGAGGGGAGTGTTCTGGGGTGATGGCTTCCCCATATCTGTATAGATTTCAACACGACAGAAGTGAATTCCTACCTTTTAGCTGGGGATTGGAGCTGAACGGTTCTGGCAAGTTCTTTTTGAGTATTGTACGCTTTTTTTTTTCCCCGCTTGTAATCTTAACTGCAAGATTCAGATCAGTTTTTGTTGAGGGCGACATCTTGAGTTGACTTTGCTGAGGTTAAGGTTAGAGAATGCGATGTTGTATCTTAGATTTAACTAAAAGTCCTTGGAATGAATTTGCAATTTTCGAAAGTTGAAATGATTTTGTTAAGCTGGACATCCAGCGATTGATAAAAGACCCAAATATTTCAAATGAAATACCTTTAAAAAGCAAATATGGAAAAAAAAGAAGCTGTAAAATCCGGTGATTATGAATTCTAAACATTCGTGAAAGAATTCAATGTCTTCATTCTTTTTCCTCCGGTTTCAATGGAAAGAAGTGAAGTGGTAAGTATAATGTACTTCAATATCTTTAAAAATACCTTATGTGCTCTCCAATGGTAAAATATAGTTTTAAGGGGGAAATCAAGTATAGGAAGTAATTATTTTATAATAAAGTCGAGGATTATTGATTGATCGATGATAAATAGAGAAAATCAATTATGGAAGCAAGCAAGCAAGGATGAGAGAGAGAGAGAGAGAGAGATTTATTGGTCGAAATCCATTGATGTCCCGATGACATGGAATAGAGTGATACATCTAACAAAAATGTTCTCTTCTTATTCAAAATGAGAAATCGTTTTTTTGATTTCAAGTGGTGAGCGCTTTTCTACTGAAGATATTTAACGGTTGACTTTAACATTTTTAACATCAAAAAGTGTTTAATATTTTCATCGAAATTCTTTTTCAGCAAAACAAATGAAGCCCTAATGAGCATTATAAGTGAAAGTGTAATTAAAAGAGAAAGATTTAGATTTTCTATATAATAGATAGTGTTGATTGATGTATAATGCTAATTAGCTTATAAATAAAAAAATTGCTTGTCCCTTATAATGGTTGTCATGTCCTGATCCTCAAGCACGCACCCATCCCTCACTTGATCGATTAATAGCGACGTCCCAGGATGCATCGCCGACCCTTTCATTTTAATATGCATGCAGAAGCATATAAAATAATCCCCATATAAGAAAACAATGGGATAGAAAAGTATGACCAATTTTTCACGAAGGACCTTTTTATAAACACATAGGTTTATACATAGAAGCCTATAAAAAGAAATTGGCTTTCAACAAAAGAGAAATGTCCTAGGACTAGCTAGTCAGACATGCTCGTCGATTCTCCGAGCTTCACCTTTTGAACTTCGGGCCTCGGTCCCCCACAGCTTTCAACTAGGGGCCTGAAAATGGTTATACAATAACCAGAGAGACAACGTCTCAGCAAGTACTATCCCTTAACACCCGATTAAGAAGCCAATACACTCTAAAGGCTGCCTAAGCACAACACGAGACAAAGGACTTGTGTTGGCCGCAGTTCCATCCTGCATGTCAGTATATATCAGATATAGAGGAATCACATCAATTCACAACATCATATCAAATCATTGATTAATCGACCTAGTCGATTACATGTCACCATGACCTTCTTTTGGTCGATACATTCAATACTATCTATAAAGTCTGACCTTAGTCTAGAACTACTCACCCAAAGCTGGAAATAGATAGTATAGTTCGCTTAAAGTTAATAATATAGTATACTATATATATGCTTGCCTAAAACTGATATATTAGGGTTCCCAGGCCATCTTAGTATACTATATATGCTCACCCAAAACTGATAATATGTGCTCGCCCAAAGCTTATAATAAGTGCTCACCTAAAGCTGATAATATGGCATACTATTTATATGCTCACCCAAAGCTGATAATAAATTGCTTGCCCAAAGCTAATAATAAATTGCCCACCCAAAGCTGATAGATTAGGGTCCCCAGGCCAAGATCATCATATAACAATTTGTCATTTTTATTATACCCGATAAAAATAGCCGTGTGTGGGGACACGGTCGGCCTTAGTCAAAATACAACAATTTCACTTTTTGAACATCTCATTAGTTTCAATAGTCCATTACATATTTTTGGTGTTGGAAACCGACGCGTGGTAATTTTCCCATTAATTATCAAAATTAATTAACTTAGGAATAAAATCCTAAAATCATAATTAATTCAATTCAGCACAAATCAACGCTCAAATAAATAAATGGACTGCACCACAATAATCAGCATAAATTCCGGTCGTCGGCTATCACAACCTAATTTTTGAAAAATAAATAAATAAATAATTATGAAAAATATTAAATAAATGCAATAAATCCAATTTAGGCTCATAATGCCTAATTAGAAGTCGAAACAGACTCGAAAAATTTCTGAGATTCGTTTAATAAATTACTAACACGAGTCTACTTCCTAATATCACTGACCAATTGCCTAATATGCATTGATAATGCACTAATTTAATTACTCTACTCTAATCTATCCACCTAATTCTACTTAATTAAATTTAATCAACCCTTAAGCATCATTAGCCTACTAAGTAGGGATTAGTGAGCAAAACTCACTTGTTTAATGAGTAGGTTGGATCAAACCAACGGGAACACCGCGGGGGTCGATTCTTCTCAAAGCAGGCCTAGGTTTCCAGGCTCGCAACCACCTCAAAACGGGCCCGGAACAATGCTGGAAACCCATAAACTCAGCCTCTGTTTGCTGCTGGTTGGTGAGTGGTTCGGGGCCGGTTGAGCAAAGACAAGGCCAATGACGGTTGAATGGAGCTCTGATAGGGTTGAACGGCAAGGAAACGGATTGATTAGAGCTCTGGCAAGCGGGTAGTCGGCAATCGGTGGCTCTCAGGGGTCTTGGGGGTCTTGTTGGAGGTTTCAATGGGCAAAGGAAGGGCTAGAATGGGAGAAAAATGAAGAAAAATGTGAAACAAGCGGACTAGCGAGCGTACTGACGGACTGGCAACCGGCGGCTTGTTGTGCCCGTACAGGAGGGCCGGTGGCTTCGTTTAGGGCAAGGTCGAGCTCTTTGGAACGGTCTAAATGTGCTAGTCACGGTGATGGGTGGATCGTTGGCTAATTCGTCCGGGAAGACTACTTTCAACTTAGATCTTTGGTGAAAGGTCAGTTGAAGTAAAAACCGGCAGAAAAGAAAACAGAGGGGTAAAATGGTTTGGCGAATGTGCGATGGTGGAGGGGAAGTTGCTAGCTACTTCCGGTGGCTTCTCTGCTGGCTAGGGTGTCGAGCAAGGCAAAGAGGGGAAAAAGGAAGGCTGACTGGTTGCTTGGTGAGGAAGAGAGGGGGACAAGGGCTCCACCAAGCCTTGTTTTTTAACAAGCTTGCCTCCTTGAACTTGTCCACCAAGCTTGGCTTCCTTGGCCCTCAATGAGCCACCAATGCTCCCTCTTGCAATCTTGAAATGGTCCAAAGACCATAGGGAATAAGGGGCATACGAATTTGACACAATCTCTCTTAATTGGACACCTGTTTGTACTTGATTCAATCCAATTTGGCCTCAACAAGTCCAATTAGTACCTCACCAATCTGTTTGGCATTTTTCCCCACCCATACAATCCACTTGCTTGCCAAATTTGCTACAAAAAACGATCCATGTCTTTTTCTGAACAAAAACGGTCATATGCCTTCTTTTTCCCAAAAAGTCTCAAGTTGCAGAAAAATCTTCTGAGACTAAGTTGACATTTCTAGAATTTATTGTGACATGATAGAATCTTCAATTTCTAAAATCGGATTCAAATTCACAGTTAATTTCAATCCGGCGCGTTTTTAGCGTAACCTAAGCTACCAGGTAGGTTTCAAAAATTTTTAGTACAAATGATCCGTGGTCGATTTTCTTCAAGCCACAATATACCACTTTGACACATTGGCAACTCTTGGTAGTCGTGAAAATCTCAAGATTTCAATTACAGGCACAAGATACCTAAAACGACAGAAAATCGGTCTAGTGCCAATCGATGAGAATTTTGCAATCAAGTGGAATCACTCACACTTTGATTACACATCTCAGTCAAATCGACTTATCCCTGATCTTTGATCGATTTTGACAATGCCGTAATGACCCTTGCAGACTAGCACGGTTGAGTAGTCGACTTCTGGTCGAATTCTCATGTCCATTGCATTAAAATCTCTTAATGACTTCCCCAGATAGTCTAGTTATCTCACGAATGATCGGCTCTGAGAATAACACTATAGACACGTCGATGAAAGGCCCGATTTATTCAATTGAAAATAGTACTGGAAATTCAAGATGTCACAATGGTTGTCAAATTAATCAGCATAGTAGAGGACACGAGTATCTCTCAATTGGTGTATGCTCTTCAATCCTCCTTGATGTGATGTATTTATATTTGTAATTGTTGACTGATGGATAATGCTAATTAGCTTATGAATAAAAAACTGTTTTTTCCTCATAATGGTAGTCAAATTGCACATCTCTCAGTTGGCGTATACTCTTCAATCCTCCTTGATGTAATCTGTATATATTTACACGTACATATGTATATCTATATCGATTGAATTATTTATTTCGATTTTGCTTGGGATCAATTTAGAAAATCATGGGATCTAAAGCACAAATAACAAGAAGAGCAATAAATAAATAAATAAATAACAATTAAGACATATCGTCAATATCGTTGACAGGTAAGAATCCCTGGTGCTAGTGATCTTGCAGGTTTGCTACTCAGGGCCTCACTAACATGTGACATGAAAAATAAATGATTTTTTTTAATGAGTCAGAAAGGAAAATAATCATTAATATTTGATACTTTTGTCGTTTGTTTAAGGGCTGTGCTAGTAGTCACACAGACATCTAATGACGTTTTAACTACACATGTTCTTCTTCTTTTTTTTCCTGTAGTAATATGGTCACTTATTAAAATGTTGTATCTTTTTCCTTTTTGTTGCGAATTTGCCCCTCTACAAATCACGAACATGAGCACAAATTCTTTTTGTCCAAATAATTGGTCTATTCAGCACATGTTGATACCTTTAATTGCTTTCTATATCATGAATAAAATATTCAATGATGATTGGTCAAATCATTAAATAGAAAAATCTCTTGACGAAAAGTATCCTGGATTATCTTAAGCGCGTATGCTGAAGATCTTGACATATATTATCGTATTTTAGAGTGCAAGATTGGCTCTCTCTTTGTTACCAATTTCATAACTCATAAGTGTCATTTTGTAACGGGATGGTATTTGTCCTTTTCTAGAGCCAATGCGTGACCACCAAAGATGAAAATCGACTTCAAAATCAGCAATGACCAAGAGTAACCATCATCGATCATGCCCTCTTAAGTGAACACTTAAAAATAATTATTCTCTTAATTGCTGGAATTGTGTTAAATCAGAGGTATCGTGTGTAGATATCATGAATAATGGCAAAATTTCCAAAAAAGTCATAAATCTGTGACACTTTTGCCAATTACGTTATAAACCTTTTAATTATATCAATTGAATCTCAAACCTTTTCACATTTTATTGACTAAGTTAATTCAGTCAATTTTAATAAAAAATTACTGAAGAGAATGCCAGTCGTCTTGCGTAGGATGGTTGGTACTTGATTTTGATAAATTTTAATTATTTTTTTTAAAATGGATTTTTTTTTTTTTTTTTTTTTGTTTTTTATCATGGTCAGTGAGAGTTGTTGGGTCCTCGTGGCTACTAGCGAAGATCTAGTGGCCCTCATCAGCCATAGTAAAAGAAAAAGGTAAAGGTGGAAAAGAGAAGAAAAGAAAAAATGAAAAATGAAAAGGACAAAAGTTAATAAGAAATTCAAAAAAGTACTAAAATATTATTAAAAATTCTCCACGTTTGCGTCAGCTATGCCATGTAAAATAACCGGTGTCCATGTCAACGATTTTTTAACAAAATTGGTTAGATTGACTCAACTGGCATCATGAAAAGGTTTAAGATTCAATTGGTATAAATGAAAAGTTAATGATTAAATTGATAAAAATGTGATGAGTTTAGGATTTTTTGATAATTTTCCCTATAAATAACTAGCATCTCTCTTCCTTCCTGATTCTAATGATAGTTTGGACAGGGCAAAGTCCGAAACTTATTGAAAGAACTTAATCTCCAAAAGAGATGAAACTGAATATCTAGTATGAACTTCACACTCTACGATTTGCGTCTGGTCACGTAGCTTTGCTACAGTAGATTGTTTGGAGCCATGTTTCAGCTGGTCTTTCTATATGCTAAACATGATATCATAAACAAACCACCGAGAAGGTTAGTTTGTAACCTTTATTTATTATTTTGCCAAGCATGTCCTTCCATCATCTTTCGATAAATTCTCAAGTGGCCTTTGTAGAGAAAAGTTTTCATCTTGGCTCACTGGCAAAATGAAAATTGTAATGGTGACAAGTAAACGTTCAGGATGAGCAACGACAGTAAAAAGCACTCGCGTAGTTCTTCGCCTATTAGTACCCTAACGGTGGAAAATGTCGAATCAACATCAATTTAACACTCTGTCTACTCGAATAGCTACAAGACTGTAAGAAAACACAAGGAACAAGAAGAGAATCCCGAAGCTCTAGACATGGCATGACCATGAAAAATCCACTGAGAGCTGGTTTTTGTCCTCGGAGCAGATGTGAAAATGTTGCAGAATTAAAGAATAAGCCGAGATTCTTCGTATCCAACACTGTAATCTTGCTCAATGTGGAGCAAAGCGAAGGGATCTTGCATAGAGTTTGTATCTGTATGAGGTCCAAGATGGCCGGGAGCAATCCGTGCCACATGACCTCAACTTAAGTGCATCGCATTGTCAATAATCAGTTCCTCCACAAGCAGAATTGATACACAATTTACGCCCGGATTGTCCTCTGCTTACCTTTCACCTGGGGACGTTTTTCCATGGATCTCTTCCAGCTCCTTGAGCCACTTACCGAGGGCTCTTCTAAGTGAGGCCATCTGTTTATTATTGTTTGCTTCTGGAAGTCGATTTATGGTATTTTGGGATATAATACGTGAAAACGACGGAATCTTACAATTTACGTCAATGCAAAATCTCCAAAGAAATAAACGAGAAAAATAAGGACACCGGAGATTTATGTGGTTCAGTCCGAGTATCGGTACCTACGTCCACGGGGAGAGCCAGAAGCAAATAATCTACGATAATCGAAGTATCGGAGTTTACAATCGTTCAATCGCTCAAGTGTTTTCTATACCTAGATTTAACCAAAAATTCAAAGTGTTTATAAAATAAACAACTCACTTGGGTATAAACTCATGGCACAAAAATATCACATGTTCAAGTCGCACACCAAAAAGGAAAAAAACTCCAGCTTCTCTTTGACGGACGTGTGCTTCTTACGCTTGGCTTCAACGGCTTCGTAGGGGTGTAGCAACTCACCGACAAAAAGGAAGAAACAAAACCTGCGTGAAAAATTCTGTTTTATACGTGGGTGTGCCCAAGGTCAAAAGTTTGACCTTGGGCCCCACCTTTCCCTTTTGGTTCTTCGAAGCCGAGTGGGACGCTGCTTCTTTGTAACTTTCTTTTTTAATGTATGCTCATTTGGGCCCCACCATGGCTCAATAAAAATTCACCTCCTCCTTTCCAACGAAAAGAAAACTTTGCTGCATGTATATATTCTATTTTATTTTCTCTTTTGTGCAGCTTCAAAAGTTCAGGGAATTACGTTTTTACAAACGCTCAAACTCGAGTAATAATCTAACAATTCTCCACCTTGGCTCGAAATTGATTCCAGAAACAAAAAAACTGAATAGGTTTATCAAACGGATTTCTCTTCCAGAAACATGTATGGAATAGAAAAACTATTTCTACAACAGAAATTTTGGATTGTCCTGCATCCCCTTAGCAGAAAGAGCTCCACCTGCACCATATATAATCATCAAAATAGTAAAAAGCAGGACAATAAACATTATTTACATTTTGCATCTCATCATGCAAACTAGCAATTAACCTTTCGACGGTTGGACTAAGTAGGTCTACTTCTTAAACGTGATAAGATTTGACACCCCGATCCCTCTTTTCAACCTTCATGATCAAGATCTTCATGGAAAAAGTGTTCCTAAAATAACGAGTCTAGCAGCCCTATCTCTTACTAAAGGACAGACTTTATTATTCAATTCCATGTCCACTACACATCAAAACATTGTTTGGTAATAATTTGATTGATCTGAAGCATTACCAAATGATGTTTACCAAATTAGTTCATGTGCAAATTATCAAACGATGTTCATCTCTTGTGCATATTGCAACAAGAATGCCACGTCCTTTACATATCAAAGTATCATTTGATTGATCTAAAGCATTACTAAATGATGTTTACCAAATTACTTCATGTGTAGATTACCAAACAATGTTCATTTTCATGTGCATAATGCAACAAGAACGTCACATCCTTTACACATCAAAACATCATTTGATTGATTTGAAGTATTACCAAATGACGTTTACCAAATTACTTCATGTGCAGATTACCGAAGGATGTTCATTTTCATGTGTATATTGCAAGAAGAATTATAACGACCCCAACTCTATCTCTAGGTCATGAGTAGCGGGGCTTATTTTTGCAATATCCCAGATGCGTTGCTGCCATGTTTCTTTTATCTTTTCATTAAGAATATCTAGAAGCGTACATAGAACATCCATACAACAACAAGCACCTAGGAAAACAATTTTTCAATACAATACTTCTTATATTACATGAGTATATATTATAAGCCCCTTTCTATAGGCTTTTTCCCTTTTCAACACACTACCATATATCCACGTAGGCTAGGGGAAATTCCTATCTCCTCTAACGTAACTACAGCTTCTAAAACTGGCGTGAGACTTCCATACCTACAAGTTTGAAAAAATGATGGAGTGAGTTTAGGACTCAATAAGTAAACTTACTAATCATTGAATATGAGGATGCCTTGCCATCGAACAAGCACATGAACATAATCACGTCAAATGTTGATGACATATCAATAGCAAAAATACTTTATCAATTAAATTATGTGCATGAAAAGAGTTCATCTTACCTTTGCGGCTCTCACAATTCAAAAACATCAAACTAAAACAAAGAGCATGCACAAGAGGGTTCATTTATATTATAACCATTCATACGGTTCTTTCAAAATCCACCGGACAATGTTCCCTAATCCAAGGGTAATGGCTACCATTTGATATTCATCGAGCATCCGAACTTAATTGAGCAATGTCCCATAATGTAAAGGTGATGGCGATTCTTCAATAATGAATCTGTCAAGCATCCGAACTTGTATATATGTTATGTTGACGAATGCTTTTCCATGGCTCGCACATGTGCGAATTTTCTATGATTTGCTCATATGTTTAGGAGCACGCCCTAGGCTATGGACAAGTCTCGCTTGGTTAGGATCAACATCGAGCCATGTTGGAATGAATCACGCTTGGCGAGTCGGTATTGAGGAGTATCGATCCAAAGCCTTATTTGGTATAGGTCGGCATCTTGACCGGTCGGTCCGGGCCACAAATCTTATGTCGTGCCCAACATGATGCAAGACTTCGGAAAAGTAAAATATGTTATACACTTGGCAATATTCACACCGTTGGGCCTTGCTTGTATTGGCCAATGAAACAAAGATAAGAAGTCATATCGTAATGTTTGTTTGTATGGTCACATAAGGGAATAAATCTAGCCATCACCCATTGTTTAGGGGACGTTGCTCAATTAAGTTCGGATGCTCGACAGATTCATTATCAAGGGATCGCTATCACCCTTGAATTAGGGGACGTTGCCCATTAAGTTCGGATACCCGACATATTCATTGTCAAAGAATCATCATCACCCATGGATTAGAGGACGTTGCTGATTAAGTTCGGGTGCTTGATGGATTTAAGATGATAGTCATTACACTTGGATTAGAGAACGTTGCCTAGTGGATTTTGGAAGAATCGTACAAATGGTTATAATAAGACTACATATATGTTGGTAATATGTTGATTTATTAGACATTGGTAGCTTCTTATAAGTTATCGGGATACATATATTCATAATATTTCAAACTAGGTTTGGCTTAATTCTCATTACCTCTAATGACATGTACACATAAATTAGTATTTTGAGGTGTGTTTGTTTTACAAAAAAGAATGATAACCTGTATTGCTTGCAAAATGAATAAATATAAAATATATCCATTGTTCATGAAAAATTTAGGTATAAATTATTGTTGATGATGAAGGCATTTTTCATTGACTAATTTTTTTAATCTATATATTTCATAAAATGTTTTCCAAGTTTCAAGTTTTCCTTGAAGTAAATGCACCCTTAGAAGTGGCTCATTAAGGTGGAGGAAGTATTTGAGGGGGAGTGGAAAGTTAGTCTAATTCTCATTTACAGATAGATGTTGAAGATAATTCTCATTTACAGTTTGAATAGGAGGGTTGAACTTAGTACTTGAACTAAAAAATCATTGTCTAACTCACTCATGAGTCATGAAGAAAAGCCAAAAATATAAGGGATAATGACACAAGCAATCATTAAATTTTGGTCTAATTTGTAATTTGATCCATGAACTTTTAATTTTTTTTAATGTGGTCTCTGAATTTTAACTCAATATATAATGTGATCCCTAAATTTTTAATTTGTTCAGTGTAGTCCTTGCACTTAACATACAGTTTTCAAACTGCATGAAAATATTCAATGTAGTCTATGAACTTTTGGTATATATTCAATAAAATTCTTAAATTGTATGAAAATATTTAATGTAGTCATGGATTATATTACACATTGGATTAAAGTTCATGGACCACATTGAATGAATTAAAAGTTTGGGGATCAAATTGCATAGTAGACCAAACTTCAAGGCTGTTTGTGTCATTATCCCAAAACATAATTTTGAAGGATGTTGTATGAAAGTAACTGAGCCTAACCAGGTTTAGACGAGTTATGTTCGACGGGCCGGATGCAGCAGCCAATCGCTCGTTTGTGGCCTTGGGCCCGACAAAGCATGTTTGGGCCTGTACCGGCCCAGCGGGCTTCCAGCCCATTCAAGACGAGTTAAACGGGCCATCGACCTTGAAGAAATCGACGCCTTCGTCACACTCCCGCCGTCGCGATGAACCCCATCGCCGCCCTCGCGGGTCGATCGCCGACCCCGTGGCCGAGGAAGAGATCCGGCGGCGCCGCCCCGCGATCTCGCTCCCTCCTCCTCTGCACGGCCTCCCTCCTCGCCGTCCTCGCCTTCTTCTACTTCTCCTACGCCCGCGTCTCCACCTCGCTCCTCCGCGGCTCGCTCGAGGCGGAGGCGGAGGCGGAGGCGGCGGCGCCGGCGCCGCGTCCCTCGCGGTGCGAGCCACGGATTCGGGCCCTAGGGCTGCGGTTCCTGTCCTACGCGCCCCACAGCGGGTTCAGCAACCAGTTGTCCGAGTTCAGGAACGCGATCGTGGCGGCCGCGGTCCTCAACCGGACGCTGGTGGTCCCGCCGGTGCTGGACCACCACGCCGTCGCCCTTGGGAGCTGCCCGAAGTTCCGGGTCCTGGACGGGAGGGAGATCCGGCTCGCGGTCTGGGAGAGCGCGGTGGAGCTTCTGAGGACTGGGAGGTGAGTGGAATTGCGGATTTTTCGTTGGTGCGAGACGGAACGATCGCTGCGTCGCTTGCTGAAGATCCCAACTTTTCTTGCATTTTACTTCTTTCTTTATGCTGACTTGGGATTTTCTTTTAGTAAGTTCCATGGACTTGTCCTGCTACTGAGATGAAACATGTCATCAGCTATCTTGAGTAAATTGGCGATCTTTTTCGGATTCATCTTTTTTTCCTCAGCATCCTCGTACTGGTTTAGGACTATGGTTGTCTAAATTATCTTTGGCGTCCAGAAATATTGGTTAGAAGTAAATTTGCTGCTTATAATTATCCATATCTTTGCTTATCAGAAGGACTGAGTCTCAGGCAGGGATGGTTATGGCCTCCTATGCCTGGTGCTGATCCTTGTTAATTTGCAGTTGTTAAAGGAAGAAAGAGTTTTTCGTTTGAACTTTTCGTAATTGGGGTTCTTCACTGTATTTCAGGTATGTTTCTATGGCTGACATCATCGATATTTCATCCTTAGTGTCTTCTTCAATGATCAGAACAATTGATTTCAGAGTTTTTGCATCAATATGGTGTGGGGTAAACATAGACTTGGCTTGCAACAATGGGGCCACTGGCGAGTCCCCTTTGTTTGCTAGCTTAAAGCAATGCGGGTCGTTTCTCTCTGGGTTAAATGGTAATGTAGGTGAGTGTTTATATTCTGTGGATGAAGACTGTAGAAGCACGGTTTGGACATACCAAAATGGCAATGATGGAGAGTTAGACTCATTTCAACCTGATGAACAGTTGAAGAGAAAAAAGAAGATAACATATGTTAGGAGGCGCCGTGATGTGTATAAGGCACTTGGACCTGGTTCTCAAGCTGATTCAGCTGCTCTTCTGGCCTTTGGAAGCCTCTTCACATCTGCATATAAGGGTTCGCAGCTTTACTTTGATATTCATGAAGCTCCAAAGGATCAGAGAATACAGTCAATAATTGAGAAAATTGAATTTCTCCCCTTTGTCCCTCAAATTCTCAGTGCTGGGAAGGAATTTGCTCTGACAACCATTAAGGCCCCTTTTCTTTGTGCACAGCTGAGGTTGTTGGATGGCCAATTCAAGAACCACTGGAAAACTACTTTCCTAACCTTAAAAGAAAAGGTTGAGTCTTTGAGGCAGAATGGACCTCTGCCTATTCATATTTTTGTGATGACTGATCTTCCCGAGGGTAACTGGAGCAAGACATACTTGGGAGATTTGGCCGGAGATGTTGACAATTTTAAGCTTCATTTTCTGCAAGAAGAAGATGAGCTAGTGATTCGAACAGCAAAGGAACTTGCGGATGGGGGGCATGGCCTGAGAGTTGGGTTTGTTCCAAATAGTTTTGCACGAATGGACAAACTCAAAAAGCAATGTGCTCCTCGCAAATTAGCTGATGTTCTTCTGTACATAGAGGAAGTGATTTGCAGCTGTGCTTCTCTAGGTTTTGTTGGGACAGCTGGATCGACTATTGCTGAGAGCATAGAGTTGATGAGAAAACATGATGTCTGTTCAAGTAAAGGCTTGTTTCAAGTCCTAACGATTTGATTGGAAATTTTGCACTTTGTTGCTTGATATTATGCGTTTATATTTGGGAGCCGGTCACGGGTTTTGTTATTTGGTGGGACGGTTTCTTCATATTGTGATCTGGTAGCCTGTGGGCTGTTTTTCTGAGGGATAGTCTACATGATATTCATTTGCACCGTTCTCAGCAATGCACACAGCATGCCCAGTTCGAGTTCTTGGTTCACTGGATGTCAGTGTTGCATGGTTAAAGATATTATCCTTGCTGCAAGATTTGGTCATCAGAGGGATCAAGTTCTTCAGGAATCTAACTTCTTCCTCTATGACAAGGAAAAGGGGTCCTCTCCAGTTTCTGTAAATTAAAGGTCATTGCAGTTATTGTTGTTACTGGCCTGTTCAGGTTCTTTGCTGGTGAGTTGCAAGCAATCACAACTCAACGTATGCATTTTTCTCTTTTGTGGACTACTTCACTCTGGCATTCAATTTATTCGTTGTAATTACACACGTGCTCTTCCTTTGGTACTTGGGATGAATGTCGTTGTTTTCTGCCTTTCACCAACTTCTGCATATATACAGTGTCAAGTACAAGAACTTCACTAATTTTTGTTGTAAAACTGATTAGTGGAGGCCATGCCACAGCCGCAATGAAAATGAATTTCCCCCCGAATAGCTGGATGATTTGTTTAGATTTCGTTTGTTTTGCCGAAAATAAGAAATCTAGAAAACATTTTCATAATAAATGATTGCTTGCATTAGTCAAGATAATTAGTTAATAAAAAATGTGTTCATCAAGAACAGTGACTTATATATCAATATTTTTATGGATTATGGATGTATTGGCCGTCCATTCATTCTGGTAAGCGATATAACTAATTAATTTAAATAAATTATTTTTTTAATAATTCATATTTTCGCAAAACAAATGCGTGTAGTGGGAGAAAAAGTTTTTGACGGAAGGCATGCATGATTGAGAATGCTGCCAAGAGCACGCATGTTTGTGTGCTTTTCTGAGTGATGGCTGCGAACGAGCCAAAGTAGTTTGGTAGTAGACTGAGATCAAAACATGAAAGTTGTTAAAATATGTCTCGAGTTTAAGCCCAATGCAAAATTATGAATATTCCGAATTGGATATGTTGCGGATGTTCGAAATCAAGCAAAGAAGATCCGAAGATCAACTTCCCAAATTTGAATCTGCGTTGGAGAGTCTGGCCGTTAAAATAGGAAAGTCCAACTTTGACTAGGACTTGGATTTTGTTTAAAATATAGATATGTTTTGGATAAGAAACAAAATCCTATGAGAAGTTGGCAAAAGAGCAAGGGTTTTACTTATATATAGACTCGAGGCCGTGGGTGATAGACGTGGATCACAAATTATCTTGAAGCGCCGCGTGAGTGCTTGGTGTTCCGCCGTTGATCTTGAAGAATTGATCTTGAAGCACCGTCTCGTTGTCGAGTGCTTGGGAGGGATTTTCTTTGTCGTGAATTACATCCAAGAAGGTTTAGTGTTGAAGCCAATTAAATCTTGTGGTAAGATTTGCGTGTAATTCCTTCGTGAGATTGAGAGATTATTTCTTGAGGAATTTCGGGGCTAAATGCTTGTGTGTGTTATTGGATGTAATTGGGGCTTGGGAAACACCGAGAGAGTGTTTGAGTGACTTGAGTGTGTAATCTCCTTGTATTGCTTGATCTATAGTGAAATTCGCTGCTGCTCTCCCCGTGGACGTAGGTCTTACGACTGAACCACGTAAATCTGGTGTCCGATTTATTTTCTTTTTCTGTCTATATTTTGTTCGATCGCTCGCCCCATCGCAACAAGTGGTATCAGAGCTAGGTTTGGCTAAGTTGAAGCGAATCGATGGCGACAGAAGAAGTAAAATTGAGAATCAACAGATTTGATGGGAAGGATTTTAGTTTCTGGAAGATGCAGATTGAAGATTATCTTTATCAGATGAAGCTGCACTTGCCTTTATTTGGGGAGAAACCAGAGACGATGAAGCAAGCCGATTGGGATTTGCTGGATAGACGAGCTATGGGTGTTATTCGGCTGACGTTGGCTCGTAACGTCGCGTTTAACATCTTGAAGGAGAAGACCACTGCTGATTTGATGCAAGCCCTGTCGGATATGTATGAGAAGCCCTCTGCGATCAACAAGGTTTGTTTGATGCGACGTCTGTTTAACTTGAAGATGAGCGAAGGTGCGTCGCTTCTTCGATCATATCAATGAATTCAATGTGATTGTTAGTCAATTGAGTTCGGTTGAGATTGACTTTGAAGATGAGGTATGTGCTTTGATTCTATTATCCTCATTGCACGATAGTTGGAATACTACCGTTCGCTGTTAGTAATTCCTCCGGGTCAACAAGTTTGACGTTTGATGGGGTTCGAGATTTAATTCGAGCGAGGATATTCGTAGAAGAGAATCGCGCGAACGTATCTACCGCTCTAGTAGGTGAAAATAGAGGAAGATCTCGTAACACGTGTGGGTAATGGTAGTACTAATATGAACAGACGTAGTCAGTCTAGGACTGCTAATGTTGTCTGTTGGAACTGTGGCAAGAGGGGGCATCTTAGAAGAGATTGCCTTAAGCTGAAGAATGAGAAGGGTAAGGGAATTATAGTTGATTCTACAGATAATGTTGCAGCTGTAGCAGATAATGCCGATTATGTCTTGTCTATCACTAATGATTCATCACTTGATGGATGGATTATGGATTCTGGTTGTTCTTTTCATGTCACACCAAATAAAAACTGGTTTATCACTTATCAGTGCACGGGTAGTGGTAAAGTCCAGTTAGGGAACAATGCTGAGTGCAATGTTGTGGGTGTTGGTGATGTTAAAATCAGAATGCATGATGGTATCGTGAGGACATTGGAGTGAGGCATGTTCCGAATTGAAAAAGAACTTAATTTCCTTGGGTGCCCTAGATTCGGTTGGTTGCGGGTATTCTTCGAAGGTGGAGTTCGAAGGTTGTTAGAGGTGCCCCGGTGATAATGAAAGGAATCAAGCACGATGGCACGTATAAACTTCAAGGTGAGACGGTGATAAATTTCGGCTGCGAGAGACGTCGGATGCATCCGTTCGAGAGTCTATTGACTGCTCGAGGAAGACTTGGGTGTTTGTGCCAAGGCATAAGTTTGATGCGGTGTCGGGATCTCGCAGTCAAGAGCTTTGATCGAGACGGAGACCGGTAAGTCGATCAAGCATGTGCGGATCGACAATAGCATGGAGTTCTCGGAGTCGACAAATAAATTCTGCATGAAAGAGAGCATAGTGAAACACCGCACTAGTGCTAGTAAATCACAACAATTTGCAGAATTGATGAGCAGAACATTACTAGAGATGGCCCGTAAAATAATCTCTAGTCTTTGGTATTGCTAGGAGAATCCTAGCGATGTGCTAAGTACAATAAGCTCGCTCGGTGAATAGATCCCCATCAACGCTATTGAATGGAGACTCCTAAAGAAGTGTGGTCGTAACGTTGCCGATTATTCTATTCTTAGAATGTTTGGTTGCCCACGTTATTTTCGAGTGAGCGATGGTAAGCTCGATGGGAGGGCAATGTGCATATTCCATGGCTATGCACAAGGTGAGTGGGGCGTCGGTTGTGGTGCCCGAGATATAAATTCACTGTTAACAACGAGAGAAGTTACCCTTGATGAGTCTCCGGACTTCCGGCTAGGAGTGATTATAGCAAGTGTTCAAACAGATCCGAACGGTGTTCGGCTTGAGGTGGAGTTGCGACCGTAAACTCCCGAGGTAGCAAGTACGAGTACTAGCAAAGTAATCGACACGAGATGGTGCTCATAGCGAGGTGGAGCTTATAGAGCCAATGGTTGCTGAATCGCTGAAATTAACAAGGTATGTGTTCGATCTCGACGAGATATGGATGCAACAATGGTTTTGCTTTATCTCGCGGTTAAGGAGGTTATGTCGGAAAATCCTTGTGGAGCGGTTAAAGGTGCATGTAGAGTTGGTATTCGATGAGGTACTCGGTTATGGCGAAGTTCAAGCGAGGCTTGGACTTGGACAATATCTCGTGGCGGTTGAGCCCATCGGGGCTAGGGGAAAGCAGCAGCAGAGTTTGAATTTTTATGAAGCGATTGCGACTTAGCTCAAACGTCGAGCCAAGGTGGAGATTGTTAAAATATGTCTCGAGTTTAAGCCCAATGCAAAATTATGAATATTCCGAATTGGATATGTTGCGGATGTTCGAAATCAAGCAAAGAAGATCCGAAGATCAACTTCCCAAATTTGAATCTGCGTTGGAGAGTCTCGGCCGTTAAAATAGGAAAGTCCAACTTTGACTAGGACTTGGATTTTGTTTAAAATATAGATATGTTTTGGATAAGAAACAAAATCCTATGAGAAGTTGGCAAAAGAGCAAGGGTTTTACTTATATATAGACTCGAGGCCGTGGGTGATAGACGTGGATCACAAATTATCTTGAAGCGCCGCGTGAGTGCTTGGTGTTCCGCCGTTGATCTTGAAGAATTGATCTTGAAGCACCGTCTCGTTGTCGAGTGCTTGGGAGGGATTTTCTTTGTCGTGAATTACATCCAAGAAGGTTTAGTGTTGAAGCCAATTAAATCTTGTGGTAAGATTTGCGTGTAATTCCTTCGTGAGATTGAGAGATTATTTCTTGAGGAATTTCGGGGCTAAACACTGTGTGTGTTATTGGATGTAATTGGGGCTTGGGAAACACCGAGAGAGTGTTTGAGTGACTTGAGTGTGTAATCTCCTTGTATTGCTTGATCTATAGTGAAATTCGTCTCGCTCTCCCCGTGGACGTAGGTCTTTACGACGAACCACGTAAATCCGGGTGTCCGATTTATTTTCTTTTTCTGTCTATATTTTGTTCGATCGCTCGCCCCATCGCAACAAAAGTCATATAGGGTTGTGTTAACCTTCATTTCTTGTTAAATTACAGAAGTGTTTATTTATTTTTTGACAGCATGGATGTTCGAACTTTGCCATCCCATCCACATGCATCTAGTAAGGCTCCGCTCTCAGGGTGGCAGACGTGGCTCTCGAGATTAATATGAGTAGGCGAGGCTGTGATTTGAACACAAGATCTATTGGATCAAAACCAAATACTTAATTACTTGGCTAACTTCTAGTCTCTCAATTTTTTTTCCCGGTGTCTCTGTCAGTCATGTTTGTATTTTGTTGACTTTCCCGCACCTTTCTAGTTTTTGCCTTCTCTTTACATGGGTGAAGTAGGTGAAAAATGCAACTCTACAAAAGCCGGCACATTGGAAAGTTCACTCAAAACCGGTGGCTGGCCGTAGATCCCTTCAAATTCCTCCTCTAATTTATGCCATTCCTTCAAATTCATCTGTCACGGAATGAAGCACATGTCATTCCCTCAAAGTCGTCTATTCCGGATTCTAGCAGATTTGATTCCGATGCTCCTCCTTCCCCTCGAGAATTCCTTCCAGTTTCGACTCTCAAAACTTGCTTTGTTCTAACAATGTTCCGTCTACTCCGGAATCTAGCAGATTCGATTCCGATGCTCTCTCCTCCTTCCCCTCGGGAACTCCTTCCGGTTTTGGCTCTCGAACTAATATGTTCTAACGATGTTTTGAAAACTAGTTGTCGGCCTGTGTAGGGTGTGCATGTAACGTTCTTGGCTAGGGAACAATTAAGAATAGCTCTTTTCTATTTTTACTTCGAGGAACAATTTCTGAGTAAAATAAGATGTTCGGTAATTACAAAAAAATTTCTATTCTTGAAATAGAAAAAAGAATAAAAATGTGGTACGATTTTTTATTTTTTGTATTTATTTAGTTTTTATTCTTGCTTATGAATCGCCGCTTGCCGTTGCTCGTTGCCGCCACTCGCCGGTGCTGCAGGACCGTCGGCCATCGCCGCCACCATGCGATCGCTGCCCATAGCCCACCGGTTGCTACCAACCGCTGGCGGCAACGAGTGACGGGCGACGACGGGCGGTGGCAACAATGGCGGCTGGTAGTGATGGGCGGTAGGCAGCGGCAGCAGGCGACAAGTGGTGGCGACAACGACGGTTGGCGGCAGCAACGGTGGTTGATGGTGGTCATCGGTGGTCGGGGGTGACCAGTGGGTGGCAGCGATGACAATCAGATGATGGCGGCGACGATGGTTGATGCTGGTGGGGCGGCAGTCGGCGACGGTTGGAGGTGGCCGGTGGCGGCCACCCAAAGCCACAGCAAGCAAGAAAAGCAAAAGAATAAAAGAAAAAAATTGGCTTATTTTTAAAAATTATTTTCAAGAACAAGAAGTTACTTTATTTATTTTTTTATTTCTTGTTTCTATTCCAAATCTGTTCTCGTGAACAAAAGTTTTATCAAACGGATTTTTATATATTTTTTGTTCCAAGGAACAAAAGAACAAAAATTGAGATAAACAAAAACGTTACCATGTAGGCCGTACATATTTGTCTCTTTTGATTCCGCCAAAAAAAAAATGAAAAGGGGGAGATGCCCTTTCATGGCAAACCATGGAATGTGCAGCAGATAGCTCCGTCCACCATATTTTGCAGAGGCAAAAAGAGAGAATGCTGCTATCGTCAAAAACTGCAATGATCAAAGTACCACATTCCTCTGTTGGCCTCTACCAAGTGCAACATTACGAAAAGATAGTGCCCTTCCCACCAAGCCGGGGAAAAAAAAAGAAAAAAAAAACGAGAAGGTGGTGGGGGCCGAAAGAAATTAAGGGGCCGAAAGAAATTAAGTGCCAGGTTGATATTTACCCTCTGAGTTTGATTTCGGGGTCGAAATTAACCTGGGAGTCATTGTTTGAACCGAGTACATGTATACCTAAAGACCAAAAATGAAGTGAATAGGTAAGAAAAATTTCTTATATATATGAAAAGAGATGGAAGGAGGGCTGGTCCAATGAGGCACTCATGAACTAATAATATCCGTTTAAGACTAAGTCAACTAAGACTACCATTTAACGATGTTAAAAGTTAATTTATGATTACTATGAAAAAATTATTAAAAAGAAAGTGTTGAAGTCATTGTGCTTTTGCCAAATAAAAAGTGCAACTTAATGCACCGATGAACAATTGTTGTTGGCCAGCTTCACATCCGAAAAGGAAAAGAAAATAATTTGAAAAAAAGAAAACAAATATACTTAATCTTAGAGTCATCATTTCAACTGAGTACATGCATACCTAAAGACCAAAAATGAAGTGAATAGGTAAGAAAAATATCTTATATATATGAAAATAGATGGAAGGAGGGCTGGTCCAATGAGGCACTCATGAAGTAATAATATCCGTTTAAGACTAAGTCAATTAAGACTACCATTTAACGATGTTAAAAGTCTATTTACGATTACCATGAAAAAATTATTAGAAAGAAAGTGTTGAAGTCATTGAGCTTTTGCCAAATAAAAAGTGCAACTTAATGCACCGATGAACGGTTGTTGTTGGCCGGCTTCAAATCCGAAAAGGAAAAGAAAATAATTTGAAAAAAAAAAGAAAACAAATATACTTAATTTGGGAGTCATCATTTGAACCAAGTACATGCGTATGAGATCTATTTAAAGATCGAAAATGAAGTTAAGAGTTAAAAGAATACCTATATCTATGGAAAATAGATGGGAGGAGGGAAAATCGAATTTGGCACTCATGAACTAATAATATCCATTTAAGACTAAGTCAATTAAGGCTATCACCAATAATATTAAAAGTCAATTTAAGATTATTATAAATGAAATTACCAAAAATAGTTCTAGATTTATTTTCCCTTGATAGAAGTCAATTCAAGATTATTATGGATAAAATTACCAAAAATAGTTCCAGATTTGTTTGCACTTTCAGCCAATCAAAAGGTGCAAATTAATACCGCGATAAAAGATGGCTAAATAATGGTCGGCTCCCCATCCGAAAAGGGGAAATAAGATAATTTGAAAAAGAAAAAGAAAAAAGGAGTTTCCGCTAAGGGGGGAAGAAAGAGAAAAGAAAGGGAGGTTTCGCCCACGTGTAAAATGTCTCTCCTAAAAAAAGGAAAAAAAAACACGAGTCGAATCCTAAAATTCATTAGACCTCGGGAAGCTCAATGGTGACACGTCAGCGCTTTGTAACAAGCCCATCTCCCTAATTATCTGCTAATATAATTATAAATAAATATATATATATATATATATTTATATATTTATATATCTGTATCGATCACAGAGGTTGATTTGAGAGCTGAAATCAAGATCATCGTCGTCGTCATCGTTCTCGTAGCTGCTGCTCGGCCGCATTTGACTCGGCGTAACGAACGAAGCCGGTTGCGATCTAGGGTTGTTGGGGGCGCGGAGGAAGCTCGAGCCTCGGTCGTTTGTTTTGGTCTTTTTTGTTCCGATCATGGAAGGCGTCGGCGTCGATCACCTGGCCGACGAGCGGCAGAAGGCGCGGTTCGACGTGGAGGAGATGAAGGTCGTCTGGGCCGGCTCCAGCCACGCCGTCGAGGTCTCCGATCGCATGGCCCGCCTCGTCGCCAGCGATCCGGTCATTGCTCTTGAGCCTCTCTCCCGCGATGGCGTTGATGTCGATGTTTGATGCGAGTGTCCGCGCTTGTTGGCTAGATTTTTTTTTTCTTTTGGCGTAGGAGTCTTTTGTTGTTGCCGATGCGGCTTTTTGAGTTCGGATGTGGCAGTTGGCGTGTTTGATAGTCTTCAATCTGTGCTTTTAGAGCATTTGCTGGGGATTTTGGTGCTGAGGTTATAGATTTGCTGTGTGGTGATGATCACTGAAGAGAGGTAACCGTTTCCTAAAATCTGGAATCGGGCACGGTGGAATTAAAGGTGGATTTTTGAATGCCGTTCGAAAGAAATCGATTTGCCAATGTTGGTAATTCGATCTCTTGGAGACAATTTTTAAAGGAGCGATTTTGGAGTGACCCACTGTTTTTGAGCTCGTAATCTGTGACGATTTCGCTACTTTAGCTTATAGTTTCTGGTTTTTGTTGTGACCCGTTTGTATCTGGTTTATTGTTGCAGGCCTTTCGGAAGGACAACAGGACTATGCTGAGCAGGAAAGACCTATTCAAGAATACTCTCAGAAAAGCTGCCTATGCTTGGAGGCGCATTATGGAGCTTCGACTTACTGGTTCATCTCCATTTTCGAACCGTTTTAGTGCTGTTGTCTTCTATAAGCTGATGGAATTTCTGGTCTGACAAAATTCGATCCTTCATCGTGCAGAGGAAGAGGCGTCAAGGTTGAGGTCCTTTATTGATGAGCCTGCTTATACAGATCTTCACTGGGTAGGGTCTATTCCTAGTGCTATCCTTGGAGCTTCTCATGCTTCCTTTTTCTTCTCTCCTTTTTGAGCAAGGACTTTCTCAATCGATGATTAGTACTTTTTCTAGCTGAGCATAATGCTCACACGGAGAGCATTGTTGATTGGCCCCCAAATTTAAGCAATTAACTGTTCAATATATTCTTCGCATCTTATAGAATTGTTTGTAATCCTTTCTAAACTATTGTGTATTCAGGAGATCTAATTATTCTTTTGATCATGTAGTTGTGGTTAGTTCTCTCGTTTCATGCTTCCTCACAATGATTTCTCTGCAGGGAATGTTCATCCCTGCTATTAAAGGACAGGGAACTGAGGAGCAGCAACAGAAGTGGTTGCCATTGGCATATAAGATGCAAATAATTGGATGCTATGCCCAGACTGAACTTGGTCATGGCTCAAATGTCCAAGGTCTCGAAACTACTGCTACATTTGATCCCCAGACGGATGAGTTCATTATTGATAGTCCCACACTAACTTCTAGCAAGGTAAAGGATTCAAGGACGGTGTCTTCTTTGAGGGAAGAAAAAATCTAAAGACAGATGATATAATTGACGTTCCTTCTTTTCTTTATTTATCCTTTCTCTTACATCTAAGTTAGGCCTCTCACAAATCCTTCTTTGATAAATTGCACTGTCAATTCAGAATGTGATAATTAATTTTTTCGGTGCTGTTATCTAGATTTTCAAATTTAGATTTGCTTAATTATGGTTTTACTTTGCTAACAGTGGTGGCCTGGTGGACTTGGTAAAGTTTCCACACATGCTGTTGCATATGCACGACTTATCGTTAAGGGTCAGGACCATGGAGTGCATGGTAAGCTTATCAATTGAGCATTCTACTTGTGTAAGTGTGGCAAGTATTTATAGTATTATTGACATGAAATTCCCATTTCTAGGTTTCATTGTCCAGCTTCGGAGCTTGGATGACCATATGCCTCTTCCTGGCATAACTGTTGGTGATATTGGCATGAAATTTGGGACCGGAGCTTATAACTCCATGGACAATGGACTCCTTAGATTCGATCATGTGCGAATTCCAAGAGATCAAATGCTTATGAGGTTAGGTTTCACCTCTCTTGCTACCTGAAAGGGGCTTTCATCTCATGTTGTGCATTGACAACATTACAACTGTAAATTTTGAAGTTCAAAGAAGATACATTATGATCATTTCAAGTACTAAGTAGCATATGGGACAATATTTTGTGGGAAAATGAAGAGATACGGGTGAAAAGAGTACCATGGAAACTCATGAGGCATCATTATCAATTAGGTGGATACAATTGTCTACACGATGGACTATTAGCCCAATGGTAAGAGTGTTTTCTAAAATCCTTGTGAAATGCATCAGGGTTCTGCAGGTTACAAGGGAAGGGAAGGTCGTGCAGTCCAATGTGCCACGACAGCTGATTTATGGGACAATGGTGTATGTCCGCCAAACTATTGTAGCTGATGCTTCCTGTGCTTTGTCACGGGCGGTTTGTATTGCTACAAGATATAGTGCTGTTCGTAGGCAATTTGGGTCACAGAATGGTGGTCCTGAGACCCAGGTAGAGTAATTAGTTTTTCCATCTTTAGATACTGATGCAATGAGGTCTTATTCCATGGTAATTTCTTTATGTATAGATTTGTTCAATATGATTAGTCCAGCTATGACAAGGACTATGGATATGCTGTCACATCGTTGTACTTGGATTGGTGGGAGTGAAAGGAAATGGAAGAAATGATTAACCTAGGAAATTGGTTATTATGAAGAGAAAATAATTGAAGGAGAAGGGAAGTGAATTAAATTTACTCCCTCGGGCACACAAAAGGACTTTTCTCTACAGTTGAGAGAGATAGAGGGAAATTGTGTTTAGCTCCCTCACTTCCTGGAAAGCCCTTAATGGGTAATTGATATAGTGAAAAGGACAAGGGGCATTTTAGCATACCAACTAACTTGATATCCCTCCAAGCCATTGTTTATCCAAACAGGAACGGAAATACCCTTCACTTCTTTTCTCTTCAATGTTCATTTCTTTTTCTTTCCATTTATATTTCTCCCAACTTAAATACCAAACAGAGTGATACGGCCAGATACTTCCTTTTTAACTAGAAGGATATGGCGTAGCAATTAACTTGATCCATATTGGTCAACCTATCAAAAGGAGTATTCAACTGGTGACTTTGGGGGGTAGATCTTTTGTCAAATATCATTTTCATTAGTGCTCTCCAATTATACATGAGACTTGGGGTGTTACAAACTTCCACATCTTCAGTTTTATTTGGTCTAACACTCTGATACCATTTAAAGTCTTGGGCCAATATGTGTGAACTGAGCTCCTAAAAGAAACGAGTACTTGGTTGGTGACATTTGGGTGAGTTGTTATTTAAGCATCACTTCGCAAGCTCGTCCACTCTACATGGGATTGGTCCTCCTGATTTACGTAACTTGTTTTGAATCTTTTGGGTATATTAGTTTCCGAAATGATGCACGGGAGGGCATTTTCAATACTTGCCTTTTCCATTATCCCTTTGTTCTTGATTCATTAGCTAACACCTCTGCTGCCTATTCTATATTAGGTGATTGACTATAAAACTCAGCAAAGCAGACTTTTCCCCTTGTTGGCTTCTGCCTATGCTTTCCGATTTGTTGGTGAATGGTTGAAATGGCTATATACGGATGTGACTCAAAGGTTGCAAGCAAGTGATTTTTCAACATTGCCAGAGGCTCATGCGTGCACTGCTGGTTTGAAATCTTTGACAACCTCTGCAACTGCTGTATGTGATACTTTCTGACCTCGTATCTTTTTCCTCATCACATGCATATGTATTTTATTCTCTCTCTCTCTCTCTCTCTCTCTCTCTCTCTCTCTCTCTCTCCACACAAAAGAAAGGATAGAAAACAACATGGAAATCTGATTGGCCAGTAGAGGAATTGCAGACTGGGCCAAAACAGTACTCAAGGCCTGTTTAGTTTTGCTTGTTACTATTTCATTCCTTTGAATAACCTCATCTTTGCATTTCCTTGTTGTTTTTATGTTACTCTAGGTATGGTTTGGATGTTGAGATATTTTCATGAACTTGATTACACAGTAGTATTGCTGAACAGCTTTGACAGCCCATGGCAGAAGCCTGATAGTACATACCAGAAAGACTTGGGAAAGATAGTTTTTCATGTACACAAGTTGGGGCATAAAAGTAATTGAAGTTAAGAATGCATGATATTTTAGTGTTTGATTGTTATCTATGCTTGAAGATTTAATGCCCTATAATGCCTGCATTGTGTTGTTATTTTTTCTCATGCTTACATTTAAATTGACCATTTCCATGTGTTATCCTTTTGTTTTTCCAGTAACTCGTATCTCATTGTAGATGTGATCTACAGAAGTATTTCATTATTTATTGCTAAAAGGCATCGGGGCTTCCTATCATTTTTTGATGATTTTGGATGTCAACCATTTTCTTCCTTGTACTTAACATATTGGTGTGCAATTTGTTTAAGATTAACTGAAATTAGCAGTGTTGGATGCTTTTGCTGAAAAAAACTTTCTTTGGTAGGATGCAATTGAAGAGTGTAGAAAACTATGTGGTGGTCATGGTTACCTGAGTAGCAGTGGTCTTCCTGAACTGTTTGCAGTTTATATTCCTGCCTGTACGTACGAAGGAGACAATACTGTACTGCTTTTACAGGTATCTTTTCTGCTTAGGTGATCCCTTGCATAACCCGGTGAGGTTGCTCCATCAACAGGCCATTCAAGTTCTTGTATTAAGTCAATCTTTATTACGTGTTTCATTTTCAACCAAAGAGCTGATAAAAAAATTTATCTGCAGGTTGCAAGGTTTCTTATGAAGACTGTTTCTCAGTTGGGCTCTGGGAAACAGCCTGTTGGCTCAACAGCATACATGAGCCGGGCAGAACATCTCGTGCAATGCCGTTGCAGTGCTCAAAGAGGTAACTTTAGACTTTTCTTACTCAAAGTTCCATCTGGAGCTTCTATAAATCTATTGTTATACATGCACTATACTTTGACGAAATCTCTGTTATGTGAGAGAACTTCTTTTCATATTTGATGTAAATAGAGAAGATTGGAGAATAGGAGCAATGGTTTGGACGATCAACAGTTGTTCATTATATTGGGGTGACCAGCTTGATACAATTGCTGACTTATGAGTATGCCTATTGGTATATTTGAGGCCTGACTGGACATTATTAGATTGCCTCCACATTTGGGATTAGAAAAGTTGGGGAAGGGGATTGATGAGATTTTGAAATAAATGTGGATTGTTGTTTTGACCTGATTTTACTGGTTTGAGCTGCTTTACATGCCTTCATTATGCAATGACAGACACGACCTCACTTTTCATGTTTTTCTTGCAGTTGAGGATTGGTTGAAGCCCAACGTAGTTTTGGAGGCATTTGAAGCAAGGGCCTTGAGGATGTCAGTTGCCTGTGCGCAGAATCTTAGCAAATTCTCGAATCCAGAAGAAGGTATTTATGGATCTTCTTATTCTGCTTTCCTCTGATATTTGACTGTGGTAGACACTTGCTCATAAAACAGTAGAGGGGCAAAAACATTCATGTCATTGCAAATCCAGAATCTAGAGAGTATATTTAGCTCTTCATGTGGAAGAGGTGCATAAACCCTTCTGCAAGGTACAGACTCAGGAACATCACATTTATTCTGCAGGCTTTGTTTAGTAATGGTGCAACTGAGATGTCTTTCCACTTGTCTTCTCTCTTGCACAGGTTTTGCAGAACTGTCTACTGATTTGGTTGAGGCAGCTACTGCTCATTGCCAATTAATTGTTGTTTCCAAGTGAGTATCCCTGTCCTCGCGAGTTGGTCAAACACATTTCTCATATCTGAAGAAGTTACTCTAGGGTATCCACACATGCACTTGTGAGCATCTTCGCGTACAAAGTTGAATGTATTCCTCGCTTTTGTGTAGTTAATTACTTGGGTACATGAAGCAAAACCTTTGAGGAAGTTTTTGTAAATACTTAAATATGGATTCAGATATTTGTTCTGTGTGTTTACACAATAAACCAGTGAGGCTGTAAGATTTAAGCATAACATTTTGAATGTCTAGTTTTTTCCAAGTTGCTTGTGAGATTTGGGTCAACTTTTTTGTTACCTTGATTTGTAGGTTTTGACATGTAAAATCTCGTGAAGTTGATCACGATGTATATAGGGTAACTGAAAGGAGGGGAATTTGGTTTTTGGGGTGGAAAAGCGTGGCCTTTGTGATATATGTATTAAATCAGTGTAACAAATCAGCTGTGTTCCGATTGATTGCTTGGTTTTTGTGAAAGCGACAACATTTCTTTTCTTTTTTTTTGGTTCCAGATTCATCGAGAAATTACAGCAAGATATACCTGGAAAGGGGGTAAAGCAACAATTGCAGACGCTTTGCAGCGTTTATGCACTGCATCTTCTCCACAAGCATCAGGGAGATTTTCTGTCCACCGGTTGCGTCACTCCAAAACAAGCTGCCTTGGCCAATGAACAACTCAGATCTCTTTATTCTCAGGTTTGTCAAAAACAGGACACCGCCATCTTTTCATGTTCACAAGAAATGTACCCGTCAAATGATTGCTAATTGGATAAGCCCCTATGACTTTAGGTTCGTCCGAATGCAATTGCACTTGTCGATGCATTTAACTACACCGACCATTACCTGGGCTCTGTTCTTGGCCGCTATGATGGGAATGTGTATCCAAAGCTGTATGAGGAAGCGTGGAAGGATCCTCTAAATGACTCTGTCGTGCCTGATGGCTACCATGAGTACATCCGCCCCGTGCTAAAACAACAGCTTCGCAATGCAAGACTCTAAAGAACACGGCTCTCTGGTCCGGCCGCTTGCGTTTCGTAATATATTGTTAGTTGTGTAGTTTAAGCCAATAAGCTCAGCTGCAATGAGTGCCAGGAAGGTGGTAGAGCTTGGTATTTAAACAAAGCTTCTGTAGCAGGAGTGATCGATTATGGTAGATAAAGATGAGTAGTAGCGACCAATAATTTGGGACATCGAGAGATGCGTACTCTTATATTCTTTCTCTAGCATGAATTGGGACTACAAATAATGTGTAAAGGAGAGTAATTCCTTAGCTTTGAACAGATAGTTTCTTGCATTATTTGTTTTTATTCTACTGTTCTATGGCATTTCTTGACATGTAATTTTGAATACGGTCGGGGAACAAGCAGAGGAAATCATGGTCCATGTTTCATAGGAAATAGAACTTGTGGTATCGACTCATTCCTGTCATATGTATGCGTTGATCTTACCTTTGGGATTCCATGCGGTACACGTACTATTTTCTCGTTAAGCATGTTTAGTTAAGCATGTTTGATAAGTGTTCCGAGAGCATCTCTCTACTAGACATTCTCTTTTAAATACGGGATTCGTCTAGCCTAGTACAATAACTCCGAAGAAATATGACCGAATGATCGACACTTAGACAAGTCCGGTGAAGAAAAGGGAGAAGAAGGTTGCGAGTGTGGAGGTTGCGAGTGTGGTTTTTCGACGACGTCGATTGTTAAGTCGAGCGTGTCCTTCCCTTTCTTTCTGCTACTTCTTCCTGCAAATGTCATGATTGTAAATCCCATAATCACTCGAAGCAAGGGACGCGGATCTGTTGTACCCAAACACGATCCCATCTACCGTCTCCTTTCATCAGATTGCGACACGTGTTCATTTGATCGCGGACTTGCCGTCCTCAGATGAGGGGGACATGTTGGGTCAGCCAAGGTTTTCGCTCTGGTCTCCCTTGTTAACAACACACAGAGGTAATCTCGGCCATGTTGTTTTTCTTTTTTTCTTTTTTCCCCTCATGTCGGGGGTTGCTCACCCTTAATAGGGAGACAATACTAACTAAAAGGACCGCCATGATTCTCACTCATTAAGAAAAATTAAGGTTAGTACCAAACATGAATTCATATTCAAGGGATTTCACCGGTCTAGTAAATTTAAATAAGGAAAGAAACCGAAAATCGCATGATGTCACGTGATGATTTCACTGGTCTAGTAAATTTAAATAAGGAAAGAAACCGAAAACCGCATGATGTATGGTGCATGTGCACGCCCTCCCACCCCCCTCCCCAAACAAAACCAATCACAACCCCATCTACCATCTCCTTTCATTAGATTGGGACACGTGTTCATTTAGCTGTGGACTCATTGTCCTTAGATGAGGACGTCTCGGGTCTATTGAGATTCTCATTTTGGTCTTTTGACACACATGGGTAATCTCGGTCATCTTGTTATTTTTTTTCCTCCTCTCATGTTGAGGGTTGTTCATCCTTGATAGGGAGACAATACTAACTAAAAAGACCACAATAGTTCCCACTCATTAAGAAAAATTAAGGTTAGTACCAAACATGAATTTGTATTTGAGGGATTTATAGGTCTAGAAAATTTAAAAAAGGAAAGAAACCGAAAAAAGCAAAACCACATGATGTCATGTGATAGCGCACATGCGCGTCCCCCCCCCCCCCCCCCCCCCCCCAAAATACACGGGTACTCTCGGCCATCTTGTTTTTTTTCCCCTTCTAATGTTGAGGATTGTTCATCCTCGATAGGGGGACAATACTGACTAAAAGGACCGCAATAGTTCCCACTCATTAAGAAAAATTAAGGTTTGTACCAAACACGAATTCATATTCAAGGAATTTCACTAGTCTAGAAAATTTAAATAGGGAAAGAAACTGAAAAAGGCAAAACCACACAATGTCACGTGATAGTGCACATGCGTGACATGTGTTCATTTAGTCGCGGACTCAATGTCCTCAAATTGGGACGTCTCGGGTCTACCGAGGTTCTCATTTTGGTCTCTCTTGTTAATGACACACATGGGTAATCTCAGCCATCTTGTTTTTTTTTTTTTTTTTTTTTGCCTCCTCTCATGTCGAGGGTTGTTCATCCTTAGTAGGGAGACAATACTAACTAAAAGGACCACCATAGTTCCCACTCACTAAGAAAAATTAACGATAGTACCAAACATGAATTCGTATTCAAGGGATTTCACTGGTCTAGAAAATTTTAAAAGGGAAACAAACTGAAAAAAGGCAAAACCACACGATGTCACGTGATAGCGCGCGAGCGCTCCCCCCCAGCCATCCTTTTTTTTTTTTTTTTCCTCTCATGTTGAGGGTTATCCGTCTTCAATAGAGAGACAATACTAACTAAAAGGACCACCATAGTCCCCACAATTGAAGAGACAATACTAACTAAAAGGTCCCCGCTCATTGAGAAAAATTAAGGTTAGTACCATACAAGAATTCGTCACAGACGTGAAACAATAAATGCACAGGATGTCACTCATCCTGAAAATTATAAAAAAAAAAGAGAGAAGCCGAAAAGGGCAAAATCACATGATGTCACGTGATAGCGCACGTGCGCATCCCCCCACGCTTCTCTCTCTCCGTTCCGCGTCGCCTCTCCCATCTAACCTTCCTTCCATCGTCGCACACGAGGGCTGACTTTGACCAATCGTCCCGGTCTTTGGCCAAGACAATGCGAACGGGAATTAGACAAATCGGACCCGCGGAAGTTTTGGTCCTAACAACGACACCAATTTTAATATCCAATTCCTCTCTCTCCTTTGGTCCTTTGGTCAGACGCGATCGACGGGGAGACATCAAACAATTATGGTTGCTTGGAATCTCTCGTCCACTGGCATTTGGCATCCCGCATTGAAAAATTGCTTCTCGGTCTAGAGGGAGGGAGAGAGACTGGTAGTTGCCATTGGAATTTCGGTCAAGAAAAGCGCATCCACCATTAATACGTCCATCCCGGATTAAACTACTCGGTTCCTGCGTCATTAATGTCGATGCTGGCTCGAGCATATCTCTGGTTTCAGAAACCGGTAGCGGCAGCATCAGCAGCAGCGAGGAGACGTGATTGCACGCCGGCACGTCCGGTGCTGCGGAAACAACCTGCATGTGGGATCCCCCTATATTCAATGTGCTTGGATCGCCATACTGATTGTCCGTGCTGGCCGTGATTTCAAATGTTAAACTGAGGATGGAGGGCATTGGATGCCTATTCAGTACGCTTAATGAAAAGGATCGTGTTTACAAGTGCCTCCGAGACACTTGTTAAGTATAATGAGCAAGGAACGGTTTCCACTTTTTGAAGAATTGAGTGCATGTTAAGGTGGGACAATTAATGTACTGGAAACTGTAAAGTTTTTCTAGATTAGTTGCTCAAGATGCGTTTGTGGATATTCGTGCACACGAAATCCCTGATGAAAAACATGTTCATTTTTGAAAAGAAGTCGATTATGGTACAAGTGAAGATGCTAGGAGACCGATGCCTTTGGAAATCCTGGGCATCTGTGTGTATATTTATTGCACTATGAGTGTCGTAAACACCCTGATTAATTTAATCCCTTTGCCCAAAAGGACCTACGGTTTTGTGGAATCTGGGATAGACTGGTAGCTACGGTCCTCATGATAGTTTTCTTAAACAATGATCATGGTCTATTGTGAGATGAATGATTTGTTAGTTTTAAAAGTGAGATGACTTGACCGGATATTTTATTGTTAAGATGAAACCACTCAGTGTCCAGACCAATGAACGTGAACTTCTATCGAGTTTATTGAGGGCTCGAAATATTCACACGAACAACTCGATCTCACGATACATCCTGCGAATGAAGTTGTATATGGAAGGGACCACTCGATGTCCGGACCAATGAACACGGATTTGTATCGAGTTTATTGAGGGCTCGAAATATTTCACACGAATAACTCGATCTCATGATACATCCTACGAATGAAGTATATGGAAGGGTCACTGAATGCATTCATTAGCTTCTCGGGTTGCTCTCTTAAAACGGATGTGGTCCCCTCCCTCTCTCTCTCTCTCTCTCTCTCTCTCTCTCTCTCTCCATAGACAATACAAATTCAGTACCGACAAGATCAATGAGGAGGATTCCGTAGTCCACGTGATTCGCGTTTTAATGGCGAGCCCATCACATTTATTACATTTCAAGAACCTTAGCCACCGGGGGCATGTGGTCTGCGTTGGTTCGGACTCAAGGCTATAAAACAAGTGAAAGTGATACAATGATCATTGCATTTTTACCTAATATCAATATTACACATTTAACATGTTTAATATGGTTTTTGAACTTTTAGTGTAATATCAATATTATCCCTATACTTGAGTCAAAAGAAGGGTAACATTGAATGTTTTTATATAGTCTAGGAACTAAAATGAATATTAATCAAGGTTTGCATATCATATTAAATAAGTTAAAAAATTCATAGGACGATATTACACATTGGATTAAAGTTTAGAGACCACATTGTCAATGCTCCATTTACTAGAATGTTATTTCAATGACCCTTATGAGCTTTTTGCAATTCATCCACATCCATCAACATATCTCAATAATGAATTTATCGCACTTTCATCATGTTTCTATCATACAAATGTGTTCAATGAAAATAGTAATTATTTAGTTGATATGCGATTGGAAATGCAATATGCAAGAGCCACGTTTTAGAAAAGAGAACCTCTTATTAATAAAAAGAAAAATGCTCAGATACCGATTGTTTTTGCTAAATGAATTTACCGAACACGCGGCTTGTCATTTAGTCAAACTTGCACCTTTTTGGTACAGATCCAAAGTCGGAAAAATTGATCGGAGAAAGCGGAAAATGGAACATTATTTTCTTCATCACTATAGTCAATACATTATTGTTGTTGTTATTATTATTATTATCATTATTAATCTTTTAGATGGAAGAAGATTTTCGAAATACCAACTCCATCTTCTTCCTTGCTCATGAGCCACAATTGACCTCGCGGACTGCATGCGTCAGTTATGGTTGATTTTTAATAATAATTTTCTGGAATAATATACTATAGTTGACTTGAAGGTGTCAGTTAAATAATTAATATCAACCTAATCATTTTTGTGATTTTTTGTTCCCGAAGTTGGTACATAGAGATGCGCGATTAGCGTGAAATTTTACACACTTTGCGGCACCCACCAGTGAAATGCGTCAATGTGTAATATGTTTTTCAGTAGGCTTTTTAATTATATATATATATATATATATATATATATTTTTTAATTATATATATGTATAGATTTATTGCTGAATAATTTATAGATGGGGATATAAAATCGGATCATCAATCTCCGCATTTTATCATATGCATCGCCATTAAAAAAAGGAAGTAGGCTAGGTAGTCGTGTCGATTTTCAATTCATTATTTTATGTTGTTAACATCTTTCTTCTTCTTTTTTTATTTTGGTTAGAAGTTTTTATTTTTTATGTGGTTAATTATTTTTTTTTTTTTTTTTTTTGCATTACTGTAATCTGTGCGTTCGATAACTAAGGAAGTTGTTTGATTATATTACTAGGCGCCCCTGAGCAAATGAATTTTTTTGAAATCGTACTTAGGTAGGTATAGCACTGCCAACCGGGTCTTTAACTAGTGTTGAATTAAGTAATGTCAAGATACATTCCATCTAAGAAAGGCATAATGTCAAGATGCATTCCGTCTTAGGAAGGCATTTTCGAAAGTATAATACAACCATAATAATGATATTGAAAGCTTACTTGTAATGGCCGAAAGACTATCTATACAAAATAAGTAAAGTTGACCATTCTTATTTAGCGTCCACTTTTCATTCGATCGAAATATTCCTATTTTATTTCATCCAATCTCAATACAGAAAAAGTAAAGGGAACATTATGTATCATTACTTTTACGCAAGCGATCTAGTCATACATTTAGTTTAAGAATTATAATAACCCGCTCTCTGAAATCAATGGTGCATTAGGCTGCTAGCGTAATTTTCTTGACACTAACCTCGTACGTTATGCTATAATTACTCGTGTCAAAAGGCATTTACCTTCTACAAGCAAATTGACCCTTTCATCTCATTCTTAACATGGATTTCCGACCTAATCTAAAGAATTATCGTCGTATTACTATATGTATTGCGAAGTTCTCCCCACGGAGTTTTATTGTAACGAAATAACCATCCCGAAATAGGAAACCAAAAGAAGAAAACAGCGAATCGAGGACCATGACGTCGACCTCCTGGAAGGTATGAAAATGGCCAAGGAAAAGAAGCAGCAGCCTTTTGTAGTGGGGGATTGAATTGTATTGGGGGAGTTAGCTGGTGCGATGGCTTATCTTCATTCAACGATGCATCTTAGTCAGGGTGCTGCGTGGGAGCGGAACCGGAGTGCATTGACTTCAAACGCATCCCCCCACGAACGGGGGTTTCTTCTCTACTTCCCATTCTTCACGAAGCAACTGTATAAAACTGGTAGTTGGAGAGACATTCTTTTGGCTTTGTCTTTCTATTTTTGTCTTGTTGCATTTGTTTCCTCTTGGAAGGGTAGATAGATTCACCCACTGACCCTTCAAACTTCAAGGCCTCTCTCTCTCTCTCCCTCTCCCTCTCCCTCTCTCTCTCAAGCAAACACCTAACCCTCCATGCTTTTTATACTCTCTTACACGCCCCATCAGAACACTCACCCCCCCAGCCTCGACTCTCTTCAACATCTCTCTCTCTCTTCTCTCAGTTTGCGTATCTAAGTTTAGTTCCCCAAAAACTAGGGGACATTTCACGAGCACCCACTTTTCCCCAAGTTACTAGACCAGTCTCTCTCTCTTAATTATGGCACCAAAAAGTGAGGGTACTGCTAAAAAGGTGACGAACAAAGGGGCATGGACAGCAGAGGAAGACAGGAGGCTTTCTGAGTACATTGAAGTCCATGGGGCCAAGAGGTGGAAGACTATTGCCGCCAAGTCAGGTAAATCGTCGTCAGCAATTAGTTCACTCATAATATCCTTATGAAAAGTTAATAATGCTCATTTACCCAGCGACTGCATTGTGATTCTTTCATGGGTGCTGTGCTATATCTGATACAGTCAATGACCTTTTTCTCTTTTGCTCTGCTTGCAGGCTTGAATAGGTGTGGGAAGAGTTGCAGATTGAGATGGTTGAATTATCTGAGGCCTAACATCAAGAGAGGCAACATATCAGATGAAGAAGAGGACTTGATTCTGAGGCTTCATAAGCTTCTGGGAAACAGGTTGGTCTAAAAATGGAGGATCTGATGTTCTTTTTTCCCTCTTTCTCTCTCTTCTTGATGTGTCATGCTCGTAATCTATTTCTCTAAAGCAATCGACTAATTGCGAAACTTCGGCATTCTCTATGTAGGTGGTCTTTGATTGCTGGGAGGCTTCCAGGAAGAACCGACAACGAAATTAAGAACTACTGGAATTCTCATTTGAGCAAAAAAATAAGCCAGAAAGAGAAACCACAAAATAGAGTCGTCCCTGAAGCTCCCCCAGAAACTTCCCCGGCGACGCCTCAAGAAGTTGTTCAACCGGCTGAGGAGGAGCCGACAGAGCAGTCGGGAATTTCTCGGATGTCGACTTCGATACTGACGAGTTCTTCGACTTCACAGCCGAGGGTTCTTACGGGCTCGAGTGGGTGAACAAGTTTTTAGAGCTCGACGAGGGGTTATCACTAAAGGAGAAGATGTGAAGCGACTCCAGGGGTCGTTTTTTCTTCTTCGAAATGATGGGTTTCTTCCATCATCCTGTGTAAAAATTCTTGGATGAATGGATCATCTCTTCACTAGTTCACTGAACTGGCTGTAGGGGCTTGTGATGGGATCTTGGCAGTGACCACGCATTATTATCTAAGAAAGGCATAATTTCTCTAAACAATTACCATGCATTATACAACCAATTAACTCTGATTTGAATTTCTAGGTCAGATCATAAAAAGCCCAAGTGGTCAGAATTTTCACCAAAAGGATATATCAAATCTATGGGCCTGTGTCCATGTCAATGTTTACAGAGCTTTGGAAGATGGTGACTGTAGTAAAAGCTGTCGCTGCATTGCACTGAGATAACTTATTTCTTCGGGAAATTGCACCAAAGTTGCATATTCTTGGCGTTACGTGCAATCAAATCCTGAATGCTTGAATTTGCGTAGGCAAATCCTCAAGTCTTTTCGGTAATAACGTTAAAATAACTTCTGTGACATGGCATGCCACAATTAGAAAGTGATTTTTCTAATTTTCAATTGACAGTAAAAAGAGTTAGCAAATAATAGAAAGGTCATTTATAAAATAATCAAATGAATGGAGATTGAGAGAGGACCAAAAGTTGGGTGAGGCTTTTGTGCCACCTCTAAGTTGTGAGGCCTTGGCAAGGGCATGTGAGTTGTCGTTAGATCTAGACAAGGGTTCACGAGCCCCTGCCTATGGCCAATTAGGGCTGTCAACTCTCGTCCACGATGCGAGGGAACCCTTACTCTCTAAGTTCTTTGATTTTTCTTTTTGAATTTTTTTAATTTTTGACCCATCCTGACGTAATGCCATATTAGCACCGCATATGTGAAAATGAGCCAAAAGAGTGCCGCACCGGATTTCAAAGTTCCACATAAGCACATTTGACCGCGGGCTCACCAAAAATTATTATATTGCGCCCAATGAAAAGTACTTAGAATACGACGTGCATGACTTAATTGCAAATTAAACTAAATATTAGAGGTGAGCAAAGAATTGGGAATTGCTCGGAGCTAGATCGGACCGGATTGGAACTAGTAATTTCCAAGAAAACCAATCCGGTTTTTAGTTCCAATTTATTGAAATTAATGAGTATCAGTCTAGTTCCTAGTTTTAGGTGTGAAACTGCTCATCCTCCCATCTGGACTGAATTGATAATACATAAAAATATATTTAATTTCTAAGAAAACTTTCCAACAAAAAAAAAATTCTTACGAAAATCCTTAAATCCCAAATTCGAAGCTTTATACTCATTAATTAAGTGCTCGTCTCGTCTTACTCTCGTCTCATCTAAATCGTCTCTTTATCTTTCAACCATGGCCTCAACTTTCAAGCTTAATGCTCATCGACTTACGACCTTAACTCTCAACATTTAATATGAGTCAAATCTTTTCATTGATCTTGCAATTAAGAACAAAGAGAACGTCAATTTTAATTAGACCAACGATTTGATTTCTGGGTGGATTCATGGAATTAGTGGACAATCTCCAATTCTAATTTATTGAAACTGATTTTTAGTAGACAATTCTCGGTTATGCTCACCTCCGCTAAATATTTGGGAATTTGGGCGCAATTTTTTGTAATTTTTTTTCCCAAATAGTACAACTAATAGGACAAAGTAAGGAAGAAATTCGAGTTTTTATTTAACGAAAAATTTCAGAAGCCCAACGTCACTGTCGATCAAGATGACGGTCATTGGATTACGCGGACTTTCATGCAGTCACTGAAGATTAGAGCCTTTTTAGGCGATGATGAGGATGACTTCTTTGTTCTTTTCCGAAGCTGTTATCAAGATGGACAGCGAAAAGAATCGAAATAATGATGCTGATGGAGGAGACTAATGGTGTCCATTCATAGACGAGAGCATCAAGATGATTACCGGTAATAGTAAAATCGTATCTTTCATGATTTTTATTATAAGATCATGAGTCTGATTCATGTCGATAACTATATTCTTAAAATGGATTTTGTTGTCGGTGGGTATAATACTCAAACCGACCCAAATATGTTTGGTACTTGGCGTTTGTAATCCAAGCCCTATAGTAACCAACCCGAAGACACTATTCGGTTTGGTTCGATTTGGGTCTAGATGCAAAAGACAATGGTGAAGGAGACCATTTTGGAGGACGTTCTCAGGGAGGAAGACAATATATGATTTGTAGTGTTTTGATTCAGTTCAATGGAATAGTTTACGTGCTCGCTTTTTTAATCTATTACTCAAATCAGAATGAACCCGATTGACAATTTTGATTTAGTTTAGACTGGGTATTTTTTGCACCCCTACTTGCCTTGTCACCTATATACTAATGAAGTCAAAACTTCAAACGATCGGGTGAACGAGGATTCATGTATATAAAGATTATCATAACCATGTATTTAAGCGAAGTAAGATATACACTTTATAATCGTTGCATAGCTCATGTGAAGAGGTTTTCCAACTGCTAATATCGTGGTGAAGTGATAGTCACATGTTTGTCATGCTCGCCAATCTTTGACTTTGGTGTCACGGACAATGCAGAGTAGTTTATGCTCGATTTGGACACTCCATAGAGACCACGAGATCCTCATAATAAAAATCAGGGAGAGTTGCTAATGTTGATTGGGCCCTCTCCTCGTCCTTTTTACAAATAAAATAAAAAACTACTCATGGATTTGAGCGACAGACTGTGTAAGAAGCATGAGGTATTTTAATTTTAAAATGATCACGTTAACGAATTTCAGGTACGTCCCAACTTTGTTTTTTTTTTGGAAAAAAAAGTAAGAAAATAAGGGAAAAAAGTTGATTTTTTTACTTGTCCATTGAACTGGTTCTGTTTCTGTATTGCTGGCTTTCGATCGTGTCGCACGTGAACTTTCCAGGTCAAAAGAAGGCGAAATTTTTCCTGAGAAAAAGTGGGGGAAAAGTGCTGTTGGGTAAATTGAAGGAGCATTCGAGCACTCCATGATGATATGATGTGATGTTGCTTTATTGTCCTTGGCCCCATCACATCAGTCCATCCTGAATTTGCCCTTAATTGCTGGCACGTCTCTCCAAATGGCAAATTTCCACTAAAGTGCCCCAATAAAATCAGAATTACAAAGCCAATCTTTACGCAAAATAGCAACTTTTTTTTTTTTATATTTAATCGGCGTTGACGTCTTTCTCTCCCCGTGAATCCGTGCCATGCAAAAGTTCTTCCTTTGGCCTTTTCCGCATGCCATTTGTACTTGTATTTTAGTTGACTAATCAGTCAAATAGTACATTAACCACGTATTCATTTAGAGAAGGGTTAATAACATAAATGCATGCGCCATCAACTTTAAATTTGCTAAATGTGACCCCTAAATTTTAATTCAAAATAAAATATCATCATTAAAATTTTAATTTATTGAATATGATGTGCAAACTCTTAGTCTATATTCAATTAAGTTTTGAATTATATGGAGAACCATTTATGCCATTCTCTCTTTTCGAGAAATGATGTCAAAGATTCATTACTATTAAGAATTAAAATGATTTCTCAATTATTAGTGAACTGGAAATGGTAAAAATGACAAAAACACAAAGTTATGTATGCTAATAAACATAATACCATTGCAAATCTAATTATCGAATTAGGAAAACATAATTGTAGCAAAAGAGCTTGATTAATAATTTTATGGCCACTCGATTAATTTCAATCATGTCTCTTCTCAACGTTTCATCACTTCATCTCATTATAATTATTACTACTTCCATGAAGTTTTGCACCATTTTGACATTTCCCATTACTTTTATTTTTCCTTTGCCTATTTATTTTTTCTAGTGCACATTATTAAAGAACCTGCATATGGTTATTGTTAGGTAATTAATGATGGAAAATTGAGGTGGATAGAAAGGACTATGAGTTAGGATTACCCAATTTGGTCCAAAATAAAGGTAGGGGTAAAGAACCTGCATATAGTTATTGTTAGGTAATTAATGATGGAAAATTGAGGTGGGTAGAAAGGACTATGAGTTAGGATTATCCAATTTGGTCCAAAATAAAGGTAGGGGTTTAATATCCAAAAAATTGTCAGTATCAAAAACTTGAATTGAATAATTGAGTAAAAAAGCTTGGGCTAATTTAGGTTCATTTGTCCAATTTAAAAAAAAAAAGAATAGGTTCATTTGGAACGAGGAATAGGGTTTCAGTTTCATTAGAGCATAAAGTTGGTTGGCTCCAATCAAACTGAACTGTAATTTAACTGTTGTTTTACATAATCTAAAAAGGCTTCTCCAATAATAAATTTTGTTTATATATGCAAAACATATCAATGAGCAGAGAAAGAAAAATAACTAACAAATGAAATCAAATTCAATCCAAGCGTAATTGTGGGATGGGTCGAATTACTTCATATTTGTGAGAACACGAGAAATCCGTTTCATTAAGATTTGAGATCACCAAATATGAAATAAGAGGTTGCTCCAACTTATTTCTAAGCTTTTGCGCAAACCGAGCTAAGTCAACCCTATTCACATCCCTTTTTGTTGGGTATGCTGGTGTTTCATGTCACAATATGAGACAATATGACAAGATAAATCAAATACAAGAAAAGTCATTACGAATTCCGAATTTCTGACCATGACGTATTATGAATATTATTGATCCAAAGCCGACACCAGTTGACGAATTTCACGTCGTGGATTAGAAACTCGATTTTTTTGGCAATAAATTGTTTAATAATCTGTTTTCCCGCTTTTGTGTTATTTCCTAATGACGAGAACATTCCAACGGAGTGCATGTTGTAATGCTATTGCATCTACGGTGGGAGCTGGAAATCTGAATGGAAGTGGCCCGGCTCCTTCTGGATCAATTTGCCAAAATTTCCTTGGCCCATTGTTTCCGTTTCTTAAACTTTTCATTTTTTTTTTTTGGTTAGCCCGTCCTCCATAATCTCCATGGGACTTGTTATGTTTGGACGCCCTAGTGTCGGGCTTTTTGTTTAAGAACTCTTGAGCTTAAATAATATCGAGGTTCATTTCGAACCAAAAAAAAAAAAGAAAAAGAAAAAGAAGCTATTGCATCTCTTGGCAATCTTCAAACGGACGAACGAGATTCGTACTCTGGGCCTCTGTATGGGCTTGGGCCTCCGATTTTAAATACCCAAATAGAATTCCGAGGCCCACCGTCCACCAAGGTTGGGCCAGGGGTACGATCGTAATTTCACGCTAGACCAGGCGCGCTTTATTAGGCTGACAGGGGGAGAAATCGCGCGTGCCGGAAACGTCCGCGGTTTCGCATTGCCTAGTTGTCTCTCTCTCTCTCTCTCTTATCGGCTCATCATCTGGCGCGTTCGAAACCCTAGATTTCATCTCTCAATCCAATCGCGAATCGGCGAAGCAGCTCTGCTCGATTCCCCCATCGTCGCAAATCGCGCCCGGACGCCGTCGAAGAGCAGCGCGGCCGCCGCCGATCGGAGGCTCTCGGATCTCGCCGCCTCGCGTGGCTCGTGCCAAGGGAATCGAGGCCCTATCCTTGTGCGTGAAGATCTTCGATTTCTCGATCGCGGCTGGAAGGAGGTGGCTTTGGCGGATTCAGCGGCGATCTATGGAGTATTGATCGGATTGGGCTGAGATTCGGAGGAAGCTGGGGCGCTTGATATATCGCCCCCGATCGTCGTAGCGGAGATCGGAGTTTCGATGTCTGTCGAGCTCGAGGCCGGATTCTCGAGGATTGGCGCGCAGGAGAAGCTGTAGGAGCACCCGATTGGTTCGGTCTTTGTTTGTTTCCCCTTGAAGAGGAGAGAGGAGGAAGAAAAATCATTGAGTGTTGTTCGAATTCTGTACTGTCGTTTGAATCTATAGTTGAATTATTTGGCCCTGCTTTTTTTTGGAGGCCTTTTATCATCGTTCTTGCGGGGCGATTTTTCGTTCTTGTGCATATTTTGATTCATTCAGAAGGAAGGAAAGAACAAAAAAGATACTTCTATGGCGGTGTATTATAAATTTAAGAGTGCAAGAGATTTCGATTCAATTCCTATGGACGGTCCATTTATATCTGTTGGTGTTTTGAAAGAAAAAATTTTCGAATCAAAGCACTTGGGCAGGGGCACTGATTTCGACCTTGTGGTAACTAACGCTCAAACTAATGAAGGTTGGTTTCTTGCTTCATGAATCAATTAACAATTTTTAACAATTAAGGCTATTAAGTTTGGAGAGCTGTTTGGTGGGGTGCTGTTTGTGTGGCCTTTTGAGTCTAGCATTGGTGTTGTTTATGCTGAACTTGTTGATGTTGAGACGATTGTGAGTGAGGTTTTCATGACCTTATGGGTCCTGGATCTTGGCCTGAGTAGCAATACCTGCTGATTCTGAGGCTTTTTATCAAATGAACCGATTGGTAGTGTTTCTGTAGCGAGTGCTAGCAAGTGCAGTAGTATAATTTGATATTTGAGGGGAGAAGGGGAGGGGAGGAGGAGGGTACATTCTTCATGATTAACATCACCTAAATTGATAGTTGAGGGGAAAAGAGCTCTGTGGAGGAGCTTTTAGTGGCTGACCTGATGATTAGTTAAGGCTGGCTGTGGGAGGAGGAGGGTGCTTTCCCCATGGTCAATATCGCCTAATTTGATATTTGAGTGGAAAAGAGCTCTGTGGAGTAGCTTTTAGTGGCTGACCTGATTACTGGTTGAGGCTGGCTGTGGGGTGGTTAGGTCATATGTGAGGGTGCTCTGCGAGGGTGTTTGTCTTGGGATTTTTATTCGGCAGTTTATCTTCATTGTATGGATTATGGCATCTGCAATTTTTATAGCCATTTGTCACCGTTTTCAAATTTCAGAGTATCAAGATGAAGCTATGTTGATTCCAAAAAATACATCTGTATTAATTCGTCGGGTTCCTGGACGGCCTCGAATGCCCATTGTCACTGAACAAGAGTACTGCTTCGAACTCTTAAACTCTCAAATAATGTTGTTCTTTTTTTTTTTTCAATGCACACACAGCACATGCTACATCCATCCCTCTCAGTTTAAAAGAAAAAAAAAGTAAGAGAAAAGCAATAAGATAATTTAGCTTAGTGTTTTGGAGGCTCCTGTTACTTTTTCCTAAATCAATAACTGTAATATCAAGATATTGCATTCGAATTCGGGGACAAGTTTTGAGGTTGGTTGGAGTTTCATTATGCAGGCCAAAAGTGGAAAATAATGCAGAGGATGTTCAGGCTCAGAACAGTAGCTTTATAGGTGCTGATTCATCTGCTGTAAAAAGTGTAAGCTCTCTTCTTTGTGGCTATGGCCTCAGTCATTTCTTAGCTTGCATGGATAACCATAGCATGTTCCCATTATCATTTCTGTTGTACAACTTTACAGCATCTGGAAGATTCTGAATGGGATGAGTTTGGAAATGATCTGTATGCAATTCCTGAAGTGCTTCCAGTCCAATCTAGCAATCCGATTCCGGAAATTACACCAACAAACAGAGCTGACGAAGAGAACAAGATTAAGGCCTTGATAAATACTCCAGCCCTAGACTGGCAGCGGTGAGATGTCTTCTGTTTTTATTTTTATTATTTTATTATTTTATTATTTTTTATGGGCTTTAAGCAACTGGGTTCTTGGCTAATGGGCAAAGTTATTTCAAGTTAATCTTAGTTGTGGCATTGAATGTGATGTGCAGTCAAGGTGCCGATGGTTTTGGCCCTGGAAGAGGTTTTGGAAGGGGAATGGGTGGACGAATGGGTGGACGTGGTTTTGGTAATTTTCTTTCCATTTGGTCTTGATTTTTTGGCTTTATATAAATGGAGAAGATGTTCATGACTGTGTGTAGCCCTCTCTGCTTGTCATGTGGACATGGTGGCTTATCAGGATTGTGTATCTGTCTTGAATAATGTAGGTTTGGAGCGTAAAACACCTCCACAGGGCTACGTGTGCCATCGATGCAATGTTCCTGGTATGTTGATTTCCCATGTTTGTGTATGACTGGTGCATTGGTCTTTGTGTGCACGGAATCAAGAAGATTGGTCATTAACTTGCCCTGAATATGTTTGTTCTTTTTGTGGGCAAAAGGTCACTATATTCAGCACTGCCCTACAAATGGCGATCCAAATTATGACATCAAAAGAGTTAAGCCACCGACTGGCATCCCTAAGTCAATGCTGATGGCGAACCCAGATGGCTCGTATGCGTTACCGAGTGGGGCTGTTGCTATTCTGAAGCCAAACGAGTGAGATATCATTAATCGCAGTTGTCATTTTAATTGTTTGGAGCATACTTGTAACAAAATAATATGATAATCTTTCTAAGCAGGGCTGCATTTGAGAAAGAAATTGAGGGATTACCATCCACACGTTCTATTGGTGATCTCCCACCTGAACTTCACTGTCCATTGTGCAAGGAAGTGATGAAGGATGCTGTATTGACGAGCAAATGTTGCTTTAAGAGCTTTTGTGATAAATGTAAGTATCAATCCTTTTTGTGGCTTTTCCAAGCTTTCTTAGTCTCTAGGTGTTATATATGAGTAGGACTTAGATCTTTCGGGTGTGATGTTCCTGCTGTTTCACTAATTTGGCTTGAGTTTCATTGATGCTTTCCATTTCTTTTGGGGGTCTTTTAGGGTCTAGTGTCTTGTTTCCAGATGAGTTTGAGTTTTTTTCTTTTCATTCAAAACCTAATTGCAAACTCACCTTTCTAATTCTATGCAGGTATTAGGGATTACATAATTTCAAGGTCAATGTGTGTTTGTGGAGCCTCTAACATATTAGCGGATGATCTTTTACCAAATAAGACTCTCCGTGATACAATAAACCGTATTATGGAGTCTGGTAACAGTAGTGCTGAGAATGCTGGAAGCACTTTTCAGGTTCAAGGTTTGTAACACTATTGTGATTAGTACAGATAGTATCGTGCTTGATTTGATGATCTGTCTGAGACCAAATTATGAGCTTCTTTGCTAGACATGGAGTCCGCTCGAGATCCCCAGCCTAAAATGCCATCGCCTACCATGTCTTCAGCATCGAAGGGAGAGCAGAATCAGCCACGGATTGAAGTATCTCCAAAGATGGACAACACACAGCAGGTTCAAACTTTTACTGCTCCCGGGGAAACCTCAGAGAGAGCAAAGGCTGTCAAAGTAGCTGATGTATCTGAAGCTACTCATGATTCATTTAGCGTGAGGGAGCCTCCTTCACAGAGTAGTGCTCCTCAAGCTGAGGAAGAGGTGCAGCAGAAGGTGGCCTCTAGTGAAGCAGGTGATTGGTGCAACTAATGTTTTGATTATATGGACACTATTTGAGGCTCATTTTGCTTCAAATGAATCTGCAATTTCATTTTATGCTATTTTTCTGGATAACAACTTGATATTTGCACTTGCTTGGTTGCCAACGCCCTCAACTAATTGGAGTTGAACTTGGCTCTGGAAAAGATTGACTTTTGAGCTTAGCTTGCAATATTTGCGGAGATTGAACTTGAAACCACTTAGATTTTTTTTTTGCCCCCAATATGCTCTATTCCTTTGGAGATCAAATGGATGAATTTTTGCTTCAAGAAAAGGCTTTTCTGTGAAAAGTCTTTCTTCCTGTGTGTGAAGCGAAGTGTTTCATAACACTGCTCTTATGATTCTTTTATCCTCCTCTTGCAGGGAAAAAGAAAAAGAAGAAGAAAGTTCGCATGCCTGCCAATGGTCTGTCTTAAGCTGTTCGCATTGCTGATTAAACTATTTCTTTAATTGAAGGGGTTGTGCCTTATTACTTGGACGTAATCTTAAGGCTCATACATTTTCATTTTTCAGTTGCAGACATGCAGTGGAGAACTGCCCAAGACATGGCTGCTGAAAACTACATGATGTCTCTGAATGCTTCTAATTATCCTCCATATTGGAATGGGATGCAGCCTGGAATGGATGCATTCATGGCCCCTTATGGTGGTGGGATGCCGTATATGGGATATGGAATGGGGCCTTTAGACATGCCATTTGCAGGAGTCATGCCTCAGGATCCTTTTGGTGCGCCTGGCTACATGATGCCTGTTGTGCCACCACACAGGTATATCTCTCTCTCTCTCTCTCTCTCTCTCTCTCTCAAGGATTCGGTTGTGCTGCCGGATCCTTTTTGCATGCATGCTCCCCCTTTTCTTAATAAAGTTGAGCCTATATATCTGATGGTTCTTTTGCTTTAGGGATCTCGCTTTTGGTGTTGGTATGAATGCTCCCCCTCCTATCATGAGCAGAGAAGAGTTTGAGGCTCGAAAAGCTGACTTAAGGAGGAAACGTGAGAACGAGAGGCGAGGAGAAAGGTAATGCATCTTCTTCTTTTGATGCAGTGCTCAAGTTCTCGTTATTGAGAATGATTTGCTCATTTTATAATAATGATCATCTTTCTATAAAAAAATTTGAATCGTTTATCCATTCCTGGATCTTGAATTCACTCTCATCCATTCCCAGACGTTGCTTGTCACATGATTAGATGAAATCTGTATGGTGTGAAGCAATTCTTAGTAATTGGAGATGAAAACATAGAATGGGGGCTTCAAATTTTTAACTGAATTTCGAGTAAATAGATAGAATTACTTCAATTGCTTTCTCTTTTCTTCCTGTACTTAATGTTAGCTTTGGTTATTGTTAACATCAGAGTGTATTTTGAAGAAAGTTCAACATCGTTTGATGAAAGCTAATGAAATAATGGATACAAAAGTTCATATTCCGTTTTAACAGTTATAAGTTTCCTTTGAGATACCAACATTATATAGTTGCATATTTATCTATCTAGCCATATATGTTGAAAAAGAAAATTGTGGCTATCTGTCACATGATTGGAATTTGACGTGTTTCATAATCTTGCCACAGCCGGGAGATGTCCAGAGACAGGGAATATAGTAGAGCCATGAGCAGTAGTGCTGGCGACGTTTCTTCGATGAAATTGAAACCTGTATGATTCTTTTCTTGTCCTATTTCTTTATCATGTGCATTAACCAGCTTGTACTTTACTATTTGCTGCCTTCTTGGCACTTTGTGGGTTTCTTCTTGCCTCTATGAGGATCAAGGACCTTTTTATGTACCTAAAATTAAATGGTGCACATTTCAATGACTGGTTAGACTGATGTGTGATGTGCTTCTTCACTTTGTGTTCCTAATTTCACAAGGCACCTCAGAATAAGAACAAGTGTTTGAGGGGGGAAAACACAGATATGAGTCGGTAATCGATTACTTTTTAACTGGATTTGTTGATCCACAGCTGTTTGAAGTTTGTTGTGCTAAAATTGTATCTATTGTTTCTAATTCATTGGATGGTTTGGCTCAAGTTTGGTGGGCCTTGCTTTGGCTATTTGGCATCATCATATTCTATCCCTTCTCTGTTATTTAGGGGGAAGTGGCTGCAACCTGCAACACCCACTTTTAAATTTGGCAAAAAGAAAAATCATGTTGGACTGGGTTAATCTGCATTTGAATTTCATTTAGGACATCTATGACCAGTAATGTCGCATAATTGATTGGATGATATTTTCTCCCTTACTTTTGTTTTCCATCTTGAAAGGAATGAGAGTGGAAACAACAGCTGAGAATTGGTCGTGCTGGCTTGTTTTCGTAACCTTCACATTGAAACATTAGTCCTACTTGTTTGTTTTATCTTCTTGAAAAGATGAACCTGTGCATGGCGTTAGTTTTAACCTAGTCAACAATTAGAAATTTGAAATGAGAACAAGCTTGCTGAGAAGGGAAAGAAAGGAATACGTATTTTTGAGCCTGAGTATATTCATCTCGTAGTCCTCAAGAATGGTGGAATGTTGTTTAATCAGAGTTTTCTATGTCTCTACTGTTGCAGAAAGTATCCATTCACCCGCAGACATCGGCTGCTGAGCATCACCATCGCCGACGTCGATCTTCATCTGAACGTTCCCCCGATGACATTGAAGCACCGCCACCGCCACCACCACGTCCAGCCAAGAGAAAGTCTTCGGAGCACCACAGAGACCGTGACTTTGAACACGACCATACCCAGGACTCCCAGGACCATCGCTACCACCAGCGCTCCTCCAAGAGACCCTCAGAGGCCAACACCACAACCAAGCCCACACCATCATCCTCAATTTCAACAGCTGCAGCAGCAGCGGCAGCGGCAGCGGCGGCAGCCGCGGAGCGGAAACAAAAAGCAAGTGTCTTCTCTCGCATCAGCTTCCCTGAGTTAGAACTCTCCAAGAAGAGAAAACTCTCATCATCCTCCGAGCCTCCAACGACCCATCACAAGGTCTCTTCTTCCTCTAATGGGTATTATGATGATCAGAGGTCATCTTCCACTGTAAAGGCCACTTCTGTTTCTACTGCTGGAGTGAGGAAGAGCAGCAGTACTGTGGACTATGAGTCGAGTGATGACGAGAGGCACTTTAAGAGGAAGCCTTCGAGGTATGAGCCCTCGCCTCCTCCGCCGCCGATGGCTGAGAGGGAGGACGAGGGTCGGCACTCCCGGGGGTCAAGAGATAGAGACCACCACCGCAGTGGAAGAAGTTGACTTCAGGGCGACATGGAATCCATCTGTGGCAGAGGCGGCGTGGGTTGGTTCTTTGCAGGGGTTGAGGGAGAGACACAACCAGTGCAGTGGAAAATGTTGTTCAAGCGAGCGAGAGCGCGGAAATGCTCCAAATTGGGAGATGTTGCGGCTATGTTATATTGACAACAGTTTTGTGGATTGAATCCTGTTTCAATGCCCAATTCATGTTTTGATGAGTTTGTGGATATTTGATATGTATTTCTTAATTCTCGATTCTATAACAATAAGAATCGTGACAAATTGTACTCTTCCGAGTCTTCTCCATGTTGCGTTGTCAAATTTATGGATAAGGGTTGCTTCTCGTTCTCACAATTTGCATGTGAGAAAATCTCTTTCCGCTGCAACTATCATTGATCGATTAATTAGTGCGTTTTAAGTTACTTATAATGTTCATCATCCCTTACCTTCTGATGTATGACTTCAAGCAATCGTTACTAGGATTGTAGACAATTAAATAAGTTGTATCTCAGTGAGTGGTATAATTAGAGCGCGTTTGGTAACGTTTACGTTTCAAAAACCGTTGAGCGAACATAAATAGAAAAAAGTGGAACAATTTTTGACCAAAAAAGATGCGTTTGGTAAACTTGTTCAGGAATGAAAAATGAATAAACACGCGTTTGGTAAATTTATATTCTTTTTTTTTTTTGTTTCTTTTAATTTTTTAATATTTTTATTTTATTTTTCCTTTTTTTTTTCTTTTTTTTTTTTTTTTTTTTCTTTTCTTTTCGCAGCTTTGCCTAGCCATGGCGAGGCTCGCCGGGGGCCGGCAACGCTCGGCCTCGTCGGGGGTCGACGACGCTCCGGCAAGGTCGCCGACCCTCGAGGGCGTCGCTGGCCCTTGACGGCCAGTCGCCGGCCATGGTCGAGGCCGGCGACCGGCCAAAGAAGAAAAGAAGAAGAAAAGAGAAGAGAGAGAAGAAGAAACAAGAAACAAAAAATCATTTCTTCAAAATCGTTTATGGAATAAGAAACAATTTTTTTTTTGTTTCTCATTTATGTTCTTTTTGTGTTCCGGGAACAAAAAATCTGATTTTGAACAAAAATGCAAACAAACGCGTTTTTGTTTTTTTTTGTTCCCGGGAAAAAAAAAAAACAGAATTTCTGTTCATAAAAAAAAAAAAAAAGAATGAAAACATGAAGGCCCTAGATGCCAGAAGGTAAGAAGATGCAGACGTCACATCAACCATCTCCGGATTGTTTCTGTCCGAAACTTGCCATGGTTGGCTAAACGAAGAAAGGAAAAAAAGAAGGTGCGATTTGCTTAGCAATTTCAAATCGAATTACCAGGAAGCACGGTCTATTCTGTAACTCTCATAAGCTAGTTAAATGTCACCAATTAGGAAATACTCATCTCTCCAAAGCAACACTTGGTTATGTTAAGCTTCAAGAGTCTGATCCGATTTTAGCATGGCACAAGACTTAACGATTTAGTAAATGTCGAGGTAGGCGTTTCGGATTATTTTAAGCATTGACATGGTGCGTCCCTAAATTTGGTTCCAAGTTCAATTCCGTTCCATTCAGATGGCAACTTGCAGTTCTAAAGCAGAAGCCGCGACCCATCTATCAAATTCACATTAATTTGAAGTCATCATCTTCATATGAAACGGACAAGCTGTACTTTCTGCAATATTTAGAAGCTCACTTAAGACAGGAACAAGGCACATAAGGTTATACGGGGAAACCCACTAATTATGTTTTTATAAATATACATAGAAATCCGACTTAGGAACAAACCACCAGCATGCCTTAAAATATTCATGTCTGTCGTTAAAAGGAAGCTGCACTTTTGGCAAAAAGAACAAAAAAAAAATAGCACGAGTCTTGATCAGCTGCTTAGAAAACCTCTTACTTGGCCTTCATTTTGCTAGTCAACCTGTCCTTAAAAATTACCGAGCATGAATTAGAGATTTGTCTCAATTTATATACACCTATCATCCATTGGAAAATGCCTTGCTCCCGTAGTTGCTTCCCTCATATCTCATGGATATATATTGAATTCTATAGAAAGCCGTAGTCAATGAAAGTCATATGTACGATTTGGAGAGTAGAAAAATCATCAGACTCCTCATGCATCCTCCACGTGGCTTGAGGGATTATCTTGCAAGGCTAGACACTTTCATATTTAAAAGAGTTTGAGACTTTGGTGTCCTAGACATAGGTATCACACCAATCCATCCCAAATTGAAGGTCAATTGAAAGCTAACTAGTGATAATTCAAAAGATATCATGGGTCCGAGTGGGGATAGCATTTCTCTTGTGCACGTCCCTACATGGAAGATGCACGGGTTTGCTGAAGAGGTTCGACGGTGCTTCAACCTCCACATATCTCCATTTCATTGTATTTTTTATCTTTTACATTACTAGTGGTGTAGCTCTACATCATCAGCATTTCACTGATAATTGGATTCCGATAAAGTTTGTCATTTACAAATTAAAAGATTTAATGCAATATGTAGAAATCTTCACCCAACAACAATATCATCTTACCCTGATTTACTTGCAATAGTATGATCTACTTAGCCTTTGCAATATTAAGAAAAGGAAAAAAAAAAAAAACCATGTCAATAAGATAATTGACATTGAGAGACAATAAAAATGTTATTTGAGTTGGAGAACTCTCTGATGTGATTTTAGCTCAGGCATATTTGGTAATCTATTCAATTTCAGGCTACATATATTAAACAAGTGCCGGACGACTGAAGCGCCAAAATTTGGTACGAGAGACATTAAGTGTCAAAAATTACAAAAGTAACATTTAAATACTACTTTTTTTGAAAAATGAGACACTTGAATGTCAAGTTTGGCGAAGGTGGCTGAAAATCTTACGTGGCAATTTTTTAATAATATAACTCGCCTACGTGACATGTAGGAGAGCTAAGTCAGTGATGAAGAACCAAAACGATGTCCTTTTAGCTTTTTTGAATTTTAATATAAATATTAATTAAATTAAAATATTTATATTTATAAATTTTATAAACCTACAACCCCTACCAACCGGCAATGAGGGTCGGCGAGCCCTCGCCTAGATCCAACGAGGGTCATCGACCCTTGCCTAATCAGGCCAAGGGCCATTAATGGCTAGGGCGATAGAGAGCGACGGCCCTTGGCTAGGCTGAGTGAGGGTCAACAACTCTCACAGGATATGGTGGAAGGTCAAGATCCTTGCCCTAGATCTGGGCGAGGGCTCGCAGGCCCTCGTTGTCGATCGGCAAGGGTTGCTGGCCCTTGGCTAGGGCTTGGCAACCTCAGTTGACCTCCCCCCATTTTTATCATCCCTTCTCGATGATGGTGGGGAGTCCTCGCCACTTGCGATCTCCATCACACTTTTATTTTTTAAATATAAATATGAATTTATTTTTAAATTTAATTTAATTAATATCGATATTAATTAGCAACTCATGTTAGTAGCAAAATGATGTTGTTTTGCACTTGTCTTGCCGAAAAATCGCTACATCAATATTTTGGTTGGATTTTCTCACTGTTCACATTTAACTGATCCATTTTGCTCCAATTTTGGCACTTAAATGTCCATTTCATAATTTTTGATATTTAAGTGTCATTTTGTGCCAAGTTTTGACACTTTAAGTGTTATTTTCCCCACATTAAATAGATCAACAACGTCATTGGCATGAGTTTATTTTCTCCTATTTTATCTGTGAACAATGGTTCCCATTGAGCGACATTTCCTTACTTAAGTCTCTTCAAGCTATACAAATCCTTGCATCTATGAAAGAAATCATAGGTTTTCAATTGATCGCATATTTTCATACTTACGACTTTCAATTTATTGAAGCACTCTAGTGTGATAGGGCCACGACATATCTTATCCAAATTAATAAAATTTTTTAGCAACAAAAACTCTAAAACAAATAAAAATAGCCAGAGGGAGGCCATTTGATGCTTCAATTCTTGAAATTCTCAGGTGTGTAACTTATGAGTGTTTTTCTTGAAATCTCTCAACCTATCCAAATGTATTGAGTTTTATGCAAAGTTCTCCTAACCCATTATCTTGAAAGCATATTTTTGCACACTTCTAATGCATATTATTGCACACTTCCAATTTGAGTTCCATGTTCTCAAACCTTTAAATCCCCCTTTTTATACATTTCCAATTGTGATTCAAAATTTGATTAAGTACCCAAATGACAAGTCATCATCCTCCAAAAAGTATGGTGGGATCACATATTGATATTTTTAGAATGGTTAATTTTGTCACAGTCTTCAACTCAGCACACCCGGCATTACACAATTTCGGCCGTATCTCATTCTCCTCCATAGCTTCCCTTTATTTGTAATGCTTCCAAGTTGATTAAGCCTTTTAGGACATTAGCCTTGATTATCTTAAGCTTGTGGGAGTTGCTTAGATTTGTCGGTTGCTCGATTTCTTTAGTATTATTACGCATGAGATGCATTGCACGTGCATCTTACGTGCATGTTTCGTGCATCTAATGTGAGATAAGAAAGCTTACATTTTTTTTTTCACGTCAATACAATAAAAGAGCTATTCATTGTGCAAATCACTATTAGTTTGATTGCTAAAAAAAGAAAAAGGAAGCATCAATTCATATTTTTTTTTGGGGAAGAAAATGGGGTTACAAATTTGTTTGATTGAAAGTATGATAGGTTTAGCTCTTAAGGTATAATTAGTGAATGGAAAATTTCAAATACAGGTTTGAAGTGAAATCATTTTCTCAAAAGATGGTTTGGAGTCAGAATGGACGTTGTTTGAAATAAGGACATGAAGTGGCCAATCTAGTCGTAAATAAGCTCTCGTGCTTATAGTTTTGCTGATGAGGTTCGATGGTGCTCTGGCATCCATCTCTAGCCATTTCTTTGTATTTTTCACCTTTTACTTGCTATTATTTGACTCTACATCATCAGCATTTATCCAAATATTTATTTGGATTCCGATCAAAGTGCATCATTTATAGATAACCAAGGACTAATGTCATATGCACTGATGTTCTTCCAACACCAATATCATCTCATCTTAAATTTCCCTATAATAGTATGGTCTAGATAGCATTCGCAAGATTATGACTTAAGAAAACTTAGAAAATGTCAATAAGATAGATTGATATCGAGAGAAAATGAAAAAGTTACCTGAATTAGAAAACTCCTTGATGTGATTTCAGCTTTTGTGCAAAAGCTTATCATATTTGATAACTTAATTTTACACTATGTACATTAGGCAACTCAACTATGTTATTAACAACAACTTTATCTTCTCTTGCTTTATTAGTGACAGTGGCTTCTATTGAGTCGCATCCCATACTTAAATCTATTCAAGCTGTACAAGTCCTTGCATCTCTGAAAGAAACCATAAGTTTTTAGTCGGTTGCACTTTTGACATTCTTGACTTTCAATTTGTTGAAGCACCCTAGTGCGACAAGGCCATGCCGTATATTCTTCAAATTAATAAGATTTTTGAGGACCAAAGACCTTAAAATCATAAAAAGCTATGAGAGAAAGGCCATTGGATGAATTAGCAATATATTTGATTGATGGGTTGTTGTAAATGTCGAAATACTTTAGTTCTTGAAATTTTTAGGTGCACAACTCGTGATTGTTGTTTGAAATTTCTTAAACCATCCAAATGAAAGTATTAAATTTTTTGCAGAGATTTCTCAACACATTCTCTTGAAAGAATGTATTGTACACTTCCATTTTGGGCTCCATGGTTCTCAAACCTTTAAAATCCTTGCCATACACATTCCTGTCATGATCCAAAATTTGATCAAGTTCTCAAATGACAAGTTATCATCCTCAGAAGATGTACCTTGGGCAATTCAATTATGTCATTGGCAGCTCCTACATCGTCTGTGACAATGCCTCGCATTGACTCACATTCCTACACATGAAGCTCTTCCAAGTGTACAAGTCTATGCATGTCTGAGAGAAACCAAAGGCTTTTCAACCGGTCGCAATTTGTGACTCTCACAACTTTCAATTTGCTGAAGCACTTTGGTGCTAATGGTGAGATCACACATTGATATTTCTGAGTGATTAGCTGGGTCATACTCCTCAACTCAACAAACCTAGTACCACACAATTTTGATGGTATTTCATCCTTACCCATCTATCAATCAAAGCTTTCCTTTATATGTAACTTTTCCAAGTTGATTAAGCATTTTAGGACACTAGAATCAATTATGAGAAGCTTGTGGTAGTTGCTTAGATTTAATAATATTAGATTTGTCAGTTTTCCAATTTCTTTTGTACTATTTTATGCATGGATGTTTTGTTATTTAAGGTGAGATAAGAAGACTTACCTTTTCTTTCGTGTCAACCCAAGAAGAGAGTGATTTGATTTGTAGATAACTGTCTGTTTGAGTGCTAAAAAAAAAAAAAAAAAAGAAATGAGGCATCAATTCATAGCTTTGGAAAAAAAAAATAGGGTGACAAATTTATCCGATTGAAAGTGTGGTAAGTTTTACCCTCAAGGTATAATTAAGTGATTGTCTCAAATAAGACCATTAAATGCCTAATTTAGTCTCAAATAAGGCATTGAGCTTATAGGTCCGCCTAATTCACCAACCGGTGAGCTCGTGCATCTCACGTAAAATGCACTAAAGAGGCATGTGAGATGCACGGGTTTATTAATGGGGTTTGACAATGCTTTAACCTCCATTTTTTTTTTGTATTTACAATTTTTTATATTACTGTTGGTGTGACTCCATATCATTGAAATTTTACTAAAAATTTGATTGGACTTCGGTCAAAGTGCGTCATTCACATACAATCAAGGTTTAATGCAATATGCATTAACGTTCAACCAGCACCAATGTTATCTCAATTTAAATTTCCATGTAATAGTATGATCTAGGTAGGGTTTGCAAGATTAAGAATTAAGAAAACTTATGTCATTTCAATAAGACAGACTAGCTATGGGAGTTTATAAAAAAAGTTACTTGAATTGGAGAACCTTTGATGTGATTTCAGCTCCACAGACAATGTACATTAGGCAACTCGACTATGTCATTGGCAACAGCTTTATCTTCTCTTTTATCTATGACGATGGCTTGCATTGAGTCACATTCATACTTAAATCTCTTCAAACTATATAAGTCCTTGCATCTCTAAAAGAAACTATGTGTTTTTCAATCAGTCACACTTTTTGACAAATTTGCTAAAGCACTTTGGTGCAACAGGGCCATGTCATATTTTCTCCAAATTAGTAAGATTTGCAAGGAATAAAGACTCTAAAATCATAAAGCAGCAAGAGGGAGCTCATTGGCTGACTTGGCAATGTACTTGTTCGAAAAGCTACTATGAATGTCGAGATACTTTAGTTCTTGAAATCTTTGGGTGCACAACTTCGTGAATGTTCTTCTTGAAACCTTTGAACCCATCCAAATGCAAGTATTAAGTTTTTTGTAGAGTTTTCCCAACACATTATCTTGAAAGAATGTTATTGCACACTTCCATTTTGGGTTTCATGATTCTCAAACCATTAAATTCTTTCTCGTAAACATTTGCTATCGTGATCCAAAATTTGATCAAGTTCCCAAATGACAAGTCATCATCATTCAAGGGTGTGGTGGGATCACATATTGATATTTTCAGATCAGTTAACTTTATTATACTCTTCAATTGAGCAAGCCTAGCAATACACGATTTTGACAAATGCATCATCCCCTATCCTTCGATGAAAGCTTCCCTTTCTATGTAACTCTTTCAAGTTGATTAAGCCTTTTAATACATGGAGCTCAATTATGTAAAGCTTAGATTTAACAATTTTAGATTCATCAGTTCCTCAGTTCTTTAGTATCGTCATGCACGAGATGCATTGCACGTACATCTTTTGTGCTTTCAATGTGAGATGCACACGACGTATAGATTTGCTGATTGGTGAAGATTTAGTTGATCGAGGGAGCTTGAGGTGTTATTTGAGACAAGGTTTACTCTAGATTATCTTTTTGAGAAAATGGTTCTATTTTGGACTCTTATTTGAAATTTATGCACCCTTGCTTTGGTGCCATTAGACTTGCTTTATCCTTTCGTGGAAGGAAGAGGTTATCCATGGTTTGCCTGAATGGCTCTTTTAGACATCCGTTTTAAATATACTCAATCTAGAGTAGTTTCAACTTTCATCGGAGTAAAAACGATCTATGCCAACTATAGAAACTAAGTTGTAATGTATTGTACCAAGGAAGACTACCGCAATATCTTTTTCACATTCCTCATTATATGACATCTGTAGAATCTAATGGTTCATATCGACAAAATAAAAGAGAAGAATTTAGACTGTATAGCAAGATAAACTTGTTCAACGATACAAAAATTATTTCTCCATTATGTTAGTGATAAAATTTTTTGATGATAGAGTTTTTACGCATCTTGTTATATTATCTATTTGTCAATATGAGTCCAGGATTTGATCATTTCATATCATTTTTTCTCAAGACTGATTTTAGAATTATTTGTTTGTCAAATGCCCATAATGATATTGATCTTTTCATTTATTTTTGTCGAATATGAGATATGTAACCCCATATTGTTGAACTCTTTGAAAGCCTCATTATAAATAACATTATTTTAGGTTAATATTACCCCAAATTGGTACGCTGTGACAAATTTACATAAAACTAATTTTTTGATCATAAAAAATCCCAAACTAGTACATCGTAACAAGTTTACTTCAAATGACCATAAAATTTCATATTGGCACACTTGTAACAAATTTATCCCAAACTAATTTTTTAATTATAAAAAATCCCAAGTTGATACATTCGTGACAAATATATCCTCCATTAAATTGAATTAATACCACAAAAAATCATAAAATTAGTAAAATTGTGATTGACGGAAAATAAAATCCTAAATTGGTATGCTAGTTAATTATCATATGTCATCCAAATAAGTAATTTAATAATAACATTTAAACAAAATTAAGAGAGGATAAATTTGTCACAAGTATATCAGTTTGGGGTAAATTTGTCAAATATGTACTAGTTTGAGTTTTTTAGTGGTTAAAAAATTAGTTTGATGTAAATTTGTCAAATGTATATAAGTTTTTTGGTGATATTAGCCGTATTATTTTTTAAGATATTATATAAAGGTAGGATTGTATACATACGTAACAATCATTCTCAAACACTTATTACCAAAAATGCATAAGAATACATTAAAACATGGATTACCAAAATATGCATTAAAAATTAGAGATTTGCTAAAAAGACAATAAAGAACAAATGCTAGGTACAGCTCCGATGAGTGTCATAGATGTTTCCCACACGCAAAAATAACTAGAATCAAAAGTGGGAATATTGATGTTTGTAGTCCACCAATCAGAGGCGTTGTTGAATAAAAATTCCACTCCAACTAGAGACGTAGGAAAACATGGCTCCTTTATAATTCGGCTTATAGAAGGGAAAACTCGTGTCTTTGTAGCTCGAAGTGTGACTAGACCTCATTATACTCTTGAGTGATAGTTGACTGACGGACCCGTTGTTTCGTGGTATTTCACCTTTTAAATAGAAAGGATTTTCCTCGTAAATGTCGGTGTGCTTGATTCGATCCTTTATTGTTATTTGCATTGTGGAGTTGTAGCTATTGGTGATTGTCTTAGCCCCGTTTGGTTTAGCATTTCCAAGCGGCTTTGAGCCTCCAAAGTCTATTGGGAAAAGTATTAGGTGTTTGATTCAGCATTTGAAGGTCTCCTTGGCCAAATACTTGCCTTTGAAATGTTGAAAGCTCAAAGCAGGTGGGGATCTGCTTTGAGCTCTTAGCATTTTGGAAATGCAAGTCCACCTCGACTATTCATCCATTGACTTCTCTCTCTTTCCTTTTTTTTTTCTTAACTGAGCATCTTCCCCATACCCCAACCGTCGATGACTAGATTTGGCCACCGGCAAGGCTGCCTGAGGTCTAGGGAACCTAGATTTGGCCGTCGACTAGGCTACCTGAGGTCGCATGACCTCATGCAGCCTTGCTGATGGCGAGATCTTGGTTCATGCAACCTTGGCTAGCCTTGCTGGCGGCCAAATTTGGTCGCCGATGGTTGGCCCGCCGTTGATCGGCAACGGAGTTTCATCGGATTTCATTTTTATTATTTTTTAAAAATAATAAAAGCTCTTTACAAATGTTGGGTCTACCAAATGGTATTTACACCAAAGTCACTTTCCGATGCTCTTTAAACTATAATTTGCCAAATGTTCAAGTATTTCTGAAAACCTCTTTACCTCAAAGGTATTTGCATTTGGCCAAAGACATTTCCCCAAAGCTGAACCAATTGATTGCTTCACATCCCATGGAATTGTCTTTCATCCTAATAGAAATGAGTCTCCCAAACGGGAGCTGAGCTTCATTTTTTCCTCCTCTTGTGGGTCGGAGGCTTGTTTTGAGCAGACTTTGCTCGACTCGCATGAGCAAGTCGCCCAATAAATGGAGTATGGTGAAGTCTCGAATACAAAGACCACTGATGCTGGGTTAAAACTTCATGGGAGTCACGTTCACTTGAGCTCAACATCTGTCGTAGGCAAGTTGCGAAGACTTATAGACTATAGTTAGGTAAGATCTTGTGAAAAACAACTAGCATCATGCTCATGTTTTGTCCAACATATTACACGCGATCTAACAAGTTAGTTGATATACCGACTAAGGTTGTCACATCATCTTTGAGTGGAGAGATCCTCGATCGATCCAGCTTGTATAGGCTGTGAATAAAATTCCTCGCACAAGATTGGCAGAAGTTTTCAGTTTTTCAGTAGGTCTTTAACAAGCTGACGCTGCTCTATGCATCAGGGCTATATATGGAGTATCACCTGCCGAGCTTGGTGTTTCGGTAATGTCATGTGCAACAATAAAATGCTGTGAAGCTTGCTTTTAGGTACTCGGCATGGTTCATAATTTGTTATGTTTAGGAAAATGAATTTATTCGACAAGATTATGTGTGAGATCGTAATCAAGATATACTGAGACAAGGTTGGGGCAAGGTCAGTTGTCCTCCTCCGAAACCCATCTATGATTACCAATCCAACCCAACTCTTGTGGCGTCAAACCATATCCAACTTTAGTACCTCAAAGGAACATGAACAGAGAGATGCTTGCGATGAAGTAAACCAGAAAGCAACTCATGTGGAGTGAGGGAGCACATCCGGATGAGGCAGAACAAGGGCTTACAGTGGCAAACTTCCATAACTGTGGCAATGCTATGAATTGAACAAGCCCGACTGGAAATTCCTGTCTCCGGACTTACCAAGAATCTATACTCTTCCCTGTAGATAACTTTCCTTGAGATTTTGCAATGCTTGCCTGATTGAATCCTCATCCTGACTGGAGTACTTCAGGCATATCAAACGCTGAGCTACATGGTACACCACCTGGAGAGCATTATACTGCTCATAGTTCACTTCCATTCTCTTCAGTTCCTGAAGAATTTGTTTATATATAATTACTTCAGTCCCAGTATGATATAAAAAACAAAGGTAAAATTCAGTACAAACCACATATAAGGCAAAGCATAGAGCAACCTTTATTTATTCAAGGAAAAGATTCAGTGAAACTGAACCACGGGGATTTGGTGAGCCCCTGCAGATAAAACCTAATGGCTAGATTTTATTAAGACTAATCAGCTCCAATGATGAATAAGAAGATCAGTTGAAGAACCTTCTGTGTGATCCTTGATGTGATGCCTCTGGCTGTATCAATTACGGATCTTGGTAGCCCTGCCACCTCTGCTAAGAGAAGGCCATAGTGCGGTACACGTCGCGGACCATCCTTGAGTTGAAACTAGCCCAGGAAAAAGGCGAAGGGGTTGGTTAATCTAGTGTAAACTTAACAAACAAGCCTCGAGGCGATTGAAATATCACCTTGAAATCTAAGCGATTACTATTTATGTCAACATGAAAATGCAGAACTTTCACATTTGGATAGATGGTTGCTAATTCCGACAGGCTCTCCATGTGAGTCGCAAATATTGTATACCTGAAATATGAAGGACATGTTTCAGCGGAAAAGCTGTGGTCATTCCTTTATTTTTTTCCACTTTTTTGGTGTGTGTGTGTCAGGAGAACATAGAAAGTATCACTGAAAAATTAGAATCTGTCTAATTTCAGAGAAAGCATGCATTATAGGCTCATTAATTCCAGACAACCCAAGTAAGACATTTTATATGGAACTATCCGGAAAGGGTTACTAGGCCATTGGCATCCTATGATGCACAGTTCCTACTAGTTGGTTCTCTTATGCTTCTTAGTTGTATGCCAAAAAATTGAACAAGTATTTTCATGAACTCTACAGTAAATTCAAAAATTACTGGTGTCAACTGATTAAGGTCTAATCACCCATCTCCATGTGCTTTTGCCATAAAATGATGCTTATGCGTGCTAGCCATGTGCATGAAAGGTGGAAGAGACAGCATAAGAAAAGTCTGCGATATGAAAATAGCTCCCAGAAAGTGAATACTCTGTGTAGACATCGTGAAAAATCTTCTTCGCTAGCCTAAAAGCTAGAAGGAAAAGTTCCGACGCTTACGCTTTTACTGATAAGAGAAACTCACAGCAGCTCCATGCGATGGCCAATCCATCAGATGAAGATGTCGCCCTCCCAAGTTCATCCATGATGATAAGACTCCTATCAACAATCCCATCTGAACATATCATGTGGATCAGGGAAAAAAGAGCAGCAAAATGCACATCTTGACAGTAATGTGAGATCACCTTGGAGAGAGATTCTGCATAATAAAAGCAGTCTCCTTCATCTCTGTCATAAACTGCAAGAACAGAACTTACTGAGAATATGATGCTTTACACTCCAAGTAAGAAAGATTTCTATTCTAAGATGGTAAAATGAGTGGCTTTTGGGGCTTTAGTGCAATTTTTCATAACAAACAATTATACAGAGTGAAATATTATCTCACTTCTCCTTTTGCAGCAAGTTTTAAAGCACAATCCTTCTGTCCTGGTTTCTCTTCCAGTAGAGCATATAACAAAGTAAAAATGCTTACTCTATCTTTTGAAAATGCCTTTGAAATCATTAACATGATGAGGGGACCGAGCAACAATTTGTAAAGGAACCAGCCTTTCTCCATGGAATATTAGCTTTCCCTTTTACATGGATCATTCAAATGAGGTTTTGAAAGCTATAATGTTAAATTAATTTACTGGAAAACATATGCCGGTAACATGGATATAAGAAACTAAAGCCAACCAGATAGGCTACTCGTAACATTTCCCTTTGCATCCTTTTGTGAGGCACTAGTGGCGTGCATTAAATGTCTATTCACCCTTCCTTCCCACGGCCATATCATGGGACAATCTAGTACATCCAGAATAACCAGACAATGGTTCCAACAGCCCCTTTCTCAGGCAGGCACGGACTTGAATTAACTTTTGAAGGCCACATCAATCAATTCAGGGATAAAACAAGTTTAGTCAAACATGGGTAGCAGTTCACGTTTTGCTGAAAATGGAGCCATTCTACTGTAAAATATTGAAAACAAGTTCTAGTAGAACGTTTTCTGTTGCATACTCTATGAGTAAATCAAATAATATATTCTATTCCACTTCTCAAACCAATTGGGATTGTGATTGTGTTAGCACCTCTTATCATATCTGTCATCATAGAAATAACTTCAATTATGTCCAGAATGGCAGTAGGCATCACTTTAATAGACCAAGTCAACATGCCCTGTTGTTTCACTTTCATAATCTTGTTCATATCATGTCAAAGTTGGGTTTCTCTTAGTTTATCATGTTGTATCCAAAATTGCCATCCCTAGAGCCACGCATGACAGTTTTTCATGTCTTGCAAAATGATCAAACTAGATTGAAATATGACCTACTTCGGATACAAGCAGCCATTTACAGAGAAGGTTTTCTTACTCAGCGCCTGATATTTTATTGTCATTGTAGAGACATCATCTGAATGAGCTGAAACATACCGTACTAGAGTTTGATTCCAAATTATCCATTGAACCCATTCTTGTGAATATACGGTCAACGACTTTTATAGTTGAGAAACGAGCAGGAACATAGCAACCAATCTGAGCAAGAATTATAATCAGGCACACTTGCTGAAGATAAGTACTCTTCCCACTCCTGAAAAATCAAGTGCCAGAACAAGTTCCAAGTAAGGATATATTATATCTTGAACATTTTATCCAGTCACCTTGCCTGGTTGACCCCTGTATATCTTAAAGCAGGAAATGAGTAGCAATCGGATCCAAGGAAATCAAAATCACGTGAAGATAGCAAGAGATGCCCATGGCTAAATTTGTACTCACAACTGTAGTTTACAGGCTTGTGGTCTATACGTGTTCCTTTAAGGTTGCTTAAATATCACGACAATATGCTTATATCCTTATGTCAGTTCGCATAGAAATTGGCCATTCTTTCATGCTGGCATTTCCTTACATGCCTAGAGTTGGTAGAATTGCCTGTCAGACCATCTCCTCTAGGATACGACATCCTCCCTTGACTGAAGTCCTCATTAATTCCCCTTACCTTTTCTTTTAGAAAGAATACTTGGAGGTTACTTAAAGCACTTCAAATTAGGGCTACATCTTCCAAAAATGGATGAATAGCCCTCAGACTGATACATGTAAGGGTACTCAAGACCGTGTGAGTTACAGAGCTAGGCTTGTAACTTATATGCATAGTGCAACTTCTAAGAGGGATATCTCCTAAAAAATAACAAACACAAACTGTCAGTGTCAATGACTATAGACATTCAAGACTAGTGATCTGATCTTATGAACCAACCTACTTTGGTTTTTGCACCTAGATGGCTAGAATTCCGTCTAATGCCTCAGAGCAAATGTGAATCTGCATTTACACATTTCTAGGGGACGTGATCTACAAAGTTTTGCCCTATCAGAGACATGACTGCAGCTTCTAGATCAGAAAATACAGTAGGAGAATACATTCTCTTATAAATTAAAGGTCGGAAAACCTTTAGAATGAAAGAGAAGAAGTACTGTGTTGAGAGTTTCTTACATGTTAGGACCTGTGACAATCACCATATTTGATGCTTCTGAAAGGAAGATACTGTTAGGCTGCCCAGAGATAAGACAGATAATGTTTAATTAACTCTGCATAGCTTAACAAGGATAATGGAACCAAAACCTTGCATATATTCCCAGAGTAGAACCGGTAAAAGTAAGAAAAATAACTAAGTGTCATGCCTCCCAAGAAAACTAACATACAACAAAATCATTGTGTATGCTTTCCAGGATAGGGTGTCTTCCTGCATCTACAGCCAAGGGACCATTTTCTGTCAGTCAAATGACCACAGTCAAGAATTTTCCAGCTGCATCAATCGGATTAATATATCTAGTTGTTACATTAAGTGCGTGAGGTTACCTGTAAATTGTGGCCTAGAGTACTGATCAACAGGTTTAGTAGATATGCTATGGGCAAATGAATTAACAATCATATCTAAAAGGCACAAAACTTCTGCGAGTAGTGTAAGGACAGAAACATTCTCCCGTATGGCATCTAAAAGCACTGCATAAACATAAAGATACTCTTAGGGGCTTACAGAAGTCTGCAGCTTTATACAAGATAATTCTCACAATATGAAACGTAAAAAATAGAGATTTAAAACTGTGATTGGCAAGCGGAAATAATTTGAGAAAGGTAAGTGCTGGATACACAACCCATATGATCATGAGGTTAACTAACTCATTTTATTAAATTCAACCCAAATTCCTTATGGAAATGATAGTGGAAAAAACACAGATCAATAAAAAATTTTGCCACCGAATGTGACAATAAGCAGATCATGTTTCTGTCGATAGCATCAAAATGGTCCACATTTACTTTGATTTAGAACAAGTTGGTATAAAACCAAATTGTTGTGGTGTTGAGATAGGGAGAGAAGCACATGAAACAATAGCAATGAAAACAAAGCTTCTTGACAATAAATATCTGAAGCTTATGACAAAAATTAAATATATAACTTGATTCTATTAAGAACCTTCCAGGCATATTTCCGTTCGTATGAAGCATTCAGCTGCAGCAGACTTATTCCGCACATTCAGCTGCAAGATCATGCCATTAGGAGAAATAAGTTATTCTCCACAACTTAATGCATAGTAAACGGAAATGCAATGAACAAAGTGAAAGCAATTGGCAACTGACATCAACCTTGCTGCTGACACAAGAACAAATTATGAAACACCTTCATTGTCCACAGAGTGATCAAATTGAAAATTTCTTTGTATTTAGTACATGATACTGGTTTTGTCGTCAATGATTGATTCCATAGTATCTCACAAATCAACAAGAAAATTCTTCCACTAAGATGTTTCTTAATATCCTCATCATAGAGTTCTTGAGGATAAGCTTGAGGATCATTTGCTGGAGGCTTGAGGAACGTTTGCTGGAGGCAAGATTTAAATCTTTATTGGCATATGATGTAACAAACTTCAAAGTGACTCCCTCTCCAGCATGATATCTTGACTCTCAGATTCATTGATTTAGATTAATAGTATAACAAAATCCATTATGGATATTGTCAACTCCAATCTATGAGGGCTCTTAGAAAACATTAGCAAACTTCAGATGCGCAAGATACTCCCGTAAGGGACATCTCCATTTATTTGCAAATATTCTCCTTAATTTCCTGTTGAAGTATGATTGTGAGAGATAGCTGAAGGACAACTTATAACTTCTGGTATGTCTCATTCATTTATTGAGACAAATCTCTCTTGAAAAAACTATCAGTATGTCTTAAATTCGGACTTGATTGTGTTGCAACGAAAGAAACTAAGGCGATTCGTTTCTGTTAGATATGTAGCATCAGTCACTTTTTAGATCTGCTAGTAATACTTTCATCTTGATGCAAATGCTAAAGATGAGATCTTGGGAACGCCATGCTTGTATAATTACTCAGGTTCAAGTTTGAGCTTGTCCTGTCCCCATCCTCCCAACTTGCAAAGCTGCTCGTTCGTTGACTCCATATGAAAATATCCAAACTTCTTTCATATGTTTTATTTCTTCTATTTTTAAGGTCTATCAGATAATCATGTCATTTTTTCTCCAGTGGGTTCTTCCATGGGATGACTATATCGTAATGAAATCAATCTCGCTAAAGAATCTTTTGTGTCTTCTCCTCCATGTCAATCTGTAACTTGTGGTGGCAATTTATGTGAGCACAACAGTCCTTATTGCATTGCCATTTAATGTGGCCCCACTCCCTGTAGGTTGTTCACGCCACAGCTTTGACTGCCAGTCATTGGCTAAACCACACAGTGTGCAAACCACAGTGTCTAAAGTCAAAAAAGCATACTGATAAAAGGACTTTGGTAACAAGTGCCCCAGGGCACTTGTCAAACACCCAATTCAGCCGAATTTATTATTTCCAATGCGATGTACTTCTAGAGTCATGCGTAATTAGGTCCTTGGAGATTAATAAGTTTCCATGTTAAGCATGGTTAATAAATACCCCACCTAAAACACTATCAAAAGTACTATCCCAGAGTTAAATACAAGTACAAGCTTTTGGTTATTACTCACCGAAGCAAGTTCAAGGGTGGAGCAATGAATGTTGTTCCCATGCTTCACGACCTGATTTGATAAATCAAGAAGAGAAAGATTTCAGATAAAATTGGAGGACATGTATCCAAGAAAAGATAATGAGATAAACATAACCTGTATGAACTTGCTAGGAAGCTTTCCTTGAATATCCTTCTGTGGAATACTGAAGTAAAAGCCTTGTCTATTGTTGAAAGGGAGTTTTAGATTTGGCAGTTTAAATTCTTCACGATACTTAGTTGCAAGGTTATGTATTGCTGTCAACAGTGGACTTTGTCAGATATGTAGGGCACATCAAAAAAGAAACTGACAGAGAGGAATGTAGGTAGAAAACAGAGAACCTTCACTCGTGTCGCAAAATGATCTCCTTGCAATATCCAGCAAGCCATCTATTCCAGTCTTGACAGCAAAGCACTGCTGTGTGCGGGCAACAAAAGGAACCCTTGCATGAAGCACTTCTTCATCGATCACTTCCCCTATCCTGAAAAGGATGAAGCTTCTTTCTAAAAATGTGAAGCCAGAGTGATATGAGAACGTAAGATCACTTCCACCATTCTGAAAAGGACTTCTTAACGAGATATGTGAAAGACAGTGATACAAGAAGTCCACAGAGGTAAACGCACAAAATGAAGATGAAAGCAAAAAACAGTCAATCAGGATCCTATGTATCTAGCTAATATGAATGTCTTCTTGAGAAAGGGAGAGCTACAGGCATTACCAGAAATATATGATCAACAGATGGCGATTACCTCTTTCTAATTGCAGCATACTTCTGGTTCTCACATACCGATTTGTGAATGTTCACCAGGAGAGAACTTTTGGCTTCTTTTAGAACCTGGATTCATGCAATAACAAAATATAATGGTTTGCATACTCTGAAAAATGGAAAAGTACTTGGTAACAAAATAATATTACCGTGGAGAGTAAAGGCAAAGCATCCAAAGCAGTTTTAAGCAAAATAATGCTTGATATCAACAGTTGGCTTTTTCTAGCATTATCAAAGCCCAGACTTCCAATTGTAACCTTCTTCAGCTTGAAACAAAAGTGACATAGTATCCTATCTGATTGAAGACAGCAGATGACCCACATGTAAGCAAACCAAAAAAACAAAAAAGGTATCCGCAAGCCCCGAGTTCTATCTTTTTTCTTTCTAGTTCAATTTGTGGCTACTAAATTTGTACTTACCAGTCTCTTTTGGGAACTTACGCAGGACCTGAGAGAGTCCAAAAAACAGCTGTTCATTGCTCATCAGTTCATCCTGCAGAGATCACGACACAATGCACATTATGCAAATAGTAATATGATTTAAATTTCACAAAGAAATTATGGAGACAACAGTAACAATTGCAGAATAAAACATTCAGAAGGAGATCATCTTAAGAGAAATGAATGCAGATTAACAATTGAAGATGCCAGTTTGTCCAATTATCCAGCTGGCAGACAGTGCCAGTTTTAATAAAAATTAAAGACTGACCAAGCAGTCGAGACGAGCATTCATAGTATCAATATCTTTCAATGGCTGCAGCAGGTTGGCCCGGAGAAGTCTAGTCCTGGATAGAAGTTCATTGCAATGTTACAATAGTGGAAAGTTTGAGCTATTCTAGAACAAGCTTCACAAAAGAAATGCACAGGTGACATCCATGTTTATAATGCCCACATTCCTGCATGTTTTCAATTATGCACTTCCCAAATTTCACAACATCAGCCAAACTTTGCAACTACATCACTTCCTCACTCTCACAGTGAAGATGAAGCCTCAGAAGGCACCCAAGTTTCAGATTTTTGTGATTGCTAAGGGCAATATCTGCAGCATCAGATATGGTCATACACATACCCTCCAATAGTCTTTGTTGTCTTTAGCATATGAAACAAGCTTCTCTTTTTGTTGCTTGTGCCCAAGAGGGAAGAATGGAATGGATCGATAATTTCCAAATTTTGGACACTGCCATCACATAAACACAGCACAGAACTTATTCAAAGAAATGAAACGTGACCATGCAAAAGTCATTTGATTCCTGTATTAGTTGGAAAAGGTATGAAACTAGCCTTTTTATTGGCAAGCTAATTTTGAGATGAGATTCTTCCTAAATAAAGATATCACACATAGAATAAACATGAATTCATCATCTGGAGGAATAATACCTAGTAGCGTCAATGTTCATGTGATCAAAGGATCCATTAAAAGTTACCTGGAAAAAGTCAAGTTTCTCGAGTAAATTTGGGAATTTGCATGTCAAAAGAGGTTGGTTGAGCAGTATGTGGTCATAAATGTACATTCATGGTCAAAGGACTGAGACTGTCTAAATGATACTCAAGTGAAATTTGACTCAAGAATCAGACTAAGAAAAGCAGTTTGAACCATGTAAGCAGATTTCTCAAAACAGCAGAGGATAAGAGATGACTTGAAAGACAAATTGATATCTTAGGGGTTAATGAGTTACTGTAAAAATGGTTTCTAGTCATCATGCAAACTCTATATAGAACTTTCTATATAATGAGATGAGATACCGGCAGAGAGTGGTTGGTTATTATCACGCCTTTCTCTGCTTCAGTCCTGCTCAACACAATGAATAAGTGACTTGTTTGAATGCAGTTATCAAGAAATTACCTGGTAGAAATCTTTACACTCTGAAGTCCTAGGATAACATAGTTGAAGAGCTGATTATAGTCAGATTAAGCAATTAAAAGGAGGCTATACTGACATGACTGTTCTAACTATTAAGGAACTCAACGAGAATAATAATTGATCTTTTGAATCAAATTGTCTTGCCTTTTGACGTTGAGACTGCTTTAATTCGGTTCTAAAGAAAGCTACATGCGTGTAGCATCTAGATCTGTCCTTCAGAGGAAAAAAATGAAAAAATGGTAAAAAATAGTAAGTCCTACTAGCTAAATAATGAAGGGAAGTATCTACCGATCACCGTCTCACTGGATCTTATCACAACAAAGCAGTCAGCTATCAAGAACATCAATCTCTGAAGGTATAAACTGAAATCTGGGGACATATAAAGTTCTCTTACAAATCCATGACAGTTGAACACATTCTTCTGTCAAACTAATAAACTATCAGTGCAACTTGGTGATGTCATCTGCTTGGCTCGATTAGAGAAAAATTCTTTCACAGGATGGTACATCTGATTATGGTCAAGGGGATCATCAAGATTTCACCTCTTACATAAGTGAGAAAGATCTGTTCGTTAGATCTACTGCAACAAACACACAGCAGATTCTTGAAAAAGCATAGAGGTAATGCACTTGCTTTAGGAATACCATTTAATAGTGGCTGCTGCTGCCGCCAGGCAGAGATAATATTGCTTATAGTATGAATCCGGACCAAGTGCCGATGGCTCCTTTGCTGCCAAGTTCTTAACCAGCATAGCTCCCTGGAACATCGACGTGTAGGGGAATAATCCCACGGACAAATGTACGGCGTTAGTGCCGCATTCTGTTATTGTATCGCTTTACAAGACAGGATGTCGATCTTAACCTTAGTGTCGTCGAAGCATCCGCGTGCCATCACAACCTGCAAAAGCCAACACTATATCTTCTCAGAAAGTGGAGTCAAATGGAAATACAGTGGCAAGGCCATATCTGCTACTATACCTTCCTGACTGAAGGATAAAACCTATCTACAAGTTCAGAAACTCCAACCATGCCGTCAGGCGCAAGCTTATTCGGTGAAACGATAATCGCCACCGGGTCGTAAAACTGCATCAGAGTCTTCGTGTTTTGGTATGAACTACTAGTCTCGATATACTGCGAGAGATGTAGCGCGGCAGATCTCAGATCGAAAGCAGCAACTCCAACCTGTGCAGAGAGCGAGTGCTTACGATTAAAAATGACGGCAAGCTCACACCGACGCAATCATCTGAGGTCTTTAATGTAGTCGAATCCATGAAGCATGACGTCTCCGCAGGATTCATCAACAGAGATCATCAAAACCGCATACCGCCGACTCCAGCCATTGATCAAATAATCGAAAGCCTAGATAAGCATCGCTCGGTTTGGAATAACGAACTTCCAACCTTCTGCCGTATAACATAGAAATAAAGCGTTTGCGACAGCTTCGTGTCATCACTACCTAACGATCACTTCACGCCTTTCACGTTCTATTTCCGATCATCATCGAGAGCGACGTGGAGTACCGAAGCAGTAGCTTTGATTCTCCTCCGATCTAACCTCATCGTTCGAACGATCGCCGGACACTAACGATGCGTTTTTCCAGTAAACCGTCAGCGGACCTCGCCGGCGCCGGCGCGTCCATGCGACGGAGCCGCGGCTGCGATTCGTCGATCCTCCATCGCATGCACGGGAGAAACGAGAGAGGCGCGTGAATGGAGGAGAAGACTGACCTCCTTAGCTCTGTTCTCTATGAGACCGATCACCATGCTCGATCTCTCCTCGTCCTCCATGGCTTCTCGATCGAACGAAAGCGATGGAGGAAGAAGCAGCAGCAGCAGCAGCAGCTTCGCCTGCGAGAAGTGCAGAAATGCGCGCCAACTCGTGCTCCGCGTCTTGTTTAGCAAGATTACCTTTTTAAACGGTTCGTTTTATTTTTTTTTTCTATTTTTTTCTTTCATTTTCTATAATTTATCTAGATTTTCTCATGTGATGCTTGAGTAACAAGCAGCGGCAGCGGCAATGGCAATGGCAGTGGCAGCGTATTGAATTTGTATACAAATATGTTTGATAAGAGCTCCAAGTTACTGATTAAGTAATTATCATGTCGATTTTAGAACTAAATGTTCACCCGCAGTACGTGAATTATCATAGAAAATATAATTAAAATGGAGGGTTTAACATTTTAATGTATATGCAATATTATTTTAATGGATTATCAGCTGTAAAAAGTAAATTTAATATTATATTGTCAAAGTACTTAATAATTAATTATTATACAAATAAAAATTAATGAATGTAACATAAAAATTTTATCAATACCATCTCAAGGATACATGTAGACAATAAATAATTTTATCTAATAATCATTATAGGGAAAATTTTAAATTATATTTTACAATAAGGAAAAATCATACAAATCTTATTCCGAAATGAAGAAAGATCGATTTTCGCAATCTACAATAATTTTTTAAGTGGCACACTTGAAGGCAACTCTAGAAGAAGATTTTGCTATAATGGATTTATATAGATGATGATTTATTTGAATATATGCTCCGGATGATCATTTTATAAATAATATTGAACAGATAAATAATCGGTAAATAGATCAACTAGATATTGCATGCCATCCGGCTTGAGTCCGGTTTCCAACTTTTTGGGTTGGCGGGCGACTGATTTAGACCGGAGTCGAATCAGAACGAAGTTCGGTTCGGGCTCTAGAAACGAACCGATCTCTATCCCCATCCGGAGCCGGCGGGTCCGACCCGAATAAAACGATCGAACTCTGGCTCTCGCGGCCGACCGACCGCCCCGTCCCGCCCGACGAAGAAGTAGGAGCGGATTTAGCAGAGAGAACTCCCCGCCGCCGCTTCCCGGCGAATCTCCGGCGACAATGCGATTCAGGAGCTCGCACAGGCTCCCGCTCTTCCCTCACCAGAAGCCGCTGCGCTGCCTGCACCAGCACCGCCGGTTCCTCGCTTCCTTCTTCGCCAAGAAGCTAAGCGGCTCGGCTCAAGCCCGCGCGTCCTCCGATGGCGGCGCCGCCGGCTCCGAAGGTCAGTCCGAGAAGCTTCGCTTTGCACGCGTTTCATGCGCCGGAACTCATATTCGCGATGCATTCATCGCTCATTTTTGCTGCCGTTTTTGTTGTTGTTGTTGCTGCTGTCGTTGTTGTTCGTGATGGTGGTTGTGGTTGCCGTCGTCGTCGCGTTGGGCTGCAGGGAGTTCTTATCTGGTGCCTGGCGCTACGGTCGCTACTCTGCTCATGCTCGGCGCTCTCCACGCTCGTCGCCTCTACGACGATAAGAAGGTTTGGGGCTTTTGATTTAGTGTTTTGTGCTTATATGGAGCTTCTTTCTCGATATCATCGTTCTTCATTTTTGAAAGTGGAAGAAGGTCGAACTTTGTTAGCTTATTAGCGGTTGAGAAAAAATTTCGAGCTGTGCTCTTATCGTCTCGGTTGCAGCATGTGAATTAGCTTGAAGGATATAGTTTTCCTGACAGATTCTGAATACATCCGGATTTAGTGTATTCAGATATCTTTGAAAAGCCCTTTTTTGGGTTGTGATAAACATGCCGAGTTTTCCTTTGTGGTGGTGGTCTTTGTTATAGGTTGAAGAGGCAAGAGAAAAGGGAATTGAATATGAATTCCAGCCAGATGTAAAGGTATTAGGCTTTCACTTCTTTGGCGGCTCGTCTCATTTGGTTCATTAAGGTGGTGTATGTAGCATCTAAATTTTTTACAATCTTCTCTGTCCCGGTCTGTTCTAGGCCACATTTCTCAGGTTACTACCTCTCAGATCCATTTCAAGATTTTGGGGTTTTCTGACGAGCGTGGTAAGGAATTCAAGCATATCCTTTGCTTTTATCTCCTAGAATATCTTTATGTTCTTGGGAGTTGGGGCACTTGGCTAGTGTCATTTGGATTGGGTTTTGGCCTGATAAGGTACTCTGAAGAGCCACCATGACACCTTAAATCCCTTTCAGTTTGTACTGCAAACAAGGAGAATGACTTCGAGCCGTTTTTTATTTTAATCACATGAGAAGGTGATAGAAGAACAGTTCCGTATAAAATTTTAATTTCATACATGACCATCTTCTACTCTTCTGGCCAAAAACATAGATGTTGCCTTTCTGTTCCCTTTTTCCCTCTGGTACTTTTGACTTCTCAGAATGTATTCATATCAGTCTGTCTTCTCTATATGCCGTTCTCCACAGTCAACTGTTCTTCCAAATTTCCACTTAGACATCTTTTTCAACTCATGAATTGATGGAAGAAAATCTTCTCAGGAAGTTCCTGTATGGATGCGGCCTTATCTCTGTAGAGCGTGGGCTCGGGCATTCCATTCAAGTATGGTTATCTGCATTCCATTTTAAATGTTTTGTTGATGGATTAATATGTAGTCTTGTAGCTGTAGCAACTCTGGTGCTTGATTATTCGCAGTAATTTTGGCTGAATTCTCCTTAAATGGGCAAAACTGACTTTGTGTGCTGAAAAAACTAAAACCAAGTTTTATTTCAGATTTAGAAGAAGCAGCATTGCCTCTTGAAGAATATTCTTCTTTACAGGAATTTTTTGTCCGTGCCTTAAAAGAAGGTACAAGGCCAATTGACCCTGACCCAAAATGCCTGGTAACTGGTAACATTTTCATGAACATTTTATCTATACAAACCGTTGGCATCTTCAGTGCATCTGTTACTTTTCACCATGTCTAAATTTCCTCCCTTCAATCATAGGTTAGTCCTGTGGATGGTACTATTCTACGATGCGGAGAGTTGAAGGCTGCTGGGGCTATGATTGAGCAAGTCAAAGGTCTTTCCTACTCAGTCTATGCTCTTCTCGGTGCGAGTTCTTTCCTTCCAATGGTAGCTGGAGGAAAGACCAATGAAGATGAAGTTGAAAAGGAAAGTCTTACTGAAGAGGAAAGGAAGAAATCGTGGTGGAGAGTGTCATTGGCCTCACCAAAAATTAGGGACCCTGTGTCAGCATGGTAATCATGTTAATGCGTCTGGAAAAAAAAAACCATTACATGATTGAACTGATGGAGTGTTTTAGTTCTTCAAATACTTATGTGGAAATTAATGTCTTTCAAGGAGGGAAGGGGAGGGGGAAGATTTGAGTTCAATAAAGTGAGTTGGTGGTACTGACTTGTAATCAGTTCATGGAATAAGTCTGGAGAGTAAAGTGGGATGGGAATTCTTCTTTATCTTATCTTATTTTTTTTTCCCGGTTGAAATTGACTTCACATACATCTTCCATCTGGTGCTCATCTGATGGCTTCCGATGAGCATGATGATTGAAGAGAACGGCATAGAACATGGTTATTGGTCATTGGTTTCTTGAATGGGCTTAGATTCTACTATTAGATGACCTACATATCGAGCTTGTGTCATAATGATTTTGATTGTTTGTATGTCTCTATTTAACTCACTATCAAGAGAGTAGTTTTTTTTATCTTTGTGATGAAATCTTCATTGCAGTCCTATGAAAGGCCTCTTTTACTGCGTGATTTACTTGAGACCTGGAGACTATCATCGAATCCATTCACCAGCTAATTGGAATGTTCTAATTAGGCGACATTTTTCAGGTATCTTGATTCTCTTTTTTTTTTAATTGATATCGTCGGTTCCAGCGATTTAAGGAATTTTCTTTTACAGTGGCCAGTTTTCTGTATGACATGTTCACATGCATCAATGATTGCTGGAAGCTCCATACTTGTCACTATTTGTTAATAAGTTGCAATCAAATAAGTTAATATGCTTCTTTTGATGGGTAATACTTGTTCTTTACCTATTGCAGACGCTGTTAATTAAACTGTCTTTGCTTCCAGGCCATCTATTTCCTTTAAATGAACGTGCCACAAGGACAGTAAGGAACCTCTACGTGGAGAATGAGAGGGTAATTTTCATCTGGTTCTTGATATTCATGGTGGAAGTTAATATAATTTTCTTATAAAGAATTACCATTTGCAAAGTGTCAATGTATCAAAAAAGAGTTGGCCAGACTATTATAGGACTACATGTCTGTGAGGTCTGTATGTCAATAGTCGATTCATTGGGAGTGTAGATGAATTGGGGAATAGTGTACTGTCTGAAACATTTCAGGAAACCATGTGATAAGTAATAGTAATGCAAGGAACGATTCCATTAACTGTGCTTTGGTGTTGGATGTGCAGGAGCATGCAAAACCTGTAGTGAAATTATTGATGACAGTCTACCTTTGGGAAAGCATTCTTTGTTAAGTCGAATTAATAGACTGGTCGAGTATTCTGGATTCTACAAAGTCTACATGTTATATGCTACAAGTTGAAGAAATTAGGATGAATTCTGCAATTCTCATCTTTTTAAAAACATAAGGATTGCTTTTTGGGGGCCTGGGAGGGAGGGGCTGGCCTTATGTGGTTGGCAAGGGAGGAGAGATGTAGGCATATATGCGTGTGAATGAAGATCTCCTTGGGCTGTGTTTTTTTCCTGACCCAAGTTGGACCGAGTTATTTGGCCATTTTAGCTCTTTTTTCCTTTTATTGGCCAAAGGCCTCTTCCAATTTAATACTAGGTTTTTTTGTCTCACTACCCGTGGCATATCAAAGTCATGAAAGTAGTTTAGTAATAACTATACTTAACAAGGAAATTTAGGCCAGAACATTCTGACTGGATATCACAACATTGCTATAAAATGTAGCTATGTATAGTTCATGATTGTTTGTACCTTTTAAGTTCCTTGGTACATTCGAAGTGTCAGTGTGATTTCACTAAACTTAAAGAGAGAAGGGATACTGGTGGCATATATCAGCTCAAAGGCATTGCTTTCACCTATCAAGAAGTTTTTTAGAGTGTTTCTGTGAATGTAATATAAAGTTGCACTGTCTCCTTACATTGGGTTTTCCTTGGTATTCCCTTCCTTTTTTCTGAAAAAACCCTGGCTCTAAATGGTATGGTACCAAACAGTAAAACTCATTAGATAGTGAACTATCTTGTGTTCTCTTGTTAATAAGCTTCCATGATCTATTCTGCTTTGATATGGATATAAGAAAAATAATGAACACGATCTTCATGTTTCCAGGTTGTTCTTGAAGGTCTCTGGCAGGAAGGGTTTATGGCACTTGCTGCTATTGGTGCAACAAATATTGGATCGATTGAGGTTGGCTAAATAGTGACTTTATAGTTTAGACCATCCTTCCTCTTCTCCACTTGAAAAGGAAAGAATATATTTAGGCATTAGATAAGCACAAAAGTACAGTTCAAGGAACTATTCCATGCAAAAACTTTTAGTCTTTGAATATCTCGACTGTTAAAATAAAGTTTTGCAGCAGTGATTGTGTCAGGGAAAATGTCTACTGCATGTGTTTTGTGCTGGGAATTTAAAGTTTATGGGAATATGTCTCCGCTTAGATAATTGCAGATCTGGAACATTATTATGCTTCATGTAGTAATGGGTGTTGAGAAAATGATTGGCTGCATTTGGCTAAAAATATTTTCTGTTGTTTGCACTGCCTGGCCCACGTCTCATTGGCGGAACTTTGCATATTGCAGCTTTATATTGAACCTGAGCTTCGCACAAACCAGCCAAAGAAGAAACTACTGCAGTCAGAACCTCCACAAGAACGGTTTTATGAACCTGAAGGCGTTGGAATCATGTGCAAGAAAGGGGATGAGGTTAGGAATATCTCAAACCGCATCCTGCTTGTATCATTTAATCTTTGCTGCTACCATTTAGTGATTGAAAAGATGAATTTGCATGTTGATCCTCCTAGGTATAAGTTTGTGAATTTGGTGAGATTGACTATGAACACATTTCCTCCTTTCAGATGGCCGTCTTTAACATGGGATCAACAGTGGTTCTGATCTTTCAAGCTCCAATGACAGAATCACACAAAGAAGATGACCCCTCCGATTTTAGGTTTTGTATCAAACAAGGTGATAGGATTCGTGTAGGACAAGCCTTAGGAAGGTGGAAGGAAGGATCTGCATGCTGAAGTATGACCATGGGAGTACTCGTCAAGTTTTATTAAGATTGCTCTGACTTGTTTTTGGGTTTTTTTTAATCCCAGTGAACCAAGAGATAATTTTTCTTTCTTGACAGCGAACCATGCCTTAGTTTGTGGTTGAAAATTGCAGCAATTTCTTTGCAAATCTCTGCAATTTATTTGCAGCTAGTTTAAAAAATGCAATTCGCAGTGGTCAGCTCTTCTTGGTACGACATTAGCTTTCGCTATTTAGTGATTTTACAGAAAGTGGAGTTATTTCTGTATTTCTGTATGTACGATAGCCAACACCACCATTTATAGCATGACTCTTCAAATTTGACATATAGGTAGGTCCGTTAGACACAGGTGGATCGGATTAAAAATCATCAACTTCAAATTGATAAATTTAACTTGTTTTAATTAATTTCTATATAATACATTTAGCAACTCATGCTAGATTTGACTCATATAGTTAAAATACTCATGTATTTAACTCAATCTAGTAATGTGAGATAGGGTGAGTAAGGATGATAGGGAGTCAAAAGATAAGGTGGGCATCATAATTTCTTTAATGTACATATTGTCTTAAATTTTGTCATTTAACAATCCTACTTATCAAATATGAATTAAGAAATGAACTTATGACCACGTTGAAAGGGTTTGCATATGGGATCTCCCTTTGTCTCACCGCATTCCCCTTCCCTCCCCTCCCTTCACTCAATCAATACTTTCACAGCCTTTCCGGTTTTTCTGTACATGGAGAGACAGACTCGAATAATGACATGCTTCAATACGGCTCCCCCCATTTATGATTTCTTAGGCGATTCACTAATGTGGCGATGCCAAAATTGGGCATCATGAAAGCAAGGACCATCAACTGGTTGTCCTTGGGAGATAGATCTTGCAACACTTCATAATCATTCCAACGGTATGCTGTCAAGCGAAAGGGAACTCAAGGCGACGTTCCGACGCTACATAACTAGCTAAGACGCAAGAATTATATTGCTGACGCTTTTTCCTTAAAAGAAAAAGGAACTGTGGAAAGACTATGAGTCAAAACTTCCCGGTTGGCTAGACTAATTCTCAAACACCACAATGCACTTTCTCTAGGAAAACTCAAAATCATTCAAACTGATTTTTTTTTTTTTTTGGCATAACAAACTGATCATTTCAAATGATTAATATTAGTCATCAACAAAGACCAATTCGATGGTACATCTTCCCAAGCAAAGGTGAGCTTCTACTGACAAAGCCGCTGGTATGCAGCAAAGTACGGATCATCCAGATACAGTGGAAACTGAACCTATAACACATCCAAGAGCTCCCCACAGCAAGGAGACATAAGAAACGAGGCACAAATGGGACTTATCAATGTAGCAAACCGATCAAAACTGGGAAACAACACAGAAGAAACCATCTTCACTCACTATCTTAAGCTTGAAGTGAAACTTGGAACAGTATGATGAACTGAAGTTCCAAAGCATTTACAACTGCAATTTGCAGGCTCTGAAAGCCTTCCTTCTAATCTATTTTGGATTTAGTAAGCCTTGTCAAATCAAAGAATTAAATTCTGTCTCTAAATCAACACTTTGCTCCTGCAAGTACAGAAAAGCAACTTCAGCATGAACCAATATGAGGCGTCATCAACTAAATACTTGATCATAGAATGAGTTGTTTAATCACAAAGACACTGAGAGCAAGCCAAAAGGAAAGAAGATGATATCTGCATTGACTGTTAGGTATTACACAAGGATAAAGGGGAGAAGCAGAGTAAGATCCATAGTATAGCAAGTCAAACATCCTGAATAGTTTCAATGCTCTTTCAATCCTTCCAGTGCGTAACCTAAAGAAGTGGGAGGAGGAAAGTAGTGGACTATCTATTTCCCTCCATCTCCCTTCTTTATGTAAGAGATGTAAAGTTTGTAGTGCAACTTGAAGACCACTTGCTGGGTACCTCGGAGCAAGTGTGGTGGTGGAAATACAAGTGAACTATCAAAGGTGAATAAACACAATGCATTTGACAATAGTACAAAGATATTATAATTATCCCTCTCGCCATATAAAATAAGTATATTACCCTTACCCAACACAAACTACTTTGACCAATTGCTCTCACAAACAGACTCAATTTTCCTCACTGTTTCACTCAATTTGAAACTTTCTTATGAAGCTTTGCTGTGAAAGCTTCTCTCAAAATAACTCTGAGCTTAACAAAAGAGTAAAGTACAACCACATAATTATGGAGTCATGCACTGCCTAAGCAGTGATTCCTATTGGCTGTTATTGCTGCTAGATCAAACCCCTGATGATTTGTTCAATTCACGATACTTGGCTTCTAACTTGCTTTGGTCCAAACTAATCGACTCTGTAGAGCCACCTAAGATTCAAACTCTCTAAACAGCTTTTAGAACCTTCCTTCCTCAATCCATAATGTCAAATCATCCACTCAGCAGTCAACAGCAACAACGCCAAGCATCCCAACATCCACAATTCCACATATGATGTGAAAATTGACAATGTGAAGAGCCAAAGAATCACCATCACATGCAAATTTCCATCTTTGCATCCCCACCGAAACAGGAGGGGAAGAAACAACCCTAAACTTCTAATTTCCCGGCTCAGCTAATGTAAATTCCCACAGAACAAAATGACCGTGGCAGCTGATGAATCGAGAATCCGATCGATAGCACTAACAAGAAACATAAAACATTCCTACTAGTGTTCTCTCGAAGAACTCCACTTCATATATCCCCAGACAACCATCAACATAAAATCGACACGGGATCGCCGTCGAGGCCGCGCGGCGATCGAGAGAGGCCAGCTGTTTCCGAGTGCAGTAAATAGATCAGAGAAGGCACACCTACGTCTGCTTGGAGTACGAGGAGGAGGAGGAAGAAGCGGAAAGCGCACGCTTGTTGCGGAACATCATGTAGCCCACGGGCAGCACCACCCCCGCCATCATGATCGCCGCTCCTATCAAGTACCTGACCGGGCTCGGCGGCTCGACTTCCATCATCCCTCGGAACTGCATCGCGGCCGGCGGCGAAATCGATCCAGCCCCCAAAAATCAACACGGGAAGGTCAGGTCAGCCCCCGTTACGAATCATTCGAAAAAGGAGATCCAAATCTAGAGAGAGAGAGGGAGAGAGATACAGGCATGTTCGATAGGGTTTCCCGATCGTAGAGCGACGGAAGGAAATGCCGACTGCCGATTGGATCTTCGACGGCGACGGCGACGGGATCAGATCTTCTCCGCCGGTAAGAATTCGGACCTCCGTTCCGGGATCGAAGCGAGCGAGGACCACGAGCTCCCTTTGGTCTAGAGGCTGGAACCATCGACCAATAATTATATAAATGATACCCGAATTTTGTCTTGATACAAAAATATAGTCTTTGAATCTATAATTTTTTGAATGTGATACATCCACTTTGACTCAAATTTGGTCTCTGAATTATTATATTCATAATTGAGGAACTAAATTGAATATGTATTAAGATTCAAGAATTGCATTAGACAAACTAAATATTCATGAACCATAAATTCCAGTTGAATGAAATATTAGAATTACATTATATGTTGAGATTTTTTAAGGTTATATAAAGCGAACCATTTGAATCATAAATAGCTTAAACTAGATCGAGTCGATCAATTGAGTCCGTTTCTCAGGAGTGTCGGCCTAGTTATCGATTCTTAAAAATGAAATTGGTTGTTCGTTTCTTGGTTTCAATGAGAAATTGAATTGGATTAAATCAAATTAATTATATATTTTTTTTTTTTCATTTCTTCAAAAAATCAATAAAATACGAATTAAAAACTATCATCACAAATTTGATGCACAACGACTCTTCAATGAAGAGTCTTTACTCATTGTCGCTTCTGACAATATTTAAAGATTTGTCACTTTCTCATTGTGCATGGATGCTTTAAATGATCAGGAATCGATCACTCGTGTTAATTTCCCAATTATCGTCGGGCGGTCTGATGAGTCGGATCGGGTCCAACATCGGGCCTGCAGAATCTTTAGGCCCGCCACTCAGGCCCAGTAAAATGCCGGGCTTCCTGTCGGGAACCGTGTCCAGTCTTCGTTTCGTCGCATGTAATCATTCCGGTACGTCTCAAGCGTCAACGTCGGCCAACCTGACACAGGCCGAACCACGTAAATCCATCCATCTCCTCGTTTCCCACTTTCGCCTGCAAAAAGGTTCACCCGACCGAGCTCGGCTCCCACGGCCCGAGGCGGGGGGGCGAATCCGAATTCAAAAACGACGGTGGTAATGATGATGCTGCTTCGGCAATGCATTCGAAGCAACGGACGTGGATCGATGTGGCGCTGGTGAACTGAGCGACCAAGGTACATGCAATGCATGCAGCTTTCACAGAGAGAGGAAGAGGGGGGAGGGGGGGGGGGGTTCTGTAAGTTGAATTGAATTGCTCATTGAATGCGCTCAACGACTCGGGAGAACCTCCATTGAATTCTGCAGCAGAAGCAGGTCCCATCCCGCGGGGTAAGAGCTTCTTTCTTGGTGCTGCTTATTCGCTTGGGTAAATTTTTGACCTACTTCCATTTCGAGATTGCATTAATTCTCTCTTTCCGTGTCTCTCTCTCTCTCTCTCTCTCTCTCTCTCTCTCTCGCTCGCGCATGCCTAAAAGTCTAGCCTTTCGTTCAGGACTTGCCTGGAGCTAGTGTTATTCTTCGCTTTCTTCCTCCGGAAATCATTATTGTTCCTTCCGCTGAAGTGGGTCATTCACTATGCATCTGCATTTATGCTCGAGTGTCTGAGCTTTGAATGGTGTGTTGGAGTTTATGAGGAGTGATCGAAAGGAGAAGAAAAGGGGGGGAAATGGATGGTTTGAATGCAGTGGGGAGTGAAGTGGGTGTTGGAAAACAAGAGGGTGGAAGTAGCTGTGCGCATACATGTTTACATGCTCAACATAGACGATCTAAGAGGTGTAATTTTCTTTCACTTGGGCGTGTTCTTTTTCTGTTTTCGGTTCTTGTGTATGTTGCTGGCTAGTAGATGTGGTCTTGCTAGTGAGAATTCTTCGGGGCCGAGGTAAGTGCTGGTGAAGATGAGAAAGAGGAAGGCTAGAAGCTATAGAATTGGTTGAGAAAAGGACATCATGAGAAAATCAGATAGTGAAAGGAGGAAGAGCTTAGACCCTGGGGTTGCCAGTGTACAATGGTGGGGTTAATCATTTGCACTCATGTCAATTACTGGCTTCTGCGGCACATGATTGTAATAAAATGAGAGATAGTTAAATTGTTCTCTGAGCTGTGAGAATTGACCCATGACTGTGTGGAGAACCAGGTGCCCTTGTGCCAATAACTCACCGAACAGTGTGGTTCGGAGTAGTGGCTTATAATTAGCGACTGCAGTTAGATTTCTAGATAGGCTGAAGCAGGTTCTTTGCAAGTATCACATAGTTTTTTGATCTCCAAAGTTGCATTTCTTCTGATGGTTTGGTTCTTCTTGTCAGTGCTTCTGATAGGAATTCAGATGTTTCAAGAGGTGAACTTCAGCATTCGCAAAGAGGCAAGAATGCAACACTGGTATGAACCACTACTTGTGTACATTCATTTCTCGCCTTTCTTACAGGCCATGCTGGATAAGAATTATCTAGTCTTCCCTAACTACTCATATGTTTTACAACTTACTATAATTTGACATGTGCATAACAGGTGTCACCTCTTTCTACGAGGGCTCTTGAAGTGCAAAGTCCCCTTCTTGAACCCTTCATTTATAGCAGCAAAATTACCACATCAAGTCACCGAGCATCCTTGGAGAAAGATGTAAGGATTGGAAGTAGACGTCTTGGTAGATGTAGGGGTAACTATTTGAAGTTTGTATTCTAGTCAAGTCTCACATCCTCATGAATTTCGGTTTGCAACAATTTTTGAAGATTAAATATCTATAGATCTGCGACCAGCATTATCTTCCCTGTTTATACCTGAGATGGTATCATTTCATCTTACCATCGATTCACCTACTGGAGTCATTTCGCCTAATCTACTGAAGAACAAGTGAGCGATTCAGTTTGGCTTCTTTTGAATTGCCTAGAATAGTTAGCCATTGCAAGGTTTCCAAACTTCTGGTCAATGGAGAACTTCGTGGGACCAAAAGCCCACAATGGTTGGTGACCATTTATCATGGGATGCATAAGTCAAGAACCGCTGACAACCGAACTATCAACTCCTTATGCATATTTTTGTGGCTACGTCCCCCACTATTTGTGGTTGGATTAGCAGCATGGTGTCAAAGTTGTTGCCATTCAGGAGTTGGATGCCAATCTAGCCTGCCTGCCCTGAAGCAGCCCACTTTAAACTTTAGCCTGTGCAATAACTATGCATCCTGGTGCAGCAAAGCTGTGTTACCTAGCATCTGTACAAACGCGCCTCTTGATATGCACTTTTCAGATGATTCAAATACAGTCTTAAAGCTAGATTGATGGACGAGTAGAATTCGAATGTCCAGTGGAAAGATATATCTTTGCCAGTGATACAGAACTACTCCTTTTATATTCCAAAATTAATGAAATCCCTGATTAGGTAACCTATAGACGATATCTAGTATGGTGGATAAGTTATCGGGTACTTGAATCACAATCCTGAGAAGCATTCTAGATATGATCTTAATAATCATGATAAGCCGTCTTGAAACTTGAGTTTAATGTGTGATTGGGTACAATCACATGAATTTTTCTGCCTGTCCGTTAATGGAATGTTTGCATGTGTAGCATAAAGTTGATATCTCTAAACGGTAGCATTTATTTTGCGAGGAAAAAGTACCCGACAGAATTAAAGGTTTTGAGAATCGCCACATATTTGCTGCTCAAACAGAGAAATACTGTTTTGCACATAAGTAACGGATAAAGCATAATGGAGTTCGGCATCTGTTGCAGATTGAGCAGCTGCAGTTACGTTTGCAGCAAGAGAAATCTATGCGGCTTACGCTTGAGAGGGCAATGGGCAGGGCATCTAGTACTTTATCTCCAGGACATAGACATGTTGCTTCTAAGGTAATTCTTCCCTTGAAAACTTTTATATTCATCTCACCAAAACATAATGCTAATCATTATGCTTCTGGACATTGACATGTCGCTAGTGCGGTATTTCTCTCTTGAGAATTTTTATATTCATCTTACCAAAACATAATGTTGATCATTAGGCGCCTTTAATAATTAGAAGCTGGAAATAGTTTCTTGGATAGGTTGAGTTTTTCTTTGATGTGACTAGTTGGACTGCCTCATTTCATGTTTATCCATCATCGGGAATTTACTCATAACTTGTTCAGTCATTTTGTTCCACCACTTAGATAATTCAATATTGAAGTGGCTCAAAGGTGGATTGATCTCACTATGAGTTTGTTATGTGAACATTGTGAAATATTTCGTTAGGTTTTTCCAGGTACCTGCAAGTAACTCTTGGATCAGATAGCAGAATTTACTCTACCAATTAGTCATTACATTGAAGAGACAGATTAAGTTGTCAAATTACTCCATGCCAAATGGATGAAACGACATATATCCTAATTTGTAGCACTGAGACTATCTAGTTTTTTTCGGTCAAAATCCAAATATGGCTAGTGTAAGCTGACCATAGAATTCATCTATTTCAGACTAATGAACTAATTTCCGAAATTGAATTGCTGGAGCAAGAGGTCGCCAGCAGAGAAGAGCACGTTCTCTCACTCTACAGGAGCATATTTGACCAGTGTGCGAGTCGACCTCCTTCCAAGCAAAGTTCAGGGGTTGCTTCTCCTGCTCATACAAAGCAGGCACCTAGAAAGCATCCAAGCATAATATCAAGTGCTTTTTGTTCCTCAAAAAAGTTCCCACTGCGACCTTTGCAACCACTGATCTCTACTGATGATCTTGTGAAAAAACCTTCAAGGAGAAGTCATGCTCTGCCACCGACTGGCAAAAGTGAAACTCATTTTGGAAAGGCTACCTCCAACACAACAAAGGTAATCTATTGCTCTTTCTGTGTGGATTCCGTTGTTTCATAATGTTCTTTGTCAATATGAAAATGGTTATGAACCAAAGAAAATTGTGTTTGAATAGTGATGAATTCAGACAGATGCTTCTAGTAGAGGTCCATCAGAGTTGGACGGTAATGAAAGGGAGATCAATGATATAATAGGCAGTTTAGAATTAAAACAAAGATGCAAATGCTTTGTTTAACAAATCTTTTGCATGATGACAGTGTTCGGGTCATCTCAAGACATATTGTTTCCTTTACCGTCGGTTCCTACTCTAGCAGTTGCTGTAGTGAACAACTGTCAAACTGGGACAAGTGCATAATGTTGGAATATGAATCGAAATTTTATTCATATGATGACTTTTCTTGCCTTAATAATTGATTCTTTAATTTTCCTTGGATATTCTCAAGGTTATTTTAGTATGTACTGAAGCAAACTTCTCAGCCTTAAAAGGAAAAAGAATCTACACTCATGGAAAGAAGTTGGTTTCTTTTCTTTTGGTGATGAGCAGAGCACGTGTTTCTTTTTATTATCAGCCAGTCGCTTGCCATTGAATTCTTTTTATAGGTTTCCCTAAATTATATTCCACTGTTGTAAATGAAAAGGTCCAGCTGGCAGGGAGAAATTCAGTGTTGCGCACGCTGAAAGATCATCTATACGAGTGCCCAAGCAAGTTGTCGGAAGAGATGGTCAGGTGCATGGCTGCCATATACTGCTGGCTTCGCAGAACTACGTCTATGGATCCTAAGAAAATCCGATCAACAATGTTGTCAGGGTCATCTACCAGCGTTACTCTTCCTCCATGTGGCAGCAAAGAGCAGCAATTCTGTTCTTCCAAGTCCACAGTGGAGATTTCTTGTCTAACAACTGATAAGCGGGAGTTGTCCCGTGCAGCTTACACTATAAACAACTATCGGTCGGTTACTTATGCCCATGCCCATGCATAAATTGGCAGCACAGAAAAATGAATAGAAAAGGGAACCAATGAATTATATTTTCACTCGCATTAGAGGGCGTTCTTCAAGCAATGATATTGGAGTTACCTTTATTTCATATGTAAATGTAAATCTCTGCACGTATCATCTTATAATTCTAATTATTTTTCTTTTGCACCTCACTCTACTCCCAAACTAGACTAAGAGGCATGCTGAACAACATTTTCATGACTTGATGCTAAATTCCTTATTCATCCATCGACAGGTGCCCTGCTAGTCCTTGTTCAATCATGAGCTGTGCAAACTATATATGAAATATATTAGGGTTGCACAACTCTGGTCATGTAAGCAGATAATTGCTTCGCGTCTTCTGACTGACAGTTAATGCGGAATTCAAAAGCATTTTCATCTGCTTCATGTGCTTAAGTTTAAATTACATCCTTTTCAATGTGCTTTGTTGATGAGAACTCACTTGAGTGAGACATTATTAGACATAAATGTGCATGTGCAGTAACATATGTGATAGCATGCTTGATCTCATACAGGATGCTTCTTGTTTGTCTTTTGAATTTCAGGATCTTAGTTGAACAGCTTGAAAAAGTGAATGTTGGTCAGATGGAGGACAATGCACAAACTGCATTTTGGATCAACGTGTACAACTCTCTTGTCATGCATGTAAAATCATGTCTCTTTCCATCTGTATCTTAAAAGCTTGAAATCAGATTGCATTTTCTAATAAAAATCACTTTTGCAGGCCTACTTAGCCTATGGAATCCCACGCAGCTCTCTGAGGAGATTAGCTTTGTTTCACAAGGTAATTCTTTTGTCTCCACTGACCTATGCCTAGCTATATGAATTCCATAAGTTCCTCAGTCTGGGAAAATTCACCGGAGAGCTCTATGGAGATGGTATATGTATATTTCACAAGTAGGAATACTGGGCATTCTAACTTTTTTGGTCTCCAGACAACAAGCTGGCTTTTTACTGCACAGTTTGATATCATTTGGGAAGGAAAATCTTCACATAAGATGTCAGTTGGATGTCATCTTTCATTTTGGTATCATCTGTGGTTTTCATCAATGATGGCCAAAATTTAAGGATTGAAATTTTCATCATCTAGCAGGTCCATCATATCTCGTGAATTTGTGTAGCCATAAATGCAAGTGGACCCTACAAATGAAAAGCACCCCTAAAACTGCAGAGAATACGGCGGATAGAATAATTAAGTACTGAAGCAGAACAAGTAGGAATTGGGGCACTGAGATCCATACCAAGATCTAAAACTCTATAGGCAAGTAAAGCAGCACCTGAAACTTCAGCTAAGGCAAAATCTATAAACTGGATCTGAAGCACCTAGTAAACGGTCTTTTTGATGTTATGCTGTCATAAATTCTTCTGATCTAACTTATTCCAGGAATTCTTTATTGGATCTTTCTGTAGAGCAGGCTGCTTACAACATTGGTGGTACTATCGTAAGTGCAAGTGCCATGGAGCAATCAATATTTTGCTTTCGCACTCCAAGGATAGGACGGGTAAATTATGTACTCTTATGAAAACACACCTGAAGGACACAATCACCTCAACATGTCATGTTGGAGGACTTATACATATCAAGGGAACATACTGAATTAGTGTTTTATCTTCTGTTGTATCAACAATAGTGGCTGGAGACCATGGTGTCTGCTGCCTTGAGGAAAAGATCTGGAGAGGAAAGGCAAATGATCAGCTCAAAATATGGTTGCACGAGCTCCCAACCCCTTATCTGCTTTGCCCTCTGCAATGGAGCTGCTTCTGATCCTGTGGTAACTTCTGAGATCAAGCCTTTTGCTGCTTTGTTTGCGTGTGATTGCAAATTTAATCATTTCATCTAGAAATATTTCATTTCGTGGAACCTTGGAACAACAATTATTGCTGATTACTTATTTAGTCCGTACTTCCTAATCTGTTGGGCTATGTGTTAACTTTACTTTTAGTGCTTGCAAATAATTATGGTCTTGGCTGCCTATTTGGGATTGTCTTCAGTGTGTAAGATAGTCTGTAATCTTTAAGATTTCATTTTTTTTTTCCTTTTTCGTCTAAGAAGATTTCAATTTGAATGTTGAACCTTTTCTCTCCTTATGTTCCTAATGAAGCATGCCTCTTTGCATTACCACAATTAACCAAAACTTTGATCTTACTTAGCTAAAAGTCTACACGGGATCAAACCTTATGGCAGAGCTGGAGGCAGCGAGAAGAGAATTTCTTCAAGCAAACATATGTGTGAAAAAGTCGAAGGTATTTCTGCCAAAGGTGCTTGACAAATTCGCGAGGGAAGCTTCTATTAGCACGGATGATCTTCTAAGCTGGGTTATCGAAAACGTGGATAAGAAACTGCAGGACATGATACAAAAGTGCATCGATCATAAAGCCAACAGAAAGGCATCTCAGATTATAGAGTGGGTACCCTACAGCTCAAGATTTCAGTACATATTCTCGAAGGATTTGACTGAAAAACCGTGGTGACAGAACAAGCAAGAGTGGGTTTTCGTTCTTTCCTCAGAATTAGCCCCTGGCGAGGTTTAGCCCATTTAGTATAGAGTTCACGCACATTATTTGTGTCCGATTCTTCATTGTAAATCCATTATGATCTTGCTTTCTCAAGTATTACTCGCAGCGCTTTCTTTCTTCATTTGGCTCGGTACATCTTTTCTGATCGTGTGGACAATGTGCTCGAAGTAGTTCTGAGTTACCCTTCGGGTGATTGACTGGGATATTATTGTAACGGTCTCACGCAAGAAATGAATCCACATTGTGCTTTCCAATGATGCTCGACCCTTGTGTACGTTTAATGCCCATGTCAAAATGAGTTCATGTTGTAACGCGAGGTGACTTTCTTTGGCCACCATTTCTAACAAAGGTGACTTACATTAACATTGTATCGCAAACAAAGAAGGGCACCTTGGACAACAGATTATAGCTTATGTTCTGACTTTCAGACCTTCTGCTCGGCCTGCCCTTTCAATGAGATTACTTCAAGATGCTGGCCAAGCATGCCTCTTTGTGAACACACATTGTTAATTCGGTACATTGTCATGGAAAAATCTATCATATAACCAGAATACAGTAAGGATTATTTTCCTAAAAAAACAGCCTTCTAACTTCATTTTTGCCGATAATCTATTCGCAAATGACACGGTCCATCTAAAACAGCTGATGAAATCCTTCAGAAACCAGCAAATATCGCATAATTAGGTGTCTTGGTAAAGATTCTACTGCCAGTACCTCATCGCACGATCATCTTTCCTGGAAAATAAAATCACTCTCTGATTTATATGGTAATGTGAAAAATGAGAATATTTTCTTCGCCGTAGAATTACGAGTAGTATTTTGCAAACTTATGGTTATGCTCTGAGAAGAAGAGATACAAAGGACATGTTTGTTAATGTTCCTTTTTTTTTTTTTTATGAACAAAAATCCTGTTTTTTTTTTTTTTTTCAGGGAATAAAAAAAGAACAGAAACGCGTTTGTTTGCATTTTTGTTTCAAATCTATTTTTTTGTTCCTAGGAACACATTTGGAACAGAAATGAAAAACAAGAAAAACATGTTTCTTGTTTCCGGAATAATTTTTAAGAACAATTTTTTTCTCTCCTATCTTTTTCTTCTTTTTTTTTTCTTTGGCCGGTCGCTGGCCTCGGCCATAGCCATGACACCGTCGAGGTTTGGCAACCTCGCCGGAGCATCGCCAGCCCCCGGCGAGGCCGAGCTCGCCGGCCTGGCGGTGGCCCGAACGAGGTCGAGCCTTGCTAGTAGCTAAGCGAGCTCGGCCTCGCCCAGATCTGATGAGCCCAAGCTCGCTCAGCCAAGGCAAGGCTGAGCCTCAGCACGGGGCAAGGTTGGGCGAGCTTGGGCTCGCCGGATTTGGGCAAGCCCAAACTCGCCCAACCAAGGCGAGGCCAAGCCTTGCCCAACCACAATAAGGCTCAGCCTCGCCGAGGGCCGGCGAGACTCGCCGTGGCTAGGCAAGGCTGCTAGCCCTCGTCGGCCGATTGCCGCCATGGTCAAGGCCGGCGACTAGCTCAAAGAAAATAAAAATAAAAATAAAGAAAAATAAAATAAAAATATTAAAAAATTAAAAGAAAAAAAAAAAGAATACAAATTTATCAAACGTGTTTTGTTCATTTTTTTATTATTGAAATAAGTTTACCAAATGCCTTCTTCTATTCAAAAATTATTTGCGGGAGCAGAAATAGTTTTTTTTATTTCTGTTCCTAGAACAATTTTTGAATAGAAATGTTACCAAACACGCTCAAAGTAACTTTAGTTTCTAACGCTTTTTGTGCAAAATGGGACAATTATATCATGTAAAATAGGAAAATGTTTCTCTTTTGAGGGGGTAAGGAATATGGTTTAGATGATTTAGGGCCTATTTGTTAATGTTGGGCCTACATGTTTTCGTTCTTTTTTTTTTTTTTTCTGTTTATGAACAAAAATTTTGTTTTTTTGTTCCCGGGATCAAAAAAAGAACAGAAACGCGTTTGTTTGCATTTTTGTTCAAAATCAAATTTTTTATTCCCAGAACACAAAAAGAACAGAAATGAGAAACAAAAAAAAAATTGTTTCTTGCTCTAGAAACACTTCTCCAAAAACACTTTTGGCCCCGCATGGAAACATTCCAAAAAAATGTTTCTGAAACACCTTTGTACTTTTTTTTGTTCCCGTGAACAAAAAAGGAACAGTAAACGCGTTTGGTTGCGTTTCTATTCTTTTTTTGTTTTTTTGTTCCGGAACAAAATTGGAGCAAAAAAAAAAATACAAAAAAGTGGCTTCTGGAGAAAAGAAACACTTCTTCAAAGCCAAAAAGAAATGCTTCTCTTCTTCCCTCTCTTCTCTTTTCTTCTTCTTTTCTTCTTCTTTTTTTCTTCTTTTTTCTTTGGTCGGTCGCCGGCCTCGGCCATGGCCGGCGACCGGCTGTCGAGGGCCGGCGACGCCGAGCCTTGCCCGCGCCAGCGAGGCCGAGCTCGCCCAGCCAAGGTGAGGCTCGGCCTCGCTCGAGGGGAGATCTTCGACTAGGGTTCCGATGAGGGGCTCCGGAGGACGGTGCGACGGCGGCGGCGTGGCACTAGAGGCTTCGGGATCGACACGGGGCGACGCGGGCAAAGACTGGTGGACGGCGTCGCGAATGGCATGGTGAGATCGGGATGGCGTCGAGCTGCAAGCTTCGGGGCATAGGTGCTCAGCTCCAACGGCAGGGCGGTGAGGCTTGGCCTCGCCCGCGCCGACGACGCCGAGCCTCGCCTTGGCTGGGCGAGCTCAGGCTCGCCAAGATCCGGTGAGGCTGCCGGCCCCGTCTGCCAATCGCCGGAGGCCAGCGACCGGCTGAAAGAAGAAAAAAATAAAAAAGAAAGGAAAAAATGGAAAATAAAATAAAAATATTAAAGAATTAAAAGAAACAAAAAAAAGAATAAAATTTAACAAACGTGTTTCTATTCATTTTTTATTCCCGGAACAAACGTTACCAAACGCGTTCTTTTGTTCAAAAACCGTTCTCCGGAATAGAAACACTATTTTTTGTTTATGTTCCCGGGAACAGAAAAGGAACATAAACATTACCATGCAGCCCCTTTTTTCTTCTTTTCTTCTCTCTCCTCTTTTCTTCTTCTTTTCTTCTTTTGCCAGTAGCCGGCCTCGACCATGGCCAGCGACCGACCGTCGAGGGCCGGTGACCTTGCTGGAGCATCGCCGACCCCCTGCAAGGCCGAGCGTCGCCGGCGCAGGCAAGGCTCGGCCTCGCCTTGGTTGGGCGAGCTTGAGCTCACCCAAATCCGACGAGACCGAGCCTCGCCCAACCACAATGAGGCTCGGCCTTGCCGAGGGTTGGCGAGGGCGGGGCCCCATCGCCCGATCGCTAGAGGCCGCCGACCGGCTGAAATAAGAAAAAATAAAAAAGAAAGGAAAAATGAAAAATGAAATAAAAATATTAAAAAATTAAAAGAAACAAAAAAAGAATTTAAATTTACCAAACGTGTTTTTATTCATTTTTTATTCTCGGAACAAGTTTACCAAACGCATCTTTCGGTTAAAAATTGTTCCTCATAACGAAAACATTTTTTTCTATTTCGTTTCATGGAAATTTTTTGAACGAAACGTTATCAAACGCGCCCTGTTCTTTTTTTTTTTTGGTAAAAGGTAAGAAAATGTTCTTTGTTTCTGTTTATGAACTAAATTTCTGTTTTTTTTGTTCTAGGGAACAAAAAAAGAATGTAAACGCGTTTGTTTGCGTTTTTGTTTCAAATTTATTTTTTTGTTTCTAGGAACACATTTGGAACAGAAATAAGAAACAAGAAAAACGTGTTTCTTATTTTTGGAACAATTTTTAAGAACAAATTCTCTCTCCTCTCTTTTTTTTTCTTCTTTTCTTTTTCTTTGGCCGGTCGCCGGCCTCAGCCATGGCTGGCGACCGGCCATTGAGGGCCGATGACCTCGCCGAAGCGTTGCCAGCCCCCGGCGAGGCTTGGCCTCACCTTGGCTGGGTGAGCCCGAGCTTGCCGGGGGCCGGCGGGCCTTGTCGAGGCTGGGTAAGGCCGCCGGCCCTCATCGACGGCGGTCACTAGCCAAAATAAGAAATTTTTTTTAAAAAATATTAAAATATTTAAAAAAAAAAAAAAGAACACAAAGGCTATGTTTGTTTTTGTTTATATTTTTAAACAACTTTTTTGTTTTTTTGTTATTGAAAACAAAAAAGGAACAAAAATACGTTTGTTTGCGTTTTTGTTCCAAAACTATTTTTTTGTTCCGAGAAATACATTTGGAACAAAAACAAGAAACAAAAAAAAAAAAAAGTTGTTTCTTGTTTCGGAACAAAATTCAAAAACACTTATCATTTTTTTTCTTCTTTTCTTCTTCTTTTTTCTTTCTTTTTTCTTTGGCCAATCGTCGGCCTTGGCTAGGGCCGACGACCTCGCGGAGGCCACCCCTCGACGAAGCTCGGCCTCATCGGGGGCCGACGAGCCTCGTCGTGGCTGGGTGAGGTCGCTAGCCCTCGTCATTCGATCGCCGGTCATGGCCGATGTCACGACCGGCTAAAAGAAGAAAATAAAAAAGAAAAAAAAAAGGAAAAATAAATAAGAAAAAAATAGAAAATAGAAAAAAGAAAAGAAAAGAAATAAAAAAATTATACAAATTTACCAAATATGTTTTTATTCATTTTTTATTTATTTAGAACAAGTTTACTTAAACGCGTTTTTTTTATTCAAAAATTGTTTCCCAAAACAAACACTTTTTTTCTATTTCTATTTTCTAAAATAATTTTTAAACAAAAATGTTACCAAACGCATCCAAATTTACCAAACTTATTTCTATTCATTTTTTATTCCCGAAATAAGTTTACCAAACGCGTTTTTTATTCAAAAAATTTTATCCAGAACAAAAACATTTTTTTTTTCCATTTATGTTCTCTAGAACAATTTTTAAACAGAAATGTTACCGAACGCGCCCTTACAGTCCCCATAAAATGACTGAGCGCCCAGGTCAAACCCAAAAACGTTAAAAACCAAACCTGGCCTCGCAAATTTTACACACAAATGAACTGGCATGTCTGACCATGCCATGAGATGCAAATCAACATCGCCAACTTTTCCACTTCATTTCTTTCTACCTCAAAATCATTGCATGTATCCGATGATCGGGCATAACAACTGAGGCAAAACCACACTGCAAAATACTGTTAAAGTTGATGGTTTGGTACAGTGCCATAATCAGACATTAGAATGCCGTGAAGTGGAATGACTTTGCCTTAATTGCCTCCACTTCATAAACTGAGCAGCGACATATCGCCTTCATACATGTTAAATGGAAAATGTAACTGACAACCAAACCATAACTCCTGTGTGAAGCTATCCTGAAATCTGCAGTGTATATACCAGCCATGACCACCAAACTATGAACACTTGGACCATCAAACTTGCCTCACCTCTATTCACAGATATAATTCAGCTCCGTCGAGTCTTGCAGGAGGCAGCAAACGCAAGGCAGACGCCATATTTCAAGCTTCCTCAAGTGCCATCATCTTAAATTTGGTCAAGCAAGAACTCATCATCCCAGATGACAGCCATGATTCAGCCTTGCTACTCCTTTTGGTTCACAAATTCACCTCATCATGATTCTTGCGCATACTGAGCTAGAACATTTGGCTCCCTTTCTAAGATCTGTTGCTTTGAACTATGATCTCCATCTTTTCCAAAATCATCCTCACTGGACCGTTTCTCACAGATACAAGAGGTTGGGTACTCGTGAAATTCAGCTCGCCCTAGTCTCAGTTCATCGGGCTCACCCATGAACCCTCTCTGATATGACTTCACCTTTTTTGAAAATGTATCCCAATCCATCCGATTCCTTGCCAAGAACAATGGACTGAGCTTCTTTGCATTTGGTCGGATAGTCCTCTTGTGTCCCATGTACCTCCTATGAACCAATAAAATCAAACTTTGAGAGATTTCATAGCTTGTAATTCTATGAAGAAATTTGGTAAGCTGAGGAATGATAAACCTAAATAAAAACCAGAACAAATACTTGAGCTATTGATAAGTTTGACTAGTTTGTCAGCCCATATTCCTAGACAAAAATTTCACTTCTTTGAATATTAATGAAATTCAGACTGAGAAATCAATAAGCGTCCGATAAAGGGATAAAGAGGAATAGGAAAAGAGAGACGATGAGAAACTACATAATACTATGAATCTTCAGAATGTTCATAGTGGTTTACTGCAGAAGCATTATATTCACCTATTCAAATTTGTATTAGCATGATCTCATTATCCTCTGCTTTTTGGCTATCTAATATCTAATTGACTTTCCAGAACTTCACTCAATTTCATGTTTTTGGGAACTTAACATCTGACTGACTTCCAAAAAGAATTTTAGCCCCAACTCATGTTTCTAATGACAAGATTAAAGAAGACGGCAATAAAGCCATAAAAGTATTAGCAGACAGCTTCCATTTAAAGGCTGCTACCACTACTGGGGTGTATATCGTAGGCTTCTTTCACTTCGACTACATAGATTAAGGACACGAGATTATATCCTAAATAGTTTCCATCTGGAGATTTGGTAAGAAAAAATGAATTACTTGACATTGGTTCCCATATCAGAGAAGTTTCTGCACCTGTCTTATCCTTCTCTATCATTGGACTCTCACATACAACATTTCATATGCTGCATAGGCGTTAAATGAAAGTCACTAGTTCTTTAAACCCCAAAAAAGAGTAGTTTAGCAACATCTTACTAAAGTTGGGCAATAACCGCTCACCTTCTGCCCGCAAGAATTTTGGCCATATTGCCATTATTATTTGTGACAAAGACGTCACTCTCATCACAGGCGATGTAGTCAATTGCGGCCAATCGGGAAGAAAATGGTAGGAAGGGTTTCAGATCATCATTTGCAAGCATCTCCTTTGTATAAAAATTTGGAAAGAGTTCTCTGAGAGGCTGCAGAGTCTTTTCGCCACCATATATTTCTCCAGATGCAACATAGATGTATGTATCATTTGAAAAACCAAGAGCTCGCAGCATCAATCCCACCTCATGAGGAGTAAGTGGACACTTACCCCGCTTTCTTTCTCCCTCGGGACTCAAATCCTGCACAGGAAAAATGCAAAAGACGTCAAATTGTAAAATGGGATAGATAAATATCGAGAATAAGAAATAGGACAGCTAATATATGGATATTGTGCCAGCATGTGGACTAAATGACATAAGATGTCGAATAAAGTAATGAATCACTTTTTCAGTTGAGATACAAACTAAACAAGAAAATTTCTAATTTTAAGGGACTGAAGTCTCACAGGTAAAGTTGTCCATCGTTTCCTTATTTCACCAAGCTCATATCTCTCCTTATCTCCACCACCATAGTAGCACCCAGAAAATGCTAGCATATCAGGTTCAAACCTGTGATGGAAATAATTTCAGGCAGAGTAAGAATGCTTTGCTTCAAACTGCATACACTCAAAGCATACAATAATGTCAGTCTAGCTTTCTTATGACCTTCTATTGTGTGATGGCAACACCACCATGATACATCCTATAAATAAGCATCAAAGTGGACACCACAACCAACGGCAAGTGAATGAGGCAGACATACTAAAAAAACTGACCTCTGAGAAGGCATTAGTATTAAAACAGGCATAAAGGCGCAATAAGGCAGGCGACCAAGAAAGTAAAGCATAGATCTCCAAAGAACATTAAAAAATTCAAGACGCCACTTCCCAACACTTGAAAAGTTAAGTTCTGCAAATCATTTTTTGTCCTCTCCTTTTATTTTATTTTTTATTTTATATATTTGAGAGTGAACTTTAAGATACGACCGTATATTCCATATTTAGGGACTGCCAGTGGTTGTTGGAGATCCATATGTTTTTCTAAACAGCAAATGGCTTGTGGACAGAAACATGGGAAGAAAACAAAGTGATTATCTCTCAGTTATTAAGAGGATGCGATAGTATGGTTGCACTACACCAGAAGTATCAGGAGCTCTGTGAGTCAAAATCCGAGGTAGCTCCAGACTTGTATCCCTTTCATGCTCACGTAACTTTGAGGTACCACAGTCATTACATGCAACTATCTCCACTATAGAAAGAACCCACAATTCATATAAAAAATTTCCGAATAATAATATCGTACCAAAGGGGTTCAATATAATAAGGATAAATTCACTTTGAAAAAGTCAACAGCTTAGACACTGTGCACATCCTCTGCTCCATAAACAATCACAACAGTGGCATCTGAAGTCAAGGAAGCCGTGAAGGCAAGGCGACTATTTACTATAAAGGAGATGTAAGAGGATAAGTGGTTTCATTAGATTGTCATTGCTATCTTAGGATTAGTTAGTTCTATTTCCTGATGGGAGCAGCATATCTTCAGCAACATCTAATGCAGGCCCAACAATTTTTACTCACAATGCTTTCCATGCACATGGTCTGGATCCAAATGCAATACGCAAAACAAATAACATGGAGGAAAGGACTGATGGAATGGCACAATTTAGTAATAGGGCTGAACCTCAGGTGAATTGCAATGTAACGTTTAGCCATCTTTCTCATTGTTGTTACAAGTCTCTGACCAAGTTCTATAATCGGATTTGTAAATCTCAGTGCGTGATAGTTCACTCGGCAACGCAGTTTTTGCAGCTCATCGTCAAGGTTACTTGCAAGTCTGTAATCAAATTTTGTCAATTGCACAACCTGCAGGTATTCAAAGTCAAGACAGAAACTTAGGTTAAGGACTCCATTCCAATTTGATACACAATAAGAGCTGTCGAATCCAAATGGAAAAAATCTGAGGCTGTTGCCTTCAATGTGCATGCTCTGTGACTAATAAATTAAAGCCAAAGATTTCTACCCTAGAGTCCTTAATAAAGTACAATCGTAACAGAAAAAAGTTTCCTTACTCGTCTCCTCAACAGAATGGGAAGAACTTGATCTAAATAATATTCAGGTGCAGATTTCCTCGGAACACGCATGGTATATGGTGGTTTCTCCATTGTTCGCATGAACTTATCAGGTACTCTTTTGACAATAGTAACATCTTTGGAGAGGGAGGAGATAAACCAATCTACATCAAAGATGTTGACAAAATCACTGCATGCAAAGTGAGGAGCTTTTAGAACTCAATGAGATATAAAACTGGTCTAAATTATTTCTTAAAGTGCTAATACAGAGGTTTAAGGAACAGACCTATCATCTTTCCAATACGAATGATGATCCAGCTCAGGCACTACCAGCGTCGCATTAAGAATCCGTGCAACAACTACAGCATCTGTTATCTGAGGAAGGAAAGTAGCTATTTTAGGAGACAGTTGTCATTTTTCACACTAAGGAAGTTCCCTCATACAACAAGATATACAGCACTCAACAGAACTCAACAAAGAAATGGCTAAGCAGACGACGCCAAATCGCACAGAGAGAGAGAGAGAGAGAGAGAGAGAGAGAGAGAGATGTCATATTGTGAGATTTATAATACCATTGAGACATATACAAGAAAGAAAAAACACTGAATGCATCGTGCAAAAAATGGAACAGTATAGCCAGAGAAATTTTCTTCATCCACTTACTCCTGTTCTCTGCTGATTAAGCCCCCCACTAGTTGCAATTAGCAGATAACCATTTGATTGTCGCTCACGGACAGCAGCTGCAATCACCAATCATCAGTGCTAGAGAGCAAAAGTCGCACAACAGATGCATAACTTCTAGGATGTATTGTAAAAATGGGATAAATGACCATTGTAACTACTCTTTAGTATTGCATATTAGGAGGTTATCATCACTGAGACCCCCTCACGCTTTCTCTATGATTTCTTAGACAGAATAAAAGATGGCATCCTTGAAGCAGAAGGCAAACCCATCAGATGGGTCAGGTTAAGGATTGTCCATTTTGCCAAATGATAATTTCATATTTTAAGGGGTGTGATTGAGCTTATCAGCTCCTCCAAATGATTTTTCAATTTTTGATCAGCAAAATAGTATCCGGCTACTGCTCCAGACTCATGAAAAATGATATGTGGGACAATGCAAATTTATCAAGGAGAAGACAGACGTAAGGAGCTTAGATATCGGCAACCTGCTGAGAATAGTGCCAACTTATACAGTGGCATAACATTGAGACAACCCAAAATGAGTAAGACATCTAATTGTCGATCGTTTTCTTCTTCATACAAAGCACAATTTCTCTAGTGATTCCATATATCTTGAATGATGGACACAATGTAACAAAATGTAAAGAACTCAAAAACTACTCAGGGACCAGCTGATCTACCAGAATATGTCCAAAGTGTACCTCAGAGACAAAGGGCATAACTATGGCTGACAATTAATTATCAAAGAGAGACTTAACTTCAAATGCAGGCAGCATTAAACTAGAAATGCCAAAACTTTAAGCTTAAGCAAGACCTAAAAGGAAAGTAAGGACCATAAGAAGGCCAATTTTATATATCCCTGAACTAAAAGGAACATGAGAAAAATGATCAAGCACAGATAATGACGACATTTTAGAATGAGCAACTGCATTCCATGGACATCTAGTCTTCAGCAAAGTAATTTATAGTATCAATTTGGTATGTCAACAAAATCAGATTGGAAGTAACAGAGAGAAAACCACAGAATTCGAAAATGCAGGAAAAATGTATCTTTTAAAAGGAACAACATGTAAACACATCTACTTACCTGAGAAATGAGAACCCCTCTGACTGCATCCACGGAAGAACTTTGCATCTTTCGACTTCCATATATCAATGGGAGCACGGTGACCCCCATCCTGCGCATTCACACGATCACTTGTTGGATCATAGCAGGTCGAAAATAGGCAGCATCAGGCCATCAAACTACAGAGATGATGCAGTTGCAAGCACACGAATATAAAAAGGTGTCTCGATCTTGCTTTGGTAAAATGCGCACATTACAAAGGTGGACTCTTTCAGCGTATGAACACTAACAACATCAAGCATTTCGCCTAACACACCAGCATCATTATCAGCAAGAATGAAATTTGCTTATTCAAAAGGAGAAAATAGAAGCAGTCAATTTAGGAAGTTTTCCCAGAATCCCCAGAAGCGTGACAAACGCAGAAGCTCAAGCTTCAAACAAATGGGATTCCAAAAGATGGAGCAGGAAGAAGAAAGAAAGAAAGAAAGAAGGAACAATTACCAGCTTGGAGTACAAGCTCCTCTTGCCCAGCCGCTGGGAGTTCCACCACTCGAGATCAGAGGCCACGTGACCAGTGAACAGCGAAATCAACCCCAGCCCGAAGAGCATCACCCCGCACACGATCGACCACGACACCCTCCTCCTCTTCGCCGCCGATTTCCAGAACACCTGCTTTGGATCGCCGCACTTCCCGCCGTTCCCCCCGCCGCCGTTCCCGCCGCCGCCGACGCCGTTGCTCTGTTGCTGCAGTAACAAGGACCAGGGGCTCAACTTCCAGCACAGCTTCGCCGAGCCCATCGCTGGCCCTCAGGATAGCAACAACCCGAGCGACATTGGGGTGACCCGGAGCTGCCCTTTTCCCCCCGGCACCGAGAGGAGCGGCCCTCGTGCTCAAGCAACCGAACGGACCACGAGAGCGCAGCGGAAAAGACAGAGAGAGAAAGAGAAAGAGAGAGAGAGAGGGTGGGAGTTAATGGTGGGGAGGTGAATTGAGGTGGGGAAATTGAATGTGGCAGAGGCTAGGGTTTTGGAGATCAGTTTGCGGTGCGGGAATTTGAATGCGAGGGGAACTGTGGGAGCTTTAGAGAGAGAAAAGAGAGAGAGAGAGAGATGATTGTCCTGTTAAAGCTGAACAGTGGAATCGGTGTGGAGAGAGAAAGGAAGAGAGAGAGAGAGAGAGAGAGAGAGAGGATTAACGAGGAAATGCTGCTTCTTTGCTGCTGATTACGGCATTGGGATCTGGGAAAAGCGAGAGAATTCGAGAAGTCTGCGCATTACAGAGTCCGATTTGTCGGAGTGAGAAACACGACGACGACGACGACGACGGTGACGACGGTGAAAACTGCGTTTCCTCCGGTTATCGCGGAACGGAGTTTTGAAGTGCAACCGCCCGAAGGTGGGGCAAGGGAGGGAAAACTCCGTTCCTTCCCAAAGCTTATTTATCGAGGGGTAGAACCGTAATTTCGACTGAGCGTACGTACGTAATATGCTGCTCTAGGAACATACTCACTGTTCACTCACATGTCGATCTTTGGGCATCGGGGTATTACCAAATTTGGCATTCGGCGTCCGATTTGAAAATAACGGATTCGATGTCGAATTTACGAGGCCTGATGTCGATTTAATTAGGACGTTTCCTTCTCTTAATTAGATTCGACCGGGAAATATTTCGACGCTTGCGAGCAGCGACGTGGGGCGCCGGGGCAGGAGAAAAGGAAATCATGCGAATCTATGGCAAAATGAAAATGAAGGGTATGTCACGAGCCACTTGGAATTTGGGGGGGAAGTGGTGGTCCTAGAGTTTTACTCCTGCTCCTTTTGGGTTGGTGACGAGACTGGACCGACATTAATTTCGCTTTCAACGTGACATAAGATCTCAAATGTCAATGTCATCATTTGTACCGTTCCTCAAAAAGAGGAGAAGGAGGAGAAGAACGTATTCTAGGAGCCGACTCGATTCAGGCATCATATCCGAGGATAATGACATAACTAATCCACATGATCGAGTGCTATTCATTTTCTATTTTCATGCATTTTCTCTTTCTCTATCTATTTGCATTGTCTTGTCTATTTTCATCATTCTAAATGACTGCATATGAGAAAACAAGCACCGGAATTTAATGTTAAGAACATCAAGATTTCTAACTAATTGAATTTTACTCATTAGGGGATGCATGACTCCATTTATTTTGTAAAAAATAAGTGATTTGGAAGACATTCTCTCATAAATAGTGAACAAACAAAAAATATATTCATTGTCCACAATTAAAAAATATTTTTAATCTTTTGAACGATATGAATGATCATTTTTTGAAAAGTATTTTTTAAATTATTTATTTTTATGACACAAACAAAATATGAGTGTATGTGAGAGAAGTGGATATTTTTTATTGCCCAGTCTATCGATTGAAGCACTCAATATGATCTTGTCGTATCTCTTGGTGAGTAAACTTTAACAAATTAACCTTGGTTCTGATGTATTTTACATTATTTAATGACTATTGGCTATTGTAATTTGGGACTTTGGTTTCTACAAACGTGGAAGGACGCGAAATATGTGCTTTTTAAAAAGAAATAAATTAAATCAAAAGCAATGTTGTTATTTTCTTTTTTTTGAAGTTAACAACTTAAATTTCCAATAAAGTAACTGCACATGCCACATGGGACAATATGAATCAAAGAGGATACCAAATATAAATCTCAACACTTTCTTATGGTCAATCATGCATGAAACTCCAAATCATCATATCTCCTCACTTATATTTGTAATTTGTAGCACAAAGTGGATATGCACTGATTACGCGCATGGCATTCTAAGAAATGAATCATTGTCATTGAAAGAAAAGAAAATGTCGAATAATCTTGTTTACCTAGGTCAAAAACTTCGCAATTTGGCTTATTCTTGAGAACATAGTGGAGTCATGACTTTATAGATGTGATATATTCCCTTCGTTTGCCCACGCAGTTAAAGCCGTAGCATTGGGAGGTTGGGCACGTGAGGTACTTACCTTTTAGGTTTTGAACGAAAGTGACGTTTGGGCAAAGCAAGATATTTTTTTTTTGATAAAGCAAGAGCTTTGGTGCAAGTTTCCGACAAATTAAACTATTCTATTAAATCTTATGAACCAATTAAGTTAGAACCTTAACCCATGCAATTAAGATATTTTTGTGTTTTACGTTATAAGACCAAGATCTTTTTCAAGCAATTGACTCCACAATCATAAATGAACTTTTCAAAATATTCATTTCACCGCCCGTGTTATTGAGAAGACCCCACAAAATGTAATGAACAGACTATCACGGGTTCTACCGTAACTTTGATAGTGTTGTTCATATAAATAATGTGAGGATAATTAGGGCATAATGATTACTACGTTCTCAATGCCCCTCATTTCTTTAGACCAAGAGGTTTAATTTGTTCAAAGTTTAGGAAAAAAAGATATAATAAATGTCATAACTTTTATACAATGATTTGAATGCAATAATTTATCTAGGGGTGTTCATTTTAGCGTCATAATTTTTTTTGGACTTATTTAAATGCTATTAAACTTTTCAATCGATCATTTAAGTGTTATAATTTTTTAAAAACATTCATCACAAGTGTATATCTCATTGGATTTCCAACACTCGGTGCATGTTTTTAAAAAGTTTCATCACTCGAGTGATCAGTTGAATTTATGGCACTTAAGTCATCATTTTTTTCAAAGTTGTGGCTTTTAAGAGGTAAAAAAAAAAATGGTATTCAACTTAGCATTATACAAAAGTTATAATACTTGTGACGTCTTTATATCAATGTTTGGGTTTATTAGCCGAGAGCATTGTCATTGTGCAAATTGTTATGGAAAAGGAAAGTCTTGTATTATTTTCTTCATTAGCATAAATAAACTTCTCCTTATCGTGTAGTGCAGTATCATATAACATCTTGTGGGTCCTTTTTACTTTCCAAGTTTTTTTTTTTTTTTGTAATTGCGATGTCAACTCTTCCATTTTAGGGCAAGAATCTTGGAGACGTGCTGACCACGTCCGAAATCGTTCGCTTTTGCTTGAACAAGTCTGAGATGGAATGGGGGTATGCTGTCTTCACAAGAAACGTTGCTGGCAACCATGGGATGATGAAGCTAGCTTAGGGTTTGACCTTCTTTTTAATACATGATTTATTAAACAAGAAAACTGAAGTTGGATATCAAAAAGTGATCTTCATGCAAATGTGTAAGTCAACGAGCTTGTCGGATTGGGGATAAATAGCGCATGGCACGTATCGACCAGATCTTGGCTGGCATGCCATAAATGCATGCCAAACCCATCCTAACTTATAAATAAACAATATCTGATTTATGATTAAAAAGTGTCAACTTGCAAATGAGAACGAAGTGATCGTGAAGAAAAGAGACGTGGAAAAAGTGCAAGATCGGGAACGCTTTCAATGCGATGTTGAAGAGGAAGGAATTGGTGGGTCGCTTGAGGGCTTAAATCCAGGAACATCGAGTAATATGCACGCGCCATGTTAAGAAGTTCCGTCGTGATACTATAGGAATTGGAATTTAAAGTAGGGGAAGCAATACGGACCAATTGAATTAGAAATCGCTTTGATCAAATTGGACCACTAGTTTTGGGTAATTCCCGAAGGCGTCAGTCCAATTCCTAATACTGGTGATTTTGAGTCCAATTCCTACTTCTAGTGAGGAGCCGGATTAGATCGATCTATTTATTTATTTATTTCTCATGCATTCATTTCTCTCCTTTTTCCTCTTTTCTCTCACCATGCCTTTTTCAGACTTTGACAGCCCTAATCGTCTCACGTCTCTCAGCCTTGCTCACGGTAATCGCCTCTAGTCTCTCAATCTCGCTTGTTGACTGTAATTGCTTCTTGGGAATCTGATGGTGAGCACCCCATTAGCGCTCGTGGGAGCCGTGGCCTCACTCACCCTCATCCTGTGGTTCCTTCGCAGCTTCACCTTAATGGTCTCGCCCCCTTAGCCAATCACCCACAAGGCATGGCCCCATCGGATCTCCACCCTCACCTCATTTGGCCTTAGCCACGGCTTGTCCATCTTGCACATGAAGGCGGCCACCGTCTCTTCCTTGGTGACCTGGTTGTACAACGTGGTGCCCAACATGCTTTGGGTGTTAAGAAGTTAGAGAGAGTTGTTGAAAAAGAAGGCCACATCTTTGATTTTCTTCAGGCACTTGTCATTAAGTTCGACATTGGATCGCATGGGAACCGGATTGATTGTCCAATCTGGTCCTAGGACCTAATGGTCTGATTCTTGAGTGGGATCAGACTGGACCGGGAACCAATTGCCTTTAATTCAAAGTTGTGTGAGGACTAAACCTATCAAATGGGTGGGCCAAATCAGGTTGAAAATGGTTCGACCCAACTTGACTCATTTAACCCGTTTTAATTACATGACTTGACTCATATCGCTAAAACACTTCTATATTTAACTCAATTTAGAAAAAGTTATACTCAAACGAAGGTGAAAGCACGGAACGAGCGAAAAGTAAGCTGTGAATTCATTTAAAACCTCTATTAAATCCGTTTATTACCCATTTATCATATATAATCTATCCATAGTTAATTGAATATGCTTAAGAAATGAGTTTATTACCTATTTTGATATGTCTAAGTGCTATAAAAGTTTAGAGTATAGCACATCACTAGTTGAGGACACAAAAAATACATATATATAGGCACTCAATGTGGACCTCACTGAGCTCTTTTAGATCTATTGAACCATTCTCCAACCCAATAGAATCTTCTAAGAGATGCAATTTGGCTAGTTGGAAATGTTATTATCTTGACACTCTTGAGTGTTTATATACTTTGAACTAAATTATAAGTAGTTCATTGCTAAAAGGTTGTTCTCAAAGGATTTGAACAAGAAGTTCATCTATTGGAGGAAAAGTATACTTGCAACAATGGACTCAATTTTCTCTGTGCACAAATTGGATGTATAAATTTTTTTCATTTTGATTCATTGCTTGTTTGTAATATTTTTTTCAATATAAAAGGGAATAATTTCTCTCTTCTTGACTTTTGCAATTCGTTTTGACGGGAGACAGTTGATATAGCAGGACAAATATACTTTTCTTAGAATGATTTCACAGTCATATTGCAACAAAAGAGTATGATTTGATTGAAGATTATTTTGGTTCAACAGTGTTCCACGTGATTTGATTCACATCGTCCTAGAATTTTATATGGAGACTAAAGGTGGATGTCTCATGATTGCTTGTCTGCCAACCAACCACAATTACCACACCACCATGTATTTAAACAGCCGAAAAATGACAATCGGTTCTTTTTTAATAATTTATTGACAGAACACACTGCTTATACATAGCTGACTATGGAACTTTTCAATTTTCAAAGCTTTCACCTTATTTATATTAATACTTGAATTAGTGTTAAGTGAGTTAGTGAGGCTCAAACAATACGTCCCCGACCTTTATTTGTGTAGGAGGAACGTTAATCAAATAATTTTCCCTCTTAACACAAAGATTATGATAAACCAGTGATTAATGTCCTTCCAACGCGATAAAACCGTTAGGGGCTTGCCTCAGTGACTACAATTCCCACGTGGGAAGGGAAGGTGGGGGGATCACAGCTCCCCTACTCCGGATAGAAGAGGATTATGGGTCTCATCTGCCAAATTTAAGGAATACACTTCGGCGACCCCCCCAAATTTAGGGAGAAGACTATACTGTGATAAAGATAGGATCCGATCAAATTGGCGTGTCTCAAGAACAATGAATATGACGAGTACTAGCAACAAGCAAGTAGCAACAACTGACATGCTTTTTAACCCGAAAGCATGATAAAGAGCAAAGCATTGGAGGAGCGAAGACCCAAAAAGTGTTTGATTTGAAGATCATATGGTGGAGGAATTAAGGATGTGCAACTGGCCTTATCGGAGGTTAGAAAATTCATCATTGCATTAACCAATATATTATAGATTACTTACATTGTATATTTTCTTAAAGTAATAGTTATATTACTTAGAGTTAAGCTCAGTTACCAAGTTGATCCTTGAACCGACACTGGCTTGGTTTCCAATTCCAAAAACCTGGAAAACTAGTTTGATGGAATCGATTATGTTTCTCCTTCCTTTTTTTTTTTTGGAGATTTTCATCTATTATGAATTATTAATTTGATTTTTTTTTCAATTTTTAACCCTTGAAAAAGTTTAATTTAATTGAACTGTTGAAGTTCAAGTTTTAGAAATATATACTTTTGGAGATTTGGGTCATTTTCTTTTTTGGATCGAAGATGGTATTTTCATTCATTCATAAAAACAAGAACTATAGAAAAATGATAGATAAGTTTCTGAACATAAAATCTCCAGAATGAGTAAGGAAGGAAAACACATACAATTTAGAGGGAGGGTTTTCATTCGGTGGGCTTTGACAATTTAGGTTTGTTGCTTGGTTGGCCTCCCTTAGACAATGGGCCAGCTTTGTTGAATCCATTTGGGTTAAAAGCCCTTTGCATTAATCTATTATATCCCTTACATTCTATGGATCTTTTGCCCGGCCACAATGCTTTCTATCAAAGTTAAACTATCACTTTCTCACTTTGTTCTTGTTCTGTTACCACATGCACGTCCTTTTTCTGCCTCAAGTACTCCAGCCTGTGCAGCAGAGTTAGGCTTCTGATTGTAGGGAGGACGACGCTCGAACCTCACGCACGAAGCCATCGACGACTGTTCCATTTGAATCGCGCAAGATCCCAGCGATTGAGCTAAAAAATTCTCCTTGCACCCACAAGCAATCAACGTTTAGCTTCACCGATCCACCCTCCGGCGACATCCATTTGACAGGTTTGTTTGGATTTGTGGGTTTCTTTGACCCTTTCTTCCTCTTCCATCTACTGAAGTTCTTCGTTTGTGCATGAGTTATCAACGAGAGATCGTGGATCTGGTGGCTTGGCTCGGAAGATGAAGTCTTTGTGTGACTTCCAGATCATTTAGAGCACAGCCGCGACCATCTCATCTTCTGTGAGCCACTTGTCAAATCTAGTTACAGTGAAGGGATTCCAGCTGAGATTAATTCATGGGTCTGAACATATTTGTTTTGTTCAATTGTAGAGCAAAAACAGATGTTCAATTGTCTCTGGATAGGTGGCACAGGGCGGGCAAATGAGACAAGGTAATATCTTCCTCTTGTACAGATTTTCTCTTGTTGGTATAGTGTCTTGACACAAGCTCATTTTCAAAGGGATAGATAAATTCTAGATCTTGGTCCATAGGGTTCTAGGAGGCTGGAAAGAACTTGATGCTCTGTTTGGTTTTGTTTTTGTAGTCTGGGAACAAACCTTGTTATAGCCATTCTTCACTATATACATCCTTGATTTGTACCCGATCCACACTAGACTGTCTTTCTTTGGGTGAGAACTAATTGGAATAGCTAGGATTTCATTGATTACTCGATCTTCAAAAAAATTCTGAATCTTAGTTTCATTCCAGCCCCATATTTCTTCATTAATTAGTTCAACCACCATCACAAGGTCATCTTTATTCGCTGGACCTCCAATCACTCTTGATGTAAGCCATTTGTCTTCTCGTAATTGAATAGATTTTTCGTCCCTCACTGTCCATTTTACCTTTGATTCTATAGCTTCTCTTCCAACTAAAATGCTTACCCCTTTCTTACCTTCCACAAGTCTCCATTTGGGAAATAAATTTCTTTTAGAATCCTGCTCCATAGTGCTAAAGGGGACTGAGATAGTTGCCAAGTTTGCTTACCTAGCATTGCTTTGTTGAAATGTATCAAGTCTTCGAAACCAAGCCCCCCTTATCTTCTCTAGTTTTCATCACTTCCCATTTTTTTTCAATGCAATCCTCTCTTTAAATCATTTTGTTTATACCAAAACAAGGCAATTCTTCTTTCTATGGCACTGCATATTGAGATGGGTATTTTAAAAATTGGCATCACATATTGAAGAAGAGCTTGTACTATGCTTTTTATCAGAGTTTCCTTACCTATTTTGGATAGAAGCTTTGCTTTTCAATCCTCAAGTTTCAAGTTTACTCTAGCTAAAATTCATGCAAACATCTCTTTCTTTGACTGGCCCAATTGGATAGAATGCCGAGATATTTATCTATCTTGTATGCCTTGTGAAATCTTTTCATAATATTTTAAGCATAAAATAATTTTTCCTACTTTGGCGGGAAGCCATCCATTGCCATAGACTAAGGATGAGATGAAGGGGTGACGGCCCCCTGCTTGATGGGCTTAGCCGGACTCTGGCATTTTTCAGCTTGTTCAAGGGCCAGCCCATCTTCAAAAGGATTTTGTCCACAAAAGTCAAGAAAAAATTTCTTTCCCCTATCCATGGTTTTATATCCTGGCATTTCCTCTGTTTTACTTCTCATTTCTGCTAGATTCGAGTTTGTCCATGCAAAAAAATTTACTTCCGCTGGTTGTGGCTTTTTTGGCATTTCATGGTGATTTTTTCGTGTTTAATACTTATGAATTTTCTTACGCATTAGAGATAGACATGATATTTCATAATCTTGACAGGGAAATTCTTAAGAGAAAGCTAAAATACAACCATGCTATGTCATGGGACAAAAATATAACAAAGGTTCTACATCAATTAAGTGAAAAAGTGAAAAGTAAAAATTCATTTGTTTTTCATTTATTCTGAAACAGTAAAGTAATTATTTGAAAATCAACAAACGTTCATCTCTTGTACTAGTACTAATTGTTCTATAGTTTTAACATTTCTTTACATAACAAGCAAGGTTGGCTAATTGAAGCTAAATAATAAGACTATAACATACTCTATGCTATTTTAAGTTATCATTAGATCAATATTAATGACTAATAATGTCGTAACATTTGATAACATCATTAAAGTAGTTAACTTATTTTATCTAAGGTATGGAAAAAGTACAACAATCTTATTATACTTAAGTTTGATTTGAAAATGTAAGCATACTCACAATCCTACGCTCAAAAGTTAAGTTGGAAAAATAAAAAAGGAAAGATGAATTTGGCTTTGAATAGATTGAAAAATATAATGATTAATCTCCTTTTTCCTTTTTGGCATGCCTACTTGCTTCTTTAGTGGCAAAGGGTGAGGGGCTTCATGATTTGCCAGGTTATAAAATTTGCTACTTCTAATGGGTTATAATATGAATTGATATGAAGTAAGATATATGCTTATCTTGTACTAGTCTTCTAGGTAATGTTAAGATTTTGTTGGTTTTGTTGGATGGCAAAAATGACATGTGCACAAAGTATTCTAGTTACTTGCCAAGCTCAACATTAACCCTTTCTACCTCCAATTGGGCAACATACTTATCACCATTGTTCATGATCTCATATCCTTCATCCATATTCCAAATTAAATAATAGAATCTATTCGCAGCCATATTGTCATCCAATCTCTTAGCAAATTTAGGATCACACTGTCTAGTCCATTTTGTAGCCTTATCTCTTCGTCTTTACAGTCTAGTCATGACATCATTTTTATGTCTTCAAGGATGCTACTGCTTTATTTGCATCTCGCGTCTATCATTCAAGCTGCCTAATGCATGTCTTCATAGAGGTTGTCGTTAATGATGTTATACTCAACTTCTTCACTAAAGAAGACTCTACACCACTGCTCACGTGCGACGTTGTTTAGGGTGTCGCATTTTGTCTATTTTGAGAGATAAATCCAATTTAAAGGGTGTGGCATCATTTTGGTACAGAAAGGTCACCTCATTGTCAACGTTGGACTTCTATTTTTTTAATAAAAAATCACGTATGAATATAGATTTTATTCAAAAAGGCACATAAGACTTTTTGCCAAAATTTGTAGTTGGAAGCACTTAAATGATTATCTTTTCTTCAACGGCAAAAAGTTTTGGTATTAAAAACATGTATGAATTACTATTTTATTAAAAAAACACGTAGGACATTTTATTAAGAAGCACTTAAATGATTGTGTTTTTCCGCTTTGGCACTTAAGTTATCCAACGAAAAATTTTGATACTAAAGTGAGTACTCTATGAAAATTTTGACACTTCTAATATTTTTTCTCCAATATTTGTATATTTAACTTTTGAAGTGACTAGCCACAAAAAAAAAAAAACTTATTGCTTATGAAGCGGTAAACTTTGTGTCTTTTCCAGAACTAGACCAAGGCTCTTTTTTTAGGAAATTTGAAATTGTTATGCACTTTGTGCAGTAATTATCCTTTGTTAACTGGCTGAGTCTAATCATATGAAGTGTATAAAGTATACTATTTTCGACTTACAATTTGGGTGGTCTACTCGATTCGTGGTGGAGTTCGATTGCCTCCGTCACAATGTTGGATTCATTCATTGAGTCACGTCATACTTATAGACACTACTCTTGTTATATCAAAAGGGGGTTGGAATTAGGAACTTCTTCTTATTGCAATTTAGCAGAAAGAATTCCACCTGCACAATATATAATCATAAAAATAGTGAAAAGTAGGACAATAAACGTTTTTTTTTTTTTTTCCATTTTGCATCTCATCATGCAAACTAGCGATTAACCTTTCGGCGGCTGGACTAAGGAGGCCTACTTCCTAACGTGATAAGATTTGACACCCCCGTCCCTCTTTTCAACATTCATGGTCAAAATCTTCGTGGAAAAAGTGCTCCTAAAATAACGAGTCCAGCCGTCTATCTCTTGCTAAAGGACAAACTCCATTATTCAGTTCCCCATCCACTACACATCAAAACTTCATTTGGTGATAATTTGATTAGTATGAAGCATTACCAAATGATATTTACCAAATTAGTTCATGTGTAGATTGCCAAATGATGTTTATTTTCATGTGCATATTACAACAAGAATGCCACGTTCTCTATACATCAAAACATCATTTGATTGATCTAAAGCATTACCAAAGTGAAAATTTAAAAAAACAAAAGGCCCAAGTGTCCTCATTTTTTACGTAAGAACCTGAAATGAACCTTATTTCAAATAAGAGCCTTAAATGGCATAACTTTCTCAAATAAAAGGCTCGAAATGGTTATATTTATTTTGAATAAGGGCCTAACTTCCTTGCAATTAAGGACATTTTCGTCATTTTCCCTTTTCTTCCTTCCTATTTTCTTTCTTATTTTTTTTCTTTCCTTTTTTGGGTTCTTCTTCCTTCTTTGCTAGTGGCTGGCCACCAACAATGCCCTCAAAGGGCTAGGCGACGGTCGCCCTTGTCAATGACAGGCCCGAAGGATGGCCTTGTGAGGGATTGCCTTGCCCTAGGGGAGGCTATCCCTTGCGATCATTAGTGAGGTCAACCTTCACTGGGCCCAAGTGAGTCTGAGCCTTGTTAGATCTAGCAAGGGTGGCTTGCTTGTTACCAGCAAGGGCTCCCTGCCCTTGCCGATTGCGGGCGAGGGCAACAAGGGCTCGTGGCCCTCACCGTCTACCAGCAATGGGTGTCAAGCCCTCGCCAGCCTTAGGTGAGGTTGACCCTTGCCAAATATGACGAAGTTGGCTTTGCCTACAGGAGGTGAGGGCTTGCGAGCCATCACTTGCTACTGGCGAGTGCTTGTAGGCCCTCATCGACCCTTATTAGTGGCCAGCAAGGATCGTGAAGCCCTCGCCAACCTTTCCTAGTTGTAGGTGAGGGTCACAAAGCCCTCGTCAACCTGTGCCAAAGACCAACGATCGACATTGGAAAAGAAAAAAGAAGAAAAAAGAAAAAAAGAAAAGAAGATTTGGACGAAAACGTCATTGATCAGTTGGAAAATTTTCCCAACCAGACGAGGTAAGGCCCTTATTTGAAATAACTATGGCCACTTCAAACACTTATTTAAACAACAATGGCTACTTCAGGCATTTGTTTGAAATAATATCTACTTTAGGTTCTTATTTAAGAAAAGTAAGGACACTGAGGGGCCTTTTTAGAGCTGTTATTCCCTAAGATTGGTAATTCCTTATCCTTAAAGCAATAGACGCGGGAAACTCAATAATGAAAGGCAATTCCGAGGCCATCAATGTCTCTCTTGTCTCGGATTCAGTCTGATTCCCGGCTTCTAGGATTTCCACCCGAGAGATGCGATAAGCCAAGCGCCAATAGTTGGGAGTAGGTTGGTTTGAGGACCCCTTTGGTCAAAGCCAAGCGCCCTAAAGAGAATTGGACCAACTTAGGCATTTATCTTTGTCTTGGAAAATGACATCCTAAGAAGGAATTGATCCCTCCCATACTAGATGCCTCTCTCTCTCTCTCTCTCTCTCTCTCGGATTTCATATTCCACGAAAGGGCAAATGCCCAAGTTGATCGATCATGGGAGGGATCTTCTCTCTCCCCCCACCCTCCCTCACTCAAGCAACAGTACCATTTGGTTTGCGTGAACACATGGCGGATGATCATAATCTCGATTGCTATCCACAGATATTTATCCCCATCATTCCATACCTGTCCCTCTTCGTCTAGAGATATCTTCGGACAAGCTTCAAGAAAAGACCCTTCGCATCCACACGCCTCTTTTCCCCATTTTCTCTCACTTCCTGGCGTGATTTGATGTGTGCATTTCATCTCTTTGACCGTAGGAGCTCATAAGATGGATTTGATGACTGAAACCGATGGATCGGATCAGTCCTCAGTCATCTTGAGTTTTTGAATCGTCAAATGAATTTATTTGATTTGATCATGTTCGCAACATCAGGAAGCCAGACAAAATGAGGAAAAGAGACGTGTGGATGTGAAGGATCTTTTCTCGAAGCTTGTCCGGAGATCTCTCTAGATGGTCAGGGATAGGGAAGGAGAAGTAGTCATGCTGGAAGGGCCTAACCTTTAATCACTCAACCATTTTTGGGTCTTCTTATTGATTTTCCCCATTACCAATTGATGTTTACTAAATTACTTCACGTGCACCTTGCAACAAGGACGCACGTCCTCTACACATCATAACATCATTTTATCGATACGAAGCATTACCAAATGATGTTTATCAAATTACTTCATGTGCAGATTACCAAAGGATGTTCATTTTCTTGTGCATATTGCAACAAGAATTGTAATGACCTTAACCCCATCCATAGGGTCACAAGTAGCCGGGGTTATTTTTGCAACATCCCAAGTGCATCGCCATCCCATTTCTTTTATCTTTTAATTATGAACATGCAAAAACGTACATACAACATCCAAACAATAACAAGCACCCAGGAAAACAACTTTTCAATACACTACTTCTTATATTATGTAAGTATATTTTACAAGCCCTTATGTATGGGTTTTTTCCCTTTCCAACACACCACATGTATCCTCATAGGCTGGTTCCTATCTTCTTTAGCGTGATTGCAACTCCCAAAATCAATGTGAGACTTCCATGCCTACAAGTCTGAAAAATAATAGAGTAAATCGAGGATTCAATAAGTAAACTTACTAATCACTGGATAGGAGGATGCCTCGCCATCAAAAAAGCACATGCACATGAACTTTACCGCATCAAATGTTGATGGCAAATTAATAGTATATCTACTTTATTGATTCAACTATGTGTATGAAAAGAGTTCCTCTTATCTCTGTGGCTCTCACAATTCAAGAACATCAAATCAAAACAAAGAGCATGCACAAGAGGGTTCATTTATTATTATAACCATTTGTACGGTTCTTCCAGAATTGTGACGACCCCAGCATGTCATGGCTAATGTAGAACTATTATCGCAAATATCTTCTTCATTTTAATTTTTCTTAAGCATGCTAAAGTGTAAGGGACAACAGAAAATTCCAAGGTACACACGATTTTCTATAAAACAAGGCGACTTCATTTCTTATTTATTTATACATGTACATCAAACGACAAGTGAGGTGCCATAGGGAAGTACAAAAGGTCAGCACTATATTGACGATACTATATTATAGGTCGGTCACCCCTCCCCACCTAGCTGTACAAGTGTCGTCTAACAGTGGCCCATGATGTTCTCAAAATCTTCCAAGCTCCAAAAATCTTGTTCCCTCCTCCCAAGTTCACCGGCACCCCGTAAAGAATCATCGGGGAGGCAGGTGGGATTGACATTTTAATGATATGAAAAGATGAAGTCAACAACCAGTGAGTCACAACCCAGCAAGTAGAAAGTCCACCGGTTTATACCACACAAATCAATCACCATATGACAAAGAAAGTCTCAATAGAAAGTTTCATAAATCACATATACAATAGTTTACTCGAGAACCTTTCAAAATACACGGTTGATCAATATAAGGAATAACTTTCCTTAACAAATGACCAATAATTCGATTCAAGAATACTAAAGTCATAATCAATACAATTTCATGCTGTCATCATCTTCTAGGGAACCCCATTACCCCCCGGACTTCTCGCACCCATCCAACATCGCAAGGCATCTGGGGGAACCGCATTATACCCCCACAGGCATCTAGAGGAACCCAATTACCCCTCTAGGCATCCCTACTACAACTCGGGGCATCGTCGGTCTAAGGACTGATAGCATTCTCAATCACACATTCAAACCATGATGTAGCAATTCCATAATTCAATTAAAAGTATGTTAACACTACTACCATTCAAAGATTCAAGCATGCATCTAATGAATCATCATTCATTTTCATCCCTAAGACTAATACAAACTCATCCATATAGATATTAAGTGAACCGTAGGAAAGCTCCCACATTCTAGGCCTAAGCTAGCCTCATAAGGCGTCTTGCACGCCTCTAAAGTTGATGGCTATTGTATAGGTAATCGATCTCCAAAAATTATGAAACTTTAGTATGAGGTGGACAAGATCTAAAGGGATATCTTTTGTGAAGAACTTGAAATTCAGTTTTTTTTTTGGTAACCCAGGGAACCCTATAAGCTGACAGCCGGCGAGCAAACCCTGAGGGAGCGACTGCAGGACCCACCACCATAATACTTCAGGTAAGAATCTCTAACGACGCATCTAGGATTCGAACTTCTCCCTTTCGTGAGGGGTAGAGAGTCCAAGTCAGCTGCGCCGCTGAGGGCAGTGATAACTTGAAATTCAGTTTAGTTCATACAGTTCCAAATAATTTTGCAATCCGGACTCAAAACAATCAGAATCTCCAGGATGAAATTGAGTAGAAACCCACCGCCCGTAATGGTAGTGTTGGCTTTGGGCTCTCTCCCCCTTACGAAGGGGAGAAGTTCGAACCCCAGCGTTGTCGTTAGGGATTCTTAAGCGTGATGCCATGGTGGTGGGTCATGCAATAGCATCACTTAGGGGTGTACATCGCGGTTGTCAGCTGGCGGCGGTTCCTCTAGTCCCAAAAAAAAAAAATTGAGTAGAAAAATAAATATTTTACTAACCTAGTGAGATAAAAAAAAATTATGAAAATTTAGTATGTGGTAGCTTGGGATGTGCTCTACAACTTTTGTGAAGAACATATTTTATAATTCTAGACCGAGAAATCTATAGAAAATGAAAAGCAGAAAGAGGTCGGTCTAGCTAACCAAAAACAGATTTTGAATCTTGAAGTTTTTCAAATATTTTTATCATATGAAACCCAAAAATTATGAAATTAAAGTATGTCGTAGAAAAGTCAATAAGGGACAACTCTCGTGAAGAACACCCCATGAAATTTGCACCACATAAGTCGGTACAAAAATAGCAAACTTCTAGGTCGGGCTAAATCCGAACCCACCCTCAGCCCAATCTCCAATTTCCTTCAAAGTTTCGGCCATTCCAACCTTCGCACATGCCAAATATCGACTATCCATACCTCTATGACCTAACTACAAGTTTGACTATTTTGAACTCGACAACATAGCTAAGTAACATGGTCAGAACTTCCAACTAAACGAACAGCGTAGTCGAAACTTCAATTAAACGAAAATCTCAACAACGTTCTTGGGTTTCTACAAACTATTCTCATGACACGACAAATGATCAATATAGGATAGAATAGAGGATATCTGCTTGCCTCGGGTGCTAGTGCATTGCGGAGGCGGCTTGGTGGAATGAAGACAAGCTAGTGGTGACAATGCAAGGGCTGAAAAGAGAGAAAAAAGCCAACCTTCTTGTGTTGAGAAGAGGCCCTAGGTTGCTGGCTTCTCTGCACTTTGCTGGCTGAAATGGACGATGAAATGAAGGGCAGAAGGTGGGCGTCGGGTTCAGTGGCCAAGGAAGAGCTTCCCTCTTTCTCTCTCTTATTTATTTCTTTTCTCCACTGCCATACTCGGTCAATTTGGGCAGCACTTGTTGACTCATACCAGCTGGAACGTGGAGCACCTCGGAGAAGATTCAAGAGTTTTGGTAAATTTTTTTTTCTATGCTATTTCTTTAAAGGCCAATGCCTTGGAAGTTCTTGGGGTTAGGATGTTTGGATCAACGTAGCGGTGGTGACTCAGTGATGTCACGATGAGGATGCGAACGGCATAGTTCGATGGAGAGCTTGCTATTTTGTCGAGCAAAAAATCAGGATGTCACAAGAATTCACTAGGCAACGTTCTCTAATCTAAGTGTAACGGCTATCATATGAAATCCATCGAGCATCTTAACTCAATCGGCAACGTCCCCTAATCCAAAGGTGATGATGATTCTTTGACAATGAATATGTCAAGTATCCGAACTTAACAGGCAACATCCCTTAATCCAAGGGTGATAGCAATCCTTTGATAATGAATCCGTTGAGCATCCAAACTTAATTGAGCAAATATCCCCTAAGCAAAGGGTGACGGCTAGATTTATTCCCTTGTGTGACCATAAAAACAAATATTATAATCTGACTTCTTATCTTCGTTTCATTGGCCGATACAAGCAAGGCTCAAGGGTGTGAATATTGCCAAGTGTATAGCATACTTTACTTTTCCAAAGTCTTACATCGTGTTGGGCATGACATAAGATTTGTGGCCTAATCGACTAGTCAAGACATCGACCTATACCAAATAAGGCTTTGGACCGGTAGGCCTCAATACCAACTTGCCAAGGGTGATTCATTCCAACATGGCTCAATGCCAATCTCGACCAAGCGAGACTCATCCATAGCCTGGGGCATGCTTCCAAACATATGACCAAACCATACAAAATTTGCACATGTGCGAGCCATGGAAAAGCATTCATCGACATAACATACATACAAGTTCGGATGCTCGACAAATTCATTATCGAAGGATCGCCATCACCCTTACATCATGGGATATTGCCCAATTAAGTTCAGATGCTCGATGGATTTCAAATGGTAGCCATTACCCTTGGATTAGGGAACGTTGTCCGGTGGATTTTGAAAGAATCATATGAACAATTATAATAATAAATGAACCCTCTTCTGCATGCTCTTTGTTTTAGTTTGATTTTTTTGAATTGTGAGAGCCATAAAGGTGAGAGGAACTCTTTTCATGCACATAATTTAATTGATAAAGTATTTTTGCTATTGATATGTCATCAACATGTGATGCGATTATGTTCATGCGCTTGTTCGATGGCGAGACATCCTTTTATTCAATGATTAGTAAGTTTACTTACTAAGTCCTCAACTCACTCCATTGTTTTTTAAACTTGTAGGTATGGAAGTCTCACACCAAATTTAGGAGCTATAGTTACGCTAGAAGAGATAGGAATTTCCCCTAACCTACATGGATATATGGTAGCGTGTTGAAAAGGGAAAAAGCCTATAGAAAGGGGCTTATAAAATATACTCATGTAATATAAGAAGTAGTGTATTGAAAAATTATTTTCCTAGGTGCTTGTTGTTGTTTGGATGTTCTATGTACGCTTCCGCATACTCTTAATGAAAAGATAAAAGAAATACGACAGCAACGCATCTAGGACATTGCAAAAATAACCCCCGCTACTCATGACCTGGAGATAGAGTTGGGGTCGTTACAATTCTTCTTGTAATATACACATGAAAATGAACATCCTTTGGTAATCTGCACATGAAGTAATTTGCTAAACCCCATTTGGTAATACTTCAGATCAATCAAATGATGTTTTGATGTGTAAAAGATGTGACGTTCTTGTTGCATTATGCACATGAAAATGAACATTGAAGTAATTTGGTAAACGTCATTTGGTAATACTTCAAATCAATCAAATGATGTTTTGATGTGTAAATGACGTGACGTTCTTGTTGCATTATGCACATGAAAATGAACATTGTTTGGTAATCTACACATGAAGTAATTTGGTAAACGTCATTTGGTAATACTTCAAATCAATCAAATGATGTTTTGATGTGTAAATGACAGTGACGTTCTTGTTGCATTATGCACATGAAAATGAACATTGTTTGGTAATCTACACATGAAGTAATTTGGTAAACATCATTTGGTAATGCTTTGGATCAATCAAATGATATTTTGACATGTAAAGGATGTGGCATTCTTGTTGTAATATGCACATGAGATTAACGCCATTTGATAATTTGCACATGAACTAATTTGGTAAACATCATTTGGTAATGCTTCAGATCAATCAAATTATTACCAAATGATGTTTTGATGTGTAGTGGACGTGGAATTGAATAATGGAGTCTGTCCTTTAGTAAGAGATAGGGTTGCTGGACTCGTTATTTTAGGAACACTTTTTCCACGAAGATCTTGATCATGAAGGTTGAAAAGAGGGACGGGGGTGTCAAATCTTATTACGTTTAAGAAGTAGACCTCCTTAGTCCAGCCGTCGAAAGGTTACTTGCTAGTTTGCATGATGAGATGCAAAATGGAAATGATGTTTATTGTCCTTCTTTTTACTATTTTGATGATTATATATGGTGAAAGTGGAGCTCTTTCTGCTAAATTGCAATAAGAAGTTCCTGATCCCGACCCCCTTTTGATTCAATAAGAATAGTGTCTATAGGAATGACATGACTCAATGAACGAATCCAATATTGTGACAGAGCCAATCGAGCTCCACCACTGTTGACTCCATAAAATAACCAACTCTTGGGTATAATCGATAAGCAACGAACATAGTTGACAATAGAAGATTTGGTCAATAACATAAATCAAGAGAAAATTGTCCAAAAAATCCTAAATCTATTGCACTTTTGTTAATTCAATCATAAACATTTTAATTTTGCCAATTGAATCCTAATGTTTTTCACTTCATACCAATTGAGTCCGTCCGGCCAAATTTGGCGGAATTCGCTAACGTAGACGCCGGCCATTGTATGTGGCACTGGCGATGACGTGAACAAATTTTTTTATTTTTTTAAATCTTTTTTCATATTTTTTAAAACATGTTTTATTTTTTATTTTTATTTTTTCTCTCTTTTCTTCCTTTGGCCAGTCACCGGAGGCTACGACTGGTAAGGGTCCGCCTCACCAACCTCATGCAAGGTCGCCCTCATCGAGATTTGGCGAAGGACAATCTCACGGGCCTTAGGTGAGGCTTGCCCTCGCTGGATTCCTCACCGACCTCACACAAGTTCGCCCTCACTGGGATCCGGTGAGGGCGAGCCTTGCTCAAGGCCAGCAAGGTCACTCCTCGCCATATCTCGGCGAGGTCGACCCTCGCCAAATCCTGGCGAGGCCTCTAGCCGATCGTTGGAGGCTAGGCAACCGGCCGAGGAAGAAGAGCGAAAAAAGATAAAAAGATAAAAATAAAAAATAAAAAAATGTTTTAAAATTTTTGAAAAATATTTAAATATTAATAAGTTTTGTTCACAGTAGCACTTACTATGCCACATAGGACAATCGACATTCACATCAGCGAATTCCAGCCAAAATTTGCCGAATGGACTGAATTGACAAGAAGTGAAAAGATTTATGACTTAATTGGCCAAATTGAAAGTTTTATGACTGAATTAGCAAAAGTAAAATAGGTTTAAGACTTTTTGGACAATTTTCCCCATAAATCAGAAAAACAATGGACAACTTTAAGAACATCGGCGATTCGCCAAGAAAGTTATCAACATCAAACATCAATAACCTTCACCAGGATGAAGGTTACTGGCATGCTCTCTGAATTGGCTAAATATCACGAGGACCTGGGTCTTGTGTGTATTTCACTACTAGTCGACTTAGATCTTGAAATATTATCGAAACTAGAAATAGTATTTATTGGCATTCTTTTTTCTTTTTTCTAATTTGGTGTTTTGAGAGTCAAGAAGTAAGATGCTTGACTGTTACTATGGCTTTTTTGAGCGGGAATTCCAATTCCTCCTTGAGAAAAATCAACACCGACACCACTCAGATTCATAGCTCAGGCTCTGAAGACGTGTTGTTACTTATCCAAAGGAAGAGGAGAGGATGAAGTCCAGCCGGGAATCGGCTCGGCGGTCGCGGATGCAGAAGTAAAGGCACTTGGACGAGCTCATGGCCGATGTGGATCGGCTGAGGAAGGACGACGACTAGACCATCCCGAGCACTCCCCTCACCACACACCACTTGCAGAGGCCGAGAACTCGATCGTGAGAGCTAAAGACTTCAGTCCCCCAACAACATTCTTTTATTTCTTACAAAAAAGTATCGGAGAGTTTTCCAGGAGGAAGGTGGGAGAAGAAGATGAAGAGAGAAAAGAAGAAAGAAAAAGATAAAAAAAAAAAAAAGCTTTTGGGTGAAAATGCCCTTGATTATGGTTTGGAAATTTACATGGGAAATGCAGATATTAACCAGGCTTTTATTTGAGAGACTAAATTGATTAATCTTCCCTTCTCGTTTCTTACTTTTTGGGCTGAGATTTTATAAGGCAATCACTCTGCATCCTTGATATTTTCAAGGAGACAGGCATGATTATATTGTTTTTATTTTTAACAAGAAAAATTAGTGTGCCCTTTCGTGATTTTGATACAATAAAGATAAGTGGAGGATAAAATTATTATAGCACACTAATTTCCTTAATTTTTTTTTCAATATAAATAGGAAGACATTAAATAGGGATATTGAATAAATAGAGACATCTATAATCATGATTGAAGGTAAACAATAAAATGGCAATCCCTTATGCATGAAAATTGAATATAAGCAAATCAAGGAAAAATCTCTAAATGATATGATTTGATTGACGATATTCTGCTTGATAAGTTACCTTCATGCTGACTTGAAAACTTCACGCTACAACTGTGCTGATATTTTTCCATTTGATTTATTGCTTCAATAGTATTCACCCCAAACACTCGAATGAAAATCCATCGGCCGGTCTTCAACCGCGTGGCTTGTTCCTTTGTTCAGAGAAGAAGATTGAATTTCTGAAACCTGGATCGACATAGTTTCCCCATTTTTTATGTTTCATTTTTGGATATTAGACCAATACACAAATCGCCAACCTAGGAGTGGCACTTTGCATTGTGAAACATCATTGTTGGAATTAGCAAGTCACAAATTTGCAATTAAGTTGAGAGCTATAAAATTGAAATGAGAAACACAATGAGGAACAAGAGAATGACATAAGAAAGTTATATAATTCGATTCGAATATTGAAAGTCAATAAATAATCTACTAATAAATCGAAGAATTATATTGTTACAGTCACTCAAATATTATGGTGTTTTCTAACCCTAGTAAATACTCGATATCTGTAGTGTTTAACAACTCGATCAATCGATCTACTTGCAAATCTCTCCAAACACAAGTGGCATGCGCCCATCTCTCGAACTCTTTGCTTCCTTTCATCTCTCGCTTTCCACCTGTACAGGAGAATGCATGTAGAAACAAGGCAAATGGCTCCCATCTTCAAAGTCATGCGCCTCTAGACACTTAATCATGGCATGCGTGCGCGACATCATGAATGCATGCAAAAAAAATTGAGCTTCACCTCTGCCTCCCTGATAGAGCGAGACGAACGCATCTGGAGCAAAAAGTCAAGGAGATAATAAATGAGAGGAGAAAAGACAACATATGGATGGTGACCTTTGTCTTGAACGTGCAACACGTGCAGCCTCAACTAATAAATTTAATGCAAGATTTATCTTTGTTGGCACCTAAATTTTATAATTTTATTTAGGATTTAATCGTGTACAAAATTAGAAATTAATCATTTAAAAAAACAACAAAACAAACAGAACAAAAAAAAAAAAGAAAACAATAACAAAAACAACAAAAAAAAAAGAGAAAAAAAGAAAACGTGGAAGGGACCGGGCCGGATCTCCCCTTGGCCCAGCCCATGCCAAGTCTTCTTCCTCCTCTACCCATCTTTGTGAAAAACCCTAGGGGGAACAGTAATAAAAAAAAAAAGGAGAGGATAGAGAGAGAACGAAACACCAGAAAAAAAGGGAGAAAAAAGCAAAAACCACCGGGGGAGAACCCAGAAACGGCAAGCACCGTAGGGGAATCGAGGGCGAGAGAGAGAAATTCGTGAGGGAGGAAGGCGGCGACTGAGGAGAGAGGAGCCGTCCCCGACACCGTTCGAGCCGCTGCCCTCCTACCTGTCGCCATCCGAGCCACCGCCACTCCCAGTCCCTTCGCCAACGATGCCGCTCGAGCTTGAAAACCACGGCGCCGTCCTCGACAAAGAAGTCCCGACGCCGTTCCTGAGCGACCCTATTCGTCTGCACCACCCGCGTCCAGTCGTCAGCCACCGCTGCACCCCCATGCCTGAAGCCCGTGCCGACCCACGACCCGCTTGCTTGCAACTCCGTCTCCCTCGTCGCGGCCCACCATCTCTGTTCGTTGACTGAGCATTGACCCCCCTGCACGCCGTTCCGAGTCATTCCCCCTTCAAGTGACGCCGCTGCTACCTGAGCAAGCCAGATCTGGAGGGAGGAGGCTGGCCATCACCATTCCTGCTACCACCGCTGCCTCCTCAGCCACCGACGACATCGCCAACCCTGACGTCATCGTCGCCCCTTTGCTGCCTTGTGTCACCGTCGAACCACCCAACGCCACGTCGCTGCCGCCACCCGCCGCGTCACCGTCGTGCCTCGCTGCACCACCGCCGCCAAGAAGCCCGAGAAGAAGGTTAGAAGCGGGTCAGAACCGGGTCGGATGAGAACCCCCCAATCGGGTAGGGTTTCGACCAAATCTGGGTCGGGCCCGGGTCATAAATTTGAGTCTGGTCTTCGCTGATTCGGGCCAAATGGGCCTAGTCGCACGTGGGCTAATCTTGCACTAGAAGGGGCCTGTTTCAGCTTGTGGGCCTGGTTTGGTTTAAAAGAGAGGAGGGAGACCTCTTGGGCTGGGCCCGTGCTTCGGGCCCACCTGAGCCCACCGAACCGAACCCGAGTCCGGTTAGAGACCGGGCCAAACCTAGGCTGGGTTAGACCGGACCTGACCAAGCTTGGTGAAAAAAATAAAGTTATAAAATGAAATTTTTTATTTTATTTTTAAAAAAAAATTGAAAAAATTTAAAAAAATTAAAAATTTTTTGAAAATCCAAAAATGGTAGGGTTTGATTAGGAATTGCCATGTATTTTTTTTTAGTGTAATTAGGCCTTTATTTACTTGTATATTGATTATATTGCATGTTTAGTTTGCATATTGTTATATTTAATTGCACATGTTTAATTTTATTGCAATTAGGATTTTGGTAGCTATGATTGTTACTTTAATGATTGCACACCCACATGATCACCTTATATTTTAGTGGATAGGTATAAAATCAACCCAAACTGCTTGCCAAAAATTATTTTGTTAAAATGAACAATATTAGGTACCGAAAGGGCACTGATTGGTCAATTAGCGTAATCAAATTCCCAACCCTAGATTCTCTAGTTGCGTAGGAAGTAAGATACACTCCCATGTCTCACTTAGTTTCTAGCTGACCCCAATAGGCTAGTAGCGACTCCTTTTGTGCAAAAATTCCTAAAGAATATCCCAATGTCATGCGAGGTATGAGCTTGGGAGAGCTCACGCTTAATCATGAGCCTTAGGCCCTGTCCCTCAGGCAATACCCCTAAACTTGTTCCCTCCCCAGTGGAGTCACCAAGATGCCGCGACCTACCCTTGGGGGAGGGAATATGTTTAGGGGTATTCCCTAAAGGACGGGCCTAAGGCCCATGATTAGGCGTGGGCTCTCCCAAGCTCATACCCTGTGTGACATTGGGATATTCTTTAGGAATTTTTGCATAAAAGGAGTCGCCACTAACCTATTGGGATCAGCTAGAAACCAAGTGAGACATAGGAGTGTACCTTACTTCCTACGCAACTAGAGAATATAGGGTCAAGGATTTGATTACACTAATTGACCAATCAGTGTCCTTTCGGTACCTAATCTTGTTCATTTTAACAAAATGATTTTCGGCAGGCAATTTGGACTGATTTTATACTTATCTACTAGCATATGAGGTGATCATGAGGGTGCGCAATCATTAAAGTTACAATCATAGCTACCGATATCCTAATTACAGTAAAATTAAACACGTGCAATTAAATATAACAAAATATACAAACTAAACATGCAATATAATCAATATACGAGTAAATAAAGGCCTAATTACACGAAAAAGACAATACATGGTAATTTCTAATCAAATCCTACCATTTTTGGATTTTCGAAATTTTCTAATTTTTTAATTTTTTTAATTTTTAAAATAAAATAAAACAATTTTATTTTATAATTTTATTTTTTTGCCGGGCCGGGTCGGGTTCGGTCTAGCTCGGCCCAGCCTGTGTTCGGCTCGATCAGCGCAGGTTGGGTCTGGTCGGAGATTGGACCTGGGTTCAGTCCAGCGGGCTCAGCCCAAGAGGTCTCCCTCCTCTCTTTTAAAACAAACCAGGCCTACAAGGCGAAACAGGCCCCCTCTAGCGCAAGATCAGCCTGCGCGCGACTAGGCCCATTTGGCCCAAATCAACAAAGATCCGACTCGAATTTGTGACCCAGGCCCGACTTAGATCTGGTCGAAACCCTACCCAATTGGGGGGTTCTCGTTCGCCCCGATTCTGACCCGCTTCTAACCTTCTTCTCAAGCTTCTTGGCGGTGGTGGCGTGGCAAGGCATGACGGTGATGCGGCGGGTGGCAGCAACGATGCAGCGTTGGGCGGTTTGACGGTGACACAAGGCAACAAAGGGGCGACGACAACGTCAGGGTCAGCGGTGTCGTCGATGGCTGAGGAGGTGGCGGCGATAGCAGGAACGATGACAGCCAGCCTCCTCCCTCCAGATCTGGCTTGTTCAAGCAGCAGCGGCGTCGCTCGGAGGGGGAATGACTCAGACCGTCGTGTAGGGGTGTCCATGCTCGGTCGACGGATGGAGATGGTTGGCCGCGACGAGGGAGACAGAGTCACAAGTAGGTGGGTCATGGGTCGACGTGGGCTTCAAGCGAGGTGGGGTGCGGCGATGGCTGACGACCGAACGCGGGTGACACAGACGGACAGGGTCGCTTAGGAACGGCGTCGGGACTTCTTCGTCAAGGACGACGCCTTGGTTTTCAAGCTCGAGTGGCGTCGTTGGCGAGGGGACTAGGAGCGGCGGTGGCTCAAACGGCGTCGAGTAGGAGGGCGGCGACTCGAATGGCGTCAGGAACGGCTCCTCTCTCCTCGGCAGTCGCCTTCCTCCCCCACAAATTTCTCTCTCTCGCCCTTAATTCCCCTACAGTGCCCGCCATTTCTTGGTTCTCCCTGGTGGTTTTTGCTTTTTCTCCCTTTTTTTGGTGTTTCGTTCTCTCTCTATCCTCTTTTTTTTTTTTTTTTTTTTTTTTTTTTTTAACCTGTTCCCCCTAGGGTTTTTCACGAAGATGGGCGGAGGAGGAAGAAGACTTGACGCAGTCGGGCCAAGGGGAGATCCAGCCCGGCCCCTTCCACGTTTTCTTTTTTCTCTTTTTTTTGTTGTTTTTTTTAAATGACAAATTCCTAATTTTGTACACAATTAAGTCCTAAATAAAATTGTAAAATTTACGTGTCAGCAGTCTTCAAGCCGTAAGGCATTGTCCTCAATAGGGAATTAAGTTAATCTGTAGTTGAGAACAGTGCCGTAAGGCGTGCTAACTCAGCTGTGGGCATTAAACCCACCCTCACTCACCTTAGGCGTGGGAGGCTACTATACTTGCCTACCTGGTAATAGTCATGATCGAAATTTTGACGTAGTGTATACCTTCACCACCATAAGGCCCCCTAATTCCTTGTCTATCTTTGTCTTCCCGATAGAGAGGGAATAGGATGACAGCGCAGGGTCTCCCACCCCAGGGCAGATCTCTCGCATATTTCCTACATGAGCTTTTTTAAGAACCTGCTTAGGTTTGGATCAATGCTGCCCGTTGGCTGTGGAGGAAAACAAGGCTGGATAGTTCTTCCATCTGCATGGAAAAGATTAAATGCAGAATATAAATGGAGCAAACGTGCTTCCCCTTTCGGCGTATTAATTTATTCTGTGTCTGTATCAGGAATTTTATATGGGTTATAATTCGAAATATAACTTAAACATCTTTCCACCTTACCTTGACATTTGTAGTAGTAGTCATAGTGATTATTATACATGTCAACCCCCCAATGCTCTAATGGGTGTTTATATTCCACATATGCTAATCGAGATCCAACAGAGCTTAAGCTTCGCTGAAGAAATGGGATTTGTCATCATGTCTCCTTTACTATTGTTATTTTCTTCACAACAATCTTCCTTTTCGTTATGACATCTCGAATGAAATAATACTCGATGTCGATATGTTTCATTTGCTCATGATATATTAGATTAGCTAGATATATGGCACCTTGATCGTCACGGTGAATGGTAACACTTTTCTGCTCCTGTCCAAGGTCCGAAAGCAAACCCTTAAGCCATATCTCCTTCTTTACTACAAAGGTCGGTGCCATAGACTCTGCCTCAATTGAAGATAGGGTTACACCATTTTGTAAGGACATCTTCCAACTTAGTGCACCACTTACTAGCACAGACATGCTTTGCTAACGATCTATCTTCATTCAAGTCATCAACCTAATGCGAATCCACATATCCCATGGTCTCTCCACCGCTGTCGTCCTTCTGATATACTATTTCAAAGTTTGCCGTCCCCTTTAAACTGCTTTCCAATGACACTTGCCCATGACCATCACTAATGCATTCAGAGAAAAATGAGCTTCACTTCTACTTTCCTTCACACAGAGAGAGAGAGAGAGAGAGAGAGAGAGAGAGAGAGAGAGAGAAGGGAGAAAAGACAACATATGGATGGTGACCTTTTTCTTCAACAACCAACATGTGCACTATGCAGCCTCGACTAATAAATTTAAGAATGCAAGATTCGTCTTCAATCAATGCTGCCCATTGGCAATGGTATTATACCCTCGTTCGTCGAAATTTTCTCTCTCTCGAAATGTAGAGCCCTTCTACCTCCATGGTAGCTTCTTCTCCAGCCATCCCCGGACACCGTTTCTCTCATGAAGATTTTCCCACTGGTCATCCCCACTTTTAGTTGCGGCCTATGTAGATTCCCATCTCGAACACTCAAACATTCCATATAATCGCTTTCCTCATCTTCTGATTATTCGCCTCTCAACCAGCCATCCCTAGCCAATGTTTATCTACCAGAGGTTTTCCCGATTATCATCTCCAGTTTTAGTGGCGGATTCTGCAACATCCCCTCTGGACCACTCATCACTCCATTCAACCGTGTTTTCCCATCTCCTGCTGCTGCGTCCCTCGACCAGTTTCTCTTTTCTTGTTCTGCATGTCTAAATTGACTGTTTTGAAGGATGCCCTAGATCCTCCAATTCGCTTTCCTTCAGGTGGGTCGCTGAAAGAAGTTGAATTGTGCTCTGTCGAAGGTTACTTTTGGTTTGAGCATCTGGATTGTATTTAGTCCACGGATTCTTCTACTGAGTTTGTTTTCCCTTCAATGGCCAGCCCAGCCACCGAAGATGCAGCTCATCTGGTCGCCCTATGCACTCAACTGGGTCGTCTATGGTTGGAACATCAAGTGGAAGTCTGGGACGAAGCGGCACCAACTGAAACATTAGAGGAATGTAGATTAACTTTGGTTAGTAAGATACTCACCAACCCTTTCGTTAATTTCCAGGCATTTCAAAATACTATGAGACATGCTTGCAGAACTGATCTAGTAGAAATCTTCCAAGGAGAAGCTGGTTTATGTATTGCCAAGTTTAAATAAGAGGAAATAAAATAGAGTCCTGGAGAATGGACCTTGGTTATTCGCCAATCATCTGGTCATCTTAAAGCCCTGGATCCCGAACACACCGTTGCACTACTACGATTTAATACTTGTGCGTTTTGGGTTCAAGTGTTTGGATTACCTCTAGAACATTATACAGACACCATGATTACTAAAACAACATCACATATAGGCAGGGTGATAGATGTTAAAGTAGAGGATAAAGATGGATCCACTCTTTGAGCAGGTCGGGCTTGTGTAGAATTTAACCTGCAACAGCCTCTCAAAACAAAGCTCCTACTCAAGGTGGAAGGGAAGAACATTTGGTTGGATTTTAGATATGAAAGATTGTCTCATTATTGTTATTCATGTAGTAAACTCGGGCACTACGCTATGTACCGTAAAGATTTTCCATATGACGAGAGAAACATGGAAGGGAAAGACAGTCTATTATATGGTGCCTGGCTCCGAGCAAAGGTTAAGGAACCCAGCCCATTCTAGCGTACCTTTTACGCATTGGATCAAACTCAGGAAGATGATGTTGAAATAATTCCGGAGACCCCGCAACCCTCATCTGCTATAATTACTGTTTAGGAACCTGTTGTTGATGCACCTGCAAACCAAACACAGAAAGACAAAGGTAAACAAACTATGGAGGCTCCTATGTATAACCCACCTATCACAGTTGCCAAACCACTCAAGTGGCAGGCCCTGGTCGAGGAATCTTCGAGAACCAACTTTCCACAAAATAAGCTTCCTGTTTATCAACAGCACACAACACCTCCTGAAAGTGAAGTTGCTCCGATCCAGTCAAAGAAAGTTAAAAGCCCACGCCTGAATACGAGATCAGGCCTAATTAAGAAAGCAAAACGAATCATTACCAATGATGTTTGAACTCAGCTTCAACAGGGACTCGATGAATCACTATTACAAGAGACCCCCATCCATGAGGTAGATGCTTCTGCATGTTGGGCCCTGGTGGCTGGCCCTAAAAAGCCACCAAGTGAATAATGAAGTTAGTCTGTTGGAACTGCCGGGGTTTGGGCAATCCTCTAACAGTTCAAGCACTAAAGGTCTTAGTGACCTAGGAAAAGCCCAACATTTTGTTTTTAATGAAAACAAAGAACCAGGAAACAAAGCTCTTTTACTTACAAAGAAAACTCAAATTCTCAGCTGCTTTTATAGAAAATCTAGTTGGATTGGCAAGAGGTTTGGCACTCTTTTGGACTGTCCGAGTGTCCTTGACTTTAGCTCATCACTTTTCGGCTATTCTTAACTTGATATGCACCAACTTGGAAGTAGGCATCACAATGCGTCTCACCCGTATACATGCTCCAGCAAGTTATCACCTTCGGCAAAATTTCTGGGTAGAATTAAGACAGCTAGTATATTGAATACTTTACCTTGGCCATGCGCAGGGGATTTCAATGAGGTTTTGTACCCATGGGAGAAAGTTGGGAAGTGCCCTGCTGAGCCTAATCGTATATACTCTTTCTGTGAACTCATTAACGACTGCTCCCTTATGGACCTTGGTAACAAGGGCTGCGCTTTTACTTGGATGAACAATAGAACCGGTGAAGACATTGTAAAGGAAAGGTTAGATAGAATGCTCTGTACAAAGGAATGGAGAGTTACCTACCCCCTTACCGAAGTGTTCGCTTTACCAACTCTTGGATCTGATCATAGCCCACTCCTTTTGACCACTGAAGCAGCACAACGATATAAATGGCGACGATCTTTCTATTTTGAAGCCTACTGGTTACAAGATAAAGAGTGTCGATCCACTATTGAGACTTCTTGGGCTTCCCATAAGCTTAGAGAAGTGACGCTTTCCCAAAAGTTATGTGCTATCTCCGTCGCTCTTTCTCAATGGAATAGATCTAAATTCACTAACGCCAGACATCAGATTAATTCTCTCAAGAACCAACTTCAAATTCTGACGAATCAGCCTACAAGTCACTCTGATAAGGCTGTTCTGACTGACTTGAAAGAGAAAATTCATGGGTTATGGCAGTAGGAGGAAAGATTCTGGGAAATGAGATCTAGAATCAATTGGCTTCGATGGGGGGATAGGAACACGAAGTTCTTCCATGCCACCACCATTCAAAGACGACAGCAAAATAGGATCAATATGCTGCAGGATGATCATCACAATTGGGTATGTGCCCCTACTCAACTAAAAGAGATGACTTCTATCTTTTTCAGGATTTTATGTACCTCTGTAGAAAATAGAGACTATAGGCCAACTCTTAGCCTATGCAACCAATTGGTGACTGCAAAGATGAATGAAAGTCTAATAATAGAAGTCAGTCATGAGGAAATTTAAACAGCAGTTTTCCAGTTAGGAGAAACTAAAGCACTCGGCCCTGATGGGTTGAATGGTCAGTTTTATCAAACCTACTAGGATATATTACATGAAGATATCTGCATTGCTGTTCAACAATTATTTCAAACAGGGGTGATGTTACCTGAATATAACCGGACCTCTATCTCTTTGATCCCAAAAATCTCTCACCCTGAAAGATTGGACCAATTTCGCCCTATTAGCCTTTGCAACTTTATTTACAAAGTGATTTCTAAGATACTAGCTAACCGTCTCAAGCCATGGCTCCCAGAATTGATAGCACCAGAATAAAGCACTTTTGTAGGTGGTAGGCAAATTCAAGATAATATCATTGTGGTACAAGAAGTGCTTCACCAAATCAGAACTCGGAAAAGGAAAAAACATTTTCAAGCTGTGCTTAAACTGGATATGCAAAAGGCCTATGATAGGGTTGAATGGGATTTCCTTAGGGATTACCTCCTAAAGATCGAGTTTCATATCACTGGGTTCAGTGGATACTACAATGCATTACTACAATCTCTTTGAGAATTAAATTTAACGGTGAAGCATTACCTTATTTTAAACCAACCAGAGGATTGAGGTAAGGCAACCCTCTATCCCCGTACCCGTTCATCCTGATGGCCAATGCTTTATCAAGTCTTATCAATAATGCAGTGGACATGCGCAATCTTAAAAGGTATTCAATTAAATCAATGGTGTCCCACCCTCTCCTATTTATTTTTCGCAAATGACGCCATTTTCTTCCTAGATGCGACGATTACTGAATGTCAGAATTTAGCTATGATTCTGAATGAGTATTGCTTGGCTACAGGACAAGCTGTGAATAGAAATAAATCAGGCTTATTTTTCAATCAAGATTGTCCTTTAAGCTTACAAGAGAACCTTGCCAGCGAACTTAGAGTCTCGGTGTTACAGAAAACTGGCAAGTATCTTGGAATACCTTTTGACAGGGGCAAATCTAAACGGGAAATGTTTGCGTGGATTTTGGGTCGTGTTCATTCAAAGCTGGAAGGATGGAAAGAGAAGCTTATTTCTAAAGGGGGAAAGGAAATCTTGATTAAAACAGTTGTGCAAGCAATTCCTCAATATATTATGTCTATTTTTAAACTCCCGGTTGTTGTTTGTAAAAAAAATAAAACAAAGGATAGCAAGGTTCTGGTGGCTAACAACTAACAGTAAATCTAGTATACACTGGAAGAATTGGGAAGATATTAAGAGCAGGAAAGATGCTGGGGGAATGGGATTTTGAGATCTTATTGCTTTCAACTGAGCTCTACTTGGCAAACAAGCTTGGCGACTGGCTCAGCAACCCTCTTCTCTTTATAGCAGAGTTTTAAAAGGCCTATACTTCCATTCTCATATGCGACTAAAGGTACAAGACCCTCTTGGGTTTGGCAGAGTATATTGTCGGGTCGTGATTCTATTGGGAATAAAATATTATGGTCTGTTGGCGATGGCACTCGTATTAAAATACGCAAGGACAAATGGTTACCAAAGGGTATTATTGGAGGGCCTGCCCCTCAAGATGAACTTGAAAATGTTGCAGATTTTCTAATTCCAAAACATAATGCTTGGAATATTTCCCTACTTTGCCAGAGTTTTGACAATCAAACGATGAAAGAAATCGTTTCTATTCCTCTCATAACTCAATACACGAAAGACAGAATAATCTGGCAAGGAAAACAGAATGGGAGTTTCACAGTGAAGAGTTGCTACAACACTCTCAGAGCACAACAAACCAGCTATAATAAGAACCATGCATCTACATCCTTTCAGGTGCCTCGCACTTTATGGAATGCAATATGGAGAATGAATACTATGCCTAAGTTACGATCCTTTCTTTGGTCAATTTGCAACAACACAATGGCCACTAGAGCAAATCTTTTTAACAGGCATATATTATCAGATCCGCTATGTTGTTTATGTAATCAACAGGGTCCAGAGATGCTAGAAAACTTATTCTTGTTATGTCCATAGACACAAGGGGTGTGAGATCACTCAGCAATCAACATCAAACAATCTTTAACGGGAGTGAAGTTGGTTAATTGCTATATTGGAGAGATAGGATGCCTTACCAGATCTAGAATCAATCACATCTATCCTTTGGCAAATCTGCAAAGCCCAGAATGCCTTCATATTCCGCCAGCAGCTACCAAACTCCGAACAAGTGGTGCAATCCACCCTCGCAAATGCCAAATCAAGCCGATCTTCAAAGGCCACTCTGTCGAAGCATGGTTCACAACAGTCAGCAACAGATCTACGATGGATTCCACCGGATCAAGGAGTAGTCAAAATAAACATCGATGCGGCTTATAAGCCTCTTTGCAGCGATGCTTCGGGGGCTTGTGTGTGCAGAGATTACTCTCACATCTTGATCAACAGCTTCACGCGATCTGTCTCTACCTCTTCGGCCTTGCAAGTAGAGGTCATAGGCTTTAACCTCACCCTCCATTTCTTGATACAAAAAGGAAGAGGAATGGATCAAATGGACTTGGAAACAGACTGCTTAACCCTAGTGAACGCCATCAGTAACCCCTCTCAAATGCCATGGGAGCTCCGTTCCCTCTTTGACGAAAGCGCGGATCTGCTTCTTCGGTGCCCTAATCTCAGGGTTTCTCATTGCAAAAGGGATGCTAACACCATTGCAGATTGGGCCACGAAAGCCCATGGAGTTGATTTACTATCTTCCAACTGGGTCCTTTACCCTCCTCTGTTTATGCGAGATCTTTTGTATTCCGACTATATGCATAGTGATGGACCTGAACAAGTCCTTAAAAGGTTCCCTCCTGAACTGGGAATCCCGGGAGGACTCTCCCCCACAAGCCATTTATAGGCAAGTGAGGGGGAGTAGTATAGGATAATTTCCCCATTGGGATACCCCGGCCAATGCCTTCGGGTTAAGGGGTCACTTCTGATCCCCGTGAAGCCTTCCCTGGTAACCAATCCGGGCGTGGTTCAGGGAAATGACGAAGGCCTTTCCTGGAAATAGGAGGGGGATGGCCAGTCCGACTATATGCATAGTGTAACCTCTATAAGTATAATATATCAGATCCTATTTTGACCAAAAAAAAAAAATGCTGCCCATTGGCCATGAAAAAAAAAAAAACTGGATAGTTCTTCATATGCACGGAAAGATCACGTGCAGAACATGCGCCGTTTCTCGTTAAACGCTTCGCAGACGTGCTTCTCCCTTATAAATAAATGTTGCGCGTGGGTGTAGTATAATACACGCATTCCAATTCGAGATATAATTTATTAATCACACTACTTGATGGTTATTTATAGATATCTTTATAACCACCCTATTACTTGGATTGATATTAAGATCAAATTAATCACATTTCAATGAATAATATAGTAAGTGAAATTATTTCATATGAAAAGAAATATACTCCTCATGGTATCATTAATCTTATTCATCCCACCCTTGATATGACAATAGATCTTCGTATATTTAAATATGGCTATTTTCTTTTGGAAAAATAAAACTTATAACTTATCAACCAATAGATTGCGTCTCTTCCGTAACTAGATCACGGGTCCTTCTTAAAGGAAATTTGATACTGTTATACATATCTTTGGTACAGGCAGAATCTAGTCATAAAGCGAACGGCGAATATCATTTCCGACTTACAATTTGAGTGGCCTACCCAATTGGTTGGTGGGCGAGCTCGATTGGCTCTGCCACAATTTTGGATTCATTCGTCGAGTCACATCATTTCTATAGACACTATTATTTTTGTATCCCAAGGGGATTGGGATTAGGGACTTCTTATTCTTCTTGCAATTGAGCCCGAGAATCATCGAAATAGCAAGAAGCAGGAGAATAAACGTTCTTTCCCTTTCGCATGTCATCATGCAGACTAGCAATCCACCTTTTGACAGCCCTAGTAAGGAGGTCTGCTTCTTAAAACGTGAGAAGATTGGACACCACGACTACTCTTGCCAACAATCATGGGCAAAAATCTTCATGGAAAAAGTGCTTACCGCTCCTATTCTTGCCGAGGAACAAACTCTACTTTTAAATTCCCAATCCTCTACGCATCAAACACAATTTGGCCGGTCCGTAGCATTGCCAAATGATGTTTTTTTTTTTTTTTTTTTTTGGTCGAATAAGGAAATATTTTTATTCAAGTAGGAAAGAAAGAACAACCCTTAACTAGGGCATCAGTACATATTATATCCAACATAACTTGAGGAGGAGAATGAACCCAGGTTGGTGAAAGGAGGCCTCGACCGTGGGCCTTCACATCCCAATCAGCTAGGGCATTTGTCTCATGTCGACAGTGCTTCACTGAGAGATTTGAGAAACAGAGCATCAGGGCTGTGCATTCAGCGAACAGAGCACGACAATCCCATGGCGGCAGACGGCAACAGTTGATCAAATTCGTTTCACGTGCACATTGCAACAAGAATCGTGTTTTGATGTGTGGAGAACGTGGAATTGAATAAAAGATTTTGTCCTTTAACAAGAGATGGGACCGTTGGCCTCCTATTTCTCGCTTAGGGTCAAACTCTACTGCTCAATTTCGAATCCTCTACCGCATCAAACACGATTTGATTGGTCTGTAGCATTACCAAATAATGTTTACCAAAGTAATTCGTGTACAGATTGCAACAAGAATCGTGTTTTGATGTGTGGAGAACGTGGAATTGAATAATAGATTTTGTCCTTTAACAAGAGATGGGACCGCCGGCTTCCTATTTCTCGCTTAGGGCCAAACTGTACTACTCAATTTTGAATTCTCTACGCATCAAACACCATTTGATTGGTCTGTAGCATTACCAAATAATGTTTACCAAAGTAGTTCGTGCACAGATTGCAACAAGAATAATGCTTTGATGTGTGGAGGACAGGGAATTGAATAATAGAGTTAGTCCTTTAACAAGAGATAGGACCATTGGCCTCCTCAATTTAGGAGCAGTTTTTCCATGAAGATTTTGTCCGTGAATGTAGACCTCCTTACTCAAGCCATTGAAAGGTGGATCGCTAGTATATGCATGATGACATGCGAAATAGAAATAACGTTTATTGTCCTGCTTCTTACTATTTCGATGATTATCTATGGTATTGGTAGAACTCTTTCCGCTAAATGGCAAGAATAATTTCTACAGGAATGACGTGAGTCCACAAGTGAATCCAAGATCGTGGCAGAGCCAATCAAGCTCCACCATTGTTGATATTAAAAAAAGACCAAATTTTTTTTATATAATCAACAAGCAACAAACTTAGTCAATAATAACAAAGTTTGATGAACAACAAAAGTCATAAGAACAGTGGTCAACCGGAAGAACATCAATGACTCGGCAATGAAGTTATTGACGTCAAACATCAGTTATTGATGAAAACCTTTACTGAGGATGATATCATTGGCATCAACATGTAACTAACATGTAGCAATATTTTCGGATATGTAACTTATTTAGGTAAGCATTATTAGGATGTAGGTAACTGTTGAGTCGTTGTGCTTAGTGCCTCTGTTTTAGGATCTTTGTAATGTAATTTCTTGTAACTGTAGATAGGAATAGGAAGTTATTTGTTTCGAAAGCAATAACCATTTGTAACCGTTGATGGTAGGTCTAAATAGTCATTCTTTGCGAATTTATTTTTTTTACATAGTGGTGATTACCTCTAGTCTTTGTACCTTTAAATTTCTCGTCATTTACTTTCTTGTCCAAACTCAACAAATCCATTTATATTTGAAAGGTACTTCATCATTGATTCATTTCTAATGAAACATCTTTTTGGATATTTTGAAAGGTAATTTGTTGTTGATTCAATTTGAGCAAAACAACCACCATCCGAGTAGGCAATTTAAATTTTAAGTCAAAAATGCGTACTTTATGATTATACTCAGCTCACTACAAAGAGATAATCATCGGACCACATGTATGAACAGAGTCCAATGTGATTGGTGTTGTCTCAAAACTAGTCCAACTAAAAAGGCGGTTATGAACACAATTTACCTATTGGGATAATGACACAAATGGTTTTGAACATTGGCTCATTGTGTAATGTGATTCTTGAAATTTTAATTTATCCAATGTGATTCCTGAATTCTAGCTCAATGTGCAATATTGTGCTTGAACTTTTAATTTACTCAATGTGGTCTTGAACTTTTTGGGTATATTCAACTTAGTTCATGAACTATATGAAAATGTTCAATATTATCATTTCATTAATTCAAGATCAAGGACAACATTGAATATTTTTATATAACTTACGGATTAAATTGAATATGTACTGAAACTCTAGGAATCGGATTGAATTGTATAAAAGTTCATAAACCGTATTGCACATTAAGCTAAAGTTTTAGAACCACATGGAATAAATTAAAAGTTCAGAAACACATTACACATTGGGACAAAGTTTACGGATCATTTGTGTCATTTCCCCCCTATAAATTGTCATCAAGTAGTGATGTTCTACAATGCAAAGAGCCACTCCTTCGTCTTCATCTTGTGTATTGGCCTGATATCCACCAACGAAGCATACAAAAAAAGGGAGATATGTCGGTTCCAGTTTCAGCAATTCCATCTTCTTCTCCGAACAAAGAATCAAGCCGCGTGGTTGAGCGCAGCCGGGCAGATTATCATCCAAGCATATGGGGCGATTACTTCCTCGTATATGCTTCTCCCACCAACTCCATGGTTAGCAGTTTCTCTTATGGTCATGTGAATGAGCCAATAATACACGTGTATAATGCTTGCTTTTATTGAAAGTAGCGTCTATAACATATGCAGGAGTTCAAGTACGTTGGAAGAGTGGAGGAACAGATTGAGGGATTGAAAGGAGAGGTGAGGAAGATGCTGACTGATGCCGTGAATAAGCCCTCACAAGTGCTGCACTTAATCGATCAAATCGAACGCTTGGGAATTTTCTACCATTTCAAACGTGAAATAGATGAGCAATTAGAACAAATCCATAAAAGTTACTCTCAACTTGTGCATGGAGATTTTAAGGGCGATGACCTTCACATGATCGCTCTTATCTTTCGATTACTACGACAACAAGGTTATAATGTTTCATCAGGTACGTTTTAAATTTAGTTTACTGCTGCTAAGTCAAATATTAGGAGAAACAAGACTAGGCATGTCATCTTTCTAATTTCTAATATACTGCATCTTTTTTCCCCACACTGGTTTTGGTCGCACAGTGGTTTTTAACAAATTCAAGAATAGCGAAGGGAACTTTAGAGAATCGCTGATCACTGATGTACGTGGACTTCTAAGCCTATATGAAGCTTGTCATTTAAGGTGCCACAGCGATTCTATTTTGGAAGAAGCACTTCCTTTTGCTATTACTCACCTTGAATCAATCAATGAAAGCAAAGTAAGCACTAGTCTTGCGAAACAAGTGAAGCGTGCCCTAAGGCAGCCACTTCGCAAGGGCTTGCCAAGGCTTGAGGCAAGGTATTATGTTCCACTCTACCAAGAGGAGCCTTCACATGACCAAGTCTTGCTTGCCTTGGCTAAATTAGATTTCAACTTACTGCAAGAGCAACACCAGAAAGAACTCGGCAATATTACAAGGTTAATCAACTTCATGTGACAACATAATTTAGAATTAGCTTCCAGACCGGAGGTTTACTCTTCTAATTTCAATTTACCCTTCTAAAGAGTGTTTTTGAAAGTCTTTTGCAAGAGAAGACAAAGGAGTTTAAACTATATGAATTGGTCAAGCAAAAGTAATTTCGATTTCACTCCTATCTGTTCAATCATAGGTGGTGGAAGGATATAGATGTTGCGACGAAGTTCCCATTTGCTAGAGACAGGATTGTGGAGTTGTTCTTCTGGATCTCAGGAGCATATTTTGAGCTGGAGTTTGCCGTGGCCAGAGATATACTCACCAAAGTGATTGCTCTAACATCCATTCTCGACGATATGTACGATGCCTACGGCACGTTGGAAGAACTTGTAATCCTCACGGAAGCAATTGAGAAGTCTGTAATCCATTCTTTTTCTCAAACTTCTGAATTTGATTGATTTCAAAAAGAGCCGTGTGTGTCATGCTTTTGGGGACTCGAATATAGGTGGGATGTTGATGCCATGGATGGACTACCAGAGTATATGCAAGCTTGGTACAAGGTGCTTCTCGATGTCTATGATGCAGTAGGGAATGAAGTGTCCACGAAGGAAAGATCGTACCGCCTCACCTATGCGAAACAAGCCGTAAGCATCATGGATAAACTTTGCATGCAACGAACACAATTCTTAAATAGATACCCTAACATTCTTGTTTATATGTAATTCTCAGATGAAGAAGCAAGCGAGAGTGTACTTTCACGAAGCCAAATGGTTCCATACCAACTACACACCAACGCTAGAGGAGTACATGCCCCTTGCATTATTAACAACTGGCTATGAAATGTTAGCAATCACGTCGCTTGTGGGAATGGGCGATGTGGTCACGAAACGTGCTTTTGAATGGTTGCTTGGCGACTGCAAGATCTTGAAGGCTTCACAAAACATCTGTCGGCTCATGGATGACATTGCCTCTCACCAGGTTTGATAAAAAAAAGTTATCGTCCTCCAATAATCTAATAAGATCATATCAACCACCCCTTAGTCGAAAATAATGTCAATATAATAACACCCTGTCGTTCAACGTGCAGTTTGAGCAAAAGAGGGGACACGTAGCATCTTCAGTGGAGTTGTTCATGAAAGAACACGACGTTTCGGAGCAGGAAACCGAAAAGGAATTGCGCAAACGAGTGGTTGATGCATGGAAGGACATTAATGAGGCGTTTCTTCGCCCAACCGCAGTTCCAGTGCCAATTCTAATGCGAATTCTCAATCTCTCGCGAGTGATTCATGTGTTGTATAGCGATGGAGATAACTACACCCATTCTGGAACCTTGCTCAAAGATCACGTGACATCTCTCTTCATTAGCCCCTTACCAGTGTCACATCTCTCAAGAGGAGCACAAGAAGGAACTCGGCAAGATTACGGGTAACGTCTCTTAAAGATCGTGTGACGTATCTTCTCATTACGTAAAGATTTGAAATCAGATTGATGGCATGCATTTCTTTCGTCCAGCGGCAAATGAAGACGCCATGAGAAAGAAGCAAGAGAAAGGAAAACAAGCGATGGAGCGGTTGTGAACAATATGGGAATTGTTAGTTTATCAAGATCTTCAACAAAGAGGAAAATCGACCAGAAGTAGTTGTTCCAAGAGTTGGAAATTCCGATGCTTTAGTAGTTTGTGTTTATATTGTACTCCTGAATATAGGATCAAGAGATGGAACTTGCTTATTTTCTAATAGTGCTTAAGATGTGGCAATGGTACTGTTAAGATCACAAGCATTCTGTGGATGAGCTTTTTGTGTGGGTGTGATTTTATCGAGAAATGATGTAACGTGTAATGCTTCTCTAATGATCATTATGGCAAGGCCATGTCCACAATAACAAGGCAAGCTTCTTTAGAGGCATGACATGAATATTCTTTCCACCTATTCGGCAGATCTGTCAGTGGAAAATTGCTATCGTCCATGTAAAAACCAAAAATCGAAAATTTACATCATTTCTTCAATACCTTTCCAATTGTTTCTGCTTTCCAGTTTGGCCTTTTCGAGACCTCAATTTGATGTCCACACCGACAACATTTGAACATAATCATATTCACATACAATTTACATAAAGCATTGGCATAAGAAAATAGCATTGTAACTATGTAAACGACAAGTCGATTCTCTGAAAAGTCTAGGACACTGACTCGAGAAACAATGCAACAAGGGTTCTGCAACTCATCCAAATAAACTGTAGACGATGGAAGGAAATGCAAGTTTCAGCTCAGAGAAGATGGCATGCTCTGTGTGATGTCCCAATGTTGGACTATTAACTTCTCACGTCCATGGTGGGGAGCTTCGCAGAATGAGTGAATGAGAAATGCATTGGACTGCGGATCCTTGTTATGCCTACCTCGTCTTCAGCCAAATGGAGTGTCTTAATGGGACCTCGTTGTGCCTTTTGGGAGTCAAAGGCGCGGTTAGATCATTCCATTCTGCCGAGTTCTTAGTTTGTCAGCAAAACTCAAATCAGCCTTTGTTCAAAACTTGGAAAGAATCCAAAGTTTTACTGGCACGCTCTCTGAATTAGCTAAACATCATTAGGATGTGGGTCCTATGTGTTTTTTCTCTTCTAGTCGACTTAGATCTTGAAATATAAACATGATTTGAAATAGTATTAATCGATGTTCCTTTTGCTTTCTCACTAATTTGTTGTTTTGCGAGTCGGGTGTAAGGATTCGACTATTACGCTGGCTTCCTTGAGCGGGAATTCCAATTCCTCCTTGGGAACAACAACCACTATCATCACTCAGATTCAAAGCTCAAGCTCTGGAGATGAGTTGTTACAGATCCAGAGGAAAAAGAAGAGTATGGAGTCGAACAAGGAGTCGGCTAGGGGGTCGGGGATGCAGAAGCAAAGGCGCTTGGGCGAGCTTATGGCCGAAGTGGGTCGACAGAGGAAGGACAACAACCAGAACATCACGAGCATCACTCACCACTTTATGGGCCCTAGAGGCTTGGAACTCGATCCTGAGAGCTTGCGCACTCTTGAGCTAAGCTAGAGACTACAGTCCCTCAAGGACATTCTATTTTTCTTAAAGAAAAAGATGAGTTGGAGAGTTTTCGGGAGGAAGAAAGAAGGGAGAAGAAGATGAAGAGAGAAAAGAAAAGAACAAAGAAAAAAAAAGGCATTTAGACGAAAATGCCCTTGATCATGGTTTGGAAATTGGCATGTTAAATGCACATGCTTGCCAAGCTTTTGTTTGAGATTAAATTGATTATTTTAGGCTTTTATATGAAATAAAGTATACTCCAGGCATTCTTTCTAAAAAATTAGCTCACTTTAGATCATTATTTGAAAATTTCCCTTCTTTTTTCTTTCTTTTGGGGTGAAGATCTTATGAGAGGATTAATCCACATCCACACGGTATATTTTTTATCATTGACTTTTGGACAAAAATGCCCTTGATTATGGTTTGAAATTGGCATGTAAAATGCACATGCTTGCCAGGGCTTTATTATTAAGTTGATTATTTCAAACTCTTAATTAAAACAAAATTAACTTCGAACCCTCTTTTGAGAAAATGAACTCACTTAAAGCCTTCATTCAGAATTTTTCTTATGGTATTTTTGTTTCCCTTTTAGGCCAAGATTTTACGAGTTGATCACTCCGCATCCATGATTTATATCTTGGATCATTGACTTCGGCTCCACTACAAATGTCCAAGCCCGCGGTGGTGCAGTTATCTCTTCAGTAAAGAAACCTACTAGTCCGGACTTTTGATTAGAGACAATATCCGTGTCTCCTAAAACCAAAAGTTGTTTTCATTGAGCTTCAATGTAACAAAGTTTGCACATTGATATCCGAAGAAAATGGAAATTACAGGTTTAAAGAATGAGAAGGCATGGTTATATTGATTTTCCTTTTTAATAAGAAAAGGTCAATGTGCCCTTTCGTGGCTCTGAATCTCTGATACCATAAAAATAAAGAAGGATCGAATGGACCACACTAATTTCATCGATACTTACAGTAATATCTTAAAGGAGAATATTGTTACCTATAATCACGGTGGAAAGTAAACATAAAAATAGTAATTTATCTAAATGAAAATTGAATAAAAACTGATGGTTTTAATTGGGGATGGGCTTAAGGCCCGTCCGCCCATGCTGGGCCCAAAAGGCCTGGCCCACGGGAATAGGGCCCGTGGAGGGGGAAGGTATAAAAAGGAGGAGAGAGAGAGAGAGAGAGAGAGAAGACAACGTTTTGCAATTTAACGTACGTCTTTTCTCTTCTCACGCTCTCTCTCTCCCAAAAGGAAAAACAGTAAGCATACGGTGTGCTTTTCTTTCCTTCAAGGCTTCATCGAATCGAACAGAGCCAAATCTCTTCCTCTTGTCGGCGTCGGTGTTTAATCTGTGGCTAACAAGGTAGGCTCGAATCCGTGTTGTGCTTTACGATCGGTGATACGTGTTTTTCCCGAGCTTCGTCTTCCGCATTGATTTAGGGGTTCGATTCGGTGTCGAATCCGGTTTTCGGGGATCCGTTATTCCCAACATTGGTATCAAAGCCCTAGTTCACGTTTTTCCCGATCAATTTGATGTTTTTGATTGATTTTTTCACGAAAGAACTTCAGCCGTACGGATCAGGGCAAAAATCCCGACACTCGAGCGCTTTTCGGCCATTTTTCTGAGTTTTCGTAAGTCGAAATCAAATTGTGATGGCATAGGAAGAAAGGCAACGTCGAGACGAGTCTAGTGATATGTCGAGCGCCGCCGGGCGACGCCGCACGCGCCCACACATGCGGCTGGAAGGCGCTGCGCGTGGCCGCGACGTGCCCGAAAGCGCTGGATCGCCAAGCGCGTGCGGCGCACGCGCCGGTCGGCGAACCGGCGCGTGCACGCCGCCGGCGGGCGAACCGACACGCACCGGTCCGCGGACCGATGCGTGCTGACGTCACATGATGACGTCATCGTGACGTCATCCAACGGTCGGTAACCGCTCGGATGACATCACCGATGACGTCATCACCGACGACGTTTCGCCGGGCGGTCATCGGCAGGCAACCTGACCCGACTCGCGGACGCAGGCAAGCGCCCGGCACGTGCCGGATGACGTCTGCGTGACGTCATCCCCCGCACGCGCACGGCACGTGCGGTCGGTCCGCCCGAGGGGTCCGACCGGCCCAACCGGTCCGACCTGCCCGATCGGTCCTCCGGTCGGATCGGTTCGATGTCCGACGACCGTTGACCGTTGACCAACGACCGTTGACCGTTGACCAACAACCGTTGACCGTTGACCGACGAACGTTGACAGTTGACCCAAAAAAAAAAGGGAGGAAAAGAATGTGTTTCTTTTTCAATTAAGTCTATGTGGATTATAATGTGATCCCTTATTTGTTCTGCATTTGTTGCAGGAACTATGCCTCCCCTAAGGTTGCGCACACCTATTCGCGCAGTTACCGATGAACAAAAGGATAGGCTGTTTAAGTTGATAGCTGAGCTGACTGATCATCGATGGGAGAGAGGTGACTTAATTGATCATGTCCTTGAAGTCAACGGGAAAATTCAACAGGTCATATGGAATGATCGTCTTATGTCACAATCAGAGATGGTGCGATTTTTCATAAACACTCTTCCATCTGAATGGCAAGATGTGTTGAATCGCATATGGGATGTCAACGGAGCTGCTTCCTATAAGAAAATTGTGATGGATTTTGTAAATGAATATTACTGTAATGTTTCAAGGGAAAAGATCAAGAAATTGAACAAAAGAGGATCTTTCCCAGTTCGTGTGCTGACTTGGTGTTAGTTGTATTGGCTGATATATATTAAGTGTGCTTTGTGGACAACTTAATGTAATGTTTACTACCTGATTGTTGTTGATGTAGCAACTTATATGTTATTGGTAATAGTTGAAAGCATTATTGTTTTATTGTATGTCAATTATCTGTTGCTTTCTGTTAATGCTGGTTGCTGTGGGTAATTAGCTGTGGGTAGTTTTATAAGTTTTTGTAGCTTCATAGAATTGATTTTGCATATGACAATCATATTAATGATAGTTTTAAGTTAGGATTTTTGGAGGATGATTGGAAACGTAGTGACCTTTTGATTCTGAAGCCTTACTTGAAATTATTCATTTTGTTCTATGTAAAAATGGATCAATGGCATTAATAATTCGTGCATACAAATTTGCATAGTTGCCACAAAGAGCATAGCTGAACAAAGGTGAAAAGCTCAATGGAGACAACTATGAAATTTGGCAAATGAAAATCCAGTATGTGCTGGAAGAGCATGAAGCACTTGAGGCTCTTGTCATGACCATGGTAGAACCTGAAGAGGGAACCACTGCACAGCACAAAAGAGACAAAGAAGCTTTTTCTGCGTGGAAAAGAATGAACTCTCTAGCTCGCATCACGTTGCTGAGCAGCATGGAAAATGACGTCATGCGAGAGTTTCGGCGTTTTGACAACGCCAAGGAAATGTGGGAGGCATTGGCAGCTAGATTTGATCATACTTCGGTGACTAGACTGAGACAGCTCACTATCAGGTTTGACTCTTATAAGAAACCTCATGGTCAGACCATGAAGCAACAACTTAGAAAGATGTCAAACATGATAACTGAGCTGAAAGATGCTGGCCATGTCCTCACAGATGAGCAGCAAGTGCAAGCAGTGATTCGTTCCTTGCCTCAAAGTTGGGAGCATATGAAGGTGCACCTGACTCATAATGAAAATATCAAAACCTTTGAGGATGCAATGCGTCATCTTGAGCTGGAAGAGGTACGCCTGTTGGCGGCTAAACCGGATGCTGAACTCTATCATGCTAGTTCTAGCTCACATGGAGCTTCGAGCTCCAAGCGCAAGCGCCCTAACTGGTTTGATAAGGGGAAAGGCAAGGAAGAAGCAGGTCCTTTAGGGAAGAAACCCAAATTTAACCAACATGGAAGATGGAAGCGTCCTTGCATGAAAAAGCTTGCAAGGGTGAAATGCTACAACTGTGACAAGAAGGGTCACTATGCTCGCGACTGTCGTGAGCCAAAGAAGGTATGCACCCCTTGTACTTTTCAGAACTTTGCTTTTGTGTCGAGTTCTGTGTTCTTGACTGAGTCAAATCCTCTGTGGACTGTGGATTCAGGAGCAACAGACCATGTAGCGAAGGATAGAGGATCCTTCGTGGAATTTCAACGAGTACCAACTGGAACTAAGCGGATCTATGTGGGAAACAACTCCAGAGCTGAAGTGAAAGGAATTGGCACATGCCAACTGAATATGCGTGGTAGACGCACTTTGTTTCTTTATGATGTGTTATATGCTCCGGAGATTCGTCGGAATTTAGTGTCTGTATTAGTGTTGGTTAAATTAGGTTTTAATATGAACTTCTATAGCAGAGGTGTGAATTTGTTTTTGGATACAAATTACTATGGTTGTGGTTATTTTCTGGATGGTTTTATTGTATTAGATATTGATTATGTTAATGCTAATGTTTGTTATTCCCTTCTCACGTCTTCTAATAAATATGATAATGATGTGAATGTGTGGCTTGCTAGGCTTAGTCACATTGGCCAACAGCGTATGAATAGACTAGCCAAAGAGGGCTTGTTGGGCAATATTGAAAAAGTCGATTTGTCCATATGTAAGCATTGCCTAGAAGGGAAAACGACAAGGAAACCATTTGGAAAAGGAAAAAGAGCTGAATTTCCTCTGCATTTAATCCATTCTGATGTCTGTGGTCCAATGAATGTGAAAGGAATGCATGGGGCTGTTTATTTCATCACTTTTAATTATGATTATACTCGATTCGGATATGTCTATTTGATTACTCATAAGTCTGAAGCAATAAGTTGTTTCAAAAGGTTTATGAACCTGGTAGAGAATCAATTAGATAAGAAAATAAAAGCATTGAGATCCAATCGAGGTCGAGAATATTTATTTGATGAGTTCAGAAAATTATGTGATGAAAAAGGAATAGAAAGACAGTTGTCTATTCCGTACACTCCTCAACAAAATGGTGTTGCGGAAAGAAGAAACAGAACCCTACTGGAAATGGTTAGGTCCATGATGGCGCATGCTAACTTGCCTATCACCTTTTGGAGTGATGCATTATTAACTGCTGCGTATATACTTAACTAGGTGCCTTCCAAATCAGTTACTTCCACTCCATATGAGTTATGGACAGGTAGAAAACCGGACTTGAGTTTTCTTAAGCCATGGGGTTGTGCTGCCTATACACATGAGTCCTCTCACAAGTTTGGGAAATTGGGTCCCAGAGGAAAGAAGAGTATTTTCATAAGATACTCGGAACACTCGAAAGGGTATGTGTTCATTGGTGAGCAGGAAAGTGGGAGTATAACTGAATTTGAATCACGAGATGTCACATTCTTAGAGGATGAGTTTCCTAAGAAGGGCGAAATAGGGGAATATCACTCCCTATTTGAGACCTTGGATCAAGATAATGATATTAGTGGAGTTCATCCAAGTGGGAGCATAATAGGGAATGATGTACAAAGTATACAATATCCCATACGGCGAACAAGCAGCCAAAGTATTCCTCGTCAACGTTTTGACATTGAAGGGGAAACTTTTATGGTTGCTCCATAAGATGAGGATGAGCCAAGAAATATCAATGAGGCTCTAAATTGCCCTAGTAAGGAAAAGTGGATTCATGCAATGGAAGAGGAAATGGAGTCAATGAAATCAAACCAAGTTTGGGAACTGGTTGATCTTCCAAAAGGACGCAGAGCTATTGGGAACAAGTGGGTTCTCAAAATAAAGCAAAAGGCTGATGGCTCGATTGAAAGGCATAAGGCTCGCCTTGTGGCGAAGGGGTATAATCAACAGGAAGTAATTGATTATGAAGATACGTTTTCTCCTGTAGTGAGATTTACCTCGATTCGCATTATTCTGACAATAGTGGCAAGTCTGGATCTTGAATTACATCAGATGGATGTAAAGACTGCTTTCCTCAATGGAGAATTAGAGGAAGAAATATATATGGAACAACCTGCTGGTTTCATAGTGAAAGGCCAAGAAGAAAAAGTATGTCGACTTTTGAGGTCGATATATGGTCTTAAGCGATCATCAAGACAATGGTATATACGTTTTCATAATGCCATAGTGGCATATGATTTTAAAATGATTGATGAGGATCATTGTGTATATATCAAAAGATCCAATGATCAATTTGTGATCATATCATTATATGTTGATGATATACGATTGCCGGAAGCAATATGGAGTTGGTTAATACTTGTCAAGAGATGGTTGTCTTCTAACTTTGAGATGAAGGATATGGGTGAGGCTGCATACATTCTTGGAGTTAAGATTTCGAGAGATCGTTCGAAGAGATCGTTGTCTCTTTCGCAAGAAACCTATATAAATAAGGTTCTTGAACGATTTCGTATGCAAGACTGTAAACCCATAGACACTCCTATTGCAAAAGGTGAAGGATTGAGCCACAGACTGTGTCGAGGGACTCCACAAGAGAATGAACAAATGAAACATGTTCCTTATGCTAGTGCTGTTGGGAGCTTGATGTATGCTATGATGTGTACAAGACCCGACATATGTTTTGCAGTTGGAATGATGAGTAGATACCAATCCAATCCAGGTCCAGCACATTGGAAAGCAGTCAAGAGAATACTGAGGTATCTGAAGGGAACTGCTGATTTCAAGTTGAATTACCAAGGAAAGGATCTCGACTTGAAGGCTATTCGATGCTGATTGGGGAGGAGATTAGATGAAAGAAAATCTACCTCGGATTTGCTTTCTTACTAAACAATGGCGCCATATCATGGAGCAAAAGAAGAAGCAAACGTGTATAGCCTTGTCCACAATGGAAGCTGAGTTCGTGGCATTATCAGCGGTACAAGAAGGAGTTTGGCTTAAGAGATTTTTGGATCATTTAGGTGTTAATGAGAAAGCTGCAAATCCATTGTTGGTTAACTGTGATAGCCAAGCAGCTATAGCGTACACCAAAGATCCAAAGTATCATAGCAAGACCAAACATATAGATACCAAGTATAACTTTGTGAAATATATGGTTGCACGAAAGGATGTGAATTTACAGTACATATCTACGCATAGAATGGTAGCAGATCCTATGACAAAGCCAATACCTAGAGATGTGTTTTGTGGTCATGTAAAATCTCTAGGATTGCGTAGAGTCGATACTACCGAATTGTAATTTCCCGAGTTGTTCACATTTATGAAATTTTGTTTTTCATTGATTAATGCCTATGAATCTTTGTATAATCTTTATGCATCTTAATGCTCAGTGCATTATTTTAAGTTGAGAAGTATGTCGGACATATATAAGATTAGCCCACTCACACGGGTAATCGCCTCTGTTTACTGTGTGATAAATAGAGATGAGACTGTTTTTAAGCTTATTATCTAGGTGATAATCGAGAGCTCAAGCTTAAAATACGTATGTCGCCTTAACTAAGTGTTAAGATGAGGACATAATACTTACGATGTCCGAAAGTAAAATACCCCACATATTTTACTTTATCTATCTAAAATGCCAGATGTGAGTTCTGATGAATTTTGTGAATGAGTAGATACGTGAACTCAAGTTAGACATTGGGTATGTCTGAACTATTATCTGTACGGTATTGAAAGGTGTAGACATACGCTCCATGGGAAAGGAGTTAATACCGTAATATGTATTTCATACTACGTATGCAAGAGACAACCAATAAGAGTCGCAAAAAGTTTGATATCAACTTTTATGACGTGTGAGACTCTTGAGGAAAAGAATTCCTCAATTTTTAAGTCTCCTCATGACTCTTACTTATTCTCAAGATTTCTATTTAGTGTTTGCTATCTTAGGGTGTTGCCAATGATCATGAGATGATTCGATCTAATTGGGCATTTCTAGAAAAGCAAGCTGGACTGAAATTGAGAGTTTGAAGGAAAGAGGAAGATCGATTTTGGAGAATCACATTGTGGTTTTGTATTCACTGGTCGACCAATTATGACCGTCTTTGTGATAATCATAATTGTGAATACAATATATATATATATATATATATATTTACATATATATATATATATATATATATATATATATATCATTGTTTAAAAAAGATCGAGAGAGATATAAATGTGATCGATCGATCTAGGGTACTACATACTAAATCTACTCGGAGTGTGACGCCCATTATGAGCTGCTATATATTCCTAACATATGCATAGCAACGAGCTCTCAAAGTATGCTGGTCGCACGGATTATTCACCAGTATGAATGTTGAAGAGAGGTAAAGAGAATCCTGTTCGGCCCACCATGTGCGAGTGGGAGATGATGGTTTTAATTGGGGATGGGCTTAAGGCCCGTCCGCCCATGCTGGGCCCAAAAGGCCCGGCCCACGGGAATAGGGCCCGTGGAGGGGGAAGGTATAAAAGGGAGGAGAGAGAGAGAGAGAAGACAACGTTTTGCAATTTAACGTACGTCTTTTCTCTTCTCACGCTCTCTCTCTCCCAAAAGGAAAAATAGTAAGCATATGGCGCGCTTTTCTTCCCTTCAAGGCTTCATCGAATCGAACAGAGCCAAATCTCTTCCTCTTGTCGGCGTCGGTGTTTAATCTGTGGCTAACAAGGTACGCTCGAATCCGTGGTGTGCTTTACGATCGGTGATACGTGTTTTTCCCGGGCTTCGTCTTCCGCATTGATTTAGGGGTTCAATTCGGTGTCGAATCCGATTTTCGGGGATCCGTTATTCCCAACAAAAACAAATCAAGGGAAAATCTTTAAATGATTAGTTCAAGGATCCTCTCCTTGATAAGTTATCTTCCTGCTGATTTGTGGAAGATTTCCTGTTATAACCACGCTGATATGTTGCTATTTGATTTGTTGCTTCAGTAGTAATCACCCCACACGCTCGGACGAAAATCCGTCGGCTCGTGTTCCTTTGTTGGGAGAAGAAGATGAAATTTCTTAAACCTCAACTGACCTATTTTCCCTACTTTTCATGTTTCCTTTTTTGATGAAAGACCAATACACAAATAGTGGATCTTCGAGTGGCCCTTTGCGTTGCAAAGCATCACACTACTTGATGGGCATCTATAGAAAATATGTTCATAACCATCATGTTACTTCGACTAATTTTGAGATCAAATCAATAACATTTCAATGAATAATACCCTAGTGAGATTATTTCATATGAAAGGGAATATGCTCCTTATGGTATCTTTGATCTTATCCATCCCATCCTTGATATGACAATAGATATCCTTATATTTAAATACAGCTTTTTTCTTTTGGGAAAAAATTATTGCTTATAAATCGGTAAATTTTGTGTCTTCCATAACTAGACTTAGGGTCCTTTTTTCAGGAAACTTGTAATGTTATCCTTTTGTGGCAAGCTGAGTCTAATCATAAAGCATACGAAGTGTGTGGTTTTTGGCTTCTAATATGAGTGGCTAACTCGGTTAGTGGTGGAGCTCGCTTGGCTTGACTACGATCTTGGATTCATTCGTCGAGTCACGCCGTTCCTATTTTTACCTCCAGACACTATTCTTGCTGTATTCGAAGGTGGTTGGGACTAGGTGCTCCTTTTTCTTGCAATTTAGGGTGTGTTTGGTAACATTTCTGTTTAAAAATTTTTTCTAGGAACAGAAATAGAAAAAGGTATTTCTGCTTCATGGAACAATTTTTGAACAAAAAAACACATTTGGTAAAACTGTTCCAGAAATATAAAAAGAATAGAAACACATTTGGTAATTTTGTATAAATTTTTGTATTTCTTTTAATTTTTTAATATTTTTATTTTATTTTTTCTATTTTCTTTCTTATTTTCTTATTTATTTTTCCTTTTTTCTTTTTTTCTTCTTTTGGCCGGTCGTCGGCCTCGGCCATGGCCGACGAGGGCCGGCGGTCTCGCCCAGCCACGGTGAGGCTCGAACTCGCCTTGGCTGGGCGAGCTCGATCTCACCCAGATTCGGCGAGGCCGAGCTCGCCCTAGGCCAGCATGAGGTCGGCCTTGCCTTGACTGAGCAAGCTCGAGCTGTGACATACCGATTTTCCAATTCTATTTTCAATAAATTGAAACGGACATTTCGTTGGCACGCATATAGTTCTTTTCCTTGAGTCAGCCACTCACGTGAAAACTAATATATCGGGTGAAGCCATTAAGAGTTTCTAATGCATCAGACTCGAGAATTTGACCAAGAAGCGACCTTTCAACCGAGCTAATCTGCAAGGGTCATTACGGCACAATTAAAAATCGATTAGAGATCGGAAATAGGTTGACTCGATAGAGGCATGTGATCAGGTGTGGGTGATTCCACCAGATCGCATAATTCGTGTCGATCGGCATTGGACCAACTTTTCTATCGATTAGGTACCATGTATTTGTAGTTGAAACCTTGAGATTATCCCGACAACCGAAAGTCGCCAATGTTTCAAAGATGTACATTGTGGCTTGAGATGATCAACCATAGGTCAAATGCATGAAAATTTCTAAAGGCTACCCAGTAGGTTGGGCCGCACTAGTATCGTGCCTAGTATCGTGCCAAAGTAAAATTAACTATGGAATTGAGATGGAATTCAAAAATTGGAAGTCTAGGTTTGTCACAAATCATTTTATGAACATTGACTAATCTTCGGAGGATTTTTCACGCAACCGAGTTTTTTTTCGGCAAATTAAATCCGAGATGGCTATTTTGGCTCGAGAAATTAGTAGGCCCGCCTTTGGTTTTGCTTTTAGGACTTAAGTTGGTTCTATGGACAAGTGAAGATGTGAATTGAAGTGTGGTGACATTGGATTAATTTTATGGACTTCAATTGGACTCAATTGGAAGAGAATTGAATGGAATGAAAGAAATTAATGTACAAAGTTTTATGCCCCGGCGGAAAAATAAAATAGACCCATTGAAGATTGTTGTGGGAGATTTGAAATTAGTGGAGTATGACATCACTTGATGATGTCATGGTGGGCCATTTTGTTGGATTAAAGAAAGAGAAAAAGAAAAGAAATGACCCCCATCATTCTCTCTCCTCTCTCCTCCATCTTCATTGTGCGAAGACCAGAAAAATTTGCAGAGAAGAAGCTAGAGCAGCCCCTTCGCCGCCCACTCAGCCGCTCATCGCCGGCCGTCTGCACCCGCCCATCGCCGAAGCTCACCGCAATCGTCGTCGTCCACGTGAAGCCCACGCGCCCGCGCGCCGCTCTGCCCTGCTCGCCCGACCTCGAGCTCCATCCCCTCTGTTCAGCCACCCGTCGCCATCACTAGGGTCGCCGGGAGTCCCGCTGGAGCCGCCGCCTTGCCCGCACGAGCTACCACCGCCCTCCTGTGCCCTTTCCGACCCGAACCAGCACCGGATCCGCCCTCCTTCAACCCCAAAACAGTAGTTGGAAAATGGGTATTTCGGCTCGGTTTTGGCCCATTTTGGCCGCTTTCCAGAGCCCGGATGCTCGGCCCGCCTTGAGAAAAGTCGATCCTCACGTCGTCCTTGTCGTTTTGGTCCGTTCGGCTCATTAATCGGGTGAGTTTAGCTCACTAAATCTTGATTAGATGGTTAATGATGCCCTAAGTGTACTTAGTCTAAGTTAAGTAAGTTTATGTGGTTAGATTAGTTTATTTGGTTAAAGATTAGATTAGGGTGTTTAATTAAGTTAAAGTGTGTTTAGTTTAAAGTTAAGTATGTCTATATTAATATAAGCTTTGATATGACTTAAAGGAATTTGTTTTTGATTTATTTAAGTATTCTGAAATTATTAAATAATTTAATAATATATATTTATTCGAAATTATTAAAATATTATTATTTAAATAAATTATGGAATAAAAATTAATTATTTAATAAATTTTGAAAATTATCTCGAGACCTTATTTGCTCAGAATTTCGTGCTGATAACTGCTGTGTAGTCAGATTTTGAAATTGATGATTGGATATTATAAATTGAGTATGGATCGTGAAAAATATGGATATTATTATTTAATTATTTTTGGAATAAATTTAATTATTTATTAAATTCTAAAAATTTTGTCGGACCCTAGACTCTTAGAATTTTGTGCCGATCACTGCTGTGTATTTAAAATTTGAATTTGATGATTGATTGTGGCAAATGGAGTGTGATTGTGATAAATAGGGATTCTTTTTATAAAGTCCCAAGTGTCGAAATTTATGGGAGATTGGCCGTGATTAACCACTTATTAGAGGTCGTGCCCAGTGGGGCCGTGATTCGCCACCTGATAAAGGTCGATAAAGGTCGCACCCAGTGGGGCCGTGAATTGCCACCTGATAAAAGTCGCGCCCAATGAGGCCGTGAATTGCCACTTGATAAAGGTCGTGCCCAATCGAGCCATGAATTACCACCTATTAGAGGTTGTACCCATCGGGCCGAGATCTATCACCTTTTAAAGGTTGTGCCGAGTGGGGCCGTGATTGCCACTGGTTGTTAAACCTTCCTATAGGGTCGTGATTGGAAGTAGTGATTGATTTGGTAGAATGATATGTAATCGGCCGAGTCGATTGATCGCTGAGACGATCCAAGTGGTTGAATTGTTTTGATGATGTGATTGTGTCGCAATTGTTTGGTTATCATAATTGCACATGGTTAAATTATATAAACTGTGCTAACCTGCAGATGAAGACTAATGCGAGGTAAGTCTTTGTGTGTCATGGCTAGGCCACGCGGGGCGTATTTTCTTTCTAATAGGGGTTTAGGGGGTTGAACTTGCTGAGACATTGTCTCATCCCGGTTTGGGGATTACAATTTCAGGTCCCTAGTGGTCGAAGCGGGCATATAACTTTGGTTGGCCTTGAGGAGTTGCAGAGGTGAAGTCATAAGGATTGGAGAATGTGTCCATCTTGTAGGTCGTAGGACAGTTCGTTTTTAAGAGCCGGTCTTTTGTAGACTTTTGGTCGTAGACCTCTATTTGTAATTCTATTGAATTATGAAAGTGTTATGTTGTGGTTTTGCTTCCTGCTTTTCTATCTCGTATTTCAGTATCAGGGTTTTTATAATATGTTCCGCTTGCGCAATAATAAATGAATGGGGTCGACGACATTACCTGGGAATGTCGCATTTGCATGACCATGGTGGAATGTTGGCATGCTCGAGGTTCGGGGCGTGACACGAGCTCGCCCAGATCCCGCGAGGCCGAGCTCGCCCAGCGGCCGGCGACGCCGGCCTAGCAATGGCCTAGCGAGGCCGAGCCTCACCGGCCACTGGGCGAGCTCGGCCTTACCGGATCTAGGCGAGCTCGAGCTCACCCAACCAAGGCGAGGCCGAGCCTCGCTAGGGGCCGGCGACACTCGGCCTCGCCGGGGGTCGGTGACGCTTTGGCAAGGTCGCCGGCCCTCGACGGCCAGTCGCCGGCCATGGCCAAGGTCGGCGACCGGCCAAAGAAAAAAGAAAGAAAAAAGAAGAAGAAAAAAGAGAGAAGAAAATGGAAGAGAGAGAAAAAGTGTTCTTAAATTTTGTTTCTTGTTTCTGTTCCAGATGTGTTTCTGGGAACAAAAAAATAGATTTGGAACAAATACGCAAATAAACGCGTTTTTGTTCCTTTTTTGTTCCCAGGAACAAAAAAAAAAAATCGTGTTCCTGGGAATAGAAACAAAAGCCAAACAAATAGGCCCTTAGTGAAAAGATTTCCATCTAGACCATATATAATCATCGAAATAGTAAGAAGCAGGACAATCATCGTGATTTACATTTTGCAAGTCATCATTTAAACTAGCAATCGTTGTGTAAGGAGGTCTACTTCTTAAAACGTGATAAGATTTCGCACCACCATCACCTTTACCAACATTATTGGAAAAAAATTTATTGGCACCAACATTCTTGGACAAAATCTTATTCACATCTTACAGTGCATGAATAAGATTTTGTCCATGAATGTTGGTAAAAGTGACGGGACTCCTTATTTTAGGGGCACGTGTTCCACGAAATATTTTGTCCATGGATGTCGGCAAAAGTGATGGTGGTGTGAAAGATCCTTACATGATGATCGCTAGTCTACATTACGACATGCAAAATGAAATAACGTTTGTATTCCTGCTTCTGACCATTTCGATGATTATCCATGGTGCGGGTGGATCTCTTTCCGCTTGATTGCAAGGATAGTGTCTATAAGAACCTCGTGACTCAACAAATGTTTCTAAGATCACGGTAGAGCCAATCGAGCTCCACACTACTCACACCAATAAAATGACCAACTTTTGAGTATAATCTATAAGTGATAGACTTAGTCGATAATAGCAGAATTTGGTAAACAATAGAAGTCATTGATGAAAAGAACAATTGACAACTTGAAGAATATCGACGACTAGCCAAGAGAGTTATTGACAGCAAACATCAATTATCAACATCGACGTGTCATTGTCAAGTGACGATATTTTCATATAGGTAACTGTTGAGTGGTTATGCTTAGACCCCTTATTTTAGGAATTTTCTAACTTTTTATGAATAAGGTTGTTGTAACTTCCTGTTACCGCAAATAGTATTAGGATGTTATTAGTTTTGAATTTAATAACCCTTTCTAATCATCCATTGTAGGCTTTAGTTATTCTTTGTAAAGCTCTTCAATCAATCACAGAATTCAACATTTTTTTGCAAATTTATCTCTATCTTTTTTTCCTGCTAGCCGCCATTGCCTCCAATCTTCATGGTTTTAAATTTCTTGCCATTTATTTTCCTACCCAAATCAAAATAGCATCCTTCGCAACCATAGCTGATTCACACATTGATCCATGTATATTTGAGAGTTACTTCATTATGATCCAATTCAAGTGAAACATCTTTTTGGATAAATTAAAAGGTATTTCATCGCCAATTCAATTCTAGTGAAACAACCACCAACTGTATAGGCAACTCTAATTGTAAGTCGAAAACCATATACTCTATACACTTTATGATTAGATTGAGCTTGCTACAAAGAGATAATCATCGTGCTGCATAAATGAACAGGTGCAAATTTCCTAAAAGAGGACCCTTTGGTCTAGTTTGGAAGAAATATAAAATTTATTGATCCCTAAGCAACATACTTTCAAACGTGATGAACAAGATCATTTATATTATAAGGAGAATATCTTCTTTTAGTATGAAAAAATCTCACTTGTGTAACATCCATCCAAATGTGATTGGTTTTGTCTCAAAACTAGTCCAACTAGCAAGGTGGTTATGAACACAATTGTCTATAAATACCCATCAAGTGGTGATCTTCTGCAATGCAAACAGCCACTCCTTGGTCTTCAACTCACGAACGAAACATGCAGAAAAAGGGAGATATGTCGGTTTCAGTTTCGGCAATTCCATCTCCTTCTCGGAACAGAGAAACAAGCCGTGCGATTGAACACCAGTGGGCGGATTTTCATCCGAGCGTATGGGGCGAATACTTCCTCGTATATGCTTCTCCCACCAACTCCATGGTTAGCATTTTCTCATATGGTCATGTGAATGAGCGTATAAATATTTGTGTATCATGTTTTATTTATTTATTTATTTATTTATTATTGAAAGTAGCGTATAACATAAATGCAGGAGTTCAAGTACCTTGGAATAGTGGAAGATCAGATTGAGGGATTGAAAGGAGAGGTGAGGAAGATGGTGACTGATGTGGAGGCTAAACCCTCACAAATGCTGCTCTTGATTTGATCAAATCCAACGCTTGGGAATTTGCTACCATTTCAAACGTGAAATAGATGAACAAATAGAACAAATCCATGAAAGTTACTCTCGACTTGTACATGGAGTTTTTAAGGGCGATGACCTTCACATGATTGCTCTTGCCTTTCGATTGCTGCGACAGTAAGGTTACCATGTTTCATCAGGTATGTTTTAGATTAACCTAACCAATTTAATAAGATACCTAGAGAAATCCTTCTTGTGAAAATTTCCCGCGAAGTTTACTATTGGTAAGTCAAACTTTAGAGAAACAAGACAAGGCGGGTCGTCTTTCTAAGTTATAATAAACTACATTTTTCTCCCATGTTGGCTTTGGTCGCACAGAAGTTTTTGACAAATTTAATAACGGTGAAGGGAACTTTAAAGAATCACTCATTACCAATGCGCGTGGACTGCTAAGTCTATATGAAGCTTGGCATTTTTAAAGAATCACTCATTATTGATGCGCATGGACTGCTAAGCCTATATGAAGCTTGGCATTTAAGGTGCCATGGCGATGCTATTCTGAAAGAAGCGCTTCCTTTTGCTATGACTCACCTTGAATTGATTGATGAAAGCAAAGTAAGCATTAGTCTTGCAAAACAAGTGCAGCATGCCCTAAAGCAGCCACTTCACAATGGGTTGCAGAGGCTCGAGGCAAGGAATTATATTCCACTCTATCAAGAAGAGCCTTCACATAACAAAGTCTTGCTCGCCTTGGCTAAACTAGATTTCAACTTATTGCAAGAGCAACACCAAAAGGAACTTGGCAAGATTACGAGGTTAATCAACGTTATGTTTTAACAAAGCCTAAACTACCAATCTTTTGCTGATGTGTTTCCCAAAGGTTTACTCATCTAATTTCAAACCGCATTTTTGAAAGTCCTTTACAAGAGAAGAAAAATGAGTTTAAACTATGTGATTTCGTTGAGCTAAAGTAGTTTCAATTTTGCTCCTATTTGTCCAATCATAGGTGGTGGAAGGATACAGATGCTGCAAGGAAATTCCCATTCGCTAGAGATAGGATTGTGAATATTTCTTCTAGATCTCAGGAGTATATTTTGAGCCGGCGCGTGGCCAGAGATATACTAATCAAAGTGACTGCCCTACTTTCCATTCTCGACAATATCTACCATGTCTATGGCACGTTGAAAGAACTAGTAATCCGAAGCAATCAAGAAGTCTGTAATCCACATTCTCTTTCTCAAACTTCTGAATTTGATCGATTTCATAACGAGACAAATGTGTCATTTTTTTGCGACTTGAATTTAGGTGGGATGTCGATGCCATTGATGGACTACCAGAGTATATGCAAGCTTGGTACAAGGTGCTTCTTGATGTCTTTGATGCAATTGGGAATGAAATGACCATGAAGGAAAGATCGGACCACCTCAAGCCGTAAGACGCATTGGTATGCTTTGCATGCATCAACGAGGATTTTTACATAGAAAACCTAATTCATTTGTCTATATTTGATTTCTCAAATGAAGAAGCAAGCGAGAGTGTACTTATACAAAGCCAAATGGTTTTATAGCAACTAGACACCAACGCTGGAGGAGTACATGCCCCTAGCACTGTCAACATCTAGCTAGGAATTGTTAGTGATCACATCGCTTGTGGGAATGGGCGATGTGGTCACAAAACATACCTCTAAATGGTTGCTTGGTGACTACAAGATTTTGAAGGCTTCGCAAATCGTCAGTCAACTCATGGATGACATTGCCTCACACCAGGTCTCATTAACACATTATCATCCTCCAAATAATCTAATAAAATTCACCACTTAGTTGGAAATAATGTCCAGATCTAAAACACCAATGTCATTCAACACGTAGCTTGAGCAAAAGAGGGGGCACGTAGCATCTGCAGTGGAGTTGTTCATGAATGAACACAGTGTTTCGGAGTAGGAAACCAAAAGGAAGGTGCGGAAACGAGTGGTCGATGCATGGAAGGACATTAACAAACTGTTTCTCCATCCGACTGCAGTCCGACTGCCAATTCTAATGCAAGTTCTCAATCTCTCGCGGGTGATTCATGTGGTGTACAGCGATAGAGATAATTACACCCATTTCAGGACCCTGCTCAAAGATCACGTGACGTCTCTCTTCATTATCCCCTACCAATGTCATGCCCCTCAATAAAACACAAGTAGGAACTTGGCAAGATGACATGTAACGTCTATCCGATATCGTGTGACATCTCGTTTTGTTACATAAAGATTTGAAATCAGACTGATGGTGTGCATATCTTTCGTCCAGTGGCAAAAGCAAGATGATATCGGAAGTGTCAGTTTAACAAGGTCTTCAAGAATTTTGACCCAAAAAAAAAAAAAAAAAAGAGGTCTTCAAGAAAGAGGAAAATTGACCGTAAGTAGATGTTTTAAGAGTTGGAATTCTGATTTGTTCTAGTACCTAAAAAGAGGTAAATTAATGCAATTTCAATCTGCATGCTGACTCTAAAATGGTTTGATAGCCATGTACATGGCGTTTACATGTCTCTCAAATTTGTGTTTCACCATAGACAAGGACATTAATAATCACTGCATGATAAGGCTCTGTCCGCAATAACAAGCCAAGCTTGTTTAGAGGGGGCACATGAATTTTCTTTCCTAAAAATTTCAACGATTTTTTTTTTTTTGGTGACCCGGGAATCGCCATACAACCTGCAGCTGGCGGCGTAAACCTGGGACAACCCACCTATCCCGGACTGCGAGTGAGTCGCATAAGCAACCGTAGGGATTCGAACTCATTCCCTTCCGGAAGAGGAATTAAGCGCAAACCACACGACCACTAGTGGGGTGGGTAACAAATTTTCCACTCTAAAAATATCAATTTTCATCACAAAACACCAGCGGTGAAAGAATCTAACATATTCATCTTAAGAAACGATTCCTCATTCCAAAACAACAGCGATTTCATAAACATCATCATCACTAGTTAAATTTGGAGATCTCAATCCTCCAACTATTCCGAAGTTCTAGTCGAGGAACATTGCTCACATTCAAGTAGAAACCAAAATGAAATTTCACATCATTCATTCAGTAACTTTCCAAACGGTTTTGCTTTCCAATTCGGCCTTTTTCAAAACCAGAGTGTGATCTCCACAACAACACCAGCTTTTTTTACCACAAAGACGAGTTCCGCGGCATAAGTGGGCTCATCACCATCAATCCTGTCTCTTCTTTTGAGAAATACTCGGATCCTTAGGGCCTAAGCACGGTAGATTCTCCGACTCGAGAAACCTCACCTCCAATTTGGTCGGATTCGACATCTTCACCTATACGAGCCTATTTAGGTGGCTTGCCCTCCCCGGCTCTAAGATCCCCATCATTGACATCGACCTTAACACATCAAACCATCTTCGTCTCTGAGGCTCCAAGCAATTTGTGCCAGAAGTTTGATTTTGAGGAAGGAGATGAAAAGTTAAAGTAGGGGAAGAGGTTTATTAAAAAATCTAATTATTTTTCCTTGTTAACCAGAGAATAAAAGCACATGGATAAAAAACAGACGGACACATCATTTCAAAAGTCCAACTTGGCGTATAATATATCATGTGATCAAATAACATTTGATTGTCATTTGATCAATTTCAAAGGACAACACTAAACATTTAACGATAGTTCAAGGACAATGAACATATTAAAGTTTATGAATGACATTACACATTGAGCTAAAATTTTGAAACTAGTAATGTTATTTTTCCTCTAGTTTGAATGTCATGGTTAAAAACTTCTGCACTCAACGATGATAAATTTTTTTTTTTTTTAAAAGCATCAGATTTACAAGGATACGTAGAAACTTGTGAATTAGTATGCTTATTGAAAAGATATTTAATTTTCCGTTTACATATCTTACCAAATACAATGGGAATGCTTTGAAAATTGGAAATTTCCTTAATTAGCTTTTTTTTTATTTAAAGCCCTTATTTAGCTATTTAAGTATTGTGTTTAGGAGACACACACACACATATATATATATTAAATATATATATATTTTAAATAAAAACCTGAAGTGTTTTCATCCTCTCAAAAGAAGGTTCAACGTAAACATTATTTCAAATAAGTGCATGAAGTATCTAAATCAATCTCACATAAGAGCCAGAGCTCTCTCGCCAAGTAAATGCTCGCCGGCTGGCTAGCATGTAATATTTTCAGCAACCAAAATAAGGGTATATTTGTCCAAAAGAATTGAATAAAAATTTGTCAAAGCTTTATTATTAAAAGTCCCAAAGTTGACAGTTTTCTTCTCCAATCCACGTTCACGAACAAAACCAAAAGGAAAGAAACCGTTGACGGAGCGAGGACCGGTGGGAGCTAGCCACGACGTGAGATCAAGCAGTGGGGGCGGCGACTAGTTAGTTGACATCAGATATTGCAACAATAGGCTCAAATGGAACTTCAACTCTCTCCTTAGAAAGGCATCCAGGTTGCCCGTTCTCCACAACTGATACTTTTTTTCCGGAGGACACTGAACACCTCGTTCGTTGCTTCTAACCACTTGTCTCGCGAACAGACGCAGATGCTTTAAGGGGCCAGTGCTTGTCTCAGACTCAGCACCAAAACCAGCAAAGCTCAGTATTGATATCATGTCAACGAGAGTAGCCACCGTCTCGGCTGCTGAACCAATGAAACGGCCCAGTCGAAGGCCCTGGTTTCTCGACCCGCTTCGCCCCGGATCCTTCTCGATCTCATTCATATTCTTCTTTAATTCGTCTGTCAGATCGGAAGAGCTCATCCCATTTCGGGCAGACTTGCGTGGGGTAAAAGCTCAAAAGACGAAGTGTAGGGCGGCTAGGGTATGGCGGAAGCAGCAGGTCGTTGTGGTGCACCTCCGCCACCGTTTCCGGTGAAAGCGGAGACCTCTTGAATCACTTCCGATTCTTCCCCTTTGAACTCCTTGAGCTTATCAAGAAGCATCTTACAGCTGTATTCAATCTCAGGAATGGCAGCTTCCCTCTCGTACTGGTGGTTTTGTTGCGACCAGGCGGCAACGTGTTTGAAGGTTGCCGCTGCCGCCACCCAGTCACACGTCGCCAGCTCCTACCGGTCCTCCCGCAGGCAATGGTTTTCGTGAATATGGGTTGGAGAAGAGAACATCAATTTTGGGATTTTTAATTTTAAATTTTTGGCTATTTTTTTATTCAATTTTTTTTTGGACAAAAATGTCACGTGCTCACCGGCCGGCAAACATTTTGATCGGCAAGCAAGCTTAAAATATTATTTGAAATTGACTTGAACACTTTAGCCCTTATTTAAAATAAGATCTGCTTTAAACTCTCTTTTGAAAAAATAATGTTATTCAAGATCCTTATATGTAATTTTCCCAAAACAATATGATCGGAATTTCTAGTAAGCTAAATGATCATTGGTTAGTTAAATGCCCATATGTGAGGGTTGGGTTTTACTTAAATTAGTATCATGAAAATTTACTTAGTCCAAAAGACAAATCGAGCAAACTTTATCAATCCTCAATTTTGAGTTTGCTTTATCAGATGAAAAGTGGGTTAGTGAGATTCAAGAAGAATGTTAATCATAAAGTTTTTTCTATTAATATCTAGGTTAAAATAAATAAATTGATAATCAACATTCTTCCAACACGATAAAATCAATTAAAATGGTTAATCGATGAATATGCTCAATTTGTACATTCTTCACTTTGGTAATGCTTTAGATCAATCAAATGATATTTTGATATGTAAAGGACGTGGCATTCTTGTTGCAATATGCACATGAGATGAACATCGTTTGGTAATTTGCACATGAACTAATTTGGTAAACATTATTTGGTAATGCTTAATGCGGAAGTAGTTATAAATCTCCGGACAGTAAATCAATGAGATAGAAAAACAATGCCATATTTTTCATATTGAAATTCACGACCATACTTTTAAACAGAGCATAACTCAAAGTATTTCACAAACTATTCATGACTTTCTAATTTCACTCTATTCACATCAAAACAGGATTCCCAAAAGAGAATGAGACCTTAGTCCTCATCCGATCGTACTCAAGATCCCTTTCTAGATCATCTTCTTCTTCAAAAATCTTTCTCCTCCTTAGGTTTCACTTCAGTGTTCTCTTTCTCCGATTCCTCCTCCTCAAGTTCATCTACGGGCTTGAAATGTTGTCCCACAACCGAGATGAGACTATGTCTCAGCAAGTTCTACCCCACTAAGGCCCGATTAGTAAACCATTACATTATAGGCTACCTAAACACGCATAGGTCAGAAGACGTACCTTGGCGTCAGTCCCAATCTGCAATTCAAGGTTATATACAGATGCTTCATATATCTCAATGAATAATTAGTCAAATCATAGTTCAATCGATTTAGTCAATTACATGTTAATCGGACCATTTCCAGGTCTTTCCCACTTGTGCCATACAACCTCCAATAGTACACTTAGTCACAGAGCCATCTTAATGCTCTCGAGCGTCAACTTCGTCAAGGTGACGTATCCACTAGACAATTGTATGCGCTCTTTAAGGCGCTGTTTTTGTCAGTGATATCCCAAATCACCGAACCACACATGCCTACAACAATTTGCTCAATAAACAATTGCGTGCGTTCTTTAAGGCACTGTTTTCGCCAGTGATGTCCTTAATCACCGAACCACACATGCCTACAATGATGTGTTTAATAGACAATTCATGCGTTCTTTAAGGCACCGTTTTCGCTAGTGATATCTTAAATTACTGAACCACACATGCCTACAACGATGTGTTAATGCGCCGTTTTCGCCAGTGATGTCCTTAATCACCAAACCACACATGCCTACAATGATGTGTTTAATAGATAATTGCATGTGTTCTTTAAGGCGCCGTTTTGGTCAGTGATATCCCAAATCATTGAACCACACATGCCTACAACGATATGTTTAATAGACAATTGCATGCGTTCTTTAAGGCGCCGTTTTCGCCAGTGATGTCCTTAATCACCGAACCACGCATACCTACAACTATATGAGTACTAGACCGATACGTGTATTCTTTAAGGCGTCGTTTTCGCCAGTGACGTCCTTAGTCACCGAACCACGTAGGCCCATAACACCGTACCTGATCGGTTATAGCCAGAGTATTTCTAATTCACTCTCATGATTCTATCCACTTTACAACTCATCAAAGCATTATAAATACTAAATAAACATGCTTGGCCATCTATCAATCAATCATTCAATTTCACTCAATTTCCATCAATTTAAGATAAATTGATAAAAGATCACAATTAATTTAATTCCATGCACCGTAGAGCTCAAATGAATAAACGGGCTGCACCACGACAATCAGCACAAAATTCCGGTCACCGGCCATCCCGGTTGAATTTCTGGAAAAATAATTAATTAAATAATTAATTTCGAAAATTAAATAAATAAATATTAAAAATCCAATTTAGGCTCGAATTGCCTAATTGAAGCCCGCTAAGGGTCGGGAAAAATCCCGAGATGCTTTCAATAAATAGTAGACTACGTCTACTTCGTAATTGCACAATCAAAATGTCTAATATGCATCACAATTGTCTAATGATCACCAATCTATTCTAATCTAACCACCTAATTGCATTTAATTAAATCTAACCAACCCCTAAGCATAATTAGCAAACTAAGCAGGGACTAGTGAGATTACTCACTGGAATTTCGCACAAAACGTATCAATCCGACAGGGATGACACGAGGAACGATTCTTCCCAAAGCAAGTCCCGAGTTTGGGGCTCGGAAATGCTCCAAAAGCGGGCCAAAGGGGGCTGGAAACCCACTGACTAGCGGCCGTTCTTGGCTAGCCGGGGCTGGTCCGGTGGTTGAGGTGGCGAAGCAAGGCCAGGGGAGGGCGAGGGAAGCTCTGGCGGGTCCGAACAGCGGCCGGAGGTGGTCAGGCAACCGCTAGTGGTGACCGAACAGGGGCTGGGTAGAGGCGACTAGAACTGGACGATGCTGGACTGGCGTGAGGGGAGGGACAAACAACAGCTTGGTGGGGTGGCACACACGTGAATGGCGAAACGACGAGCGGCTGCTGCTCCGGCTTCAGGCAACAAGAGCCGCTACTTCTGTTTCTGCTTTCGCTGGGGCTTTGCACGAAACAAAGAGGAAGAGAAGGAGGGCGGCGATGGTTGAGGGGCGTGAGGGAGAGGCGAAGGCGAGCGGTGAGCGGCGGAGTGCACGGGCAATGTGCGGGTGGCGGAGCATGGACGGCGACGGCGAGCTGCTCTGGTCTTCTCCTCTCGGTGCTACTGTCTCTTCTTCTTCTTCGCTAGTTCACTGGGCGTTGCGCGAACAAGGGAAAGGAGAGAGAGACTGTCGAGAGAGAGAGAGAGAGAGAGAGAGAGAGAGAGAGAGAGAGAGAGAGAGAAGAAGAAGAAGAAGAAGAAGAAGAAAAAGATAAGAGTGTTTGACTAGTCAAAAAGAAAAAGAGAGAAAGAGGCAAAGTGGGAACCGACAAGGAGGGAGTCAGTGGAGGAATTCGCACGAGGGGGAAAAGAGGGAGAGAGAGAGAGAGAGAGAGAGAGAGAGAGAGGAAAAGATCACGTGGGGGGTGAAAGGAGGAGAGAGAAGACGGAGAGAGAGAAAGAAGAAAAGAAAATAATAAAATAATAAGATAATTATATTATTCTTATTACTATTATTATTTTCCCTTTCTCTTTCAATTGTTTAATTTCTTTCGGTCTTCGATTTTTCCTCCGATAATTTTTTTCCTGAAATTTCGGACTCATCAATAATTTGACAAACGATGAGATGAGGTCCTAAAAAATGAATTGTGACATACTCGAATATCCGATTCCCGAAACCAAATTAAATTGCATGGTTAGAATAAATCAAACGCGATTTTAGTCCAATGTAACAAATTAGGTAGCTTTTAGGGATTTTACCGCGGATACATCCCTTAACGGCTTCACCCAATAGATTAATTAACTCATGAGTGATCAGCTCAGAGAAAAATGATCATAAGCACGTCAACGAAATGCCCATTTCACTTTATCGAAACAGGGTCGAATTTCAGGATGTCACAATTCTTCCCCTCTTATAAAAATTTCGTCCTTGAAATTTAAACCGTTACACACTTTGCTCAAAAAGGTAGGGGTACAACTATTTCATCGACTCTTCAGTCTCCCAAGTTGCTCCTTCAGTACCATGGTGTTGCCAGACCACTTTGACCAACGGAATGGTCTTTGTACGCAAAACTTGTTCTTTACAATCGACGATTTGGACCGGGCTTTCAACGTATGACACACGGTTATCCACGTCCAATTCCTCAAAATTGAGCACGTGGATCGGGTTAGGCTCGTACTTCCTTAACATCGACAAATGAAAGACGTCATGCACTTGCGCCAATCTTGGTGGCAATGCAAGACAATACGCTAGGTTTCGGATTCTTTCAAGAATCTCAAATGAACCAACGTACCTCGGACTCAACTTGCCTTTCTTACCAAAGCACGAAGTTCCCCTCATTGGTGACACTTTTAGAAAAACGTGATCACCAACTTGAAATTCCAAAGACCTTCGATGCTTATCTACATAACTTTTCTGCCTGTTCTGCGCTATCTTTAATCTGTCTTTGATCACTGCCACGGCATCTACTGACTGCTGAACTAACTTTGGGCCTGTGATTTTTCTTTCCTCGACTTCATCCCAACACACTAGAATTCTGCACACTCTGCCATACAATGCTTCAAATGAGGCCATATGAATACTCTGCTGATAACAGTTGTTGTAGGCAAATTCCATCAGATGAAGTTGATCTTCCCAACTTCCTTTGAAGTATATTACACACGCTCTCAGCATATCCTTGAGGGTTTGAATCGTCCTCTCGGACTGACCATCCATTTGAGGATGATATGCCGTACTGTACCGAAGCTTTGTATCTAAAGCACTCGGCAAGCTCTTCCAAAAAGCAGCCATAAACCTTGGGTCTCTATTTGAAGTTATTGTAACCGGCACTCCATGCATTTGAACCATCTGACGCACGGATAAGTCTGCGTGCCTATCAAGACAAAGGTCATTTCGAACTGCAATAAAGTGAGCCGATTTTGTCAACCTATCGACTACTACCAAATCGAATCATTCCCTCTCTGACTCCTTGGTAGTCCAGTCACGAAGTCCATCGTGATATGCTCCAATTTTCACTCTAGGATTGCAAGAGATTGCAGAAGTCCTCCCGGCTTGCCATGCTGGGCTTTTACTTGCTAATAAGTCAAACACTTGGCGACATGCTTGGCAATGTCCGCCTTTATACCTGACCACCAATAGTATTGATGCAGATTCTGATACATCTTAGTGCTTCCAGGATGAATACTATAACTGTTATGATGTGCTTCAGATAAAATTTCTTCTCTAAGCTCTACATCGTCAGGTACAACCAAACGTCCACGAAACCTCAGTACCCCATCATCAGAAACCTGAAAATTAGTCTTTCTTTTATCGGTATCCTCTTAAAGAATTTTTTGTACATCTGGATCTATCGATTGAAGTTGCTTGATTCTGATCTAGACATCCGGTTCAATTTTGAGGGTGGCCATAAGACTCGAAAGGTGGCCTACCTCAAATTTGAACATCGAATGTCGCACTCTTTCGATTAAATTCCACTCCTTAATCAATATATGAGCTACTGAAGACTTTCGACTCAAAGCATCGGCGACCTTATTCGCCTTTCCTGGGTGATATAGAATATCAAAATCGTAATCCTTCAACAATTCCATCCATCGGCGCTATCTCATGTTCAACTCCTTCTGAGAGAACAAATACTTGAGACTCTGATAGTCCGTGAAGATCCGAAACTTTTTCTCGCACAAGTAGTGCCTCCAAATCTTCAACGCAAATATGATGGCTGCGAGTTCTAAGTCATGTGTCGGATAATTCAATTCATGAGGTCTCAACTGATGAGAAGTGTATGCAAGAACTTTGCCATGTTGCATCAGCACACAACCCAATCCCCTAAATGATGCATTACTATAAATCTCGAATCATCCAGGACTAGATGGAATCGTCAACATGGGTGAGGTAGTCAGCTTTTCCTTCAGCTCTTGGAAATTATGCTTGCACTTATTTGACAATACAAACTTCTCTTCTTTCTTTAGGAGCTTTGTTAGAGGTGACGCTAATGATGAGAACCCTTCCACAAACCGTTTGTAATAACCTACTAACCCCAGAAAACTTATGATCTCTATCACTGTCATCGGTCTGGGCCACTTGATCACGGCTTCTATCTTGCTCGGGTCGACGGAAATTCCTTCTCCGGAAATCACATGACCTAAGAACGCAACACGAGTCAGTCAAAACTCGCATTTGCTAAACTTAGCATACAGCTAATGAGTTCTTAAGGTCTGGAGTACTACTCTCAGATGATTCTCATGCTCTTCATCACTTCTCGAATAGACCAAGATGTCATCAATAAACACGATCACAAACTGATCCAGATATTCCTTGAACACTCTGTTCATCAAATCCATAAAGGCAGCCAGAGCATTCATCAACCCAAACGGCATCACTGTAAACTCGTAATGACCATATCGAGTACGAAATGCCGACTTAGGAATATCCTCCTTCCTAATCCTCAGCTGATGATATCCTATCCTCAAGTCGATCTTCGAGAATATTGACGCCCATTGTAGTTGATCAAACAAGTCATCTATCCTCGGCAATGGATACTTGTTATTGATTGTTACCTGATTGAGCTACCGATAATGGATGCACAAACGCAACGAACCATCTTTCTTCTTAACAAACAGAACTGGTGCTCCCCAAGGTGATGCACTAGGACGAATAAATCCCTTATCCAGTAATTCTTGCATCTGCACATTCAGTTCCTTCAACTCAGATAACGTCATTCGATAAGGTGCCTTTGAGATCGGTTCTGTCCATGGTGCTAGCTCGATTACAAATTCAATCTCTCTTTCTGGCGGCAATCCTGACAATTCTTTTGGAAAGACATCTAGAAACTCTTGCACCACTGAAATATCTTCAATTTTCAGCTCCTCAACTGTCGTATCCACAACAGTTGCTAAGTACCATCGGCAACCCTCGTCTAACAAACGAGTTGCTTTTGGTGACGAGATTAAGGAAATTGAGGGTCCTCCTCTATTCCCGACAAACTCGAAGCTCTTACCCCCTAACGGGTCAAACTGAATCGCCTTACGATAGCATTCCATTTTAACTCGTTGATTGGTAAGCTAATCCATGCCAATTATCAAATCAAAATCATACATGGCTAGGACTAATAAGTCAATTTTCCCCACTCGCTCACCAATCTCTAACTTACACCCTGAACATCCCAAAACAACAATAACTTTATCTTTCAAGGGTGTATATATGCAAATTGCCAACTCTAACAATACAGGACTCAACCCTAGCATCCTAACATATTGCTCGGCAATGAAGGAATGGGTTGCTCAGGAATCAAACAAAGCATAAGTAGGTTGGTCGTTGAGCGAGACCGTAACTGTAATCACGTCAGGCGTAGCTTCTGCTTGACCTTGTGTAATTGCGTACACGGTGCCCTGAACTGGAGGTCCCTGCGGTGCATTCTGAGGGGCATACCCTCTTATCTGTCTTATCAGTGGTGGCGGCGGCAACTGAGGTTGTCCTCTTTGCTTCCTCGGACATTTCTAACCATATGGCCTTGTTGGCCACATTCAAAACACGCACCCGTCCTAGCTGGACACGGTGCTATCCCGTGTCTTCTCCTACAAAAGCGACACACATCAACACTACTGGGTACCGGCCTATTAAATCCACTTTTCTTGCTGGGCGGGCCTTGGAATTTGTTTCCCAACATCAGCCTCTTTCCTTGGCGGATGTTGTCTCTATGAGAGCTAAACCTTGATCTAGATGAGGCAGCTCTATCATTATGATCTTTCTCAATCTTCTGAGTTCTTCGATATATGTCGTTACAAGTCTTTAGATCTAGAAGGACTAAGACGCTTCTCAAATCCGATCTGAATCCATCTCTGAACCTCCTCGCTCGGTTCACAGGATTCTCAATTAACTTGGTGGCATATCATGAAAGTTCAGTGAACTTCGCCTCATACTCATTAACAGATAGGGAACCTTGGCGAAGACGTTGAAATTCTGCCATCTTCACCTCTCTGGTAGTCTCAGAGAAATACTTATCATTGAAGGCTTCACGAAAAGTGCTCAAGTCCTTAACAGCACCTTCTGGAAAGATCGTTTCACGGGTAGTCATCCACTAAGTATTCGCAACTCCCTTCAGCTGGTAAATTGCTAACATTACCTTCTTAGCCTCGTTGCACATCAACAATGCAAACGCTTTCTCAAGCTTCTGAACCTATGAAGCGGCAGCTTCAAGATCTCCTATCCTGGTGAACAATGGCAGATTTAATCTTAGGAAATGCTCCACCAGCTTATGGATTGGTCTTGCAGTGACCACCATCTCCGATGGACCTTCAACATTCATGGCGGCTAGAGCAACAACAGGTGCGGCTGCAGGGGCGACTTCGGTGGCAGCAGCGGCAGCGGCAATTGCAACGGCTTGAGCAGCGGCTTCAACAGTAGCTACTTGCTAATCCATTCTAGTACCTATCGCTTCTAGAACACGCAAGATCTCATCCACCCTAGGATCATTAGGGGCTACTACCCCAACATCTACGACAGGTGGAATCACTCCACTCATGCTAGCCTATGCTGGCGCTCAACCATGTCCGCCTTGGGTCCCGACACGAGTCGAAGCTCTACCCCAAATAACGGCCCTACTGGTCCTCTTTGCAGGAGTTCTTAGCTCCTGATCGCTCATAGTGTAGCTTTACTCAACTAACACCTGTTTCCAATTCAACACCGAATTAGAAACGGAGTGATCCAAACAACAAGCAATTTTAGCACTCAGCTAACACAAACATGCACCAACATGAATTTAAAGGCCTTTCCTACTAACTATCCCATGGTCATTGCTCCTTATCACTCCAATCTTGAACTTCACTCTGATGCCACAAAAAGGGGATGTCACACCCCGATTCTCGGGCATACACACATCCTTCTACCTGGTCGATTTTATAATGCAATATCCCAGGACTATGTATCGCCGACTCTTTCTTTTATTAAACACATGCGAATGTAGTTATAAATCCCCAGACAGTAAATCTATAGGATAGAAAAGCAAGGCCATATTTTTCATATTGAAATCCATGACCATACTTTTATATGGAGCATAACTCAAAGTATTTCACAACTATTCACGACTTTCTAATTTCACTCTATTCACATCAAAACGAGATTCCCAAAAGAGGATGGGACCTCAGTCCTCATCCGATCGTACTCAGGATCCCTTTCTGGATCATCTTTTTCTTCAAAATTCTTTCTCCTCCTTAGGTTTCACTTCAGTGTTCTCCTTCTCAGATTCTTCCTCCTCAAGTTCATCTACGGGCCTGAAATGTTGTCCCACAACTAGGATGAGACTACGTCTCAGCAAGTTCTACCCCACTAAGGCCCGATTAGTAAACCATTATTAATATCGGCTGCCTAAACATGCACAAGTCAGAAGACGTACCTTGGCATCAGTCCCAACCTACAATTCAAGGTTATATACAGATGCTTCATATATCTCAATGAACAATCAGTCAAATCACGGTTCAATCGACTTAGTCGATTACATGTCAGTCGGACCATTTACAGGTCTTTTGTGACATCCAGAATTTTCGGTATTAATTTCAATTGAATTAATCAGGTCATTTCTATGCAATTGGAGCCGGGGATTAAAATGGAATACAAAATTGAGATGCGAGATGAGCTATTGGATGAGGAGAATATTCAATTGAAGCATTGAATAAATTAATGAGGGTTCAATTTGATTTAATTCAAGAGGAATCAAGGCTCAATTGGAAAGAAAACCTAGCAAAATTCGTATGCCACCTCTACCCCCGCACTTTGGCCTACCTAAATGCTTCTAGAAGGGGCAAATTTGTCTTGGAATTGTGAGTGGAGGGCAGCTCATGGTGGGCCACCTGCGGATGACATAAGAAAGAGAGAGTGTGAGAGGGAAAGGAGAAATTGATTTTCTCTTCCTCTCCTCTCTCCTCCGTCGACGGATCTCCCCCATCTTCTTCTTCCTTTTTTTTAAAACCTCCATGGAAGCCGAAGACCAGCAAAGAAGGAGCTGCTGTCGCCGCCTCTCACCGCCGTCGTCGCCCACCGAAGCCGGAACCGCCGCTACTCCGCGGTCGACCGCACCTCGCCGTGCGCCCTCCGCCCCTCACCTTGCTGTTCGGCCGTCTCTTTTCTTCTTCGGTGTGCCTTGAAGACTTCGAATCCCAGCAGATCTGGGACGGACGCCGGAGGAAGACCCGACGCCGCCGGAGCCGCCGCACACCGCCTCGCCGCCGTCCGTCTCCCTCTAGCCCGCTCGAACGCCGTCCGCCTCTGTCCAGCCCCTGTTTTGCCTCTGCTCGGCCCCGTTCGGCCACCTACGGCCGCCGGCCGACCTCCTCCGGCCATCGTCCGGCCTCACCGAAGTCCCCTCGCCCTCCACCGGCCTTGTCCGGCTCTAATCGGCCCCGGAACGGCCCCAACCAGCAGCGTACGCAGGTGCAGAAAAATGGGTATCGCAGTGACGTTTGGCCCCGTTTTGGGCCGTTCTCGTCCCGAACCCGAGGCCCGCTTTGGGAAGAATCGTTCCTCGCGGCGTCGCCGACAGATTGATCCGATTTGCGCGCGATTTGGTGAGTAATCTCACTAATCTCGGATTAGTTGGCTAATTATGCTTTAGGTTGGTTTAGTTTTAATTAATTATGTTTAGGTTGTTAGATTAGAAGTAATTAGCAATTATTAGTCAATTGTGATGCGATTTAGATAAATTGATTGTGCAATTAACAAGTAGACGTGGTCTACTATTTATTGGTAGTGTCTCGGGAATTTTCGGATCCCTAATTGAGCTTCAATTTGATGATTTGGGCCTAAGTGAGATTTTTGGCATTTAAATATTAATTTTCGGAATTAAATTAAATAATTATTTATTTTCCGAAGATTCAAGGGAGATGGTCTGGAACCGGAATATTATGCTGATGATTGTGGTAAAGTCCGTTTATTTGATCGGACTTTATTTTAAGCTAAATTGAATTTTTAATATTAATCAATTTTCGAAATTAATTAAATAATTATTTAATTCCTGAAAATTCAACTGGGATGGCCCGTGACCGGAAAATTATGCTGATGACCGTGGTGAAGTTCGTTTATTTAATTGGACCTTATTTTGAGCTAAACGGAATTTTTAATATTAAATATTAATTTTCGAAATTAATTAATTAATTATTTATTTTTCGGAAATTAAGTTTGAGATGGCCGACAACCGAAATCTCGTGCTGATCGTCGTGGCGCAGTTCGTTTATTTAATTGAGCTTTATTTTGTACTGAATTGAATTATTTGTGAAATCGGGAATTATCCTTTAATGGAATAATCTTTGATTATTGATTGGAAAATAACCGGGTGTCGGTTGACAGCACCAAAAGTGTTTTGGTGGGCTGTAGAGAATGGTGGGAATTATGAAAAAGGAAATTATAATATTTTGGCTAAGGCCGACCGTGTCCCCACACACGGCTATTTTATCGAGAAGGATATCGATGGAATGGATTGAATGGTTGGATAGTATACTATATCATCCTACGGGCTCGATATGTCGCTTAGCGAGCAAAGATATCGGTGTACTATATCGCCTACGGGCGATATGTCGCCTTAGTGCGAGCAAGTACACTTTATCGCCTTAATGGGAGCATCGAGTATACTATATCACTGCGGGTGATATGTCGGCTTAGTGAGAGCAAGATATCGGGTGTACTATATCGCCTACGGGCGATATGTCGCCTTAGTGCGAGCAAGGCACTTTATCAGCTTAGTGGGAGCATCGGGGTATACTATATCGGCCTTCGGGCGATATGTCGCCTTAGCGAGAGCAAGATACCGGTATACTATATCGGCCTACGGGTGATATGTCGCCTTAGCGAGAGCAGTATACCTTAACCCTATCAGATTAGTGCGAGCTGTACTATCTATATATCAGCTTAGAGTGAGCAGTCCTGGACTATGGTCGGACTTGTAGATAGTATTGAATGTGCCGACCAAGCATGGGTCGTGATGACGTGTAATCGACTAGGTCGATTGATCATTGATTGATCTGATGTTGTGAATTGACCGATTGATTGGAAATGACCATGAGATGGTCTGATTGACTTGTAATCGACTAGGATGGTTTGATCGATGCTTCGATCCGTGATATGATTGCTTGAGTGCCTATTATAAATTGTACTAACTTGCAGGTGAGATATGAGGCCAAGGTACGTCTTCTGACCTATGCGTGTTTAGGCAGCCTTTAGTATAATAGTTTACTAATTGGGCTTAGTGGGGTAGAACTCGCTGAGACGTAGTCTCATCCCAGTTTGGGGAAAAACATTTTAGGACCCCGATGAGGAGCTGATGAGGAGGAAGAGTCGGAGAAGGATTTTTGGGAAAAGAAGATAATCCTGAGAGGGGCCTTGAGTACGGCCCAGATGGACTGAGATTGTATCTTCTTTGATATCTCCATTTTGATGTGAATAGAGTTTAGAATAAAAAGTTTGTGAAGTGTTCGGTTTGTGGTTTGTAAAAAAGTTTGGTTATAAATTTCAATATGGAAAATATGGCCCCGCTTTTCTATCCCATCGTTTTATTGTTTGGGGATTTTAACTGCTTCCGCATGTGCTTAATAAAATGAAAGGGTCGGCGATATATTGTCCTGGGATATCGCATTATAAAATCGACCAAGCGAGACGGATGTGTGCGTGCCTGAGGATCGGGGCGTGACATCCAGTTTAAGTGGTATCAGAGCGAAGTTGAAGATTGGAGTGATAAGGAGCGTTGACCATGGGATAGTTAGTAGGAAAGGCCTTTAAATTCATGCTGGTGCATGTCTGTGTTAGCTGGATGCTAGAATTGATTGTTGTGTGAGGATCGCTCATCTTCTAATCCAGTGTGGATGTGGAAGACAGGTTTCAGTGTAAAGATTGAACCATGAGCGAGCAGGAGCTGAGAACTCCTATTAAGAGGACAATGTCCTCTGTGACTCGGGATAATGCACTGACAAAGGTTGGTACCTGAGGTAGTTGTGGCAGAGTGTCGGCTCTGGCCAGCTCGAGTGTAAGAGTACCATTGTAGGTTGGTACTAATGTAGCAGCGTCAAACGATCCTAATTTCGATAGGATCGTTCTGATGCAAGTATTTCTTGGGAACTGGATGAGCCAGTAAGCTTAGGATCAAGCCACTGTTGTTGTCGTTATCATTACCGCCGTCAGTGTCGTAACCGCCATTGTAGCTTCACCTGTTGAGATCCAGAGTGGGGATATGATCTGGGATCGAGCCATTGCTTCCAAGTCAAGGTACAGATCTAGTTCAGGCAGAAATGGAAATCGGTCAGGGAAAAGATCGAAGTCGAGAGCGGTTCTAGCAGACCGATGGGACAACCAGAAAGAGTGTGTGCTGTCACTTGGCAGGAGATAGAAGACTCACCTGATGAGTGCCGAAAGTATGGAAGGGATGCATGGATTAATCCTGTGTTCGAGAATGACTAGAACATGCTTTGATGGTAGTGAGCACGGCCATCAAGTGAAAGACTATCGATTGGGGTTTAAGAAGAACACCAACATTGTTACTACCGTTAGAACGCCAGTAAGATGGCAAAAAGGAACAGGAACGGAACCGACTATGCCTTATTCAATGAAAGAATATTTTGAGGTGATTTTATCAGAATAGTGCCAGAGAATGTTGGGATTGCAAGTGTGGAATTTCAGTTGTTTGCTAAGGCTGTAGGAAAAGAACCATTGACTAGAGTTATACTTGATTGGCTGTTGGTGTATAACTTATTCATCAAGTGTAGAAAGAATTGGTTCTTGAGCATTTTATGGTGATGAATTGTTATGGTAGAGTAACCCAGCTTATTCCAGGAGCATGTAGAAGTACCGAGTTTTACTGAGAGTTGAGAAGGGTCCTTGACTTCTTTGATCTCGTCACTTGAGGTAACCTGGTTGTCAGACAGAAGTTATCGAGATTAGTGGGCAATGATCTTAGATAAGACAGATTGAAGAATTAAAAATTTAGAACTCCTCAGTAGTCCAAGAATTCTTGGAAGTGTTGCCGAGAAAAGTGGTCGACCGTTGCCATAGAAAGAGATAGAATTACGATCGAGTTAACATCCGGGAATAGAACCATTCTCTAAAAGTTCTTACCGGTTGTTGTTGTTTGAATTGATAGAACCAATGGTGCAAATGTGAGGATTGATGAATGATGAATTCATGCATATCAATGCATCACTTTAGGGATTATTAGTTTTGTGAAAGAGAAAGAAAGATGGTTCGTTGCAATTATGCATCAACTATAGTCGACCCAATCAAGTGACAATCAGGGATAAGTGTTCATTGTCAAAGATCGACGAATTGGGCGACTTGTTATAAAAAGTGTGGATGTCTTCAAGGATCGACTTGAGGACAGGTTATTGTCGGATAAGAACCAGGAAGGAGGTTATACTGAAGACGGCATTTCGCCCTTGATTTTGCCCTTGTGAGAATAATGTGAAGCCATTAGATATAACGAACACTCCAGCTGCTGTCATAGATTTGACAAATCGAGTGTTCAAAGAATATCTAGATCAACGGTGATCGTGTGGTGTAGCGACATTATAGGGTGTTCATTAAGTGTTGAGAATCACGAGATGCCCCTAAGAATGGTCGTGTGGTTACAGGTAAAGGAATCTTCATGGACCCAGCCAAGATAGAATCCGTTGTTAATGGATCGAGACCGACATCAATATCAGAGATCAGAAGTTGTGGAGATTGGACAGATTACTACGGAAGGTTTGTGAAAGAATTTTCAGCATCAGTATCATCGTGGGCTTGACCTCTAAAGAAAGAAGAGAAATTCATTGGCATAGACAAGTATGAGGATAGTTTCCAGAGCTTCAGTAAGATCAGGCTACAGCACTTGTGCTAAACTTTTCATTTGGTTCTGGAAAGCATGGAATCTTTAGTGATGTGTCTTGCAGAGGACGAGGTATGCATTGATACAACATGAGAAGATTGTTGCATCACCGTTCCGCCAGTTGAGACTCAACAAGTTGAACATGAAACAGTGTCGTGAATCAGAATTTTGGCAGAACTATAATGATGTTATCTGGTATTATCTTGGGAGAACGAAATGAGTCATTAATGTGTTGAGCCGATAGTCTTCAAATGTGCATAGACTGGCTAAAGTATAGACTTTACTTGAAAATGGTTCGAAATTTGGTTTTCAAAATTGAGGTAGGCTACCTTTTGAATTTTATAGCCACCCTCAAGATTGAACCAAATGTTCCAGTTAGAATTAGTGCCTAGTTGACAAGCAAAGATGTTTAGAAGATCTTATAAGATGATACTGGCAAGAAAGATATTGACTTTAAGATTTCTAAGGATGGAAAGTTCGGGTCCCATGAGTGATTGAGTGCACTTGACAGTGTAACACTTAGGGAAAAGATCTTGTCAGAAGTTCACCATAATATCACAGTTTTGACCAGATGGGGCAAGTAAGTCAGAATCGACGTCAGCTAGATTATAGATATCGCCAAGCAGGTTGCAAGTGTCAAAGGTATCAGTAAGTGGAAGTTCAGTAATGCAAATCCGGAAGATTTTAGCATCACTCGAGAGTCCCAAATGGAAATGGAAATATATGGCTTACTAAGGATTCAAGGGATTACTGATACCATTTGAGAATAGTGGTTGATCGATAGATGGAGTTGGTCCACTTTGGTACAGTACGAATATATCTAGTTTTGAGTGTGTGATCTAGATTTCGGCTCTGATTTCGATTGGATAAATTGGGCATTTCATCGACGCGATTACAGTGTTTTTCTCTGAGTTGGCCACTCATGAGATAACTAGACTAGCTGGGTGAGTTATTAAGGACCTTAAGGCAAATAGACTCTAGAATTCGACCAGGGATCGATTTCTCGACCGTGCTCATCTTTAGAGATCATTGCGGCACAGTATAAAATCGATTTGAAATCAGAGATAGATCGGTTCGACTGAGATGAATGACCGATCGTGGGTGACTCCACTAAATTGGAAAATTCTCTTCGACCGACACTAATTTGATGTTTCTATCGTTTTGGTGCCCTGTGTCCGTATTTGAATCTTTAAGATTTTCACGACAATTGAGAGTCGTCAATGGGTCGAGTGGGTTTATTATGGCTCGAAGAAAATCGACCACGGGTCATTTGTCCTAAAAAGCTCTAAACACTACCTAGTAGCCTAGGTCACACTAAAAGCGTGTCGGAGTGAAATTAACCGCCAATCTAAGTTCGATTTCAGAAATTAAAGATTTTGTCTTGTCACAGAGTGGGTATACTGAAGTGTGTGCGCATCAGATAATTCGTCGGCATGGAGTGCCGGGGATGGATTATATTTCGAATCTAATTTAGAGATTATAAATTTGGCAGAGTTTTCAGAGGGTTATTTCTTAAGCAGTGTATAGCAGAGGGTACAAAATTTCAGTGGTGAAAAGAAAGTGAAGAAAGATGTCAGCTCAGTAATTATTATTTGCAGTTGTCAGATTGGTGTCAGAGTAAAGATTGCTCAGAATTGTCAGAAATTTTGAATCGTTGAGGTTCGAAGGTTTATTAGGAAGTCGAGAAACAGAGATCAGATGTGGATGACAGAGTGTCTTATGTGAGAAGCTCAGTTCAGTAGTTGGTTCAGAAAGAGCATATTTTGTGTACAAAGATGACCTCCTTGGTCAAAGTGGTCAAACAACGCCACGAGACCGAATGATCAGCGTGGAAAAGTGAGACTCGATGAGACGACAATACCCCCACCCTTCGTTTATGGGTTGGTAAAGATTTAAATTTCGAGGACGAAATTTTTATAAGAGGGGAAGAGTTGTGACATCCAGAATTTTCGGTATTAATTTCAATTGAATTAATCAAGTCATTTCTATGCAATTGGAGCCGGGGATTAAAATGGAATACAAAATTGAGATGCGAGATGAGCTATTGGATGAGGAGAATATTCAATTGAAGCATTGAATAAATTAATGAGGGTTCAATTTGATTTAATTCAAGAGGAATCAAGGCTCAATTGGAAAGAAAACCTAGCAAAATTCGTATGCCACCTCTACCCCGCACTTTGGCCTACCTAAATGCTTCTAGAAGGGGCAAATTTGTCTTGGAATTGTGAGTGGAGGGCAGCTCATGGTGGGCCACTGCGGATGACATAAGAAAGAGAGAGTGTGAGAGGGAAAGGAGAAATTGATTTTCTCTTCCTCTCCTCTCTCCTCCGTCGACGGATCTCCCCATCTTCTTCTTCCTTTTTTTAAAACCTCCATGGAAGCCGAAGACCAAAGAAAGAAGGAGCCGCTGCCGCCTCTCACCGCCGTCGTCGCCCACCGAAGCCGGAACCGCCGCTACTCCGCGGTCGACCGCACCTCGCCGTGCGCCCTCCGCCCTCACCTTGCTGTTCGGCCGTCTCTTTTCTTCTTCGGTGTGCCTTGAAGACTTCGAATCCTCGAGATTCGGGACGGACGCCGGAGAAAGAAAGCCGACGTCGCCGGAGCCGCCGCACACCGCCTCGCCGCCGTTCGTCTCCCTCTAGCCCGCTCGATCGCCGTTCGCCTCACCCAGCCGAGCTACCGCCCCTGTTCAGCCCTGTTTTGCCTCTGCTCGGTCCCGTTCAGCCACCTACGGCCGCCGCCCGATCTCCTTCGGCCACCGTCCGGCCTCACCGAAGTCCCCTCGCCCTCCACCGGCCTTGTCCGGCTCTAATTGGCCCCGGAACGGCCCCAACCAGCAGCGTACAGAGGTGCAGAAAAATGGGTATCGCAGTGACGTTTGGCCCGTTTTGGGCCGTTTCCCGGCCCCGAACCCGAGGCCCGCTTTGGGAAGAATCGTTCCTCGCAGCGTCGCCATCGGATTGATCCGATTTACGCGCGATTTGATGAGTAATCTCACTAATCTCGAATTAGTTGGCTAATTATGCTTTAGGTTGGTTTAGTTTTAATTAATTATGTTTAGGTTGTTAGATTAGAAGTAATTAGCAATTATTAGTCAATTGTGATGCGATTTAAATAAATTGATTGTGCAATTAACAAGTAGACGTGGTCTACTATTTATTGGGAGTGTCTCGGGAATTTTCGGATCCCTAATTGAGCTTCAATTTGATGATTTGGGCCTAAGTGAGATTTTTGGCATTTAAATATTAATTTTCGGAATTAAATTAAATAATTATTTATTTTCCGAAAATTCAAGGGAGATGGTCTGGAACCGGAATATTATGCTGATGATTGTGGTGAAGTCCGTTTATTTGATCGGACTTTATTTTAAGCTAAATTGAATTTTTAATATTAATCAATTTTCGAAATTAATTAAATAATTATTTAATTCCAGAAAATTCAACTGGGATGGCCCGTGACCGGAAAATTATGCTGATGACCGTGGTGAAGTCCGTTTATTTAATTGGACCTTATTTTGAGCTAAACGGAATTTTTAATATTAAATATTAATTTTCGAAATTAATTAATTAATTAATTATTTTTCGGAAATTAAGTTTGAGATGGCCGACAACCGAAATCTCGTGCTGATCTTCGTGGCGCAGTTCGTTTATTTAATTGAGCTTTATTTTGTACTGAATTGAATTATTTGTGAAATCGGGAATTATCCTTTAATGGAATAATCTTTGATTATTGATTGGAAAATAACCGGGTGTCGGTTGACAGCACCAAAAGTGTTTTGGTGGGCTGTAGAGAATGGTGGGAATTATGAAAAAGGAAATTATAATATTTTGGCTAAGGCCGACCGTGTCCCCACACACGGCTATTTTATCGAGAAGGATATCAGATGGAATGGATTGAATGGTTGGATAGTATACTATATCATCCTACGGGCTCTGATATGTCAGCTTTGGAGCGAAGATATCGGTGTACTATATCGGCCTACGGCGATATGTCACTTAGTGCGAGCAAGACACTTTATCGCCTTAATGGGAGCATCGGAGTATACTATATCACCGCGGGTGATATGTCGCTTAGTGAGAGCAGTATACTGGTGTACTATATCAGCCTACGGGCGATATGTCAGCTTAGTGCGAGCAGTGCACTTTATCAGCTTAGTGGGAGCATCGGGGGTATACTATATCGGCCTTCGGGCGATATGTCAGCTTAGCGAGAGCAGTATACCGGTATACTATATCAGCCTACGGGTGATATGTCAGCTTAGCGAGAGCAGTATACCTTAACCCTATCAGATTAGTGCGAGCTATACTATCTATATATCAGCTTAGAGTGAGCAGTCCTGGACTATGGTCGGACTTGTAGATAGTATTGAATGTGCCGACCAAGCATGGGTCGTGATGACGTGTAATCGACTAGGTCGATTGATCATTGATTGATCTGATGTTGTGAATTGACCGATTGATTGGAAATGACCATGAGATGGTCTGATTGACTTGTAATCGACTAGGATGGTTTGATCGATGCTTCGATCCGTGATATGATTGCTTGAGTGCCTATTATGAATTGTACTAACTTGCAGGTGAGATATGAGGCCAAGGTACGTCTTCTGACCTATGCGTGTTTAGGCAACCTTTAGTATAATAGTTTACTAATTGGGCTTAGTGGGGTAGAACTCGCTGAGACGTAGTCTCATCCCAGTTTGGGGAAAAACATTTCAGGACCCCGATGAGGAGCTGATGAGTAGGAAGAGTCGGAGAAGGATTTTTGGGAAAAGAAGATAATCCTGAGAGGGGCCTTGAGTACGGCCCAGATGGACTGAGATTGTATCTTCTTTGATATCTCCATTTTGATGTGAATAGAGTTTAGAATAAAAAGTTTGTGAAGTGTTCTGGTTTGTGGTTTATAAAAAAGTTTGGTTATAAATTTCAATATGGAAAATATGGCCCTGCTTTTCTATCCCATCGTTTTATTGTTTGGGGATTTTAACTGCTTCCGCATGTGCTTAATAAAATGAAAGGGTCGGCGATATATTGTCCTGGGATATCGCATTATAAAATCGACCAAGCGAGACGGATGTGTGCGTGCCTGAGGATCGGGGCGTGACATCTTTCCCACTTGTGCCATACAACCTCTAATAGTACACTCAGTCACAAAGCCATCTTAATGCTCTCGGGCGTCAACTTCGCCAAGGTGACGTATCCACTAGACAATTGTGTGCGTTCTTTAAGGCGCCATTTTTGCCAGTGATATCCCAAATCACCGAACCACACATGCCTACAACGATGTGCTCAATAGACAATTGCGTACGCTCTTTAAGGCATCGTTTTCGCCAGTGATTTCCTTAATCACTGAACCACACATGCTTACAACAATGTGTTTAATAGACAATTGCATGCGTTCTTTAAGACGCCGTTTTCGCCAGTGATATCCCAAATCACCGAACCACACATGCTTACAACGATGTGCTCAATAGACAATTGTGTGCGTTCTTTAAGGCGCCATTTTTGCCAGTGATGTCCTTAATTACTGAGCCACACATGCCTACAACGATGTGTTTAATAGACAATTGCATGCATTCTTTAAGACGCCGTTTCACCAATGATATCCCAAATCACAGAACCACACATGCCTACAACGATGTGTTTAAAAGAAAATTGCATGCGTTCTTTAAGGCGTCGTTTTCGCCAATGATGTCCTTAATCACCGAACCATACATTTCTAAAACAATATGAGTACTAGACCGATACATGCGTTCTTTAAGGCACCATTTTCGCTAGTGATGTCCTTAGTCACCGAACCACGTAGGCCCATAACACCGTACCTAATCGGTAATAGCCAAAGTATTTCCAATTCACTCTCATGATTCTATCCACATTACAACTCATTAAAGCATTATAAATGCCAGATAAACATACTCGGCCATCTACCAATCGATCATTCAATCTCACTCAATTTCCATCAATTTAAGATAAATTGATAAAAGATCACAATTAATTTAATTCCATGCAACGTAGAGCTCAAATGAATAAACGGGCTGCACCACGACAATCAACACGAAATTCCTAAGTTCTGGCCATCCCGATTGAATTTCTAGAAAAATAATTAATTAAATAATTAATTTCGAAAATTAAATAAATATATATTAAAAATCCAATTTATGCCTGAATTGCCTAATTGAAGCCCGCTAAGAGTCAAGAAAAATCCCGAGATACTTTCAATAAATAGTAGACTACGTCTACTTCGTAATTGCACAATCAAAATGTCTAATATGCATCACAATTGTCTAATAATCACTAATATATTCTAATCTAACCGCCTAATTGCATTTAATTAAATCTAACCAACCCCTAAGCACAATTAGCAAACTAAGCAGGATTAGTGAGATTACTCACCGGAATTTATCACAAAACGTATCAATCCGATGAGGACGACATGAGGAACAATTCTTCCCAAAGCAAGTCCCGGGTCCGGGGCCCGGAAATGCTCCAAAAGCAGGCCGAATGGGGCTGGAAACCCACTGACCAACGGCCGTTCTTGGCTGGCCAAGGCTGGTCCAGTGGCTGAGACGGCGAAGCAAGGCCAGGGGAGGGCGAGGGCAGCTCCGGCGAGTCCGAACAATGGCCGGAGGTGGTTGGGCAACCGCCGGAGGTGGCGAAACAAGGGCTGGGCAGAGGCGACTGGAACTAGACGACGCTGGATTGGCGTGAGGGGAGAGACGGACGGTAGCTCGGTGGGGCGGTGCACGCATGAACGGCGGAACGGCGAGTAGCTGCTGCTTCGGCTTCAGGCGATAAGAGCCGTTACTTCTGTTTCTGCTTCCACTAGGGCTTCGCACAAAACAAAGAGGAAGAGAAGAAGGGCAGCGATGGCTGAGGGGCGTGAGGGAGAGGCGAAGGCGAGCAGTGAGCGGCGGAGTGCACGGGCAACGTGTGGGTGGTGGAGCATGAGCGGCGACAGCGAGCTGCTCTGGTCTTCTCCCCTCGGTGCTGCTGTCTCTGCTTCTTCTTCGCTAATTCGCTGAGCGTCGCGCAAATAAGGGGAAGGAGAGAGAGAGAGAGAGAGAGAGAGAGAGAGAGAGAGAGAGAGAGAGAGAGAGAGAGAGAAGAAGAAGAAGATAAGAGTGTTTGACTAGTCAAAAAGAAAAAGAGAGAGAGAAAGAGGCAAAGTGGGAACCGGCAAGGAGGGAGTCGGTGGAGGAATTCGCACAAGGGGGAAAAGAGGGAAAGAGAGAGAGAGAAAGGGGAAAAGATCACGTGGGGGGGTGAAAGGAGGAGAGAGAAGAGGGAGAGAGAGAGAAAGGAAAAAAATAATAAAATAATAAGATAATTATATTATTCTTATTACTATTATTATTTTCCCTTTCTCTTTCACTTGCTTAATTTCTTTCGGTCTTCGATTTTTCCTCCAATAATTTCTTTCCTTAAATTTTGGACTCATCAATTATTTGATGGACAATGAGACAAGGTCCTAAAAATGAATTGTGACACGCTCGAATATTCGATTCCCGAAACAAATTAAATTTCATGGTTAGAATCAATCAAACACGATTTTAGTCTAATCCAACTAATTTGGTAGCTTTTAGGGATTTTACCGCAGATACATCCCTTAATGGCTTCATCCAATATGTTAGTTAACTCATGAGTGATTAGCTCAGGAAAAATGACCATAAGCACATCGACGAAATGTCCATTTCACTTTATCGAAATGGGGTCGAATTTCAAAATGTCACATTCACCACTGGCAAGCTCTCTGAATTAGCTAAATGTCACGAGGACCTTGGTCCTGTGTGTTTTTCACTACTAGTCGACTCAGATCTTGAAATATTATCGAAACTAGAAATAGTAAAAAATTGGTATTCTTTTTTCTTTTTACTAATTTGGTGTTTTGAGAGTCAAGGGATAAGGTGCTCGACTGTTTCTGTGGCTTTTTTAGGCAGGAATTCCAATTCCTACCTAAGAAAAACCAACACTGACACCACTCAGATTCATAGCTCAGGCTCTGAAGACGTGTCGTTACGTATCCAGAGGAAGAGGAGAGGATGAAGTCCAGCCGGGAATCGGCTGGGCGGTCGCAGATGCAGAAGCAAAGGCACTTGGACGAGCTCATGGCCGATGTGGATCAACTAAGGAAGGACGACGACTAGACCATCCCGAGCATCACCATCACCACACACCACTTGCAGAGGCCAAGAACTCGATCGTGAGAGCTAGAGACTCCAGTCCCCCAACAACATTCTTTTATTTCTTACGAAAAAGTATGGGAGAGTTTTCCAGGAGGAAGATGGGAGAAGAAGATGAAGAGAGAAAAGAAGAAAGAAAAAAAAAGCTTTTGGGTGAAAAGGCCCTTGATTATGGTTTGAAAATTTACATGGAAAATGCAGACATTAGCCAGGCTTTTATTTGAGAGACTAAATTGATTAATCTTCCTTTCTTGTTTCTTTCTTTTTGGGCCAAGATTTTATAAGGCAATCACTCCGCATCCTTGATATTTTCAAGGAGACAAGCATGATTATATTGTTTTTATTTTTAACAAGAAAAATTAGTGTGCCCTTTCGTGATTTTGATACAATAAAGATAAATGGAGGATAAAATTATTATAGCACACTAATTTCCTTAATTTTTTTTCAATATAAATAGGAGACATTAAATAGGGATATTGAATAAATAGAGACATCTATAATCATGATTGAAGGTAAACATTAAAATGGCAATCCCCTATGCATGAAAATTGAATATAAGCAAATCATGGAAAAATCTCCAAATGATATGATTTGATTGATGAAATTCTGCTTGATAAGTTACCTTCATGCTGACTTGAAAACTTCCATCTGCATGGGAAAGATTAAATGCAGAATATGCTCCGTTTCTCATTAAATGGGGCGAACGTGCTTCCCCTTTCGGCGTATTAATTTATGCTGCATCTATATCGAGTATTGTATAGTTCTAATTCGAAATATAATTTAACATCTTTCCACCTTACCTTGACATTTGTAGTAGTAGTCATAGTGATTATTATAAATGTCGACCCCCCAATGCTCTCATGGGTGTTTATACTCCACATATGCCAATCGAGATCCAACAGAGTTTAAGCTTCGCCGAAGAAATGGGATTTGTCATCATGTCTCCTTCACTATTGTTATTTTCTTCACAACAATCTTCCTTTTCATTATGACATCTCGAATGAAATGATGCTCGATGTCGATATGTTTCGTTCGCTCATGATATATTAGATTAGCTTAGATATATTGCACCTTGATCATCACGGTAAATGATAACACTTTTCTGCTCCTATCCAAGGTCCAAAAACAAACCCTTGAGCCATATCGCCTTCTTTACTACAAAGGTCGGTGCCATAGACTTTGCCTCAATTGAAGATAGGGTAACATCATTTTGTAAGGACGTCTTCCAACTTAGTGCACCACTTACTAGCACAGACGTGCTTTGCTAACGATCTGTCTTCATTCAAGTCATCGACCTGATGCGAATCCACGTATCCCGTGGTCTCTCCGCCGCTGTCGTCCTTCTGATATACTATTCCAAAGTCTGCTGTCCCCTTTAAACTGCTTTCCAATGACACGTGCCCATGACCATCACTAATGCATTCAGAGAAAAATGAGCTTCACTTCTGCTTTCCTTCACAGAGAGAGAGAGAGAGAGAGAGGGGAGAAAAGACAACATATAGACGGTGACCTTCTTCTTCAACAACCAACATGTGCACTGTGCAGCCTCGATTAATAAATTTAAGAATGCAAGATTCGTCTTCAATCAATGCTGCCCATTGGCCATGAAAAAAAAAGCTGGATAATTCTTCATCCGCACGGAAAGATTACGTGCAGAACATGCGCCGTTTCTCGTTAAACGCTTCGCAGACGTGCTTCTCCCTTATAAATAAATGTTGCGCGTGGGTGTAGTATAATACACGCATTCCAATTCGAGATATAATTTATTAATCACACTACTTGATGGTTATTTATAGATATCTTTATAACCACCCTATTACTTGGATTGATATTAAGATCAAATTAATCACATTTCAATGAATAATACATTCGACCAAAAAAAAAATGAATAATACACTAAGTGAAATTATTTCATATGAAAAGAAATATACTCCTCATGGCATAATTGATCTTATTCATCCCACCCTTGATATGACAATAGATCTTCGTATATTTAAATATGGCTATTTTCTTTTGGAAAAATAAAACCTATAACTTATCAAGCAATAGATTGTGTCTCTTCCGTAACTAGATCACGGGTCCTTCTTAAAGGAAATTTGATACTGTTATACATATCTTTGGTACAGGCAGAATTTAGTCATAAAGCGTACGGCGAATATCATTTCCGACTTACAATTTGAGTGGCCTACCCAATTGGTCGGTGGGGGGGCTCGATAGGCTCTGCCACGATTTTGGATTCATTCATTGAGTCACGTCATTCCCATAGACACTATTATTTTTGTATCCCAAGGGGATTGGGATTAGGGACTTCTTATTCTTCTTGCAATTGAGCCGGAAAATCATCGAAATAGCAAGAAGCAAGACAATAAGGCACTGTTTGGTAACCATCCAAACAATGTCTGATTTTGATTTTTTGTTCCCATAATTAGTTTGGGAATAGAATCGCATTTGGTAAAATTTTTGTTTCCGAAAACAAATTTGTTTTCGGAAACAAATTTGTTCCCGGGAATAGTTTTGGACAAGAATTGAGAATAAAAAAAATGATTCTCGGTCTGGGAATCAAAAAAAGAATCAAAACAGTGAAAGTTTTCTTCTTCCCTTCCGCCATCCCGTGACCGCTGTCCACCACCGCTCACCGCTGCCCCCTGCCGGTCGCTATCCGTCGGTCCGGCGAGCTCACCGGAGGCTCGCTAGGCGAGGGCGAGGTTCGGCGAGCTCGCCAGAGGCAAGCCCAGCCCCGCTTGTCCACCGGCGAGGCTGGGCAAGCCTCGCGATGCCTCGCCCCGCTGGTGGCTAGGCGGGCCTCGCCCAGCCCCGGCGAGGCTCGCCGAGCCCCACCGATGGCCAGGCAAGCCTCGCCTAACCCTGGCAAGGCCGGCCTGGCCACCAGTGAGGTCGAGCCTCGGCGGGGCTGGGCGAGCCTCACTCAGCTACCGATGAGGCTCAACCGACGAGGGTTGGCCTCGTCGAGAGCCGACGACGCTCCGGTGAGGTCACCAGCCCTCGTCTGGCTGGTCGCCGCACCGGTGACCGGCCACAAGAAGAAGAAGAAGAAGAAGAGGAGAAAAAGGAAAAAAAAAAAGAAAGAAAAAAGGAAAAAAAAGTAAAAAAAAAATTGAAAGAAATTGATTTGGAACAGAATCAATGAGCACGGTACCAAACACAATTCTATTCCAAAATAAGAAATTTTAAACAATTACCAAACGCATTCTTTTACTCGAATTAGTTTCCGGGAACAGAATAAAAAATAATCATTTTTATCAGAATCTGTTTCCGGAAACAGAATCGTTACCAAACGCGCCCGAGTAAGGAGGTATACTTTTGACAACCCATCAATCGTTACCAAACGTTCTTTCCCTTTCGCATGTCATCATGCATATTAGCAATCCACCTTTTGACAGCCCGAGTAAGGAGGTCAGCTTCTTAAAACGTGAGAAGATTGGACACCACCAATACTCTTGCCAACAATCATGGGCAAAATCTTCATGGAAAAAGTGCTTAGCGCTCCTATTCTTGCCCGGGAACAAACTCTATTTTTAAATTCCCAATCCTCTACGGATCAAACACAATTTGGCCGGTCCGTAGCATTGCCAAATGATGTTTTTTTTTTGGTCGAATAAGGAAATATTTCTATTCAAGTGGGAAAGAAAGAACAACCCTTAACTAGGGCATCGGTACATATTATATCCAACATAACTTGAGGAGGAGAATGAACCCAGGTTGGTGGAAGGAGGCCTCAACCGTGGGCCTTCACGGCCCAATCAGCTAGGGCATTTGCCTCACGTCGACAGTGCTTCGCTGAGAGATTTGAGAAATAGAGCAATAGGGCTGCGCATTCAGCGAACAGACGACGACAATCCCATGGCGGCAGACGGCAACGGTTGATCAAATTAGTTTCACGTGCACATTGCAACAAGAGTCGTGTTCTGATGTGTGGAGAACGTGGAATTGAATAATAGATTTTGTCCTTTAACAAGAGATGGGACCGCTGGCCTCCTATTTCTCGCTTAGGGTCAAACTCTACTGCTCAATTTCGAATCCTCTACCGCATCAAACACGATTTGATTGGTTTGTAGCATTACCAATAATGTTTACCAAAGTAGTTCGTGTACAGATTGCAACAAGAATCGTGTTTTGATGTGCGGAGAACGTGGAATTGAATAATAGATTTTGTCCTTTAACAAGAGATGGGACCGCCGGCTTCCTATCTCTCGCTTAGGGCCAAACTGTACTAAATTTCCAATTCTCTACGCATCAAACACGATTTGATTGGTCTGTGGCATTATCAAATAATGTTTACCAAAGTAGTTCGTGTACAGATTGCAACAAGAATGATGCTTTGATGTGTGGAGGACGGGGAATTGAATAATAGAGTTTGTCCTTTAACAAGAGATAGGACCATTGGCCTCCTTAATTTAGGACCAGTTTTTCCATGAAGATTTTGTCCATGAATGTAGACCTCCTGACTCAAGCCATTGAAAGGTGGATCGCTAGTATATGCATGATGACATGCAGAATGGAAATAACGTTTATTGTCCTGCTTCTTACTATTTCCATGATTATCTATGGTATTGGTAGAACTCTTTCCGTTAAATTGCAAGAATAATTTCTATAGGAATGACGTGAGTCCACAAGTGAATTTAAGATCGTGGCAGAGCCAATCAAGCTCCATCATCCCGTACAGCCGGCAGTCGACGGGTAAACCCTGAACGATAGGTAGAGTCACCACCACCCTTGCTTACCGGGTAAGTCGTGGGTTCCTTTCCTTCAAGGCAGACGATGCCGTGGATCGAACATTGAACCTTTCATGAGAGGAACCAGTGCCCAACCACCTACACTGCCACCACAGGCGGTAAGCTCCACCATTGTTGATATTTAAAAAAGACCAATTTTTTTATATAATCAACAAGCAACAAACTTAGTCAATAATAACAAAGTTTGATGAACAAAAGTCGTAAGAACAATGGCCAACTGGAAGAACATCAATGACTTGGCAAGAAAGTTATTGACATCAAACATCAGTAATTGATGAAACCTTCACTGTGAATGAAATCATCAGCATCGACATGTAACTAACATGTAGCAATATTTTCGGATATGTAACTTATTTAGGTAAGCATTATAAGAATGTAGGTAACTTTTGAGTCGTTGTGCTTAGTGCCTCTATTTTTGGATCTTTGTAATGTAATTTCTCGTAACTGTAGATAGGAATAGGAAGTTATTTGTTTTGAAATCAATAACCATTTGTAACCGTTGATGGTAGGTTTAAATAGCCACGTCATACTTTTTTTTAAACCTATCCGCTCAATCATAGAACTTATCATTCTTGGCAAATTTATCCTCTCTTTTTTTTTTTTTTTTTTATATATAGTGGTGATTACCTCTAGTCTTTGTACCTTTAAATTTCTTGTCATTTACTTTCTTGTCCAACCTCAACAAATCCATTTATATTCGAAAGGTACTTCATCACTGATTCATTTTTTTATGAAACATCTTTTTGGATATTTTGAAAGGTAATTTGTCGTCAATTCAATTTGAGCAAAACAACCAACATCCAAGTAGGCAATTTAAATTTTAAGTCAAAAACACGTACTTTATGATTATACTCGGCTTACTACAAAGAGATAATCATCAGACCGCATGTATGAACAGAGCCCAATGTGATTGGTGTTGTCTCAAAACTAGTCCAACTAAAAAGGCGGTTATGAACACAATTTGCCTATTGGGGTAATGACACAAATGGTTTTGAACATTGGCTCAATCAATGTGTAATGTGGTTTTTGAAATTTTAATTTATTCGATGTGATTCCTGAATTGTAGCTCAATGTGTAATGTTGTGCCTAAACTTTTAATTTTCTCAATGTGGTCCTGAACTTTTTGCGTATATTCAATTTAGTCCATGAACTATATGAAAATGTTCAATATTTATCATTTCATTAATTCAAGTTCAAAGACAACATTGAATATTTTTATATAACTCAGGGACTAAATTAAATATGTACCGGAACTCTAGGAATCACATTGAACTGTGTAAAAGTTCATGAACTGTATTGCACATTAGGCTAAAGTTTAAGAACCACATAGAATAAATTAAAAGTTTCAGAAACACATTGCACATTGAGACAAAGTTTAAGAACCATTTGTATCATTTTCCCTCTATAAATAGTCATCAAATGGTGATGTTCCACAATGCAAATGGCCACTCCTTGGTCTTCATCTTGTGTATTGGCCTGATATCCACCGACGAAGCATACAAAAAAAGGGAGATATGTCGGTTCCAGTTTCAGCAATTCCATCTTCTTCTCCGAACAAAGAATCAAGCCGCGTGGTTGAGCGCAGCCGGGCAGATTATCATCCAAGCATATGGGGCGATTACTTCCTCGTATATGCTTCTCCCACCAACCCCATGGTTAGCAGTTTCTCATATGGTCATGTGAATGAGCCAATAATACACGTGTATAATGCTTGCTTTTATTGAAAGTAGCGTCTGTAACATATGCAGGAGTTCAAGTACGTCGGAAGAGTGGAGGAACAGATTGAGGGATTGAAAGGAGAGGTGAGGAAGATGCTGACTGATGCCGTGAATAAGCCCTCACAAGTGCTGCACTTAATCGATCAAATCGAACGCTTGGGACTTTTCTACCATTTCAAACGTGAAATAGACGAACAATTAGAACAAATCCATAAAAGTTACTCTCAACTTGTGCATGGAGATTTTAAGGGCGATGACCTTCACGTGATTGCTCTTATCTTTCGATTACTACGACAACAAGGTTATAATGTTTCATCAGGTATGTTTTAAATTTAGTTTACTGCTGCTAAGTCAAATATTAGGAGAAACAGGACTAGGCATGTCATCTTTCTAATTTCTAATATACTGCATCTTTTTTCCCCACATTGGTTTTGGTCGCACAGTGGTTTTTAACAAATTCAAGAATAGCGAAGGGAACTTTAGAGAATCGCTGATCACCGATGTACGTGGACTTCTAAGCCTATATGAAGCTTGTCATTTAAGGTGCCACGGCGATTCTATTTTGGAAGAAGCACTTCCTTTTGCTATTACTCACCTTGAATCAATCAATGAAAGCAAAGTAAGCACTAGTCTTGCGAAACAAGTGAAGCGTGCCCTAAGGCAGCCACTTCGCAAGGGCTTGCCAAGGCTTGAGGCAAGGTATTATATTCCACTCTACCAAGAGGAGCCTTCACATGACCAAGTCTTGCTTGCCTTGGCTAAATTAGATTTCAACTTACTACAAGAGCAACACCAGAAGGAACTCGGCAATATTACAAGGTTAATCAACTTCATGTGACAACATAATTTAGAATTAGCTTCCAGACCAGAGGTTTACTCTTCTAATTTCAATTTACCCTTCTAAAGAGTGTTTTCGAAAGTCTTTTGCAAGAGAAGAAAAAGGAGTTTAAACTATATGAATTGGTCAAGCAAAAGTACTTTCGATTTCACTCCTATCTGTTCAATCATAGGTGGTGGAAGGATATAGATGTTGCGACGAAGTTCCCATTTGCTAGAGACAGGATTGTGGAGTTGTTCTTCTGGATCTCAGGAGCATATTTTGAGCCGGAGTTTGCCGTGGCCAGAGATATACTCACCAAAGTGATCGCTCTAACATCCATTCTCGACGATATGTACGACGTCTACGGCACGTTGGAAGAACTTGTAATCCTCACAGAAGCAATTGAGAAGTCTGTAATCCATTCTTTTTCTCAAACTTCTGAATTTGATTGATTTCATAAAGAGTCGTGTGTGTCATGTTTTTGGGGACTCAAATATAGGTGGGATGTTGATGCCATGGATGGACTACCGGAGTATATGCAAGCTTGGTACAAGGTGCTTCTCGATGTCTATGATGCAGTAGGGAATGAAGTGGCCACGAAGGAAAGATCGTACCGCCTCACCTATGCGAAAGAAGCCGTAAGCATCATGGATAAACTTTGCATGCAACGAACACAATTCTTAAATAGATACCCTAACATTCTTGTTTATGTGTAATTCTCAGATGAAGAAGCAAGCGAGAGTGTACTTTCATGAAGCCAAATGGTTCCATACCAACTACACACCAACGCTAGAGGAGTACATGCCCATTGCATTATTAACAACTGGCTATGAAATGTTAGCAATCACATCACTTGTGGGAATGGGCGATGTGGTCACGAAACATGCTTTTGAATGGTTGCTTGGCGACTGCAAGATGTTGAAGGCTTCACAAATCATCTGTCGGCTCATGGATGACATTGCCTCTCACCAGGTTTGATAAAAAAAAGTTATCATCCTCCAATAATCTAATAAGATCAGATCAACCACCCCTTAGTTGAAAATAATGTCGATATAATAGCACCCTGTCGTTCAACGTGCAGTTTGAGCAAAAGAGGGGACACGTAGCATCTTCAGTGGAGTTGTTCATGAAAGAACACGACGTTTCGGAGCAGGAAACTGAAAAGGAATTGCGCAAACGAGTGGTTGATGCATGGAAGGACATTAATGAGGCGTTTCTTCGTCCGACCGCTGTTCCAGTGCCAATTCTAATGCGAATTCTCAATCTCTCACGAGTGATTCATGTGTTGTATAGCGATGGAGATAACTACACCCATTCTGGAACCTTGCTCAAAGATCACGTGACATATCTCTTCATTAGCCCCTTACCAGTGTCACATCTCTCAAGAGGAGCACAAGAAGGAACTCGGCAAGATTACAGGTAACGTCTCTTAAAGATCGTGTGACGTATCTTCTCATTACGTAAAGATTTGATATCAGATTGATGGCATGCATTTCTTTCGTCCAGCGGCAAATGAAGACGCCATGAGAAAGAAGCAAGAGAAAGGAAAACAAGCGATGGAGCGGTTGTGAACAATATGGGAATTGTTAGTTTATCAAGATCTTCAAGAAAGAGGAAAATCGACCAGAAGTAGTTGTTCCAAGAGTTGGAAATTCCGATGCCTTAGTAGTTTGTGTTTATATTCTACTCCTGAATATAGGATCAAGAGATGGAGCTTGTTTATTTTCTAATAGTGCTTAAGATGTGGCGATGGTACTGTTAAGATCACAAGCATTCTGTGGAAGAGCTTTTTGTGTGGGTGTGATTTTATCGAGAAATAATGTAACGTGTAATGCTTCTCTAATGATCATTATGGCAAGGCCTCGTCACAATAACAAGGCAAGCTTCTTTAGAGGCATGACATGAATATTCTTTCCACCTCTTCGGCGGATCTGTCAGTGGAAAATTGCTGTCGTCGATGTAAAAACCAAATACTGAAACTTTTCATCATTTCTTCAATAGCTTTCCAATTGTTTTTGCTTTCCAATTTGGCCTTTTCGAAACCTCGATTTGATATCCACACCGACAACATTTGAACATAATCATATTCACATATAATTTACATAAAGCATTGGCATAAGAAAATAGCATTGTAAACGACAAGTCGATTCTCTGAAAAGTCTAGGACACTGACTCGAGAAACAATGCAACAAGGGTTCTGCAACTCATCCAAATAAACTGTAGACGATGGAAGGAAATGCAAGTTTCAGCTCAGAGAAGATGGCATGCTCTGTGTGATGTCCCAGTGTTGAACTATTAATTTCTCACGTCCATGGTGGGGAGCTTCGCGGAATGAGCCAATGAGAAATGCATTGGACTGCGGATCCTTGTTATGCCTACCTCGTCCTCAGCCTAATTGTCTTAATGGGACTTCGTTGTGACTTTTGGGAGTCGAAGGCGCGGTTAGATGATTCCATTCTGCCGAGTTCTTAGTTTGTCAGCAAAACTCAAATCAGCCTTTGTTCAAAACTTGGAAAGAATCCAAAGTTTTACTGGCACGCTCATCCAAATGTGATTGGTTTTGTCTCAAAACTAGTCCAACTAGCAAGGTGGTTATGAACACAATTGTCTATAAATACCCATCAAGTGGTGATCTTCTGCAATGCAAACAGCCGCTCCTTGGTCTTCAACTCATGAACGAAACATACAGAAAAAGGGAGATATGTCGGTTTCAGTTTCGGCAATTCCATCTCCTTTTCCGAACAAAGGAACAAGCCGTGCGGTTGAACACCAGTGGGCGGATTTTCATCCGAGCGTACGGGGCGAATACTTCCTCGTATATGCTTCTCCCACCAACTCCATGGTTAGCATTTTCTCATATGGTCATGTGAATGAGCGTATAAATTTACGTGTATCATGCTTGTTTTTATTGAAAGTGGCGTATAACATAAATGCAGGAGTTCAAGTACCTTGGAATAGTGGAGGATCAGATTGAGGGATTGAAAGGAGAGGTGAGGAAGACGGTGACTGATGTGGTGGCTGAACCCTCACAAATGCTGCTCTTGATTGATCAAATCCGACGCTTGGGAATTTTCTACCATTTCAAACGTGAAATAGATGAACAAATAGAACAAATCCATAAAAGTTACTCTCAACTTGTACATTGAGTTTTTAAGGGCAACGACCTTCACATGATTGCTCTTGCCTTTCGATTGCTATGACAGTAAGGTTACCATGTTTCATCAGGTATGTTTTAGATTAACCTAACCAATTTAATAAGATACCTAGAGAAATCCTTTTTGGGAAAATTTCCCGCGAAGTTTACTATTGGTAAGTCAAACCTTAGAGAAACAAGACAAGGCGTGTCGTCTTTCTAATTTATGATAAACGACATCTTTCTCCCATGTTGGCTTTGGTGGTTTTCGACAAATTTAATAACGGTGAAGGGAACTTTAAAGAATCACTCATTACCGATGCGCATGGACTGCTAAGTCTATATGAAGCTTGGCATTTAAGGTGCCATGGCGATGCTATTCTGAAAGAAGCGCTTCCTTTTGCTATAACACACCTTGAATTGATTGATGAAAGCAAAGTAAGTATTAGTCTTGCGAAACAAGTGCAGCGTGCCCTAAAGCAGCCACTTCACAATGGGTTGCTGCGGCTTGAGGCAAGGAATTATATTCCACTCTATCAAGAAGAGCCTTCACATAACAAAGTCTTGCTCGCCTTGGCTAAATTAGATTTCAACCTATTGCAAGAGCAACACCAAAAGGAACTTGGCAAGATTACAAGGTTAATCAACGATATGTTTTAACAAAGCCTAAACTACCAATTTTTTGCTGATGTGTTTCCCAAAGGTTTACTCGTCTAATTTCAAACTGCATTTTTGAAAGTCCTTTACAAGAGAAGAAAAAGGAGTTTAAACTATGTGATTTTGTCGAGCTAAAGTAGTTTCAATTTTGCTCCTATCTGTCCAATCATAGGTGGTGGAAGGATATAGATGTTGCAAGGAAATTCCCATTCGCTAGAGATAGGATTGTGAATATTTCTTCTAGATCTCGGGAGTATATTTTGAGCCGGCGTGTGGCTAGAGATATACTAATCAAAGTGACTTCCCTACTTTCCATTCTCGACAATATCTACAATGTCTATGGCACGTTGAAAGAACTAGTAATCTTCACTGAAGCAATCGAGAAGTATGTAATTCACATTCTCTTTCTCAAACTTCTGAATTTGATCGATTTCATAACGAGACAAATGTGTCGTTTTTTTGCGACTTGAATTTAGGTGGGATGCTGATGCCATTGATGGACTACCAGAGTATATGCAAGCTTGGTACAAGTTGCTTCTTGATGTCTTTGATGCAATTGGGAATGAAATGACCATGAAGGAAAGATCAAACCAGCTCAAGCCATAAGAAGCATTGGTATGCTTTGCATGCATCGATGAGGATTTTTAATGGAAAACCTAATTCATTTGTCTATATTTGATTTCTCAAATGAAGAAGCAAGCGAGAGTGTACTTATACGAAGCCAGATGGTTCTATAGCAACTAGACACCAACGCTGGAGGAGTACATGCCCCTAGCACTGTCAACATCTAGCTAGGAATTGTTAGAGATTACATCGCTTGTGGGAATGGGCGATGGGGTCACAAAACATGCCTCTGAATGGTTGCTTGGTGACTACAAGATTTTGAAGGCTTCGCAAATCGTCAGTCAACTCATGGATGACATTGCCTCTCGCTAGGTCTCATTAACACATTATCATTCTCCAAATAATCTAATAAAATTCACCACTTAGTTGGAAATAATGTCTAGATCTAAAACACCAATGTCATTCAACACGTAGCTTGAGCAAAAGAGGGGGCATGTAGCATCTGCAGTGGAGTTGTTCACGAATGAACAGAGTGTTTCGGAGTAGGAAACCAAAGGAAGGTGCGGAAACGAGTGGTCAATGCATGGAAGGACATTAACAAATTGTTTCTCCATCCGACTGCAGTCCGACTGCCAATTCTAATGCAAGATAATTACACCCATTTCAGGACCCTGCTCAAAGATCACGTGACGTCTCTCTTCATTGGCCCCTTACCACTGTCATGCCCCTCAATAGAACACAAGTAGGAACTTGGCAAGATTACATGTAACGTCTATCAGATATCATTCGCGACAACTGATATTTTTTCCAGAGGACACTGAACACCTTGTTCGCTGCTTCTAACTACTTGTCTCAAGAACAGACGCAGATGCTTTAAGGGGCCAGTGCTTTTCTCAGACTCAGCACCAAAACCAGCCAAGCTCAGTATTGATATCATGCCAACAAGAGTAGCCACCGTCTTGACTGCTGAACCAATGAAACGGCCCAGTCGAAGGCCCTGGTTTCTCGACCCGCTTCACCCCGGATCCTTCTCAATCTCATTCATATTCTTCTTTAATTCGTCTGTCAGATTGGAAGAGCTCATCCCATTTCAGGCAGACTTGCGTGGGGTAAAAGCTCGAAAGACGAAGTGGAGGGCGGCTAGGGTATGGCGGAAGCAGTAGGTCGTTGAGGTGTGCCTACGCCACCGTTTCTCCGGCGAAAGTGGAGGCCTTTTGAATCACTTCCAATTCTTTCCCTTTGAACTCCTTGAGCTTGTCAAGAAGCATCTTACAGCTGAATTCGATCTCAGAAATGGCAGCTTCCCTCTCGTGCAGGTGGTTTTGTTGCGACCAGGCAGCAACGTGTTTGAAGGTTGCCGCCGCCACCACCCAGTCACACGTCCCTACCAGGTCACACGTCGCCAGCTCCTACCGGTCCTCCCGCAGGCAATAGTTTCTTTTCTTTTAGGGTGTGTTTGCTTCATTGAAAGTATTTTATCAGAAAGTGTTTTCCGGATTTTTTGCCATTTGGTTCTCTAAAAAAGATTTGGTCAACGGAAAAAACTTTCTGGTCAGCACAAATATTATGTATTATTTTAGGAAAACGAATTCCTCCGACTGAGAAGGTGAAAACACTTTCCCTTCTCTTTTTTCTCCATGGGCTTTCACTTTTCCTCTCCGTACACCGCTCTCGCCGCTCTCTCCCTTCGCTCTTTCGCTTGTCTTTCTTTTTCAGCTCTTCTTCAACTATGTGCATCTTCTTCACCATTGAAGGTCAAGATCTTCTTCATCATTGAAGGTATGGCTCTTCTTCAACGACGCTCAACATCGTTTCAGGTTCTCTCTCCTCTCCGATTTGAGAATAATCTTAGAATTTTTTTTGATTGATGCTTTACATCGTTGAGTTGATGTTGGTTCTCTGCATTTCAGTTTGATTCACGTTTCCGTTCATCTTCTTCAACAATTGAAGTGAAACGCCCCTCAAAGCCTCTCTCTCGATCCTCTGTGTATTCCAGAAGCTTCTTCCCTACTAATCGGCGCCGAAATCCGCTGCTCACATTGCCACATCTAGTGCTCTTCGGATTGTGATGTTCTCGTGCGCTTGAGCTTTGAATCCGTGTGCTCCAAATTTCAGGTGGCTTTTGGCAGCCAATTCTAATTGCTATCTTGCTTTCAAATCGAATGTTGAGCACAGAAGGATCGAGAGTTTTAAGAACTTTTTCAGGGGCTTAATGACTCTGTTAGTTGTGTTAGGTTATCTGCATCTTACAGGGAAGCTAGAGTCGAGAAAAGTATTTCGCCAATGTATGCACTCATTGTTCTCCTCCAGAGCTCATTTGAGTTATTTCTAAGGTGTTGATGATTTGTGTGGTTTGGATTTTTGCACATGTTCGGGGGTAGCTGCATAAGGTGAAATCATGTCGTGCATATGCTTGAGTTCTTTTCCAGGGAAATGTGTCTATATTTGGCATTTACTAGTTCTTTAATTGTTTCGAGGTGAGCTGATTGGTGTTATTTTATTTCGAGGTTGGACTCTTCTTGGGTGCACGTTTATGTGTTTATTTGCTCACACATGTAGAGCGGTTTGGAGCCTCTGTGCCCTTTAATTAGCTTAATACTACTATATATCGTAGAGCAGCAATTTGGAGAACAAAAACCCTTTGTGATGTCAATTGTATCCAGTGTTTTCAAGATGTTCTGTAGAGTCATAGAAGAGAGGCCTTGTTTTCAAGAAGTTGTGCAGAGTTAATAGTTTAGCATGTATAGATGTGCTTGTCATAAGTTTATAATCTCACTCATTATTATGGTTTTGTTTTCCTGCAAATTGCAGGATTACGACTTACATGCTACATAGTGCTTTTCTAGTTATTTACGACAGTTTTTGGCAGCACTCCATGCCAAAAAATCATGTCGCTGAGGCTAGCTTTTCTAGTTATTTGTTAAGAGGGTGTAGAGGACTACAACTTACATATTATATTGTGTCTTTTTATTTGATTTTAGGGGGCACATTATATATGATTAATAATAACTCGCAGGCTCCAAGTTTCTTAGATATAAGGATTATAAAATGGGTTTTCCTTTTGTTCTACTGATGATAAATCTCCTCTTATGAGATGCTATCCATTTATTTTGAATGATCCGTTTTTCATGCTTGATAATGCCACTCTAGGAGTCTGTAGCTTCCTTTTGTGATTGTCCCTTCTTCCAGCTTTAATTTTTCTTTCATGTTATCTTTTCTATTGAGTATCTTCGATATAGCTAGTATAAGTACCTAGAGGGGGTGAATAGGTATATAAAAGATTTTCTCGATAATTGCACAATACTAGATAGTTGATAGATTTGAGACAACCAATAATCAAAGTAAGACTGAGAGAAGGGAAGAGAAAATTGAACACGCGGTTTATAGTGATTCGGTTTATTTCAAGCTTACGTCCACTCTTCTGCACTGATAGCCTATTGGCTGGATTCCACTATGAACAAAGAGATGTTACAGCGTTGTTCTCCCTTGATTTCTCGGTGTAGATGATCTACCACACTAGCTCAAGGTATCACTAAATATAGACACTCTTTGTGTATACAATTTCGCTCAAAATGTATTGACTAATAATTAAGGTGCTTCAGACTCTGGAATTTCTCTATCGATCATACACTAAAGCAACTAGAACGTCTTCCTTTTATACTCCTTTATGCCATCATACCCGTTGGCACTTACCAAAGGAATTCCTCCAATCTACCCATTGGACGGAATCAATCAAAAAGATCATTCGAGCTATTAAAGGAACCTGACGATAGCCCATCAATCTTGTTCGCCCATACGACCAGGATCTTGGTTTCCAAGAATAGAACCTTCCAAGAATATTTCGTCAACCATTGGATTTTCAAACGATCTTGATTACGAATAAAAGAATCCGTTATATTTATCCAGCCAAGAGATCTTCTCCAGAGGATAGGACTAAATCCTCAACCAAATACTTTGGCTCTGAATTGCCTTCGTCACTGGATTAGAAAAACTGTCAATGAGAATAGTCTTGAGTCTTGAGTCTTGAGTGCTGAGTCTGGTGATCTGAAAGTCTTCAGACTCTAAACAGAAGGTCTGCAATTATCCAGACTAGACTGATAGAAACGTTTTGTCAGCTTCAAAATATTCTGGAAAGATTTCTCCAACATCTTCTTCAAGTTCTGATCTTAAGAAGGAGCAATTAGAGCATCTGGTGATACAATTGATATTGGATCGAGTGTTGGTAAAAACTTAGATTCTCCTAACCTTTTTAATTATTTTTGTGAGTTTTAAGTCTTGTTTTAATTGTGTAGAAAGAAGAATATCAACATACAGCTTATGCTATAAATGCTTATGTGACACTTGGACCATTGACAAAGCAAGTTTTGCAAGGTACAAAGATTCTTTCTTCACAGCATGTGTCACTTGTTAGTTTTAGTGTTTGCTATTAAAAATATCTTTCTTTCAATAGCTAAAGAGGTCTCCAATAAAGGTGGCTCAAGTGTGGTCAATGTATTTAGAGTCCTATTTGGATGGGGTTTCTCTTCTCTGCAGGTTCTTTAGTACCTACTAGATGATGTGTCAAGCTTCTTATCAACTCATGCACCAGCTGCAAAAGGCAATACAGACACAAAAGAAGAAGCAGGAGGCTGTGGCAATGTGCTCAAAGATTTTCTTGACCATATAAGTGAGAGAGAAAGGGACAATTTTCGTTCACGAAGACATGACAATGAAAATTCCATAACATTGACCACTATTCATCAGGTACTTTTCTTAGACATAACAAGTATTCACTAGACTGTGGGATAATTTTTTTTTCTTTTTGGTTTTATTTATTGTGAATTCTGATCTTTCTAGTATGAAACTTCTTATACTTTCCCGCACTTGCAGTCAAAAGGCTTAGAGTGGGACATTATTTTCATAGTGAAGGTACTTTCTGAGCAGTGTGCCCAATTTACTTCGCCTAGTCTTTTATGCTACTAGCCACTTCATATGCCTTTCCTTACTCAATTTACATGTTCCTTCGAGAGTTGATTCTGTTATTGCTGATGTTGTTGCATTAGCCTTCTTAATCCTTTTAACAATTTATTTATTTATTTAATGTTTGCTATTGCTCAGAAAATTCTTATTATTGCTTGTAGATGGAAAATAATGATGTTAATGGAGTAATAATGGGTGCAGCTACGTCAATAATGGCAGTTGGTATGTTAGTAATGGAGGAAGAAGCTTTTAGTAGTCAGATACCTAGAGTGACACGGCGGGAAAGAGATTTTGAGAAAGAGTTATTCATTAATCGCATTTTACATTTGGGAGATACTAATTGTGTCAATCAAATACATATGAGACCACAAGTTTTCTTTGAATTGTGTGGAGTCCTTAGGTCAAATAATTTTTTACATGAAACAGTAAATGTGTCAATTAAAGAGCAATTGCTGGTCTTTTGCCATATTTTGGGGCATAATGTGAGGTTGAGAGTAATAGGGTCAAGGTTCAATAGGTCCACTGAGATCATTCATCGATACTTTAGAATTGTCTTACAAGCAATTCTAAAATTATACAAGCATGTTATAAGACCACTGGATGGCATTACACCCTCGACAATATCCAAGAATCAAAGATTTTATCCGTACTTTAAGGTATGTAATATGACAAGTGTCACGAACTTCATTTTGATATTATGTTGTTACATTCACTTACTTGTTGAGTACATTAGGATTGTATTGGAGCTCTTGATGGTACCCGTGTCCGTGCATCGATTCCCCTAGAAATTCAAGGAAAATTTCGTGGTCGAAAAGAGAAAACAACACAAAATGTTCTTGCAACTATTACTTATGATTTAAAATTCATTTATGTGTTGGCCGATTGGGAAGGCACGGCCCATGACTCTTGTATTCTTACAAATGCACTTTCAAGGCCTCAAGGAATGAAAATTCCTGAAGGTATAGACTATTCCATATTTTCTATAAAATTTATACCCTATTTTCTTGGAACATGTTGTTGAAACTTTACATAAAATTGGTAGGTAAATACTATCTTGCTAATGCCGGATATGGCATCCAACCATGAATAATTTCTCCATATCGTGGAGTTCAATATCACAGCAGGGAGTTTAGTGACCACTCACTCGAGAAAGAGAAAGAGTTGTTCAATCATTGTCATTCATCCTTACGGTCTACAATAGAAAGGGCATTCGGGGTCCTAAAAAGGCGTTTTCGTGTGTTAGACACCGAACCCTTTTGGTCTTTTGATATTGAAATTGATGTGGTCTTAGTTAGGGGTGAGCGGTTCCAAGTTCCGGTTCGGTTCCGTTTGGAACTTAGAACCTACTCTCGGGTACAGGTTCCTAATTTTTTGAAACTTGGAACCTACTCGTTAGAACTGAGAACTTAGAACCTACCCTATCACAGGTTCCAGGGTCGGTTCCAGGTTCCAACAAGTTCCCCTTTTTTTCTTTTTGTTATTTTCAGATTTGAACTATAACGTACGCGCCCTTACAAAAAAAAATAAAAACTATAACATAAGCGCATACTATATGGTAACTTCCCACATCTTAGCAAACATACCAATGCCAACTGTCAAGAATTTTAACATACATAATCAAAACTAATAAAAAGTTTCCAAAGAGGAAATGAGATACTTGATTAACTATAATTATTATGTTCACATATGTCAATATATGTGCACTAAAGCTTAAATCATCACATTTGCCATATGTCATATGCGTTATCAGCTAAGTCAAATGAAAATGATAAAGCAAAATATACTAAAGAGATGAAAAACCAGAAGTGCCGACAAGATCTCAAATTTTCATCTACTCCATAGTATGAACTCTGCAACATTTCCCATGTGATTCCTTTGGCACAGCAAAACTTTACAAAGACATAAATGAAAATCAATCAAAATCCTAAGTAAAGACATAGAAAAAAAAAATCAATATCGATAATACTCCGTGAAGATGCCATTTTGCCCATCTAAAGGCTCCTAAATTCTTTGATAACATAGTTCAAAAATTCAATGTACATAAGATGAGCTTACATTAAGATTACAACAAACAAAGTTGCTCATCAATAAGCGAACAAAAAACCTTGCTTGACTTCTCAACCGTTGGACCCATTGCAAATGCGACACCACCAACTTTATTTATCGACGATAATCTCCGCATTAAGACCAACCATATCTGGAAAAAAAAAGGAAGATATTAAATAAAATATTCACTTATCAGATATACAAAAAGAATTACAATATGTAAAGATATAAACATTACTTACCCAACTCAAATTATTCTTCATTCTCAATACACTCTTCAACATCAAGCGGTACACGAACGGCTCTCGACCAATCTTGAGTGCAAATCAAAGCTTCCACCACTTTTGGAGTTAAAGAACTTTGAAAACCATTAAGCACACGACCCGATGTACTAAAAGTTGATTCTGAAGTAACAATAGTCACAGGAATTAACAAAATATCTCGAGCCATCAAGGAAATGATCTTATATTTTGAGCCATTAGTCTTCCACCAAATCAAAATGTCAAGATCAAGATTCTTTTCATTTTTTTCTTGAAGATACTCATCAAGCTCGAACTTGTTGTCATCGTGCCCTTGTTCAGTTGAGTATAAAAACATTTTTTTTTCAAGCTTGGGCGTTATGCTTATTTATTCCTTCACTACCACCCTTATCAATATTGGAATTAGAACTACTACTACTTGCATCCAAATTATGGCCATCAAAATTTTGATCACTTGAAATAAGAGAAGATTGCTCATAAAATTTATACAAACACTCTAATGTAACATTCACCTTGTAATGCATCTCTTTAATTTTCGATTCATCATCATAAATTTGTCTGTACAAGAAACTTACATAATTTAACTTGGCTCTAGGATCTAACACAACCGCAATCAACACCATCATATTCACTTTATCCAAGCTTCCATAATATTTGTCAAATTTTTCTTTCATTTTCACATCCATATCTTAAAGCTTAGGATCTGAAGCATTGATCACATCTTTCAAATTTCTATACAAAAGAGCTATCCCTTCCAAATAACATGTTTATCTAAGGTAAAAGAGCAACCAAGTCTTTCTATATGAGAGTGACTTAAATGTCAACACGATGCATAAACACCAACCACTTATGAACAAAATGTCGCACTTGAAGCATGTTAGGTATCTTCCAATAAGGGCAAACCTTCAAATTAAGATATTGAGCCCCTAAATCATACAATGACAGTCAAAAGGCAAGAAAATACAAGATGGATTCATAAAAAAAGAAGATGCTTTTCTAAATCTGGCGTTCAAGTATAATCAATTTGTACCGGATACATTTAACAATTAACTACAGTTAGATTTGCACGTTTTAGGAGAAAAATAATAGCACATTCCTTTAACGCATGAGAAAGCTTTAATGAATCCATCACCAATCACTCGTAGGAACTGCATTTTAACATTGTTTGGAAATTATTTTTACCAATAATGCTACGTTATAGAGTTTTTTGCCACACATATTAACTGAAGAAAATTAACTACAGTTAGATTTGCACGTTTTAGGAGCAAAATAATAGCCACTCCATCATTGATGCCATCGGAACTCCACCAATTTGAAACTGTTGGCATAATGATATGGTACATCAAATTCAGAACTCCATTAATTTCCAGCAAAATGATGCTACAAAATACAAATGGCAACTCAAAATTTGCTGCCAACAACTTACTCATCCAGAATTTAAACTCCAAAAACAATGAAAATGCCACCAAAGAACTATAATCACTGAGCAAGTCCAAGAATCACTGAATCAGTCACTCACTCCCTACGCTAGTATTACACCGAGATTGTACAAATGAAATTCACAGCATTTAATGGTATTACCTCAAAATCATACCCTTGGAGAGAAGGTCTAGAAATCCAATTTCGCTAGGCGATCGGCATCTAGCGCTGAGTAGTGAGCAGGGACGTCGGCCGCTAGTCTTCGAGGCAACGGCGTCAGGTGTCGTGACTGCTCGCGTCAGATCGTCGAAGTAAAGGCAGAGACAGCAGCAGCGGTGTCGTGGGTCAAAATCGAAGACCTGGTGACTAGAGGCGGTGGGTCGCGAGCGGAGACAGCAGAATCAGCGTCGTCGGGGCTTTTGGCGCAAGCAACAGCAGTGGGTCGTGAGCAGAGACAGCAGAATCAGCGTCGTTGGGGCTTCTAGCGCAAACAACGGTGGTGGGTCACGAGCAAAGATAGCAAAATCGACATCGTCGAGGCTTCTAGCACAAGCAGAGGCAGTGGGTCACGAGTGGAGATAGCAAAATCGGCATCGTCGGGGCTTCTAGCGTGAGCAACGGCAGTGGGCGACAAGCGGAGACAGCAGAATCGGCGTTGTCGAGGCTTCTAGCACAAGCAACGGTGGTGGGTCGCAAGTGGAGATAGCAGAATCGGCGTCGTCGAGGCTTCTGCTCGTCGGGGCTTCTGGCGCAAGCAAAGGCGATGGGTCGTGAGCAAAGATGAGCTCAGCTTAGATCTGCTTGCATCGGGTAGTCGACGATGGGCATCGAGGCAGAGCACGGCAGCAACGGGTGTCGAGCAACGAGGGTTCGCATGAGCAACGTCAACGATTGGCGTCCGGCGGCGTCCGATGGCAATGGCCTTGAGGGCGAGGCGCGTCCGGCTTCGAGACTCAGAGCGGCGTCCGACGAGACTTTGAAAAACTGAAAGGGGAAGAGTCTGAGTCGGGAGTCTCGGGAGTCTTAGGGGAGGAGGGTTCCAATTGGAACCCTAACCGGTTCCACGACCGGTTCCACGACCGGTTCCGGTTCCCAGAAAAATGGAACTGGGAATCAAAACCGGTTCGATTCTCCGGTTTCTGATTCTACCCGGGAACCACGCTCACCCCTAGTTTTAGCATGTTGTATTTTACATAATTTCATTATGGGAGTTGACCCTTATGATCCTTTTATGCAAGAACTAAATGTAGCAGTCAAATCTCAAAGTCAAGAAAGAAGACATCAACAAACACAGAGAGGAGAGGGAGGAAAACAGAGATTGGGCAGCAAAAAGAGATAGTATCGCACGTTTAATGTGAGATGACTATAGTAGGCATAGAATGAATGCTTAGTATTTGTATCTTCTTAGAAGTTGTCTGATGTTTTTGATGTGACATGAATACTTTGTGATTAAAGTTCTTGTAAATGTGAACTTGATTTACTACTCTATATCATTGTGATGTTTTCTTGTCTCAGTAGTCAAATGATGTATGTTATTGTGTTATTCTTTGTTTATCACAATTTCTTGTGTGGGATATGTTTGATAATGTAGCAATGGGTAAGACTAGAGAAGGGAAGTCCAAGCATTTCAGATGGTCAGGACCTATGGAGCGTATGTTTTTAGAGATACTAGCCGATGAGGCTTCCAAAGGGAACAAACCTTCAGCCACCTTTAAACCATCTTCCTTTGTTCGAGTTGCTCAAGCTATAAATGAGAAATTTGGGACTGAATGTGAGCCTAATCATGTGGACAATCATCTTAGAACTATTAAAAACAATTGGGCTACCATCCAAAAATTGCGGGTTAAGAGTGGATTTCAGTGGGACTATAACTTGAAGATGATCAAAGTTGTTCGGAAGGAAGTTTATGATGGAGAAATAACGGTAATGTGCTTTTCAAATTTCTATATAACTTAATACTCTTAGCATTTGATATCCAAAAATTGTGGGTTAAGTTTATGTACCTTGGTATGCGGTTTGTTATATCCAGGCAACTAGAAATTCATTGATTTAAGAGATTTATTATACATGCAGCATGTTGAGATATGTAGGAATTGGAGGCTGCAATAATTTTATGTTTTTGTGATTTTTCGTAGGCACATCCTACCCATGAAAAGTACTTGAACAAGAAAATCAAGATGTATGATGAACTCGCTTTGGTGGTTGGAAGAGACATGGCCACAGGATGCTTTGCAAAACAATTTGGAGACATCGACTTACCTTCTTTTGGCGATTCGGACTTCTCAACTAAACTAGATGATGGTAATGATAATACTACGAAAGGAATAGAAGATCCTTCAAGATTTAATAGAAAGCGAAGTCGTGCCACTAACAAGGATGATAGGTTTACAATGCTCTCAGAGCAAATTGGAGAGGTTGCTAATGCGATAAAAAAGATGAGTCAAAATCAATTGGATGTTGCTGAGCTCTACAAAAAAGTGATGGAGGTTGAAGGTTTTGATGAAGCTACCCTTGCACATGCCTTTGATTATCTAGTGGACAAGGAGAGAGTTGCAAAACCATTAATTGTCAAGAGTGTTAAGCTGAAGAAGTTTTTTTTTTGGTAAAATTAAGCTGAAGAAGTTATGGCTCGAAGATTTCTTAAATAGAAGAGAAAGTGGATATTGACAAGCATATGACTGTCAATGTTTGTTCTTGATATTGTCTGAACATTAAACTTGTTCTTTGGTTACTTGTAATAGCTATTCAAGTAGCTAAGCATCAAACTTTGAATGTTTGTTCTTGATATTGTCTGAACATTGGACCTTTGGTAACTTGGCTCCAAAAGTCGCCCAGCTCAATGACTTCCTCTTTTTCTCTGCTCAGCATCTCCTTCAGTTTTGTCTTTTCTAGGTGAAAGCACACCTCATGACCAAGAATTTCTTATGTTGTCTTTAAGCAGTGTGTTCTCCAGTCTTTCTGCTGATTTGGTGTGGCTGTGATTACTAATTGATGCCTCTGGCTTATCGCTTTCTGGGTGTTGAGAAGCCATTGAATGGTTGATGTCAATCAATGGGAGAGTTTCAATTTCACTGCCTGTTTTCTTGTGGGGTTCTCAGAAAGAGAAATCTTAGACGAGACCCACGTTTTCTAGGCATCCCAAATCCCAGAATTCGGCCTTGATTTCATGAATCAAAAGGGTTTAAAATGTGTTTATCGCTGTTGGGTTTTGGTTGAGAATGATGGGTAAGTATCTGCTTTGCAAAGAAACTAGTGAGAGAGTCAATTTACTTTGTGGAAGAATAGCCATCTTCACATTTCTAGATGCAATGGTCAAGCCACCTCCTTGATAAGTTGTTTGCCATCCAGATCTTGTTATTTCGCTGACTCGTCCTTTTGATTGATTGCTGAAATAATCGCAAATCGCATGTTGATTAATGATATCATTTTGACTTGCTCTTGTAATTAGAAATCATGTCCATTTTCAAGAAAAAAAATACGTGTATGAATTCAGGTTTCCTTTTCATTTTGCATGTTCAAATTCTAGATTTATTAAACTAATCGAGAAAAATCCGTTTATAAAGTAACGGGGACTCAACAAATTAATTTGGAAGTAAGAGCCACACTATTGTCAATTGTAAGGTCAAATATCATTCAATCATTTTTCAAATGCGATCCAAACACCAGTAAATACTTTCAATCACATATCACCAAACAAAGGAAAACTAACCATTTTCCTGGAAAATGGTTTTTCGGAAAACATTTTCCAAAAACATTACATTTTCCATGAAACAAACACACCTACTAATTAAGAATGATTAACGTGTGGGGTTCACATTCGAAATTATGCTTACTTATACTCTTTATTTATCTTTTTTATTTTAGCCATCGTGCTTAAACTGAATATTGATGGGGTTTCTAAAAGCAACCAATACTTGTTGGTGCTGGGGGTTTATTTAATGATGAAGGGGTGATTGGATTTGTGATTTTATCACATTCATAAGAACATGTTTATTGACACAAGCAAAACATCGGACTTTGTGGTTGTGACTCAATTTTGCAAAACAACTTGAATTCATAATCTTGTATTTGAAATTGACTCTAAAGCCATCACGGATCTTCTCAATTTGGAGCTCATGATTGATAATGCCAGCCCACCATACTTTGCTTAAAGGTTTCAAGAGATTGTTGCATTCTCATTTTAAATTTAAAGTGCAACATAAGATTAATTGACAAAATTGAAAGTTTTATGACTGAATTGACAAAAGTAAAATAAGGTTTAGCACTTTTTGGACAATTTTCCCCATAAATCATAAAAACAATGGACAACATTAAGAACATCGGCGATTCGCCAAGAAAGTTATCGACATCAAACATCTATAACCTTCACCAGGATGGAGGTTACTTGCATGCTGTTTGAATTAGCTAAATATCATGAGGACCTGGGTCCCTATGTGTTTTTCACTACTACTCGACTCAGATCTTGAAATATTATCGAAACTAGAAATAGTATTAATTGGTATTCTTTTTTCTTTTTTCTAATTTGGTGTTTTGAGAGTCAAGGGGTAAGATGCTCGACTGTTACTGTGGCTTTTTTGAGCGGGAATTCCAATTCCTCCTTGAGAAAAACCAACACCGACGCCACTTAGATTCATAGCTCAGGCTCTGAAGACGTGTTGTTACGTATCCAGAGAAAGAGGAGAGGATGAAGTCCAGCCGGGAATCGGCTGGGCGGTCGCGGATGCAGAAGCAAAGGCACTTGGACGAGCTCATGGCCGATGTGGATCAGCTGAGGAAGGACAATGACTAGACCATCCCGAGCATCCCCATCACCACACACCACTTGCAGAGGCCAAGAACTCGATCCTGAGAGCTAGAGACTCCAGTCCCCCAACAACATTCTTTTATTTCTTACGAAAAAGTATGGGAGAGTTTTCCAGGAGGAAGATGGGAGAAGAAGATGAAGAGAGGAAAGAAGAAAGATAAAGATTTTTTTTTAAAAAAAGGCTTTTGGGTGAAAAGGCCCTTGATTATGGTTTGGAAATTTACATGGAAAATGCAGACATTAGCCAGGCTTTTATTTGAGAGACTAAATTGATTAATCTTCCTTTCTTGTTTCTTTCTTTTTAGGCCAAGATTTTATAAGGCAGTCACTCCGCATCCTTGATATTTTCAAGGATACAGGCATGATTATATATATATTAACAAGAAAAATTAATATGCCCTTTCATGATTCTGATACAATAAAGATAAACGGAGGATGGAATCATTATAGCACAGTAATTTCCTTAATTTTTTTCAATATAAATAGGGAGACATTAAATAGCGATATTGAATAAATAGAGACATCTATAATCATGATGGAAGGTAAACATTAAAATAGCAATGCCTTGTGCATGAAAATTGAATAAAAGCAAATCATGGAAAAATCTCTAAATGATATGATTGACGGTACTCTGCTGGATAAGTTATCTTCATGCTGACTTGAAAACTTCACGCTATTACTGTGCTGATAGTTTTCCATTTGATTTATTGCTTCAATAGCATTCACCCCAAACGCTCGAATGAAAATCCGTCGGCCGGTGTTCAACCGCGTGGCTTGTTCCTTTGTTCAAAGAAGAAGATGGTATTTCTGAAACCTGGATCGACATATTTTCCCCTTTTTTTATGTTTCATTTTTGGAATTAGACCAATACACACATCGCCGACCTAGGAGTGGCACTTTGCATTGTGAAACATCATTGTTGGAATTATAAAATCACAAATTTGCAATTAAGTGGAGAGCTATAAAATTGAAATGAGAAACACAACAAGGAACAATAGAAGGACATAAGAAACTTATATGATTTAATTCAAATATTGAAACCTACGTACACAAAGAAAGTCAATAAATAATCTACTAATAAATCGAAAAATTATATCGTTACAGTCACTCAAATATTCTGGTGTTTTCTAACCTCAGTATATACTCGATATTTGTAGTGTTTAACAACTCGCTCGAATCGATCTCCTTGCAAATCTCTCCAAAGATAAATGGCATGTGTGTTGGAAATTTCCTATAATATGGCTTACATTAATTAATTGATTTTTTATTTTAAATAATCGGATTAATTGATATTCTAATATTTGTTGAACCCTACGGTGATCTGATTAAATTAAATATTGACATCTATTGATAACGGGCCTAGTTGAGCAGCAAAGTGTAAGTAATTGTGTTTAACTAAAATCCATAATGGGAAAGGCTCAGTTAACACGCTGTTAATTAGGATTTGTTAGGTCTCCTCTTTAGTCTATAAAAAGATAGGTTATATATATTAGTTGCTTTAATCCCATTAAAAGTTATTATATTGAAATAGGTCATAGAAAAAAATCAGACATTCCGATAGATCACTTTGGTTATCAGATTAATCTATTTCCTTCAAGTAAAGCAAAGGCTCAAATATATATACTTTAATTTTATTGTATTTATCGATCTCGGTATTTTATAAATCCGTTTTTTCTTGATTAATTAGTTGTTTATATGATTAATTTTTTACAATACGCCTATCTCTCGAACTCTTTGCTTCCCTTCATCTCTCGCTTTCCCCCCTGTGCGGGAGAATGCATGTAGAAACAAGGCAAATGGCTCCCATCTTCAAAGTCATGCGCCTCTAGACAATTAATCACTGGCTTGTGCGTACGATATCATTAATGCATGGAATCTCGCTTTCCCCTGTACGGGAGAATGCACGTAGAAACAAGGCAAATGGCTCTCATCTTCAAATCATGCGCCTCTAGACAATTAATCGCTGGCTTGTGCGTACGACATCATTAATGCATGCAATCTCGCTTTCCCCCTGTACGGGAGAATGCACGTAGAAACAAGGCAAATGGCTCCCATCTTCAAATCATGCGCCTCTAGACAATTAATCGCTGGCTTGTGCGTACGACATCATTAATGCATGGAATCTCGCTTTCCCCTGTACGGGAGAATGCACGTAGAAACAAGGCAAATGACTCCCATCTGCAAATCATGCGCCTCTAGACAATTAATCATTGGCTTGTGCGTACGATATCATTAATGCATGCAATCTCGCTTTCCCCCTGTACGGGAGAATGCACATAGAAACAAGGCAAATGGCTCCCATCTTCAAAGTTATGCACCTCTAGACAATTAATCACTGGCATGTGCGTACGACATCATTAATGCATGCAATCTCGCTTTCCCCCTGCACGGAAGAATGCACGTAGAAACAAGGCAAATGGCTCCCATCTTCAAAGTCATGCATGCAATCTCGCTTTCCCCCTGTACGGGAGAATGCATGTAGAAATAAGGCGAATGGTTCCCATCCCATCTTCAAGGTCATGCGCCTCTAGACAATTAGGGCATGTTTGTTTGTCTTTTTTTTTTTTTTTTTTTTTTTTTTGTTCCTCAGAACACAATTTCTATTTTTTGTTTTGAGAAATTTAAAAAAAAAAAAGAAAACGCATTTGTTTACACTTTTATTTTTAGGAACAAATTTGGAACGTAAAACAAAAAATAAAAAATACTTGTTTCTTATTACCAGAAATACTTTCGAGAAATAATTTTTCTCTCCTATTTTTGTCTTTTTCTTTCTTTTCTTCTTTCTTTTCTTCCTTTTGCCAATCATCGGCCTTGACCATGACCGGTGTCGGCAATCGGCTAGATGAGGGCCAATGACCCTGCCGAAGCGTCATCGGCTCAAGTCTCGCCATGATTGCGCAAGGCTTCATCGGCTCAAGCCTCGCCATAACTGCACTAGGCTTAGCCTCACCCTCGCACCGCCTGGGCGAGGCTGAGCCTCGCCGAGGCCAGGCTGGCCTTCGGCGAGCTCACCAGGCCTCGCCTAGCCTCCGGTGAGCTCGCCAAACATCACCCGGCCCGGTCGTCGAAAAAAAAAAAAGGAAAAAAATATTAAAAATATTTAAAATATTTTTAAAAAATAAAAGAAACAAAAAAATTATATACATTTATCAAATATGTTTCTATTTTTTTATTTATTTCAAGAACAAAAATTTTGTGCAATTATCAAACGCATTCTTTTATTTAAAAATTATTCTTCGAAATAGAAATATCTATTTATATTTCAAAAAATAATTTTTAAATAAAAATGTTACCGAATACACCCTTAATCATGACATGTAATCTTGCTTGCCTCTGCGCGTACGGCATCATTAATGCATGAAAAGAAAATTGAGCTTCACCTCTACCCTCCCTGATGGAACGAGACGAGCGCCTCTGGAGCAAAAGGTCAAGGTGATAATAGATGAGAGGAGAAAAGACAACATACGGATGGTAACCTTTGTCTTGATCATCCAACACGTGTAGCCTCAACTAATAAATTTTAAAAAGACCAATTTTTTTATATAATCAACAAGCAACAAACTTAGTCAATAATAACAAAGTTTGATAGAACAACAAAAGTCGTTAAAACAGTGGCCAACTGGAAGAACATCAATGACTTGGCAAGAAAGTTATTGACATCAAACATCAATTATTGATGAAAACCTTCACTAAGGATGAAATCATTGGCATCGACATGTAACTTACATGTAGCCATATTTTCAGGTAAGTTAAGCATTATTACAATGTAGGTAACTGTTGAGTCGTTGTGCTTAGTGCCTCTATTTTTGGATCTTTTTAATGTAATTTCTCGTAATTGTAGATAGGAATAGGAAGTTATTTGTTTTGAAATCAATATTCATTTGTAACCGTTGATGATAGGTTTAAATAGCCACATCATACTTTTTTTAAAACCTATACACTCAATCATAGAACTTATCATTCTTTACAAATTTATTCTTTTCTTTTCTTTTCTTTTCTTTTTATATAGTGGTGATTACCTCTAGTCTTTGTACCTTTAAATTTCTTGTCATTTACTTTCTTGTCCAAACTCAACAAATCCATTTATATTCAAAAGGTACTTCATCATTGATTCATTTCTGATGAAACATCTTTTTGGATATTTTGAAAGGTAATTTGTAGTCGATTCAATTCGAGCAAAACAACCACCATCCAAGTAGGCAATTTAAATTTTAAGTCAAAAGCGCGTACTTTATGATTATCTCACTACAAAGAGATAATCATCAGACCGCATGTATGAATAGAGCCCAGTGTGATTGGTGTTGTCTCAAAACTAGTCTAACTAAAACGGCGGTTATGAACACAATTTGCCTACTGGGGTAATGATACAAATGGTTTTGAACATTGGCTCAATCAATGTGTAATGTGGTTCTTGAAATTTTAATTTATCCAATGTGATTCTTGAATTCTAGCTCAATGTGCAATATTGTGCTTGAACTTTTAATTTACTCAATGTGGTCTTGAACTTTTTGGGTATATTCAACTTAGTTCATGAACTATATGAAAATGTTCAATATTATCATTTCATTAATTCAAGATCAAGGACAACATTGAATATTTTTATATAACTTAGGCATTAAATTGAATATGTACTGAAACTCTAGGAATCGGATTGAATTGTATAAAAGTTCATAAACCGTATTGCACATTAAGCTAAAGTTTTAGAACCACATGGAATAAATTAAAAGTTCAGAAACACATTACACATTGGGACAAAGTTTACGGACCATTTGTGTCATTTCCCCCCTATAAATTGTCATCAAGTAGTGATGTTCTACAATGCAAAGAGCCACTCCTTCGTCTTCATCTTCTGTATTGGCCTGATATCCACCAACGAAGCATACAAAAAAAGGGAGATATGTCGGTTCCAGTTTCAGCAATTCCATCTTCTTCTCCGAACAAAGAATCAAGCCGCGTGGTTGAGCGCAGCCGGGCAGATTATCATCCAAGCATATGGGGCGATTACTTCCTCGGATATGCTTCTCCCACCAACTCCATGGTTAGCAGTTTCTCTTATGGTCATGTGAATGAGCCAATAATACACGTGTATAATGCTTGCTTTTATTGAAAGTAGCGTCTATAACATATGCAGGAGTTCAAGTACGTTGGAAGAGTGGAGGAACAGATTGAGGGATTGAAAGGAGAGGTGAGGAAGATGCTGACTGATGCCGTGAATAAGCCCTCACAAGTGCTGCACTTAATCGATCAAATCGAACGCTTGGGAATTTTCTACCATTTCAAACGTGAAATAGATGAGCAATTAGAACAAATCCATAAAAGTTACTCTCAACTTGTGCATGGAGATTTTAAGGGCGATGACCTTCACATGATCGCTCTTATCTTTCGATTACTACGACAACAAGGTTATAATGTTTCATCAGGTATGTTTTAAATTTAGTTTACTGCTGCTAAGTCAAATATTAGGAGAAACAAGACTAGGCATGTCATCTTTCTAATTTCTAATATACTGCATCTTTTTTCCCCACATTGGTTTTGGTCGCACAGTGGTTTTTAACAAATTCAAGAATAGCGAAGGGAACTTTAGAGAATCGCTGATCACCGATGTACGTGGACTTCTAAGCCTATATGAAGCTTGTCATTTAAGGTGCCACGGCGATTCTATTTTGGAAGAAGCACTTCCTTTTGCTATTACTCACCTTGAATCAATCAATGAAAGCAAAGTAAGCACTAGTCTTGCGAGACAAGTGAAGCGTGCCCTAAGGCAGCCACTTCGCAAGGGCTTGCCAAGGCTTGAGGCAAGGTATTATGTTCCACTCTACCAAGAGGAGCCTTCACATGACCAAGTCTTGCTTGCCTTGGCTAAATTAGATTTCAACTTACTGCAAGAGCAACACCAGAAAGAACTCGGCAATATTACAAGGTTAATCAACTTCATGTGACAACATAATTTAGAATTAGCTTCCAGACCAGAGGTTTACTCTTCTAATTTCAATTTACCCTTCTAAAGAGTGTTTTTGAAAGTCTTTTGCAAGAGAAGACAAAGGAGTTTAAACTATATGAATTGATCAAGCAAAAGTACTTTCGATTTCACTCCTATCTGTTCAATCATAGGTGGTGGAAGGATATAGATGTTGCGACGAAGTTCCCATTTGCTAGAGACAGGATTGTGGAGTTGTTCTTCTGGATCTCAGGAGCATATTTTGAGCCGGAGTTTGCCGTGGTCAGAGATATACTCACCAAAGTGATTGCTCTAACATCCATTCTCGACGATATGTACGACGCCTACGGCACGTTGGAAGAACTTGTAATCCTCACGGAAGCAATTGAGAAGTCTGTAATCCATTCTTTTTCTCAAACTTCTGAATTTGATTGATTTCAAAAAGAGCCGTGTGTGTCATGCTTTTGGGGACTCGAATATAGGTGGGATGTTGATGCCATAGATGGACTACCAGAGTATATGCAAGCTTGGTACAAGGTGCTTCTCGATGTCTATGATGCAGTAGGGAATGAAGTGTCCACGAAGGAAAGATCGTACCGCCTCACCTATGCGAAAGAAGCCGTAAGCATCATGGATAAACTTTGCATGCAACGAACAGAATTCTTAAATAGATACCCTAACATTCTTGTTTATATGTAATTCTCAGATGAAGAAGCAAGCGAGAGTGTACTTTCACGAAGCCAAATGGTTCCATACCAACTACACACCAACGCTAGAGGAGTACATGCCCCTTGCATTATTAACAACTGGCTATGAAATGTTAGCAATCACGTCGCTTGTGGGAATGGGCGATGTGGTCACGAAACATGCTTTTGAATGGTTGCTTGGCGACTGCAAGATCTTGAAGGCTTCACAAATCATCTGTCGGCTCATGGATGACATTGCCTCTCACCAGGTTTGATAAATAAAAAAGTTATCGTCCTCCAATAATCTAATAAGATCATATCAACCACCCCTTAGTCGAAAATAATGTCAATATAATAACACCCTGTCGTTCAACGTGCAGTTTGAGCAAAAGAGGGGACACGTAGCATCTTCAGTGGAGTTGTTCATGAAAGAACACGACGTTTCGGAGCAGGAAACCGAAAAGGAATTGCGCAAACGAGTGGTTGATGCATGGAAGGACATTAATGAGGCGTTTCTTCGCCCGACCGCAGTTCCAGTGCCAATTCTAATGCGAATTCTCAATCTCTCGCGAGTGATTCATGTGTTGTATAGCGATGGAGATAACTACACCCATTCTGGAACCTTGCTCAAAGATCACGTGACATCTCTCTTCATTAGCCCCTTACCAGTGTCACATCTCTCAAGAGGAGCACAAGAAGGAACTCGGCAAGATTACGGGTAACGTCTCTTAAAGATCGTGTGACGTATCTTCTCATTACGTAAAGATTTGAAATCAGATTGATGGCATGCATTTCTTTCGTCCAGCGGCAAATGAGAGTTGGAAATTCCGATGCCTTAGTAGTTTGTGTTTATATTGTACTCCTGAATATAGGATCAAGAGATGGAGCTTGTTCATTTTCTAATAGTGCTTAAGATGTGGCAATGATACTGTTAAGATCACAAGCATTCTGAGGAAGAGCTTTTTGTGTGGGTGTGATTTTATCGAGAAATGATGTAACGTGTAATGCTTCTCTAATGATCATTATGGCAAGGCCATGTCCACAATAATAAGGCAAGCTTCTTTAGAGGCATGACATGAATATTCTTTCCACCTATTCGGCAGATCTGTCAATGGCAAATTGGTATCGTCCATGTAAAAACCAAAAAGTGAAAATTTACATCATCTCTTCAATACCTTTCCAATTGTTTTTGCTTTCCAATGTGGCCTTTTCGAGACCTCAATTTGATGTCCACACCGACAACATTTGAACATAATCATATTCACATATAATTTACATAAAGCATTGGCATAAGAAAATAGCATTGTAACTATGTAAACGACAAGTCGATTCTCTGAAAAGTCTAGGACCCTGACTCGAGAAACAATGCAACAATGGTTCTGCAACTCATCCAAAGAAACAGTAGACGATGGAAGGAAATGCAAGTTTCAGCTCAGAGAAGATGGCATGCTCTGTGTGATGTCCCAGTGTTGGACTACTAACTTCTCACGTCCATGGTGGGGAGCTTCGCGGAATGAGTGAATGAGAAATGCATTGGACTGCGGATCCTTGTTATGCCTACCTCGTCCTCAGCCTAATCAAGATCTTCAACGAAGGCGCGGTTAGATGATTCCATTCCGCCGAGTTCTTAGTTAGCAAAACTCAAATCAGCGTTTGTTCAAAACTTGGAAAGAATCCTAAGTTTTACCGGCATGCTCTCCGAATTAGCTAAACATCATTAGGATGTGTGTCCTATGTGTTTTTTCTCTTCTAGTCGACTTAGATCTTGAAATATAATCATAATTTGAAATAGTATTAATCGATGTTCCTTTTCTTTCTCACTAATTTGGTGTTTTGCGAGTCGGGTGTAAGGATTCGACTATTACGGTGGCTTCCTTTAGCGGGAATTCCAATTCCTCCTTGGGAACAACAACCACCATCATCACTCAGATTCAAAACTCAAGCTCTGGAGATGAGTTGTTACAGATCCAGAGGAAAAAGAAGAGTATGGAATCGAACCAGGAATCGAACCAGGAGTCGGCTAGGCGGTAGGGGATGCAGAAGCAAAGGCGCTTGGGCGAGCTTATGGCCGAAGTGGGTCGACAGAGGAAGGACAACAACCAGATCATCACGAGCATCACCCACCACTTTCTGGGCCCTAGAGGCTTAGAACTCGATCCTGAGAGCTTGCGCACTCTTGAGCTAAGCTAGAGACTACAGTCCCTCAAGGACATTCTAATTTTGTTAAAGAAAAAGATGAATTGGAGAGTTTTCGGGAGGAAGAAAGAAGAGAGAAGAAGATGAAGAGAGAAAAGAAAAGAAGAAAGAAAAAGAAAAAAAAAGGCATTTAGACGAAAATGCCCTTGATCATGGTTTGGAAATTGGCATGTTAAATGCACATGCTTGCCAAGCTTTTGTTTGAGATTAAATTGATTATTTTAGGCTTTTATATGAAATAAAGTCTACTCCGGGCGCTCTTTTGAAAAAATTAGCTCACTTTAGGTCAATATTTTAAAATTTCCCTACTTTTTTCTTTCTTTTGGGGTGAAGATCTTATGAGAGGATTAATCCACATCCACGCAATATATTTTGTATCATTGACTTTTGGACAAAAATGCCCTTGATTATGGTTTGAAATTGGCATGTAAAATGCACATGCTCGCCGGGGCTTTATTATTAAGTTGATTATTTCAAACTCTTAATTAAAACAAAATTAACTTCGAACCCTCTTTTGAGAAAATGAACTCACTTAAAGCCTTTATTCAGAATTTTTCTTATGGTATTTTTGTTTCCTTTTTAGGCCAAGATTTTACAAGTTGATCACTCCGCATCCATGATTTATATCTTGGATCATTGACTTCGGCTCCACTACAAGTCCAAGTCCGCGGTGGTGCAGTTATCTCTTCAATAAAGAAACCATCTAGTCCAGACTTTTGAGTAGAGACAATATCCGTGTCTCCTAAAACCAAAAGTTGTTTTCATTGAGCTTCAATGTAACAAAGTTTGCACATTGATATCCGAAGAAAATGGAAATTACAGGTTTAAAGAATGAGATGGCATGGTTATATTGATTTTCCTTTTTAATAAGAAAAGGTCAATGTGCCCTTTCGTGGCTCTGATACCATAAAAATAAAGAAGGATCGAATGGACCACACTAATTTCATTGATACTTATAGTAATATCTTAAATGAGAATATTGTTAACTATAATCATGGTGGAAAGTAAACATAAAGATAGTAATTTATCTTAATGAAAATTGAATAAAAACAAATCAAGGGAAAATCTTTAAATGATTAGTTCAAGGATCCTCTCCTTGATAAGTTATCTTCCTGTTGATTTGTAGAAGATTTCCCGTTATAACCATGCTTATATTTTGCTATTTGATTTGTAGCTTCAGTAGTAATCACCCCAAAACGCTCGGATGAAAGTCCGTCCGTCGGTGTTCCTTTGTTGGGAGAAGAAGATGAAATTTCTTAAACCTCGACTGGCCTATTTTCCCTCCTTTTCGTGTTTCATTTTTCGATAATAGACCAATACACGAATCGTCGATCTACGAGTGGCCCTTTGCGTTGCAAAGCATCACACTACTTGATGGGCATCTATAGAAAATATGTTCATAACCAACATGATACTTAGACTAATTTTGAGATCAAATCAATACATTTCAATGAATAATACCCTAGTGAGATTATTTCATATGAAAAGGGAATATACTCCTTAGGGTATCTTTGATCTTATCCATCCCATCCTTGATATGACAATAGATATCCTTATATTTAAATACAGCTATTTTCTTTTGGGAAAAAACTTAATGCTTATGAATCGATAAATTTTGTGTCTTCCATAACTAGAGTTAAGGTCCCTTTTTCAGGAAACTTGTATTGTTATCCTTTTGTGACAAGCTGAGTCTAATCATAAAGCATACGAAGTGTGTGGTTTTTGACTTCCAATTTGAGTGGCTAACTCGGTTAGTGGTGGAGCTCGATTGGCTTGACCACGATCTTGGATTCATTCGTCGAGTCACGTCGTTCCTGTTTTTATCTCCAGACACTATTCTTGCTGTATTCGAATGTGGTTGGAACTAGGTGCTTCTTTTTCTTGCAATTTAGTGAAAAGATCTCCATTTGGACCATATATAATCATCGAAATAGTAAGAAGCAGGGGAATCATCATGATCTACATTTTACAAGTCAGCATTTAAACTAGCAATCGTCGTGTAAGGAGGTCTACTTCTTAAAACGTGATAAGATTTCGCACCACCATCACCTTTACCAATATTATTGGAAAATATTTTATTGGCACCGACATTCTTGGACAAAATCTTATTCACATCTTATGGTGCATGAATAGGATTTTGTCCATGAATGTTGGTGAAAGTGACGGGACTCCTTATTTTAGGGGCATGTCTTCCACGAAATATTTTGTCCATGGATGTCGGCAAAAGTGACAGTGTGAAAGCTCCTTACATGATGATCGCTAGTCTACATTACGATATGCAAAATGAAATAACGTTTGTATTCCTGCTTCTAACTATTTCGATAATGGTCCGGGTGGAACTCTTTCTGCTTGACTGCAAGGATAGTGTCTATAAGAACCTTGTGACTCAACAAATGTTTTCTAAGATCACAGCAGAGTCAATCGAGCTCCACCACTACTCACACCTGTCACGACCTACCCCTCGGGGGGAGGGAACAAGTTTAGGGATATTGCTTAAAGGACGGATCTAAGACCCATGATTAGGCGTGGACTCTCCTAAGCTCATACCCTGCGTGACATTTGGATATTCTTGAAAATTTTACAAAAATGAATCACTACTGGCCTATTGGGGCTAGTTAGAAACCAAATGAGGCATGGAAAGGGACTTAGTTACACTAATTGACCAATTAGTGCCCTTTCAATACCTAATTTTATTCATTTTAAGAGAAATGATTTTTGCAGCCAATTTAGATTGATTATATACCTATCCACTAACATGTGAGGTGATTATACGGATGAGCAATCATTAAAGTAACAATCATAGCTATCAAGATCCTAATTACAGTAAAATTAAACATGTATAATTAAACATAAATAGACGTGCAAATTAAACATACGATATAATCAAAATACGAGCAAATTAACGCCTAATTACACTAAGAAGACAAGATATGGCAATTCTTAACCAAAACCCATCATTTTTGGATTTTCGAAATTTTTTTATTTTTTATTTTAAAATAATAATTTTTTCGGGCCAGACCGGGTCGGGTCGGGTCTGACTGGACCCGGGTTCGGCCTGGTCGGCGCAAGCCAGGTCCGGTCTGACCGGACCCGGATTCGGCCCGGTCAGGGCGGGTCGGGTCTAGTTGGTTTAGGCCCGACCAGCCCTGATTGGGCCCAAATGAAGGGCCCAAACGGAAACAAAGGCCGAGTGAGCCAGATCCGTGATCTGGCCCAACTCAGCCTGCCCTCTGGTCCGCGACCACTCGGTCGGGGCATGGCGGCGGGCGGCTCCGGGAGGGGTGCTCCGGCGATGGCACGGCGATGCCTCCTCAGCTAGGCAGGCCAGGGCGACCCTTGATCTCTGAGGTCGGGCTTTCGGCGGCGGTGGCAAGGGTCGCCTCAGGGCGAACTCCGGCGATGAGGCCTGTGCGGACTGGTTCGGCCTCGAGCTCCCTCGTCTCCGGCGACGCCACTTCCAATAACCCAACCTAATCGACGTAGAAAGGAGAGGGGTGCGAGGCGGAGAGAGAGAGAGGTGCGAGAGGGCTCTAAACGAAGAAAACAGGGGCGATTCTCCAAGCGAACGGTTGGCGGGCGACGTGGGAAACAGAAGCTTCGAGCTCGGCGAGGGCCGAGCGCGCGTCTAGGGTCCAACGAAGGAAGCCAGGACAACGGAGGATGAAGCAAGGGGGGCGGGTGGCGGCCGGAGCTCGCCCGAACTGGTCGGGATGAGCTCCGTCCGGCTCGGTCTTATGGATGCACACGAGGTGTTCGACGAAATGCCTAGCTGCGTTTCGGTGAGAATGGCAGCGGTCGGCGGCGGTCGGCGGCTCACCGGCGGCGGCGGGGCGTCCCTGGGAGTCTTCAGCTCCTTGGATGACCTCCAAGAGCTTCTCTCCTCGCCGGTTCTCCTCTGTTTCGCTTTGGTTTCTCTCCGGTTTCCTCTCGGCTCCCCCCGTTCCTCTTCGTTTCTGTTCTCTCCTTCTCTGTGTTGCTGGGCTCCAAGGACTACAGCGGCGGTCGGCAGCTCACCGACGGCAGCTGGACGTTCCGGTGGCTCCTCGGCTCCCTCTCGGTTCTCTCTCTGTCTCTCTCTCTTGGTCCTTCTCTCTGTGTTCTGTCCTCTCCCTGGTGCTTGTGTTCTCCAAGCTCTTCAAGGCCCACGGTAGGCGTGCCTGGCTCCTGCCTTGCCAGCCTGTCGACCGGCCTGCTCCCTGACCCGCAGATCACGCCAGACCCCGATCCTCCTGCTCTCTCTGTCACTGTGCTGCTGCCGCTCCCCTGCCTCTGCAGGTCTACGCGCAAAGACCACCAGGGGGAGGAAAACAGCTGGGCGCGGGCCAAGCCGAGGGAAGGAAGGGCCTGGGCCGCGCGAGGGAGAAAAGAAGATGGGCGAGGAAAGGAGAAAGAGAGGCGGGCCGGGCTGAGGTCGGACCCGGCCCGACTTGGCCTCTCTCGTTTTCGTTTTTTTTTTTAATTTAATTAATTAGTTAATATTTAATTAATAATAATTTTTTTAAAAAATTAATTAAATTTTTTTATATATTTGAAAACACAAATTAGGTGTCAACAACACCAATAAAATGACCAACTTTTGAGTATAATCTACAAGCGACAAACTTAGTCGATAATAGCAGAGTTTGGTAAATAATAGAAGTCATTGATGAAAAGAACAATTGACAACTTGAAGAATATTGACGACTCGCCAAGAAAGTTATTGACAGCAAACATTAATTATCAACATCGACATGTCCTTGTCAAGTGACGATATTTTCATATAGGTAATTGTTGAGTGGTTATGCTTAGTGCCCTTATTTTGGGAATTTTGTAACTTTTTATGAACAAGGTTGTTGTAACTTCTTGTTACCGCAAATAGTATTAGGAGGTTATTAGTTTTGAATTTAATAACCCTTTCTAATCATCCATTGTAGGCTTTAATTATTCTCCGTAAAGCTCGTCAATTAATCACAGAATTCAACATTTTTTGCAATTTTATCTTTATCTTTTTTTTCTGCTAGCCGACATTGCCTCCAACCATCATGGTTTTAGATTTCTTGCCATTTATTTTCCTACCCAAAATCAAAATAGCATCCTTCGCAACCATAGTCGATTCACACATTGATCCATATATATTCAAGAGTTACTTCATTATGATCCAATTCGGGTGAGACATCTTTTTGGAAAAATTGAAAGGTATTTCATCGCCGATTCAATTCTGGCGAAACAACCACCAACCGAATAGGCAACTCTAATGGTAAGTCGAAAACAATATACTTCGTACACTTTATGATTAGAGTCAGCTTGCCACAAAGAGATAATCATCGTGCTGCATAAATGAACAGGTGCAAATTTCCTAAAAGAGGACCCTTGGTTCTAGTTTGGAAGAAATATAAAATTCATTGATCCCTAAGCAACATACTTTCAAACGTGATGAACAAGATCATTTATATTATAAGGAGAATATCTTCTTTTAGTATGAAAAAATCTCACTTGTGTAACATTCTTCCAAATGTGATTGTTTTTGTCTTAAAACTAGTCCAACTAGCAAGTTGGTTATGAACACAATTGTCTATAAATACCCATCAAGTGGTGATCTTCTGCAATGTAAACAGCCGCTCCTTGGTCTTCAACTCACGAACGAAACATACAGAAAAAGGGAGATATGTCGGTTTCAGTTTCGGCAATTCCATCTCCTTCTCCGAGCAAAGGAACAAGCCGTGCGGTTGAACCCCGGTGGGCGGATTTTCATCCGAGTGTATGGGGCGATTACTTCCTCGTATATGCTTCTCCCACCAACTCCGTGGTTAGCATTTTCTCATATGGTCATGTGAATGAGCGTATAAAATTATAAATATAAATGCATCATGCTTGCTTTTATTGAAAGTAGCGTATAACATATATGCAGGAGTTCAAGTACCTTGGAATAGTGGAGGAACAGATTGAGGGATTGAAAGGAGAGGTGAGGAAAATGGTGACTGCTGGGTGACTGCTGTGGTGGATAAACCCTCACAAATGCTGCTCTTGATTGATCAAATCCAACGCTTGGGAACTTTTTACCATTTCGAACGTGAAATAGATGAGCAAATAGAACAAATCCATAAAAGTTACTCTCGACTTGTCCACAGAGTTTTTAAGGGCAACGACCTTCACATGATTGCTCTTACGTTTCGATTGCTGTGACAGTAAGGTTACCATGTTTCATCGGGTATGTTCTAGATTAACCTAACCAATCCAATAAGATACCTAGAGAAATCCCTTTTGGGAAAATTCCCGCGAAGTTTACTATTGGTAAGTCAGACTTTAGGAGAACAAGACAAGGCATATCGTCTTTCTAATTTACCATAAACTACATTTTTTTCTCCCATGTTGGTTTTGGTAGCACAGAGGCTTTTAACAAATTTAATGACGGTGAAGGGAACTTTAAAGAATCATTCTTACCGATGCGCATGGACTGCTAAGTCTATATGAAGCTTGGCATTTAAGGTGCCATGGCAATGCTATTCTGGAAGAAGCACTTCCTTTTGCTACAACTTACCTTGAATCGATTGATGAAAGCAAAGTAAGCATTAGTCTTGTGAAACAAGTGCAGTGTGCCCTATAGCAGCCACTTCACAATGGGTTGCCGAGGCTCGAGGTGAGGAATTATATTCCACTCTATCAAGAAGAGCCTTCACATGACGAAGTCTTGCTTGTCTTGGCTAAACTAGATTTCAACTTATTGCGAGAGCAACACCAGAAGGAAGTTGGCAAGATTACAAGGTTAATCAACATTATGTTTTAACAAAGCCTAACTATCGATTTTTTGCTGACGTGCTTCCCAAAGGTTTACTCGTCTAATTTCAAACCGTGTTTTTGAAGGTCTTTTACAAGAGAAGAAAAAGGAGCTTAAACTATGTGACTTCGTTGAGCTAAGTAGTTTCAATTTTGCTCCTATTTGTCCAATCGTAGGTGGTGGAAGGATATAGATGTTGCGAGGAAGTTCCCATTCACTAGAGATAGGATTGTGGAATTGTTCTTCTAGATCTCGGTAGTATATTTTGAGCCAGAGTTTGCCGTGGCCAGAGATATACTAATCAAAGTGACTGCCCTACTTTCCATTCTTGATGATATCTACAACGTCTATGGCACGTTGGAAGAACTAGTAATCTTCACTGAAACAATCGAGAAGTCTGTAATTCACATTCTCTTTCTCAAACTTCTGAATTTGATCGATTTCATAAGGAGACAAATGTGTCATTTTTGTTTGCGACTTGAATTTAGGTGGAATGTTGATGCCATTGATGGACTACCGGGGTATATGCAAGCTTGGTCCAAGGTGCTTCTCAACGTCTTTGATGCAATAGGAAATGAAATGATCATGAAGGAAAGATCGTACCGCCTCATGTATACAAAAGAAGCCGTAAGAAGCATCGGCACTTTGCATGCATCGAAGAGGATTTTTACATAGAAAACCTAACTCGCATGTCTATATTTGATTTATCAAATGAAGAAGTAAGCGAGAGTGTACTTATACAAAGCCAAATGGTTCTATAGCAACTAGACACCAACGCTGGAGGAGTACATGCCCCTAGCACTGTCATCTACCTATGAATTGTTAGTGCTCACATCGCTTGTGGGAATGGGCAATGTGGTCACAAAACATGCTTTTGAATGGTTGCTTGTCGACAACAAGATTTTAAAGGCTTTGCAAATCATCAGTCAACTCATAAATGACATTGCCTCTCACTATATCTCACTAAAACATTATCATCCTCCAATAATCTAATGAAATCCACCACTTAGTTGGAAGTAATGTCTAGATCTAAAACACCAATGTCATTCGACATGTAGTTTGAGCAAAAGAGGGGGCACATAGCATCTGCAGTGGAGTTGTTCATGAATGAACGCGTTTCGAAGCAGGAAACCAAAAAGAAGGTGCAGAAAAGAGTGGTCGATGTGTGGAAGGACATTAATGAGGCGTTTCTCCATCCGACTGTAGTCCGACTGTCAACTCTGATGCAAGTTGTCCACTCTCGCAGGTGATTCATGTGGTGTACAACGATGGAGATAATTACACCCATTTCAGGCCCCTACTCAAAGATCACACGACGTCTTTCTTCATTAGCCCCTTACCAATGTCATGTCCCTCAATAGAACACAAGTAGGAACTTGGCAAGATTACATGCAACGTCTATCAGATATCGAGTGACATCTCTTTTCGTTACATAAAGATTGAAATCGGATTGACGGTGTGCATCTCTTTTGTCCAGCAGCAAAAGCAAGACGGTATCGGAAGTGCCAGTTTAACAAGGTCTTCAAGAATTTTGACCCAAAAATAAAAAATAAAAAAACAAGGTCTTCAAGAAAGAGGAAAATCAACCGTAAGTAGATGTTTTAAGAGTTGGAATTCTGATTTGTTCTAGTGCCTAAAAAGAGGTAAATAAATGCAATTTCAATCTGCATGCTGACTCTAAAATGGTTTGATAGCCATGTACATGGCGTTTACATATCTCTCAAATCTGTCTTTCACCTTAGACAAGTACATTAATGATGACTGCATGACAAGGCTCTGTCCACAATAACAAGCCAACCTTGTTTAGAGAGAGGACATGAATTTTCTTTCCTAACAGTTTCGACAAATTTTCCACTCTGAAAACATCAATTTTCATCGCAAAACACTGGCGGTGAAAGAATCTAACATATTCATCTTCAGAAACGATTCCTAATTCCAAAACAACAGCAATTTCATAAACATCATCATCACTAGTAAAATTTGGAGATCTCAATCCTCCAACTGTTCAGAAGTTCTAGTCTAGAAACATTGCTCTCATTCAAGTAGAGACCAAAATGAAAATTCACATTTTTCCTTCAGTAACTTTCCAAACGGTTTTGCTTTCCAATTCGGCCCTTTTCAAAACCTGAACGTGATCTCCCCAATGACAACATCAGCTTTTTTTACCTCAAAGACAAGTTCCGTGGCATGGGGCTCATCACCATCAATCCTGTCTGTCCTTTGAGAAATACTCGGATCCTAAGTGCCTAAGCACGGTAGATTCTCCGACTCGAGTAACCTCACCTCCAATTTGGTCGGATTCGACATCTTCACCTGCACGGGCATATTTAGGTCGCTTGCCCTCCACGGCCCTAAGATCCCCATCATTAACATCAACCTTAACGCATCAAACCATCTTCGTCCCTAAGGCTCCAAGCAATTATTGCCAGAAGTTTGATTTTGAGGAAGAAGATGACAAGTTGAAGTAGGGGAAGAGGTTTATTTAAAACTCTAATTATTTTTCCTTGTTAACTAGAGAATAAAAGCACATGGATAAAAAAACAGACGGACACATCATTTCAAAAGTCCAACTTGGTGTATAATATATCATGTAATTGAATAACGTTTGATTTGTCGTTTGATCAATTTCAAAGGACAACACTAAACATTCAACGATAGTTGCAAGGAAACATTGAACATACTAAAATTTTTGAATGACATTATATATCAAGTTAAAATTGTGCAACTATTAATCTCATTTTCCCTCTAGTTTGAATGCCATGGTTAGAAACTTTTGCACTCAACGATGATAATTTTCATCAGATTTTTGAAAACATCGGATACAATGGGAATGCTTTGAAAATTGGAAATTTCCTCATTTAGCTTTTTTTTTTTAAAAGCCCTTATTTAGCTATTTAAGTATCGTGTTTAGGAGACATTGCTAATAATTTAAATATATCTAATTTCAAATAAAAATATGAAGTATTTTCACTCTCTCAAAAGAAAGTTTAAAGTAGATATTGTTTCAAATAAGTGCATGAAATGTCCAAATCAATCTCACATAAGGGATAAAGCTCACTCACCAACCGAATGCTCATCGACTAGCGAGCATGTGATATTTCTGGCAACCAAAATAAGGATATAATTGTCCAAAAGAATTGAATAAAAAAATACTCAAAGCTTTATAATTAAAAGTCCCAAAGTTGACAGTTTTCTTCTCCAATCCACATTCACGAACGAAACCAAAGGAAAGAAACCTTTGCTGGAGCAAGGATCGGTGGGAGCTAGCAACCACGTCCGATTGGGCGGCGGCGGCCGCTACTAGCTAGTTGACATCAGATATTGCAACAACAGGCTCAAATGGAACTTCAACTCACTCCTTAGAATGCCTTTCTAAGGACCTATTTGTTAATGTTCTTTGTTTCTATTTATGAACAAAATTTCTATTTTTTTGTTCCAAGGAACAAAAAAAGAACAGAAACGCGTTTGTTTGCGTTTTTGTTCTAAATCTATTTTTTTATTCTCAGGAATACATTTGAAACAGAAACAAGAAACAAGAAAAACATGTGCCTTGTTTCTGGAACAATTTTTAAGAACAAATTTTCTCTCTCCTCTCTTTTTCTTCTCTTTTTTTTCTTCTTTTCTTTTTCTTTTTTCTTTGGCCGACGACCTCGCCAGAGCATTGCCAGCCCCCAACAAGGCCGAGCGTCACCGGCGCTCGGCGAGGCTCGGCCTCTCCTTGGCTAGGCGAGCTCGGGCTCGCCGGATCTGGGCAAGCCCGAGCCTCGCCAGCGCAGGGCAAGGCTAGGTGAGCTTAAGCTCGCCAGATTTGGGCGAGCCCAAGCTCGCCTAGCCAAGGCAAGGCCACTAGCCCTCATCGGCCGTTCGCCGGCCATGGCCGAGGCTAACGACCAGCCAAAAGAAAGAAAAAAATAAAATAAAAATATTAAAAAATTAAAAGAAACAAAAAAAGAACACAAATTTACCAAACGTATTTCGTTCATTTTTTTATTCCCGAAACAAGTTTACCAAACGCGTTTTTTTATTCAAAAATTGTTCCCGTAACGAAACATTTTTTTCTATTTCTATTCCCCGAAATAATTTTTAAATAGAAATGTTTACCAAATTGCTAGGTTACCCGTTCTCCACAACTGATACTTTTCTTCCGGAGGACACTGAACACCTCGTTCGCTGCTTCTAACTACTTGTCTCAAGAACAGATGCAGACGCTTTATGGGGCCAGTGCTTTTCTCAGACTCAGCACCAAAACCAGCCAAGCTCGATATTGATGTCATGCCAACAAGAGTGGCCACCATCTCGGCTGCTGAGCCAATGAAACGGCCCAATCGAAGGCACTGGTTTCTCGACCCGCTTCGCCCCGGATCCTTCTCGATCTCATTCATATTCTTCTTTAATTCGTCTGTCAGATCGGAAGAGCTCATCCCATTTCGGGCAGGCTTGCGTGGGGTAAAAGCTCGAAAGACGAAGTGGAGGGCGGCTAGGGTATGGCGGAAGCAGCAAGTCCTTGTGTGCCTACGCCACCGTTTCTCCGGCGAAAGTGGAGGCCTTTTGAATCACTTCCAATTCTTCCCCTTTGAACTCCTTCAGCTTATCGAGAAGCATCTTACAGCTCTATTCGATCTCAGGAATGGCAGCTTCCCTCTCGTACTGGTGGTTTTGTTGCGACCAGGCGGCAACGTGTTTGACGGTTGCCGCCGCCGCCGCCCAGTCACACGTCGTTGCCTGGTCACACGTCGCCAGCTCCTACCGGTCCTCCCGCAGGCAATGGTTTCTTTTCTTTTAGTTTTGTTCGTGAATATGGGTTGGGGAAGAGAACATCAATTTCGGGGTTTTTAATTTTAAAGTTTTGGCTATTTTTTTACTCAAAATTTTTTTGGACAAAAATGCCCTTGTTTCAGTTTATGGAAATATCACATGCTCACCGGCCGGCAAACAATTTACCGTCGGGCAAGCTTAACATCTTATTTTAAATTGATTTGGAAACTTTAACCTTTATATAAAATAAGATCTACTTTGAGCTCTATTTTGAAAAAATAATGATATTTAAGATCCTTATTTGTAATTTTCCCAAAACAATATGATCGGAATTTCTAGTAAACTAAATGATCATTGGTTAGTTAAATGCCCATATGTGAGAATTGGGTTTTACTTAAATCAATATCATGAAAATTTACTTAGTCCAAAAGACAAATCGAGCAAACTTTATCAATCATCGATTTTGAGTCTACTTTATTAGATGAAAAGTGGATTAGTGAGATTCAAGAAGAACGTTAATCATAAAGTTTTTTCTCTTAATACCTAGGTTAAGATAAATCGATAATCAAAATTCTTCCAACACAATAAAATCAATTAAAATGGTCAATCAATGAATCTGCTCAATTTGTACATTCTTCATTTATTTTATACCTCTTACCTAGTTATTTTCAATTTGTTAATTTGATTTGGGGGGGGAGGGGGGGAATTTACTAAGATAAGTATAAGATTTGATTATTTGGAGCGTGTGAAGAACAATGAACATTGCTAACAACTAGCAATATGACCACTGCCATGTTTATAGCTTGAAAGGATAATGAAAAAAAGCAAATGATGATCGTTTTTCTTTTCTTGGAAATTTTCATTTATTTTAGACTATTTGGAAGAACTTTTTGTTTTGACATATTTTTCACTTTTTAACATTTATTTTTAATTGATTTTTTTGGATTTTTTAAAGTTTTTTTCAAATTTCAACCATGTGACGTCTTTTCATAATATTTTAAGCATAAAATAATTTTTTCCAACTTTGGCGGGAAAACCTTCATTGCTTTAGAAAATGGGATGAATCCCAAGACGGCCCACTACTTCTTGGGCTAAAGCCCGACTCTAGTATCTTCAGCCTGTTCAAGGGCCAGCCCTTCTTCCACAGGATCTTTGTCCAGTAAATCAATAGTGATAATTTCTTTTCGCTATCCATGGTTTTACATTTTAAATTCTAATATTTCCTCTAATTTATTTCATTGAAAGTTGTTTGATTCCTGGTAAATAAAACCCACCATTAAGAACTCAACCATGGTAACCTTGTGTCATAATGTTAAATTTTTGTTTAATTGGCGGATCCAAAATCATTCTTATTTTCTTCCTTTTGGGCCTATTCAAAATCGTTCTTGTTTGACACAGCATAGAGGAGCATAAGATCACATGGAATCATTAAACCATTTTAGGCTCCGTTTATTTCACGAAAAATGAATTATTCAAAATTATTTTCTTAAAAATAAACGCTTCTATCACTTGAAATGTTAAGTAATTGAAAATTATTTTCATTATTTCAAAAAATTTATATCTAAATATTTTTTTAAACATGAACATATTTTTTTGTTCTTTCATTTCTCAAGGTGACACAAATGACCATTATTTGTAAAGTATTTTCTAAATCATTCAATATCTGCAAAGTAAGTGCACCCTTAGTTTATACCACCAACTTTGGTCCCTTAGCATAAGACTTTTCGTAGGACAAACAAAGTTGAGAAAAGAATCTCCCAGTGAAATTTTGCTTTGCTTATTTGATATGGACATATGTTAAATTAGGTCGCGAAACCATTTGTCACTGTGGTCTAAACTCAAAGGACTGCGCTTAACACCCCTCATCTTGTGAATAGAGCGGGTAGGGAAATCAAGCCCACATCGTTAACCTGGAAGACCAAGGGATATAGCCGACATTGTATATATATTAGGGGCCGAGGAAACATAGAGCGTTCCCCGTTGAAGAAAAAGGCAAGGACTATAGTTGTGATCACCGTTGATCCGTAAACGATATTGCGTGTGTGGCACATGTTTGATTCAATAAGAGGCACTTTCTTAGAATGTCCTATTATATGTACAAGTCTGCATGTGCAACACAAGTATCATCGTAAAGTATAGTAAAAACTTGATACCTTAATATTTAAGCCATTTAATATATATGATTGGACTTACCTTTATCCAAAAACTCAGGCCAACAAGTTAAGAGCTTAGGACATAAATAGATATCACAAGCAACTCTTTGTATTTCATTAACCGCTCTTACCACATTTCCTTACATAACAAACAAGGTTGGCTAGATTATAATTTATTTCGGCTAACAAAATAAAAATATAACATTTATGAAGCTATTTCAAATTATCATTCAATCAAGATTATGATTGATTTTGAAAAAACATTAGTGTTATGATATTTGATAATAGCATCAAAATAATTAACTTCTTCATTTAAGGTATGAGAAATATGCAACAATTTTTTATCATACTTGAGTTTGATATGGAAATATATAAGAACAAAAGTGCAATCATATGCTCAAAAGCTAAGTTCGGGGAAAAAAGGGAAAGATAAATTTTTCTTCAAAATAGATTGAAAGGCAATAATAATATAAAGAGGAAAATAAAAAAAAAAGAAAGGAAAATAGTTAATAACTTTAGGGGAAATTTCCAAATAAGAATTTGAAGTGGAACTTGTTTCAAATAAAAGTCTAAAATAATTATATCAGTCTCAAAAAATGATATGAACTCACTATTTAGTGAAGGGCAATTTCATCTTTTTAATTTTTTTCCTTTTTCTTTTTCTTTTTATTTTTTCTTTAAAAAAAACTTTAAAAGTTAAAACTTTAAAAGAGAAAATAAAGAGCCAATGAAGGGCCAATGACCCTGCTGACCATCGCTGTCACCCCACAAGCTATGAGGCGGCTACCACAATTCCTCCCCTCTATATTTTTTTTTTATTTTTTTAAAAATTTTAATCTAATTTAATTTAAATTTAAATTGTGTTTGAACGAAAATATACCAAATCGGCCAGAATTTTTTTTGTGGTTGGTGAAGTTAGGTCTTTATTTAAAATAATCATATTCACTTCAAATCCTTTTTTGAGATTAATATGGCCACTTCAAGTTATAATTTGAAATAAAGTTTACTTCAAAATCTTATTTAAGAACATGAAAGCACTTTAGGCCCTTATTTAAAATTTTCTCTAACATTATGCGTTTCATTTGTTACATAAGCTCATGTTTGTTGAGAAAAAAAAAAGGAAAATGTAAAAGAAAATGGGGAAAAAAAAAAGAAGAAAGAAAGCTACCGGCGGGCGACTCTAGGGAAGTCTTTGTTCTTTTTTTTTTTTTTTTTTTCTTTAGAAGGAAAAAAGAAAAATGACTATTGCAAATATGAGGTCTCCTTGTTCTCGGCTGACTGCTTTGTTTCTCGTTACTATCAGTCTTTGTATATAACAAATTAATAAGATCATGCGCAACAATCACAAAGCAACATGAAATGAATTCGGTGCATAAATATTGTAATCATGTATTTCATTATTATCTAATTCACTAAACAAACACCCAATATTAAATCCAATCTCAATTATGTTCCAAATTTTTTTAGCTAAAAAAGATATTTCAAACTTTCGCTCTAATACAAAATCTGCTCATGATTGAAAAAAATCCTCACTGATTTCTTCAAAAATTATCAACATCAAGAAAATGATATTATTTCATAAGAAGGTGAAAGGCGTTAATGAAGACACAAGTTCTGATAGCGAACCTCTAACCAACCTTGATATTGAAGAAACTAGTGACGATCTTTCAGTCACAAGGGCAAACCTAAAACTAAAGTGAAAAGTTAGGGCCTTATTTTGAATGAAAAAAAAGTTCGAGATGGAATCCAAATTAGACCTAAAATTGAGGGTTGCTTGGGGAATTAGACCATTGAAAGATCGTCGAACGCGGATGCCTTCTCTCTCTCTCTCCCATCTTTTGGTCAAGTGGAAAAAACCATCTTTTGGTCAAGTGGAAAAAAAACAAGGCAATGGAAACCTGCTCTCCCAGTCTCGGACGTCAACTGACGATGCGTGCGTGCCGTGTGCCTGGGGGAGAGAGAGCGAGGGAAGGAGAGGAGATTTGACCATTGAAAGGGAAAGGAATGATTCTTATATGGACAAAAGAAACACAAACCGCCGGCCTTAGATTAATCTTCGACACCTGATTTCGGCCACAATAAAAATCCCGTTTTAATCAATTGCCTCCCGAAATTGACCTCAGTTTGGGTCCCCATACAATCGAAAATATTCTCGAGGGGAGAAGATTCCGCGACGTGCCCCTCCACTTAGAAAGCGCCCTCGGTCTAGAAATATAAGATAATATGGAAATATTGGCCGTCCGTTCGATCGCTCCTTACGCATGTCATCTTTCCAATGTGGTGCCCTACCAATTGCGGGTGCTCTTGACCCTTTGGCTTGGCAGCATTGCTAAGAACTAGCAAACATCGCACGTCCAACTCTCTTGCACTTCTCGGACAATGCCTCAATTAACTCCCTCTCTCTCTCTCTCTTCCAAGATTGCTAATCATGATAGATTAGTCAATAAGATGAATCGATTGCTTATGTCCTTTTTTGTCGACCCCGATATAGTATTATCATTTATTTGATGATACTTTGTGTCATTCTTCAATATACATATAATCCCCATTTTGGAAATTTTTGCATTTATTAGGATTGAGGCACACGAGCTTCGGCTGTGCGTTTGATCGATCCTCCATATGACACCTCTCCAACATGGTACACTACTTATGACCAAAAAAAAGGTACACTACCTATTGCATGACTCCGAATTTGGCAGCCTTGTGAAGAAGTAGCAAACATTGCAGATTCAACTCTCTTGCACTTCCGAGACAACACCTCAATTATCTCTCTCTCCCTCTCTCTTCCAAGATTGGTAATCACGATAAATTAGTCGACGAGATGAACCAATTGCCCTTATCCTTTTTCATCGACCCAACATGGTATTATCATTAATTCAATGATGCTTCGTTTCATTCCTCAATATGTACAATCAGCGATCCAGAAACTTCCACATTTATTAGGATCAAATCACGTTAGCTTCGATTTCAAAAGGTGCTTGGAATATGAAGGAAATTCAATTTAGGTGCAACGTGTATATAGATATGATGCGTGACGTCCGGCTAAGCCAAGCATCGCGGACGTTTCTTTCCGGTGCACTTTGGTTGGTAAACGAGGAAGTCGTCCCACAGAACATCCATTGGGAAAAAAGCGGGCCAAAGCGGATTGCCCATCTCCGCAAGTAAAAGCATGCGCGCTTGAAAGTGATATGAACAAGGAATTCCTGATCCTAGTCGAGTCAGGGAAGGAACCCGAATAATAATATCATCTTACGCCACTAATCATCATTGAATTCCAGTTTATAAATAAAAAAGGAAAGAAAGCAGGCGACGACTTGCATACCAATTTCGTTTTCCCCCAATTGACATATGAATTAAACTGAATTAACGAATACCCTATTTAACCCACCAAAGCAAATAAGCAGAAAACACCCTCCCCAAAGCCAGAATCAACAAATGAATAGCCATAAAGCAAGTTCAGAATCTTCTTAGCTTTTCAAATCTCCCTCTTCATTGCTTGCATCCGACCAGCCTCCACCCCATCCAAGTCACGATCGAAATTCACCGTACCCCATGTGAGAAAATTAAGGATAAAATTCGAGTCCCTTTTTCGGGTTGCTGCAAATCCAAGCCTCTAATCCCCAAACATAAGGAGAATATCTTAGGGGAGCGGACCGGACATCGTAGTAAAGCTATGCCTGCATGGTGGCGGCTCTTCCGGTCGGCCCTCCTCCTCCTCCTCCTCCTCCTCGTTTGGCCGCCGTGCTTTCCCGCCAGGACCGCGCCGGGCACCGTAACCGTAGTAACCGTCGACGCCCGGAACACCACGTGGCGGGACTTCTCGAGGTTCCAGGACGCCGGGAAGGGGAGCCAGGTGGACGGCATGTCGGAGCTCAAGCGGTACTTCAGCCGGTTCGGGTACCTCCCCGCCGCCGTCTCCAACTTCACGGACGTGTTCGATAGCGACTTCGAGTCCGCGGTCGTCGCGTTCCAGACCAACCTCGGGCTCGACGTCACCGGCGAGCTCAACGCCGAGACCATATCGGCCGTCATGTCCCCCCGGTGCGGCGTCGGGGACACCCCCGTCGACGGCGCGCAGCCGCTGCGGCGCTACGCGTACTTCCCCGGGCAGCCGCGGTGGGACCGGGCGGAGCCCGCGACGCTCAGCTACGCGCTCTCGCCGCAGTACACGGTCGGGTACCTGAGCCCGGAGGACGTGAGGGCGGTGTTCCGGCGCTCGTTCGCGCGGTGGTCGGCGGTGATCCCGGTGAGCTTCGTCGAGGCGGTGGAGTACCGGAAGGCGGACATCCGGATCGGGTTCTACCGGGGGGACCACGGGGACGGGCAGCCGTTCGACGGGGTACTCGGGGTGCTGGCGCACGCGTTCTCGCCGGAGGACGGGCGGGTCCACTTCGACGCGGCGGAGACGTGGGCGCTGGACTTCAAGAGGGAGAAGGCGAAGGTGGCGATCGATCTGGAGTCGGTGGCGACGCACGAGATCGGCCACGTCCTGGGGCTGGGCCACAGCTCGGTCCGGGAGGCGGTGATGTACCCGAGGGTGAACCCGAGGACGCGGAAGGTGGACCTGAGGATCGACGACGTCGAGGGGGTGCAGGCGCTCTACGGGTCGAACCCGAATTTCAGGCTGAGCTCGCTGCTGGAGTCGCAGAGCGATAATAACGGAGGCGTTCGTGGCGGCGGCGGCGGCGGATTGGAGCGGAGCTGGTTTGCGTGGTCCACCTGGTTAGTGGCTCTGATGGTGGATTTGATGTTACCTCTGTGGTTGTGAGCATGATTGATGGACAGGACAGCCTTTAGGTTTATAGCTTTTTTCCTTTTGGGTTTTGAACTTTCATAAGAGAAACACCAGCAATTGTAAATACTGCTCGACTTTACCGATGCACAGTTCAGCCAAAAAGAACTGTATTGGCACACATCAATTCACAAAGGAAAATGATGAGACAAAAGTTATTTCTTTTCAATGGTGTTCTTATTTGCTTGGTAGAGAAATGAAATTTTCTGTTTCGTTCAGGTGGTTCTATGCAAACTTCAGCATGAACTCTGGCATAGCAGCTGATCTAAAGGTTCTTGTCCTTAAAGAGAATTTGATCTTTTTCTATGAATTGATTGGGCTTGGATGGACTTAGGCAAGGCTAAGAATGAAATTGCTGACTCAGATTTGTCTGGATCGCGCGGGCCCATGATCGCATCTCCCCTGCCTCCGGTTCGCTTGCGCCATCCGCGAGCCATACCTAAGCCACATCTGAATTCGATATGACGCTCTTCACTTGTATCCAACTAAAACCAACTCCTTTCCTCACACCTCTCGACCTCATCAGCTCCCTAACCGCACCTGCTTCGCTCCATTTCCCGTGAGACGTGTATATGTTGGACATCGCAACGTAAATGTAATCCTCATCACCTTCCAATTGGATCAGCTTTGCAGCTGCGATTTTCGCAGTCTCCAGATCCCGACAAGATCCACAAGCACCGAGCAAAGTCCTCCAAACCGAGGCCCATGTGCTGAATCCAAGTTTGTGGATCATGTTTCCTGCCATCTGAACTTCTCCTCTTTGACCCATTAACCTTATTATTGAACAGCCGTGCTCGGCTGTTGGATGAATCCTGTAGTCATTGATCATTGATTCCAAGTACTTCATGGCGAGCTGCGATGGCACGCCGCCATGGGAAAATGCAGATAAAACGTTGAGAAATGTGATCTCGTCCGGTTCTATACCATCAATAAGAAGTTGCTCGAAGCAGTGAACCACCTCGGCAAAGTAACCATTGTGGGCAAAACCGGATATCATGGCATTCCATGTTATCAAGTTCTTCTGAGGTAGGGAGTCAAACATCAATGCAGCATCTTCCACTTGGCCACACTTCGAGTACATGTCAACAAGGGCACTACCAACAACCACAGATGAGTCAAAAGCGCACTTCGTCGTACAGCAGTGTATTGCCATTCCCCAACTCAGTGCTGCTAAAGATCCAATTCCGCTCAGAATGCTTGAAAATGTGAATTGATCCATCTCCATGCCTTCTGAGCGCATTCTCGTGAAGAAATCAAGAGCTTCTCTCGATCGATTTCGGTTCACGTAACCAGTTATTATTGAATTCCATGAAGATGAATTTGGTTTCGGCATGTACAAAAGGATCTGTACAGCATATTCCATGTTTCCGAACTGGGCAAAACCATTGATTACCTCATTGTATGAGATGGTGTCGGGAGTGGGCATCTCCTGCAAAAAATTCAATGCCTCTTCAAGGTTTCGGTTTCTAGCGCAAGCTGACAAAACCGAGTTCCATGAAATAGTATCCTTATAACACATTGCACCAAACACACGTACCGCCTCTTGAACACATCCGCATTTACCATACATGTCAATCAAGCAATTAGAAACAAAGACACTGCATCGCATACCAACTTTCACGATCTCGGAGTGGATAGACCTTCCAAGCTGCAACAAGCTCAACCGACCGCACGCAGCCAATGCAGCCGTCACAGAGAACGCATCACCAACGCAAGTTTCAGACTTGTCCAACTGAACAAACAAGCTCAAAGCTTTCCGAAACAGCCCAAAGCGCAGATACCCGGAAATCAACGTATTCCAAGAAACCACATTCGGCTCGGGAATTTCGTCGAACAGGTTGTGGGCGCCGCGCAGTGAGCCTTTTTCCACGTGGAAGCTCATCAGGGCAGTCATCACGAAGACATCGGAGCCGAACCCACGTTTCAGGGCAAGACTCTGAAGCTGTACGCCATGCGATTCGGAACCCCGCGACGTAGTGGCGGCGCGAATGAGCCGGACCAAATCATACCCGCACGGTCTGGCACTGGATTGGAGCACCCGAGCTGCCATCGACAAATCAACTCGTCCGGCCCGTGCTTCAGATTCTTTTCTTTGGGCAATGGCTGCGGTGGCCCCATGATCTTCTTGAACGGAGCAGGCCCGGGAGGCTGACGAGCGCGTCGATGTGGAAGGCGGGTGTCGGAACCTCGTACCCAGTTCAGCAAGTACCTTCGCTTGACTCGGCATCAAGAGCAACATATCCAACGACATTCATCTTCGGTCGTTTTCGGAGATTGCTCGGTGCTGCCTCGGGATTCCCATTTACGCGGCGCTTGGATGGGGCTTGCCTTGGTTCGGTTCTTGTCCATGAAGGAAAGAACAAATGTTCCGACCATTGCACGGTATCATTTGCTCATTTGATTTTGTTAACTGTGCATAGTATAATGATTTGCCAAATTGGTTTACTATAAGGAAAAGCTTTTTTGGCAAATTATAGCCAGACGTTTCACGCAACAAATTTATCTTAACCATCAATTCACCTAAACTTATGAAACTTTTTTGACATCGAGTTATATCTCTATTATTGAGAGTATCTAGAGATCCAATGATAACATGTCATATTTATATAATGCAGGCGAGATTTTTATGATTTTTATTTTTGGATTTTGTAGGAGTAGTATGGTAGGTCTATTTGGATATTTTACTTTGAAGACTTTCTAATGATTTCTATGGATGATGTCATGAATGATCCATTTACTTTTACTTGAAATTCAAAATAATTAATTTCTTTTTTATTTTTCCCATTTCAAATGGTCCGTATACCTTATTAAAAAGTGTCAACAATTCCTCCTTACGCTATCCCAATGACAAATTTGCTGACGTGGATTTGATATAGTTAAAAATTGTTGACATACCCCTCATCCCGTTAAAAATTGTTGACACGGACTTGACACTATTAAAATTATTATGTGAATATAAAATGAAAAGTGCTGACGTGAAGTGTACGTGTGGATTTATTTTTTTACACTTCTCAAGATGCTTCCGTTCCATATTTTCACTCCTCATAGGAACTTGAGGCTTTTGGCTTAAAGCCAATGCAGTCTTCTTCTTCTTCACTTCTCAAAGACATCTTCAACTTCAAAATCGCGTTCAGACCCTCACATGTTCGCCGCCATAGCCGCCAAATCCAAAGTTCCCTAGCCTTCGATGCTCAATTAGGAATGTGGACACCATGGCCATGGAGCTCGAGCTCAAGGCAGCCATGGCTAGCATGCCTTGAGCCCGAGGCCGTGAATACTACTAAAGTCGCAATCTCGTGGCCGTGGACGGCAGCCATGGCAGCAGAATTGCTTCACAAGCTCAGGGCGGAAACTTGGTGCTCGGTCCGCCCGTCCGAATCGAGGCGAACTCATGACTCAATAAGCTCCTCGTCAGGCCCGTCCAGCATCGTTCTTCGCCTCCCGATTCGGCTTACTGTGGGCCTGCGAATGGTCGGTGCTATAATCATGTCCGTTGAAAACCTGCGGATCAAAAGCTATGATTGAAATATCCTTTTAGTATTTTTCGACCCAAAAAAAAAGAAAATATCCTTTTAGTATTCAGAAACAAAGTAGTTTCTCTCTCTACATATATTTATAATTTGTTGAAATTGTTTTCACTAAAATTATTGAAATAACTTGCTATCACGAGAAAATGTGATAGATATGACAAGAAACGACCGTCGATATGAAGATAAGTGATGGTTGATCTTGAAAAGTGGTGATGGTGACCAACTAGGGATAAAATATCTATTCCCAAGAGCTACGTAGACTTACATGTAAATAGGACCAAATCATGCATTGTTCAATGCATGTATTCAAGATTCTCTTCTACATACCCTCTCTCTTCTTCACATCATCCTTTTTTAGGATGCATTTGGTAACTATTTTATTCCCAAGAATAATTTTTATTAAATAGTTTTTTCTGATTCTATTTCCTAAATGAATTTCTAAGCATTCATTCAATCAAAATTTCTATTACTAAAATAGACCCTCAATTTTTATTTTTTTTTTACTTAGAATTTTAATTTTTTTAATAATTTTATTATTATTATTTTATCTTCTTCTTCCTCTAACCGACTACCAACCATAACGATGGTCATCGACCGGCCAAATGAGAGTCGACAAGATTATTGGTCTCGACGAGCCTTGCCAACCCTTGTCGAGGGCACCAAGGGTTCGACGAGGTCATCAAACCTCATATGGCCACAACTAGCTAAGGGAAGAAGAAGATGAAGTGAAAAGAGGAAAAAAAGGAAATAGTTTGAGCTTGATTCTTGTTCTTGAAAATAAAGAAACAATTTTTTTTTTTTTACTTTTTAATTACATTCCAAATCTATTCCTAAAAACAAATTTGTTATCAAAAACAAATGGGCCCATCCGAATAGGTCTCTATTAATTTTTTTCTAGGAAATAAAAGAATAAAATCATGCACTATTTTGCACGTTACTGAATGGGCCCTTATTCTCTTTTCACACACAAGTTTGATAATGCATTCAAAATGAAATTTTCAAGAGAGTGACCGAATTCATGTGACTTTGTTGTATACTATGGAGATATATTTGTTTAAATCCAACAACAACAATAATAGTAGAGACTAATAACACCTTAAGAATAGTGATCATCACACGTCAAAAGTATTAAAGAACTATAAATTGCTGGTCTATCTTGAGCATACCTTATATATTCTATAGAAAAAATTGCGTCACGCAAGCATATAGCTAGTCTAATAAGATGGTCGTGCTTCTTGCCCTTTTGCTTTCTTGGCGAATCTTGGAAGTCTTCTCTCCAAGTCACTTCACATACGATGCCCCTCTCTCTTCTCATCTCTCTTCATTATTTGGCTACCCCTTAAGGCTTTCGCTTTAACAAATGACACAACGTGGATGAGAGACAAAGCCATCTATTGGAATCTTTTCTTATGTACATGAGACATAATAAAAATATATATGAATTACTATGACAATTAGTCCATATTTTTTAAAAGTAATACCACGAAAAATCAAAAACTAATTTATCTATGATAAATTTACTCAAAATTAATTTTTTGACCATCAAAATCTCACAAATGCAATACATTTGAGACAAATTTACTATTCGTTAAATTAAATTAATACTATGAAAAATCCTGAAATGGTATACTCGTGACAAATAAAAGATAAAATCTTAAATTGATAATGTCCATCAACTGTCATGTCTATTCTAACTTAACAATTTAAAAATTTAACGGAAACTAATTAAGGGTAATCTGATCGCATGTGTACCAATTTAGGAAATTAGTTTATGATAAATTTATCACAAGTATATCAATTTTATGATTATTCATGATGTTAATCCTATTTTTAATTATTTCACTTATATATAATTTGATTTGTCGTCTCATCATTCATTAACGCCGCATGCCTATTTCATATAAATTATGCTCCCTATGATAAATCCGTGCAGGATGCAGGTTATGTTTAGCTATTAAAAGGAATGGGATCAAGATTTTTTTTTTTTTTTGATCGAAGAACCGCTGGAGAACACCCTTCGGGAACGGAATCGAGAGTTAGATGCTCTAGAAGTGGAAGTTGCCATTTTCTCGAGCCAAAGATGGAATTACAAGTCGACCGAACGGACTCGAAAGTGCGTGGGGCAAATTTAGTTGAACTTGCCAGTTAATTAAGGAGTGGTGGGTGGTGGGCGGGCGCGTTTTTGATTTGGCAGAAGGAGCGTGAATTTCGACGGTAGTTGGATAATAAGAAGTCTCTTCTTTTTTTTGTTTTTTCTTTTTTTCAGTTCTTAAGAGAACATTCTATTTCCTTTTTTTGGATTATTGCTACAAAAAGTAAACTCAACTCGAGAAGATGAACTGGCGGTATCTTATTTTGCTCGATAAAGATGAACTAAACTGAACCTTAAATCTTCTTTACGTGGCGTTAGCGTCGTTAGCACTTTTGACCTGAAAAGAAGAATTTAAGATAATTTTTATCGAAATTTTATTAAAATTACATTTTTTAAATATTTAAATGAGTGAATAATCATCGAAATAACCGTCGATACATGAATCGTTAACCTAGCTAAAGAGAGCGGTTTTTACATCACATGCCGTTCAAATTCCTCAGCATGTGGAATTACAATGGTGATCTATGACATGTCCAAGTTCCCTTTTATAAACTCCGTTTCCTAATTTGAATTATTAATTGACGTGCGTATTCAGATTTAGTGATTTGACAGCGAGAGAGAAGCGAAGCTACCAAACTTTTTCAATTTTCGCCCCCACAGAAGTTTCCTAAAATAAAATTTTTAAAAAATAATTTAATTTAATTTAATTTAATTTAATCCCCTCTCTCTCTCACCTTCAACCGTTGACCGGGGACGACCGGTAGGGGGGCGAAAGCCGCGAACGTTAGCTGAGCTCCGCCTAAACAGACGGGCGGATAAACCAGAATGTACGACAACAACCACCACCCCCCCACGCAAGGAAGGCAATGCAGAACGTAGAAGGAAGCGCCTGACGATGATCGACGTTGGCGGCAACAACGACAGCGACGAAGATACCACCCGAAAGTCAGATTCCATAGAGAAACAAACATCGTCAAAATACTCGAAACAACACGGTACAAGGGGAGAGAGGAGAGAGAGAAACTGAGAGAAGCAGAGAGACGTGATCAATCCTCGTCGCTGCCGTTACCCTTCTCCTCCCCGTGGTATCGGGCATTGGAAGGGCTTGGCTTGCCGCGGCGGCGAGATATTCCGCGGGCGCGCATTTCCCGTCTCCGGGCTTCTTCTCGATACCCGACAGAGAGAGAGAGAGAGAGAGATGGCGTGGCGTTTGAGGAAGGAGGCGTTGGAGGACGCGGCGGTCATCGGAGGGCTGATCGGCGTCCAATTCGTCTACGCCGGCAACTCGGTGCTGCTGAGTTACCTGCTGTCGCTCGGCTTCAACCCGCTCACGCTCGTCATCCTCTCCGCTCTCGCCACCTTCGTCATCCTCTCCCCCGTGGCCGTCCTCTTCGAAAGGTCTCTCTCTCTCTCTCTCTCTCTCTCTCTCTCTCTCTCTCTGTGCGAATTGGATTGGCGCGTGCGGGCGTTTGATTATGTTGGTGTTCGTGTGGTTTTGCAGGCATTTGTGGCCTAGAAAGATCGGCTTGAAGCTGATGCTGCAACTCGTTTTGATTTCCTTCACGGGGTAAACACGCAATCTCGACATACTTTTCATCGATTTCGTTAAGATATTTAATGGGTTTCGCAATCGCTATCTAACCAATTCAACTTTTGCGTCACATGTTTTAACCCTCTTGTTTGTATTTAATTGGTATACATATATAGAGCCGATTCACATTGAACATGTGGGCCGCGCTAGCCGCTGGTTTTGGAGTTCTTGAATCAAGCTATGTTCTTTAGGTTGCTTAGGGAATTAACTAAGATCAAAAAGCAATAATTACTTATCTAAGTCTCATTTTTTTTCTTTTGGCTCCAAGGATAAATTCGAGATGAATTCAGAATCATAACTGCATAAGGGTCTGATAAAAGTCAGCTACGCATCTGTTCTTTCATTTCTGAAATTTATGAAAACCCACGAATGTCTCCTGAAGAATCCAACAAAAGGGTTTACAACGTGATAGAAATTTTCATTTGAAACCACTTCAGGGATAAAAAAAAGTGAATTAGAGATTGAACATCTTCAAAAAGGGTATGGATGTTGTCAAGTGCAATAACAAAAAAGGAAAACGAACTGTGAGTGTGGCGATTCAGAGGGTGAACCTGAGAATGACAGTTTCTTTTTTTCCTTTTCCTTGATTTTGATTTTCAGCGTGACCCTGTTTCAATCCCTGTTCCTGAAGGGTATCAAGATGACATCTCCGGCCATGGCCACTGCCATGCCAAACCTTGCTCCAGGGTTGATCTTCGTGATCGCTTGGGCCATCAGGTTCTACTTGTATATTGCTCGACATTTGATCACTCTTGCTCCAATCTATTTGTCTGAGACTTCTGAAATTCTCTGATTGTGCAGATTAGAGAAAGTTAAGTGGAGTTGCGTGTACAGCAAAGTCAAGATAGTAGGCACACTTATGTGTGTGGCTGGTGCTCTGGCAATGAGCCTAATGCACAGTGCGGGAAAGAAGGAGGATAAATTTACCTCTGCCTCATCAGACGTCGTCTTTGACAAGGAAAAGATCATAGGATGCTTATATCTCATGGGGGCGGTTTTCGTACTGTCGAGCAACATCGTTCTGCAGGTATGTGTCATTAGAGCAAGAAAGATTTATTGTTTACAGCGTTTAAATTCTCAGAGACTTATTTATTCGGGTGATCTTTGACAGGCCGTGACTTTGGGTCAATTTCCTGCACCAATGTCCTTGTGCGCGATAACATCCTTAATTGGGGCGTTCACAACTATGGCTGTGCAGCTATTTGAAGATTACAAGTCGTTGTTCAGTTTGCCACTTGTGAGCTTCGGAAGCATAGTTGGATTTTCACTACTGGTGAGTGGCAATCAGTTCGCTCCTCGTGTTTACTCTATTGCCTCATTATCTTTCTTTGCACTTGTAAATTTATCTTGTACACTACAAACGAAAAGTTGAAAACATATGTCAAAGTTCCTGAGGATCGACTTCATGGATTCTGCCCATCAGGATTAGTCCGTTGTCGAAATTGCTGGAAGTTCACAGTGATTTTAATGAGAACTGCGGTTCCCCATTCCACATAATTTAACTGATCAACAGTCCTTGACTGCTTGTGATACATCTGCTCAGCCATTTTGAGCTTCATGAAAGTGCCTTTTGTCGACAGGCAGGTAGTGTTGGTGGACTAACGGTGAGCTTCAATGGATGGGCAATGAAGAAAAGAGGGCCAGTCTTGGTATCAATGTTTAGCCCTGTTGGAACAGTGTGCTCGGTTGTTCTCTCCGTTCTCACCATTGGCGACACCATCAAACTAGGAAGGTAAATCTCAACTTGTCAGTGTTCTTAAAGAGTGAAATTGTCTTGCTGTGATTCTTGCAATTCCAAGGAAGAAGTTTTTCTTTTTGTTACAAGTACGGCATTAGAATGAAACACAAGCATTTGATATGGCTCCTCTATTGCAGCCTTGCGGGTATGCTCCTTATGTTCACCGGTCTCTACTTCGTACTGTGGGCTAAAGGCAAAGAAGGTTACTCACATGGAGATGACTTAGAAAGTGAGTTTGATGCAGAGAAGCCTCTCTTAACTTGATGCCTTACTTCATGATTTGTATTATAAAACTCCCATTCATGCCCTGGTCTCTATAGTTAGAACTCCTCGAAGAAAAAGGAGCCTTGAATGGAAATAAACCATCGGGCAGTCCCGCAATCAATTCACATTAGTGCATTGGTCCCGATCCACGGCTGAGTAGTTTGTTGCGCAAAATTGGTGACTGTTAATGTCGATGTTAGGCAGTTGAAACAGTCCATCGCTTGCACTTAGTCAGGATGCATAACGATCCTATTCGGCGATGAACATTTGCATGTACTGTCTCAAGCCAAAGGAATTTATGGATGGCAAAAAGATTCCTGTGATTTGAAGTGTGGTTTTAATCGTGTTATGAGTTCTTGAAGCTGGACTGTATTTTGCAGAGATATGATCCTGCTGCTCAGTGTTGCAGTTCTCTCATCTCATCTACTGCTAGTCTGCTACTACTACTACTGACATTCTTCTAAGCAAATTCTTGACAAGAGATGAGTAGCAGCTTCCTTGCCAGGACAACTGACTGGGAGTTGGTCAACTCAAGACTATACTACTAACAAAGAATCTCTTGTGGTAAAAAAAAAAAAAAAAAAAGCTTAAACTAGATGTTCAGGGGAAGAGGAAGTACTGCAGCCATACAAATTCATCACAATATAGCTGACAGAAAATTTAATAATTTTGAGGGGCTTTTTGGAGGGCACCTTGTTTTTATGCTACTTTCCATTCATTAATTCATTCAATTAATTTATTTATCTTGATTTTTGGTTCTTGGGTGATTGTGCTGATTTGCTGACATAGCTGAGCGATATAAATTTTTTGAATTTCTGTGCTCAAGGGAGGAGGCATTCCATGTTTCTGAGGGAGATATTTTGCTTTCCTAGGGAAAAGAAAAATAATTTCTTCATGAGAATTCTAGGGCAGGGGACATTTTTCTTCCTTTAGGATTGGCATTTTGTAGATGAATGAGACAGTTGTTCAATGATACTTTATTCTTTGTGACTTCAGAGGGGTTGTCGGTAGTGCGGACGATAATGTGGGACACGGCTCGTATACGAGAAATGATTTGAACACAAGGCAAAACGTAAGAAATCCAAATATAATACGACATAATACGCTTGCTTTAACACGTATATTGACATCGACATGTTCTTGTCTGTCCTAAGTCAACTGTTTAGCTTGTGAGTGAGAGTTAAGATGGAACGAATTGAAATTATGGCATGCGAACTAGAACTGTGAATTGGGTTAAAAAGGGATGAGGCCATAACACCCACATCAAGCTAGAAAAACAAGACCCAAAACCCTAAATGGGGGAAATCTATTGGACATCAGCTTAAAATCGGATTAAACACATGACCGATTTTACGAACCATATCCCGTAGTTACTATATCAGTGGAAGAAATACTATAATTATGTGTGCATTTATGATTGTTCTATAGTCTACACCATAAAAATTACTTAAGTCCGAGAAATCACCATCTATGAATAAGTTGAAAAAGAAAAGTTGCTAGCGGAAATATAAGAATTACTAATTACTGACGACATTAGTCACTTTATGATATAAAAAAATTTACCAATAACAGCAAAAAAAAAAAGTTATTTCCGGGAAAGCAAGGCGTGCGAGCTTCTTGATTGGACTGAGCCGACCAGTTCGAGTTGGAATTGATGAAGTTCACATCACTTGTTGGGCCCGATAAGTGAAGTTGAGAATTTGCGTTCACACGTCATGGTTAAAGTTGGCAGTCATATCAACTCGTTGCATTGAAAAGTACCATATATTTATTGATTGTTTTATAATATTTATGTATGTTAAATTAATATCATTTCCCGATCTTTACCAAACAACGATGCATGTCAATTCGTGTAAAGAATTATTAGACCTAGTAATAATTCTTAAATGGATTTCGAGTTACGAGCCACGGATTGAGTTTGCGTTTCTTTAATAATTAACAAAAATTAATGAAATTAGGGACAGTTTTGAGCATCATCAAGCCTAGAAATTAAACAGCTTTGTTATGTTAAAATCTAGAAAAATTGTCCAAAAAGTCTCAAAGCTATTACACTTTTATTTATTCAGTTTTGAACATTTTAATTTTACTTATCCAGTCCTAAATATTTTTACTTATTGCTAATTGAATATATTCGTCTAATTTTAACTAAAAATCACTGGCGTGGATGCTAGTAATGTTACGTAAGACTACCGGCGTTGATGTAAATGATTTTTTGATAATATTTTATGAATTATTTTATTGTTTTTCTCTTTTTTTTTCTTCTTTTCTTATTTGCTTCTTCTTCCCTTTGATAATGGCTAGCCTCTGGCCACAAGTGATGACCGAACGACCATGTCGAGGCAACAATCTTATTTGCCATAGTTGAGGCATCGTTGGGCGAGGGGTGCCCTAGCCTAGACCAAGCTTGATGAGAGTTGACCTTGCCTAAGCCAAGTGAGGCTAACCCTCGTCTCCAGGTGATGCTAGCCCTAGTTGAGACTAGGTGATGCCGGCCCTCGCCCAAGCTAGACCCAACAAAGGTCGGCCTTGCCTAGCATCGCCTTTGCCCAATTGACGCTCGATGAGGCTGCCTTGGCTTGAGAGAGATTGACCTTCACCAAGTCTTGCCTAGTCGTGTCTCACCTATCATGAGCAAGGCCAGTCAACCTCGCATGGGTGATGGGCAACATGATCAGTGGTTGACCATTGGCAAAAGAAAAAATATGTAAACAAGAAAAGGAAGAAAAAAAATCAAAAAAATAGTAAAATTTTCAAAAAAATAAAAATCAATGTTAACAATTTCCAGTCAAAATTGGCTAAATGAATTCAATTGCAATAAGTGAAAATATTTAGAATTAAATTGACAAAATTGAAAAGTTCATAATTGAATTAATAAAAATATCATAGGTTTATAACTTTTTGTTCAATTTTCTCTTTAAAATATTATAATTACTAATATAATCTTATGACTTCTAAAAACCTCCGTGCTCACCTTATCATTCTAGGACCATTAGAACTTAAAATTTTCTGATAGAATCTTAAATTTTAAGATCATAAGTTAATTACACTCCAAACTCTATAACTTTTTCTTTTTCATTTTTTATTGATTATCTTCATTGCACGAGTTGAGAAGAAATGATTGTTGCTCACAAATTTAACTCTATGGCCTATACAATCAACTCCGAGCACCTTAAGGTGTAAAATCACCATTTTACCGCTCGATCGATTTATCGATGCTCTCGAGCACCGTATGCTGAAACGCACATCTAAAGTAAAAATAAGGTCTACAAGAAGTAGTTTTTGTCAAAAGTCGATTGCTAATGAAATAAAAGCAGCTCAAAACAAACAATATTTTTTTTAAGACACGTAAAAATCCGGTCCCCTAATTTCCTAGTTTCTGTTTTTCCGGAAAGGGGAAGAGACATCAGAAAACGGAAAATCGAAAATGAAACGGCGAAGGGTGGGGGTTGGTCCGGAATGAATTTCCCACTCGCCCGAACAAACAGCCGTTTTCTTCCCTCGCGCATCGTCGACGAGAAGATGCTGCCGTGAATCGAAACCATTCATCATCATCATCATCATCGCCATCGTCATCGTCGTCTTCTTCCTCGTTTCCGATTCAGAAACCCTAGCTCTGCAAATCCCACACTCCCGCACGGGATGGATCTGCCCCAGCAATCTCACCACCACCGCCGCCGCCGGCAGCGAGAAGGGCATCCCCTGCCTCAGCCGTACGACGCGTCGGCCCCCTCCGTCTACGGTTACTACCCTCAATACCCGCAAGATTACCGGGACCAGCAGCCGCAGCAGCAGCACTACCCCTACGATCAGTACCGGTACCCGCCGCCGGCCTCCCATCATCAGGCGCTCCGGCCCCCGCAGGAACCTGGGCCGCCGCTGCCGCAGCAGCATCCGGTGGCGGGTCCGGGTCGGGCCGATCCGGCGGGCGGTATGGTCCAGGTCCAGCTCCCGCAGCACCTGTATCATCTGCTCCAGCAATGCGTCGGGGCTGCCGGCGGAGGCGGAGGGCCGGTTCCCGGAACGCCGGGGTTGAGCGGGGCCGCGTCGGCCGCCGTGGCGGCGCTGTCGCAGCTGAGTCAGTTCGCGGACACGATGAGCGTGGCGGAGAGGGTGGTTTCCGGGTTTGGCCAGCCGCAGGTACGGTGTTCGGTTTGGCTTTTCGCTGGATGTCTGGTTGTTGTGGACTGTTCTTGCATTTTAACCGTTTGATGAATTGCCGCGGTCTTGTTTACGGTACTATCTGTGGCCGCATATATAAATATCTTAATGTGATAACTCGCTGCCGCCTCTATAAAGATACTTTCTTGCTATATGAAATTTTCTTATGATTGTTTCTACGATGACTTGCTGCTTTGGAAGGTTGAGCTTTCTGTATTCAAACATCAGGAGAGAGGGATCTTTCAATTAGAATGATAATGCCGGTTGGTGTGCGCCCTTAAGTATTCTGGTGGAGAAATTGTTTGTTCAAGCAGTTCCCTGTAGCGGTGCTTCTTTTCTTTCATTTTGGCTGCAAGAGGATCAGAGCATGTCTTGATGGGAAGATTGTGTTTGTGAGATTATGCGGGGAGTGGAGAGTGGGGTGTTGACAGACTTTTGCTCTTTATGTCATTCACTGTAGCATATAATTGTCGTAATCCTAGGTGTCATACAGAGTTATATCATAGAGAGATAATATCAAAGGATGTTTGTGTATGTACCTGCATGAAAACATTAGAAGTAGCTTTAGGAACTTAATTAATTACATAATTATGTGAGTGACGTCATTCGGTCTATACCATTTCATGATGTGATATGTTGTACCAATTATCTTTGCTAATGAGGCATTTCACTTTTCGTTATCAATGTGACTACATGCTACAGTGTTTAAATGTCCTTAGAAAGAGAGTATAAGCTGGATCAAGAAAAAAATCTTGGATAAAATGGATGACATGAAGAGTGAAAGCCAATGCTTGGAACAAGGCACTATATTCACTACAAGTTGGAATTACTTTAGAGTAGTTTCCAGGATGTGAAACCAGAGGCTCTTGCAATGTCCAGACTTTAGAAACAAAGTTAGAGGACGATTGATTTTACTTGCTTGGATCTTTACAATCCTTAACTCAAATCATCTTCCCAGATTTCACTTTCTCACTCATCTATTCAATTTTCTGCTAAGTCGTTGTAGGATTTCAAGGATCAATGGGGTTTCGAAGGATGGAAACTTTGTTATACTATGGCCTGTGCTTTATTTTTTCTATACAATTTGCTCTTCCCATATGGAAAAAAAAAAAAAAAGACCATATTTTTATGTGTTATATGTGCAGAAGTGGCTGTTTACTTTCCATTTTCTTTTCATAAGGATTGTATCAAACCTCTATGATCTATATGCAGGTTAGTCACCCTCCATTCAGTGGTGTTAACCAGCCATTTAGGGGGTCCAACCTTGGGCACTTTGCCCACCATCGTGCTAGTGTAGGCGGTCCAACAATTAATGGGAGAGTACACAGACGCAAGAAGCACAAGGGTGGCCATAAGATTAACGAGGGCACAAAATTGTCTAACAATAACAGGAAACCATCTGTAGATGTACAAGCAGCAGAAGCTACGGCCACATGTCAGGCTTCCAATAATGCCGTCCATAAAGCTCCAACTCAAGGGGGAAAAGCTGCTTGGTGTGAACTCTGTAGAGTTGAGTGCACCAGCATTGATATACTTGAGCAGCATAAGAATGGAAAGCGGCATAAGAAGAACATGCAGAGAGCTGAACAATTGAAGAACACTGCGAACAATTTAGAGGCCCCATCACAAAATCACCAGGACCCTGGAGCTGGGCCTGGTCCAGACAGTTCCCAACTGTGCAACAATGCTCCGCAAGGTGATGTACTTGCGAAAATTGATGGCAATAGCAGTGGTGCAATCACAGATGTGCAAATAAACACAGTAGGACAGGCAGACAACCAGACAGGGTCATCGCAGAATTTGCATCTCCAGTGTCAAGTTGAGACTAGGAAGTCTGGCAAGAAACGAAAGATTAAGGGGGGTGGAGAATGGGAACGCCAGAGGAAGTTGGAAGCCACTGCACAACCGAATAAACCTCCTCAGTCTAAGGTGGTTGGTCCAATAGTCTGCGATCTGTGCAATATTAGGTGCGACACAAGGGAAGTGTTTGACCGCCATCTTTCTGGTAAAAAGCACCTTGCTAGGCGTATACGCTTTGAAGGGCACCGAGCTCAATATGGATCACTGGGACTGCAGGCTCTCTACCCTCCAAATCCTGCAGCAACACCTCTTGTTTCACACCCTCAGAGTGGGCTGGAACCACAAACTCTCAATGCCGTTCCTAGTGCAGTGCCAGATCAGAATCACATTGCTGCTGTGCCAGATGGAACTGCAACCCATGGTTCTTGTCAAGCTTCAAAATGCTGTCCCACCGCTGTCGACCTAAATATTGCTCCAACGGGAGCTGGAGCTCAACCCTAAGATCAAGATTTAGATGGAAAATAAATTTTTTGAGTTTGGCGGCCACAGGCATGTTTAATTGCTAGAACCTCTTCATGAACTAAAGATGGGACTTCTACCGATAGGCAATACCTTTGCGACTGACAATGTCCTGGTCACAAGAAGATGCTACAGCTCCATTCGGCAACGATGTTCTGATCCTGCAAAGCCAACAGTATGCGACAAATGGAGGTGCAAAATGAACATTTTGTTCTTCTTTTTCTTTTGCTAGTAATTTCAAGAATTAGAGTTGAATTTGCTGATTAGCTGCTAATTTTGTCGATGTGTCAGTTACTGCATCCACCCGGTAATATCAACATCATAATTAGCAAAATAGTTTGGTTTTGAAGGGATGCAAAATTATTATGGATCACGTTTCTGATGCTATGGCCACGGTGGTCTCGTGTTCTGACTGACTTGTAAATTATTCTCAAATGAAAAATAGGACTGTCTTGTGACTCTCATGTCATATTCGAAGAATTCGTACATTACGTGAAATTTGAGCCCCGGAATCTTGGGCTCTGTTGTTTGCTAGACATTGCTGCAAGTAGTCGGAGCGCCTCTTGTCTCTAGACGCAAATAATCGAAGTCTCTTAGATTTATTGTATCTTCTGATACTTTGTTCGCATGAGAGGGGATATATTGGATATGGTACTTCTGAAGTAGTTTATAATCAATAGAAAGAACACGAGCAGCAAGTAGTTTCGGTACGCTCTTCTGCTGGTGATTCTGTCAACTTCAAACAACTATGGACAGCAATGTACGCGAATAAATCATCAAGAAGCGAATGCACTGGAATTTATTGACATTTTAGTTTGGGAAACAGGCGACTTGTACGAGACAAAGTGGACATGAATTCGGACCTCTATGTACGAATCAATTGAAGGAATCAAAGAATACTCTCCTAAAAACACACATGAAACACCAAAGAATCATCCGTCGTTCTAACTGTAGATTTGGGGTTGGTTAGATAAGCCGAAGCCATCCGTTCAAGCATCGTAAGGCGCGATCCAGTGTCTCCCGTTGACGAAACTCTTGACGAGGAACCGGTGGGCCTCATCGTACTCGAGCTCCCGAGCCCACGAGACGCCCCGTGTTGCCGCGGCCCCCGGACCGAAGCACCTGTAGACTCCGAAAAACACGGTCCTGCAGTTTGAATGTAACGAAAGGGAAAAAATTCGATCCATGTTACATCAGCTATCGTCAACAAGATTCTAAACTATTGGTAAAATTCAAGCATCCGCTTTCTCTCTCCCCTCGCGTTCTTTTTCCCTTCAGCATCCGTTTTAAAAGGCGACTTGCGGCTCTATTATTAAGGCCTAATCATGGGCATGCGATAATGATGGGTCCAACACAGTATTATTGACTAAAAACAGTGTGATCTTTTGACTAATTGGCTAATTGCACATAATTAACTAGTCGCCTCGACCTCAAAAGGTGAACTTTTGTCGGCCTAGGTAAATCTCTGGAGCATCATTAGCAATCATGTCACTAATTGGACAAAAAGTTCTACGTTATCATGTACTTTATGTTTGTCACAATCCGGTATCATAATGTGTAGGAGAATCTGGGGCGTAAGATTATAAAAAAGATTAGGGGGGGAGTTTGATATTGGGTTTTTACTTGTTCTTGTTGCTGGCGTGGTCCCAGTCGTCCCAGCCGCCGTGGGCGATGACGTCGTCGAAGTAAGTGAAGGAGTAGACGATCCTGGAGTACTGCCCCATTGCCCGGCCCACGTAGATCGATCCCGTCCCCGTGACCCTGCACCGCACGAAGGCGAACCCCGTCTTCTCGTCTGGCGACTTCCGGCCGTGTGCCGCTATCGACCCGAACCTCGTGGCGATCGAGTGGAGATGGCAATCCTGCATGTGCATGATAACAAAACTTAAATTCAGCCCTCCGGCCTAAGTAATTTTACAGCAGTTTTGAGAGGCCTGTGCTCTCTTTTTCTCCCCCTTTTAAAGTCAACGTGGAGATTAGGCCACGTAAATCATCGTGCGCAAAGTTCGCCCTCGCCGACACATAAACGACGGAGAGCTTTTTGCAGGGAGAAAAGCAGGTCGTTTTCCTTTTCAATGTGCCACGCCAGGGCAGCTTTTTCGCCGCTCCACACGTCGCTGTCGCCACCAGCTTTCAGCTTTTTGTTGTTTCTCTTTGTTTAAGAACTTTTTACTGCTCCCAAAATGATGAACTTGAAAAAATGGCCTTCCAGTTTTCTCCATTCTAAAAAAATTATATCATGGTGGCCTGTTCTCTGCTTAATCTAATTATTCGTAGGGAGGGTGCCCATTGCATTAAGAAAGTGAAAAAGGGCTCCATTCACTGCATGCATAGGGTGCTCAAGATGAGTCCTCGTAAGTGAATCATGTGATTCTTGTGTGAGAATTGAGACTCGCGTGATCTAATGATCTGACATGCCTAGGACTAGAAGAGCGATGCTTACCTTGTACATGGACCGGCCGTTTCCAAAGATGAAGTCGATAGACCCCTCGATGTAGCACTCCCTGAAGTAGTGCCGGCCGGCATCGTCGCACAGCGTGTCCTGCGCGCCGTAGAATCCGCACCCTGAGAAGTAGGCCTTGTCCCCTGATATCCGGAACGCCACTGCTTGCCACCCTTGCTTCCCCGGCATGGGTGCCGGCGCCGTGTTCTGCATACATCAATTGAAAAGAAAATATGAAGGGGGAAACAACTAACCTAAACCACTTGGTGTTACGTAAAATCATTATGAAATATATCACTTCATGATATGTTTTGCACTCTTATTTGTTTTCTTTGTTTCCACCTCTCTCTCTTTTGCCAAGCAAAAGTAGTAGTAGAGAAGCTACACGAAAATGACTTTCGTTATTCTCGTGCTTCGGTCGGAAAGCGCGAACATTTCGTTACCTTGAAGCTAATATTCCTGGCAGAGAAATAATTGGCGAAAACGGTGACCGAAGCTGTTCGGTAAGTACGGAGCTGTTGGCCATTGGCGCCGCGGTCGCTTGCTCGGTCGTGCCACTCGATCACCGTCACGTCTCTTCCCTCGCCTTGGAACGTGATGAACTGCTTGGTCGCCGGGACAACCACCTTCTCGCTGTAATTAACCACAATTCAAAACGACAAAGGTGTTATGCGGAGTGCAAATGAGTCAGGTTACACTAACAAAAATGCTCGGTTGAGTTCGGTCCGCTCGCTACTTAAGCGTTCCTCGATTCTTTTTCGAGATTACATTCGACATGAATATACGACTCAAGTACTAAACCGATTATTCTGGCCTAAGCTAATTTGGTTTTACACAGTGATTTATTACATGTTCTTATAATAGAGACCGAGCTCAATCGTGCGACATTTCTCATCAAGCGAAGCTAGAGCTTGGTAAGCTCGAGGACTCGCACATGAAAATTCGCAGCTTCTTCAAGCTCACCACGCTCCTAAAAATGCATGAAATTAAACAAGTTCAAACACAAAAAAGCATGCGAAGTCAGTTACATGTAACATCCTGCGCTGATTCGAATGGTGACGTTCTTTCTATTGTTCTCCGGGATCGAGTCGATGGCGGCCTGGACCGACTTGAAGTCAGCGGACCCGTTGACGCTGACGGTGATGAGGCGGTGCCCGACCGGCCCGATCCACCTGTGGTGGTGCCCGGTGGAGTTGGAGGAGGAACCTACGTCCGCAACATCAGCGCCAAGGCCACGGTGGCGAGAACCCGCGACCTGCAACGGCGAGTGAGAGAAGCAAAGTAAGAAGGCAGCTAAGCAACAGAAAGTAAAGAACGACGAAGAACTCGTAGAATCAGCCATCAAACTAGCATCAAAACGTTTCACAGAGAACGAGAGAGAGAAAGAAAGAGAGGGAATGTCTTCTCGTTTCGGAGCTCGGAAATGGCGGAGGAGTGGGACTGGTGAATGCGATGTGGAACAATATATACTGCGTCCGAGCGGGACTAGATTCTTGGGGGAGGGTTTCCAACGGTCGGAATGCATGGTAAGGTTGGCGTTAGCTTTTGGCCGCGGCCGCGGGACAGCGGGGTCTGCAATTTTCAATGGTGGGGGCGTGGGGTGGGGTCGTTATCCTCTTGGCCTCGCGCCGCTCTGCTCGGATGCTCTCCCGGCCTCGCTCGCTTGTCGTTTAACTCGCACTCCTCGTGCTCGATTAACATTAATTAATCTTTCGATTAGTCACCTCAAATCAAATCGTTGTTTTTTTGTGTGAAAAACGAGGCCCGTCGCGAGCTGACAAAGAGGAAAGGGACGAGGACTTTGATGCGTACGGGGTCCAGCGGTCTATAGCCGCGAGACTTTTGGCGAAAATTTGCGAGGGAGAGGAGACAAAGAGGGAAGCGTTTAGCCGTACGTGAGATGTCTGCATGGAAACAGCGATGGTGCTCACGGGTTGCATAGACAAAACTGGGCCTCCTGCTTTCACAAGGATTCGAGGACTTTGTTCGCCTCGTTGTCTCCCTCCAACGGTAATTCCTTATAATTGAGCCTTCTAACTTGAATTCGTCTGTGGCTCGTCCCAGGTTCGCTTACTATGACTTCCATGAAGCGCTTTGGGAGATCAATGGTCCGTGCATTTTGCTGAAAATGTAATGTTTCTAGAAAAATATTTTTTAGGAAGTCATTTTTTCATTGTTTAATTGAAATCTAAGAATGAATTGGAAAGTATTTTTTGCTGTGTGCTAATGAAATTAGATTTTCTAGAAAATAATTACCAAAAAAACAAATTTCTAATTATTTTTTTATTTTTTCTTCTTCTTTAGCTAGTGGCCAAGCATGGTAATGGTTGGCAACTGGCCACAAGTGAGGGACGAGCCTGCTAGCCCCAACCTCACTAGATTGGCAAGGCTCAAGGTCGCTCGAGGCCAGCGAACTCATCCCTTGCCTATGGATAGTTGCTGACCATCGCTACGGTTGACCAATGGCCAAGAAAGAAGGGAAAAAAAAAAGGTAAAAAGAAAATTAAAAATTTAAAAAAATTAAAATTCAATTTTTAAAAATATTCTTCTAAGAATGAAAATTTCATTAACTAAGGACCTTAGCCCAGTCATTGAGAACCCATGCATGGCCTTTGTGGACTAGAGCTCGAGTATCAAGGACCTAAGCACGTCCTTTGTGGACCTAGGCTCGGATGCCAAGGAATTATGAATGGGCACCAAGGGTTTGGGCTCGGCTTGATGGACTCAAGTGTGGGCATTGGGGGCTCGGGCTTGGTTACTAGAGACTTTATCCTAAACATTGAAACCCGATAACCAATGTTAGAGTTTTCGTGCTGAAACATATAGTTTTGGGTCAAAGTGCCTATACTTAGTTATATTTTAGAAAAAAAAAATGGTTTTTCAAAGAGAAATCATTTTTCTAATTTTAAGCATTACAGGAAAAATATTTTTTATTGACTCATATTCCTAAATGAACTGATCACCAAAAAATGAGGAAAATATTTTTCACGAAATGAAAAGAGACTAAGATTCGTTCGATTTATGTATATGCATAACTCTACATGGCGCATGTGCGCATGCACGAGGTTGAGCATGGTCTACGGAGTAGATTTACAAAGTGAATGCGATGCTTCTTGTACAAGTGATCATTTTACATTTTAGCATATCATTAAGTGTAAATATTGTTAGGTTAGGTCATCGGATTTTATTAGCTTGTAAAGACGCGCGGCAGAAGTCCAACGTCTCATTTTGAGGGATATCTTAGAGGAAGCCCAAGCTCGGACTTGTCAACACATCTAGCCGGACTTAGTGTCTCTCTAATAGACAAACCTGAACATCGAGTTTTACAAAGTGATCAGATTCACTAATTCTCCCATGCTATGATTATTTACTAATTACCCAGTAGACAATCGGGGCTCCTATCACGATTCTCCGACCGCGAGATAAGTTCTTGGTCATCTAGTCAGAAGCATGCGGGATGCAAATGCAACTGAATGTTCCAGACGTGCGTCGAAGCGAACGAGTTGAGAGCACGTGTGGAAGCTATCCCAAACAACATCGCTGGCTGCTCCACCATTTGCACTCAGAAATCCCTGGAGATCATTGCTTTCTGAGTCGTCCGTGGGAAGCCAGGTTTTTTTGCCGATTTGTGAGAATGGCTTTCCATCGTTCGTCTCCAGACCAGACCAGTCCATCCCGTCCCTGATAGGTGTACTCCAGGCTCATAAAACACGCCCCTTTCATTATCCAATTCGTGCTGAGATGTCCCGAACCAAGACTCGAACAGATTACGCAAGTGGAAATTGCTTAATCTGTACGTACACGTACCCCATCTTTGACAGTCTTTTCTCCCACTTCAAAAGCCTTGGATCAAGCAAACCTCACCTCGCCATATTAGGAAACCCTAAAGAAGAGACAAAAAAAAAAGATGTTAAATGAGCTCATTTGGTCCCCCACTTATGTCAGGTGTGCGAATTCAATTTCCATGAGAAGTTCAGGGCATGGTCGTGACTAGATTGAATGAGACAAATTCTGTGGCTGAGCGTGCGTAAAGGTCACTGAGATCAGGGAAACCAAGATAAGGTTTAAAAACCAGAAGAAGAAGAAGAAGAAGAAAGAAAGAAATTCCCAAAAAATAACCTGCTCGTGCTGCTCCGGGGCATGGCCAAATTCGTTTCTTGGGGCCAAGTTGCTTGGGACCACGTGGGGCCCCACCTACTCTTTTGAATTGTTGGTGCGGGGGCTTTAACTGACGAAAACGAAAGAGCGACTCGATTCGGACAAGAGACGAGAACAGCAACGCTGCACGAACTCGATCAGACAAGGCGCAGGTTGGCCATTTTCCACGACGAAAGTGGCCCTCAGATGGAGGCGAGAAAGTCGTTCGCGACGATCGGAATGATTGCGCGCTTGGGGGCATCCTCCTCAAGTACCCATTGATCAAAAAGTTCCCTTTGTCCGTGATCTAACAATTTGTTGGATTTCTACTTTGCGGATTTTGGTAATGAGCGCCCGTCGGCATCGATCAATTAAACCGCGTTTTGAAAATGTATTTCGAGTATCCAGGATGGAAGTTTTGCATGTTCGCTCGGAAGGGAATGAAGTCCTCATCGTTTTTTCAAAATTCAAATACCAAGTGAATCGAATTTCTCACTACCCGGATGTTACGACGGAGGTATTCCAATTCCAATGTACCGAGCAATAATAAAATCGGATTATAAAGTGTTTTGTCCCCCTCCGAAAGGTTACTGCCAACGAATGTACTGTAAGAATGGTGGGTCAGCGGTATCGTCATTGCCGTTGTGTTTGGATCTATTCGTACTTCAATGCGTCCAGAAAGAAGAAAGATAGAGATTAGGAATTTGCGGGGGCGAGTGATGAACCTGGATTTGCGCCGAATGAATGTACTTGGGTACTACGAGCTAAGAGCCTATGACCATCTTTACTGTGCTTGGTCAAATCCACTATTGATTTTGCTTCTTCGTTGGGGGACTGCGAGCATATTAATTTGAATTTGGGATGATAATTGCCGCCGAAAGATCAAACTTTTTTCTGATCTCGATCGTGTAATTAGTGTTAATCATTAGCTAATCTCGTTCGGTCGAAAATGATGTTGGGAACGCCCATCAACTCCCCTTTTTTTTCTTCCTTTTTTTCGGGTAATAGGCACAGTTGATATTCCTCTTTTTGTCGGAAATGTGGACGTTCTTTTACCCTAGCTAGTTCCGAACATGCAGATCAATATTTGTTAAGTCTTCATCTACTGCAATCGTTGAGTGATGTTTTTTTGCCAGGAAGCAAGCTTGGCATATACCGATTGAATAGTCCGATTTGATTAATTTGGGTTGCGAATCCATGAATAGACAGCATGGATTAGTCGGGAATCGAGATCCGGTGGAATGATTCTTCTTGCTGAACTTACTGGACATGAAACCAGACGCTGTCCGACAAATGCCGCTGGTGCTTTGTAGTTACGAACCCGCTAAAACAGAGCTGAGGATTCATGTTCGCGCTAATCAATGGCGCACGCAGCTCGTGCTCGGAAGCTGCCTTTTTTCTCGCCCATTTGGGGTTCTGTACATCGCAAGATTTCGCTTCGATGAAACAGGAACACAGCCACATTCTGGCTGTGCACCTTTGTGGACCCAAAATGCGGCGCAAAGGATTAAAGCAAACTGGGAATTCAACCCAAACCCATTTGTATATATGGGCCATGAAAGGGCATCAGATGCACGTTAGCTCACCTCACTCCAATCCTCCTAGCACTAAAGGTGATTGGTTCCCGGTCCGGTTCGATTTGATTTCACCTAGGAACTAGGAACTGAACCAAGATGATTGGTTCCCAATGTTTGGGACCGGGAACCATACTAGACCGCCCTAGGATGGACCGGTCCGACCGATTTGGTCTTATGGAATAGATTATTTAGCAAAAAAAAAAAAAAATACAAGAATTGTTTCTATTTTTAAGTTTTATTGCTATTTTTAATAAATTAAAAAAACATATTTTAAAAAAAGGTCGGTCCAATCTATCGGTTCGGTTTGGTCCAATTTCCCTCCGAAATCGGGAACCAAACTGACAATCACCTGTTTCATTTTTTTGGAATTAGGAACTAGATCGATCCTTTCGGGAAGTGGACCACACCGACAAGTCTGGCTCGGTTTGGACGATCCGGTATGCTCACCCCTCGCAAGCACATCCACAATTTTGTTTCATAAGGCAAGATCAAGGGCGGGAAGACTCGATCATCTCAAGGCTCATGGATACTTGCAAGCCCCGTTAGAGCCCTTGGATAGAGAATTTGATGCTCATTTAATGACTTCTTTGGCATCAATAATGCCACATTTACAAGGGACGAACTGCTCTCGTGGCTGGGTCGCTTTGGTCCGTAAAGAGTTGGGCCATATAGGAGGGCGCGTCGTGGCTGCAGCCTGCAGGAGGCTACTATACCTACCGCAGCCTGCAGTGGAGGCTCTAACTCACGGAATCAATGGAAGGATTTTTTAATGTCATCAGGCCCACGAAATGTCTATATGATCGAAACATTGTTTTTCACCTCGTAATAGGAATTTGCCCAAAGTCAGACTTCCTATTCTTTGAAAGTTCATTTTCCTGTATGTTTGAACCGGTCCTCCCATTCTTCTTGGATAAAATTATCTAAAAAGTTCAAAACATATTACGCTTTTGTCATCTAGTTCTAAGTTTTTTAATTTTATCAATTAAGTCTTAAATTTTTTCATATTTTACCAATTGAGTTTACCTAGTCAATTTTGACCAAAAGTCATTGATGTAAATCATTTTAATAATATTTTACTTTTTTTAATTAATTAATTAATTTCCTTTTCTTTCTACTTTTTCTTCCCTTTTCCTCCTCTAGCTAAATAAAGGTAAGGGCTGGCAAGATTGAACTCATTGGCCTCGGATGACTCTTGCCCTCCCCTAGTGACTCGACCTTGTCATCACTAGGTGAGGCTTGGCCTTGTCAAGACTAGGCAAGGCTTGACCTGGTCAAACATTGGATCTTTTGTTAAGGTCTTATGGACCTTAATAAATCCAGCAAATTCAATTAATCTAGAAACATATCTATATTATATATATAAATACGTATTGATAATGACAATAATAATTATATGTTCACCCGCCTCGATTTTCACTTTACAATAGCAATATTTAACTGTCCCATAGCCAAGAATATGGATTTATTTTTCCATGTGGGTAACTTTCAATGACTCGTCTAAAGACCATTGTTAAAAACTGTGGATACTTGCCCAAATGACTCTTTTTTCAACTTTTTTTTTTCTTTTTGTTCTTTTTTCTTTCTATTTGATTGCAAAATAGGTAAGTTCTAAAACTTATTTCTACTTTTTGAAAAGCTGGGACTCAATTGCAATAAAACTGAAAATGGAAATTCTTTTGAATTTAACTAAATTCAAAGGCGGGTTGAACTTCCAAACAAAAAAAGTAAAATGAAAGGCAAAGTGAAACATTTGTGCAACGCCATAAACCCTAATCTGTCTCCATGATTTTCTCCAACCCACAGAAAATCATTTTCGTAACAGCAACAACAAGCATTTCCCTTCTGGCAAGCGCAGTTGTTTTTACATTCAGTTAAGAACTTAAGACTGAGCACTTCTATATAAACCCCATAAGGGTTTCACCCATAGAAATTCAAAGCCACCATTTGCAATCCGATTAAATAGAAGGGAGGGGAAAAAGATAATGGCGACAAGGAGCACTGTTTTCGCCATCGCCGTGATCGCCATGTTTGTTGTGGCATGTGCTGCATCCTCGCCACCACCGGAGAGCGCCCAAGAATGCATGCCGGCTTGCATAGCGTCCGGCGAGAGCGAGCAGGCATGCACCAAAGCATGTGCCAAGGCCGGCGATGGAGTGCAGCTGACGAGCTTTTGGGGTTGGGATTGGGGAGGGGTAGATAAAGTGAAACCTCAGGTCCCCGAACAACGTTAGATGATTTATGCTGTATTGAGCTTTTTCACCCAATCACAAAGTGATCATACATGTATTAGCCTCGAAGGTAAGGTGTGTACGTTTTGTGGTGAATTAAGATGAAATGCATATCACAAATAAGATGATGAAATTAATAAAACTACGTTCTCTCAATTCTTATAATGTTGAGTAACAATCTATGTATCTTGATCCATCTCTCCTTGATTTTCTTACTTTTGGGACTAGGCGAGGCTCGACCTGGTCAGACATTGGCGAGCTTTGCCAAAGGCCAACAACCTTGCTAGCTCTTGCCTCTGATCAATCACTGAGCCTCAGTGACGAGCTAAAAAAGGAAGAAGGGAAGAAAAAAAGAGAGAGAAAGGAAAAAAGGAAAAAAGGAAAAAATTAAAAATTTTGAAAAAATATGAAAATATAATTAAATATTGTCAATATCAACACTGACCGACCATATAGGACGATCGACATTCATGTCATTGATCTTCAATTAAAATTGATCAAATTTACTCAATTAAAAATCATGAAAAGATTTGGGATTCAGTTGTCAAAATTAAATATTTAGAACCGAATTGGTAAAAATGCAAAATTGAAAGGTTGGCAAAAGCGCAATATTATTCATGGGGGGTTTAGATGTGTAATCTTTTGCTTTCACTGAAATTCCTCTTACATTATCATACTATAAAGTCGTTGTAATAAACTAGTATGCACGCTTTGCATCAACGTGCAAAAGCAAAGAATCAATGCGTCTTTTACCATGCTTTTTGGCCTTCCCCTTTTGTATTTCATATCGTTTTCGTCGTGGCGTATCTCGTATTGGCTTGCTGCTTTATGAGATTCCCCCATGCAGCTTGCTTCATCTATAGGGTTTTGGGGCCGTGACTTGGAGATCTTGAAAAAGCAAATTAGATTAGGATCTTGCCTTTCTTTTCTCTTCTTTTGAATTATATATCTCGGGGATTGATTCCCCATTGCTCGTCACTATGGTCACGAGCTGAAAGGTACTTCGATGAGATAAATTCAAATGTCATTTCCATATGTATTTGCCTGATCATTTTACCAATAATACTTTAGGGCTCTCTTTTTTCAGTGGGTTCCGAACATACCTACTCATCTAATATACACGAATGCACATGGAGTACACATATATTTGGTGACGCTCTAGTCACAAGATGGCACCGATGACCCTATGATCACCTTGGATTGCAAAGATCTATAAAAAAATTGACCAAAAAGTCCTAAACCCAATGTTTGACATCTTATTCAATTTTAAACTTTTCAATTTGGTCAATTTAATCATAAACATTTTGATAATTTTTCATTGTTGTTCTCTCAATTAATTTTGATAAAAAATCACTGACGTGAACAATTTTTGTAATTTTTAAAATATTTTATTTTTTCCTTTTCTATTTTGTCCCCCTTCTTATCCTTTTGCTTGTGGGCCAAAAGAAAAAAAAAAATTGAAAAAAAATGCAAAATTCATTCACGTTAGTGTCAAATGTGCTATGTAGATAGCCATCACTAACTAACTAGACTTCCCAGTTAATGGTTTTGGGCCAAGATTGACCAAAATGACTACATAGGAAAGTCATCAAAATATTTGGACTAAATTGATCAAATTAAAAAGTTAAAAACTAAATTAGCTACCATATTATTAGTTTAGGATTTTCTGGACAATTATCTTGAGAAATTGGGATTTAAATTAACGCTACTTATCACATCCAAGCCAAATACTTGATAGCTCAAATAGCTCCTTTGGGATTCACTTCTTTGTTCTCATGTCATATGTCACAATGGTAATCAAATGGTTCCTCAAACAAATTTGGCACATTATTTGCAAGATTTAAGGTGGTTCATGATAGATTTTGGATGTGGAATTTCCAAGTTTGATAAATAAATAAATAAATAAATAAACACGCACTTTGACTTTACTATTGACATGATATATTTTTCAACTTTATTAATTCCTTATGAATTCACATAAATCACTCCATCCAACATCAAGCAAGAACTCCTCCGTGGGTTAGCAAGTTCCCAAGGTTACTCTAAATGGGAAACTCTAGGACCGGGACTAAAATATCAGATCCGTCGCATCGACATCAACTTTTGCTCCCTTAGCTGGCGGTTCGGTTGGTAAAAGCTAGTCCTTTTTTTTTTTTTTTTTTTTTTTTTTTTTGTTAGAAGCTAATCAGTTTTTTTTTTTTTTTTTTTTTTTTTTGGTTAAAGATTAGAAGCTAGTCAGTTTAACTTCGATATTTTTCATGTCATTCGATTACGAAACATATGTTGAAGATGAATCGAGATGCTCCGTTACATGGCAAAATTATCAACAAGAGAAAACCATTCTCCTCTTTCTAATTCTCTCTCTTCCAAATTTTCACTCCCTTCATTTCCTTCTCCCTCTGCGTTTCCACGTAAAACCTGATAAAGTCATCGGGATTCTATAGCTCGATACGTCGCCTCGCCATTGCGATTAGGTAAGGCCTCGAATCTAATTTCTCGCACGGAGATGCGACTCCCATTGGTCGATCTTGCTTGGGAACGAAGAATCCTCGTTCGAGCAAGAACCTACGTACATCGGACTTTGACAGCATGAAGATTATTGAAATGAACTGGGGTTTCGTTTCTTTAACGTGAAGAAATACTCTTGCTTCAAGAAATCACCAACAAATCCGAACATGCTCAATTCATTTGCTGTAATCTCTTTCGTCCTCAGACAAGTAATGTTCTCGCTTTCGCTTTCGAAAGTGATCCGGAGAATCCTCAAGCGTCAAGAAATCAAATTACTTCCCACACGACGAGACACACTGTATCCAAAGAATGAATAGGGGAGAGAGACCGTAAACGTACTCGCATGTCGCCGAATGAATTAAAGCGCGATCATCGAGAGCGTGTGCAAACTATCGGCGTCGTCGCCGCCACTGCCTTGGGCTGCCGCCACCGAGCGACGGACACTTGCCATGCTCCGGCACACCAGACGGACGGCTCTTCTCAGCCGGGATTCTTGGGCAGGGCTCACCGGTCGCTCGGACTCGACCACGATCTGCCTCAGCTGGAAGAAGAAGAGGCTCGATGCTTGCACCACGTTGGCGTAGTTGTTTCGCCGGGAGAGCCGGAGGGCGAGGGAGAGCTTGAGCAAGAACGGCCAGATCAGGCCGCCGGCGAGAATCGGGGCTAGACCGTGGGAAGCGACCAGCGTGAGCTTGAGCTTTGCTAATGCCACCAAGTGCATCCCCATTTTAGAGAGAGAGAAAAGAGAGAGAATTTGGCTGTGAATGGACGTACGGAGAGTGAATAAATCTCAGTGGAGAGCAATCTGCGATGTCTTTATGTAAATCATGATCTACATTTATCCTAATTTCGATATGCAAAAAGATATAAAAACAATTCAACTTTTTTACGGTTAAAAAAAACAATTCAACTTTAACAAACGTTAAGATTTTACTAAACATAAAAGCGCCCTATAAAAGTAATATCAAGATTGCTATATTAGACTTACAAAGGTGACGTGGCAGTGAGATTCTTATAAGACTACTGTTGACTCTTCTCAAATCTTATTTTCTTAAATGGATGTGTGATTTGATATTAAAATATTCTAATAATTGCCTGTTCTGAAAATATATATGTATATATTTAAACGTGCAATGGGTAACCTTAGTTGAGCAATTGGGTTTTTTTTCCTTCCCTTTTGGCCAAAATTGAAGTAACCAAATTTTGATATGTCACTCTATATGAAGCTAAATCTGAAAAATCAATCTTTTTACATAATTTTTATTGATCAAGAAATAAATGAGCTTTTTAGATGTATTGCTTGTGTTTCGTCAAAATTGCATCTATGATAAAATACCTTCCACCAGAATTGTCCAATTAGTTCTTAGCATAATACAAATATCAATTAAATCATAAAATTTTCTATTATACTAATTAGTCCTAAAATTTTATGTAAAATTTTAAAGTAGTCATTCTAATAAATTTTTAACAGAAATCGCTGAGCTGACAATGATTAGATTACCAAATAAGTTATTTTGGAATTTCACGCAAAATTTCAGAACTAAATTGACAAAATTGCCAAGTTTAGGATTGAATTGATATTCATACTATAAGTTTATGACTAATCAGACAAATTTCACAACGAGAAGTATCATAAACATATCATTTCGGGCCAACACTTTTTCTTTGTTTTGCATTTTACCGACCAAAAAAGAAAAAGAATTATCACAAAAAGACAAAACTTGGTGTATAATGGGACAGCCTTTCTTATCTGATCTACGAAAAATCTTTGGAGCTACACAGGTTTAATGCAAATATAATTCTTTTATTGGGTCGGTACATGTCCATACGATTCCAGAGAAAGGCCTTTGTCATGTTCTACATAATGGGTCGAAAAATGTGGAGCCTAATGCTCGAAGGAAATTTCCATGAAGCTTCGTGCTTTGCACTTGCAAGAGCAGATAATTGCAGGTAATGCAGACAAGACGATACGCATGCATTATGGGGTTGGCCAGGACGGAGAGTTTTAGACGCACTTCCCTTCTTCACGTATGAACCAAAATGGCTTTGGAGCCAGAGTGCCGATTTCTGACGACAACGATGAAAATTATTGGTGAAACAGTGCCCACGAGCTCAATTTATTAGGTTAGGTTAGGTGACAGCGATGAACTATAAGTGGCTAATTTAGGTCTGATGGACTACATTGGAGAATCATAAAAATGTTGAGATCTACATTGATAAAGTTGGAAAATTTAGGACTAAAATGATGGTCGTATAATATGTTTAAAATTTTTTGGATAATTTTTTTCTTATTGGAAATTTTGAGGTTATAAATACCCGAAAAGTTCATCAAGAAAATTTGTCAATACTCTAATTAAAGAAAAAAGAGAAAAAAAAAGTGGTGAATAAGTACTTCAGCCCACTACGAGCAAAGTCGTGTGTCGACCATCCATTAATCACGAGACAAGTTTAGGCTTCGGCTTGAGTTTAATATAGACGATGGATCTTAATGCATTGGGCTTGATGAAAGCCCATCTTACATTTCTCTTATAACGAAGATAAATTCACATTAATTCTCCTCCTTTTAATCATTCTCCAAAATAACACATCTCAATTGATGAGTAATCCACCACATAACCACGTACTTGTCTAGCGATTATTGGATCATCAACCGTACTAAAGCTAACATTGTCTTTAAACATAATATTAGGACAGAAAAAAACACACATCTTTCGAAGGCAACAAGGATGGAATGTAATTTCTTCAAGAATTTGTACACATAGGTGACTTAAATTACTGTCGGATACTAGTGTAAATATTCTCGCGAGACAAAGTACGGTGATTGAAATTTTGTTAAAAAAACATTTGAATCTACCTACCTCTACGCTTTACCCCATATTTCCCTTTTCCATGGCAGTGGAAGAGTCCAATCCGAGTTTATATCACCTACCACGTAATATCCTTTGATCCTCTCAATATATGCTGCAAATCCACTTTAATTTTTGCTTGCTCAAAATGGGCTACCAAACGTATAACGAGGAGTCCATCTAACCCGTTAAATGTCATTGGATCTTTTGTTAAGGTCTTATGGACCTTAGTAAATCCAGCAAATTCAATTAATCTAAAAACATATTTAGATTATATATATAAATATGTACTTATAGTGACAATAATAATAATAATAATAATAATAATAATAATAATAATAATAATAATAATAATAATAATAATAATAATAATAATAATAGTAGTAGTAGTAGTAGTAGTATAGTAGTAATAGGTTCACCCGCCTCGATTTTCACTTTACAATAGTAGTATTTAACTATCCCATAGCCAAGAATATGGATTTATTTTTCCATGTGGGTAATTTTCAATGACTTGTCTAAAGACCGTTGTTGAAATATTGTGGGTACTTGCCCAGATGACTTTTTCTTAACATTTTTTTTCTTTTTGTTCTTTTTTCTTTCTATTCGATTGCAAAATAGGTAAGTTCTAAAACTTATTTCTACTTTTTGAAAAGCTGGGACTCGATTGCAATAAAACTGAAAAAGGAAATTCTTTTGAATTTAACTAAATTCAAAGGCGGGTTGAACTTCCCAACAAAAAAAGTAAAATGAAAGGCAAAGTGAAACGTTTGTGCAACGCCATAAACCCTAATCTGTCCCCATGATTTTCTCCAACCCACAGAAAATCATTTTCGTTACAGCAACAACAAGCATTTCCCTCCTGGCAAGCGCAGTTGTTTTTACATTCAGTTAAGAACTTAAGACTCAGCCCTTCTATATAAACCCCATGAGGGTTTCACCCATAGCAATTCAAAGCCACCATTTGCAATCCGATTAAATAGAAGGGAGAGGGAAAAAGATAATGGCGACGAGGAGCACAGTTTTCGCCATCGCCATGATCGCCATGTTTGTTGTGGCATGTGATGCATCCTCGCCGCCACCGGAGAGCGCCCAAGAATGCATGCCGGCTTGCATAGCGTCCGGCGAGAGCGAGCAGGCATGCACCAAAGCATGTGTCATGGCCAGCAATGGAGTGCAGCTGGACTTCTTCGATTGGGGTTTTACTTGGGGAGGGCTATCTAAAGGGAAACATTAGGTCCCCAAACAACGTTAGATGATTTATGCTGTATTGAGCCTTTTCACCCTATCACAAAGTGATCATACATGTAATAGCCTCGAAGGGTAAGGTGTATACGTTTGTGGTGAATTAAGGTGAAATGCATATCACAAATAAGATGATGAAATTAATAAAATTACGTTCTCTCAATTCTTATAATGTTGAGTAACAATCTATGTATCATGATCCATCTCTCCTTGATTTTCTTACTTTTGTTGGAGATTCTTCGAGCAATAGTTTGCAAATAATTCGGTACATAAAGTTGTTTTTTTTTTTTTTGGCGCAATTGGTAGAGTAAGATTTATATTAATTAGTGAATTACCCTGAAATATATGGTATATGAGTAAAAACCAGAACATAATGTCCTAGATACAAAGAAAGTTTACCAAATCTGAAGTCTAATATGACGCCACAAATGCTTGTAAGGTGCCCGGAAAGATTTAAATATTAATTACTTTCAATATCACCGTGTCATATTGTAAATCTACTGGCAAGCTAGTTTTTTGCTTGTTGTCCCAAGAACGGGTCCAAGCAATTGAGATTTAAAGCATCGCGCGACATAATCAATTGATTGACTAAACATCATGCGTTTATTTAGTGCATAAATGGTGTTGGCGATTATATTTAAGCTTGCTTAAACAATGATGAATGGACTGAGCATGATCCGAATTCAAATTTTGATGAACATTACCTAGCATCAACAATGCCCAATTTTGGTCATCGATAGATGTGGAAATGCACCGAGATTTGACTCCTTCCTTGGCGCGAGTCAACGCAAAGAATCGTCCCACCTAAGGCTATGCAAAGTTCAGAGCGTGTTTCCCTCGTGCCTACGCCCCCTTTCAGATTCTTTTTTCATGCGACTATTGATCCAAAACCTCTCGACATTCATCGGATTAAAAGACGTAAATTCCCGGTTCGCTGATCATAAAGTTTTTTAGTTTTTTGTGCCCTACGATATTCTGTATAAAAATATCGAAAAATTTTGAAAGTCACAACCCATTACGTCTAAAGGATCCAGCACTTGATTGGTTATAGAACTCTGAAAATGCTAGGACACCTAATCTCTCTCTCTCTCTCGTGCTCCTTCTCTTGCTCGCGCCCCCGCTCGCGAAGGCGAATTCAACTCACTGATTCATGAAGTTACAGGCTCTGCTGCAGAATGTTTTCGTAATCTACGCTCGCACTCTTCTGCCATTTCATTACTTGTTGAGTTACCAAGAGGTCGTTGATACGTGCTGAAAATACTCGGTTAGGATCTGATATCCGCTGCTGCTTGTTTGCCGCTTTCATGCGGATGTTGTAATTTAAGATGCGTTTATTTGGGGAAAAATTTTATGATAAAGATGAATCTGGCCACGATGAAAATATTACAATTGTCGTGATAAAGGTGGTGCTCAACAAGTCTTATCTTCGTAGATCCTTAAAGCTTGCCAAAATAAAAGAAGCAACAATGGCTAGGGTTAAAGGCACTCAAGTTTACTCATTAGATATTGATAAAATTAGACCAAATCTTTGACTTATTTTTGCAAGATGGCCTAGTTAATTAATTGAAAGCCAAGTAATGCCAATTGAGGAAAATTAGCTAAACAAAAAATATTGTAAATGACACCAATGGAGTTATAAGAGAGCAAATTATATTGTTTTATGGAAAAACAGTTTAAGAGATAATGGTTAGGGGTCACATGATGACCCTAATAATCTAAATTAAAAGAATTAAATTGGCAATGAATCATTCAATTCTTTTTAAAATAGGACATATATATACACCAAAAAATGACAAACTTTTGATTATTATCAACATGAAATAGATTTAGTCAATGAGAGCAAAGTTTGGTCATTTTTGAATAAAATTAGGGATGACTTGAAGAGAATCGACAAATCGCTAGTAAAGTCATCAATGATGCATAATGTGAAATTATTGACAAGAACCTTGAAGATGATCAGTGAAACATCAATATCAATGGCAAACAATCAATACGAGGATAACCTATAAGTGCTTATTTTGCTGTTATTTTAGGATTGTCATAACTTTTTATAGGTAAGTGTTGCTAGATAATGGGACACCACAAAGTAACTACTTGTGGATAATGTAACTTCTAATAACCACTAGGACTTTTTTTTCCAATAATCATTTGTAAACATTGATTGTCGACTTTAAATAATACATCATACTTTTTGTACCCGTCGTCGGGACAATCAAAAAAATCTATTATCTTTCAATTTGTACTTTAATTGTAGTTTTTAGATATCCCATCATTGATTTAATTTTGATGTATCTTATTTGTAGGTCATCGCTGATTAAATTTTGGCCTTGTATTTTTATATCTTCGAATTTTGTCGTCAATTAAATTCTGCCAAAGTTTTGTATACTTTGACATTGATTAATTTTGTCTAAATATATCTATAAGTTCCCTCGTACTTCATTAATACAACTCCTGTCCCAAATCACCATTTGATGCGTCTCCTTTTATTAAAAAACCGAAGAACGAATTTCGGTCAAATATATTTTGTTTGATGATCCAATTCCGACGAAACAAAAATAAAAAGTTAAAGATTAAACAGTAAAAAAAAAAGAAAAAGGAACCAAAGTCCTTCTTTCCCTCTTGTAAAATGGCGTCCATCCAAGGGGTGTGATACAGTCAAATCGAGTCAACATGGTGCCAAATTACTCGATAGTCTACTCACATGCTCAATAATCAAAAATCAAATTCAAGCTCATCCTAAGGGTGTAATATAGTCAAATCGAGTACATTGGGATAATATAGTCAAATCGAGACAATATAGTGCCAAACTATGCGATGGTCGACTCACATGCTCTATAGTATCAAAACATGATTTAAGTTCGATTGAGATCAACTCTTAACATAAGATTTAAATACTTTGACCTTAATCCAACATGACTTAAACCAAGTTATAGTCACCATCTGAGCTTAATAAGCCCGAATTTTTTTTTCTTTGCATTTATAAATATGGGTGCGCACATGATTTGACGTGATCATTTTTTTTTTTAAATATTCCTAATATATAATCATTGTATGTTGCATCTTTACCAAAATGAGTTTTCCTTTTGGTCTCTATAGATAGTGACCTTTTCAAATGGTCGGTAATTGTAAAGGCGTGCTTGATTATAATAGGCCCTCATTTTTCTAACTCTCTTTTGTTTGATGGAGGGATGATATGGAAAACTTTATAAGAGACAAACGCTATTTTTTATTCAGATATGTACATTTTTTTAGAAAGTAGTAATGATTTGATTAAGAGCACGATCCTATTGAATCGAGTCCATACGAATCCGAGGTTGCTTGACAAAGCACTCGAATTGTCCCACCTCAAGCTCATTTCCCTCACAGCATAGGATAAGTAACAGCAATCACGGATCCTGCCAAAGTCAATTGAGAGCAACTTAATCAAATTACACAGGAAAATGATATTTTAAGTGTCATATAACTTTTGTACATTATTCAATTAAGTATCACAACCTTTTTTCTATTCACTTGAGTGCCATAATATTTTTTTTCTAATCACTTAATTACAATATGAATTTTCAATCGATACTTGAGCGTTACAGTTTCAAATTTCCAATAATTAAATGAACTTTTTAAAAGTTTCAAAATTCTGACACTTAAGTGGTTGGTAAAAAGTATAGTGTACTAAAGTTACGACGCTACTAGTGGTCCAAATTTTACTGCCGCCCAGATCCTCGACGGGCCGTTGCACGTTCCGGTTCGGTTAAAACACCCTTAAACCCTTCCCCAAGCACAGAGAAACGCTCCCTCCCTCCTCCTCACTCTTTCCTTCCCTCCCTCTGCGACATTTCAGCAAACAGGTCGCGCTCCCTTCCGTACCCGCGCCTGTCGAACCGGTGATTCGCTTCGCGGCGACCGAATTGGGAGCGCCGTGAAGATGAACGAGGAGGAGGACATCGCCGGCCCCCCGCACAGGGAGCTGTACGCGCTGCTCCACGTTGCCCCGGACGCTTCCGACGAGGAAATCAGGAGGGCCTACCGCCAGTGGGCTCAGGTCTACCACCCCGACAAGTACCAGGACCTTCACGTATGCTTCTTGAGCTCGCTCCGCTTCGCGTTCTTTCTACTTGCTGGTTGCCGGAGATTCGGGTGGCTTCAGCTAGAATTCTGATAAGTTCCGGCGGGGGAATTGGGATTCGCGGCGGCGTCTGTCGGTTGATTCGTGGGCGGTTTCTTGGGATGGTTTCTGGGGTTATTTGCGATGTTGGGTTGTGGCCGGTTTTACTTTGTTAGCATTTTTTCGGTGATTGTTTTGTTCATGTTTGTGGCTGAATCGAGTTTGCCTTGGTTGCGTGCGGCGGTGCTGCTTATGTGTTTGACCGAGTGTTGATGGGCATTGTGTTCTTGGGAGAACTCTGTCCCGCTGTTCTTTCCCTTTTCCTGGGAAATTTAATCCGGTCAAATGCAGAATTACTTCTATCTCGAGAAGGTTATGCGACTATCCCATCAATGGATATCTATTCCATCTTGATTCCCACAAATGGTTGTCATTGGTCTGTTTACCAAAAATCTTGTTTCTATTTGAGGGGGATATGTTTGGTTGATGTAAAATGTCAACTGCTGAAAATGGCAGTTTGTATTTTGTTTTATGGCGATAACAAGCTTTTTAGTGTCCTTTTTTATTGTCCCGTTGCTTTTGCAGAAGAGGGGAGGCCTCAATTCATTGTGAGTGATATATAAAAGTATTTTAACATCATTTCCAAAACGATTCGACTGTTCCTTCTCAGTCTATAATCTGTCCAATGTTAAAAAATAGATGCTGTAATTGTCCAATAAGCATTAATAGCAAGCCCATGTCTTCTCCTCTTGCGAAGATGTCTATTGGTTGGACTAGAAATGAGGGAGAAAAGGAATTGGAAATCTTTATGTTCACACCAGGCACTTAATTTTCTTTTTATTTCAGTTGAAGATTTATCCTCTAAGTGCAGCATGTCTTTGCTCTTTTCATGATTGCTTCTCTCAACTATTCTTTGCTTATGATTGGTAGTCGTTAGTACTGCTCAGTGTATCTTATGGTAATATTATGAATGAATTGTGTTACTAAGCCATCAACATTTTGTTAGTTGCTTTGGCCCTGGACCCATTCATAAGTTTGTTCATCTTCATCTTTCAATTCTGATGCTGTCCTTTTCTCAGCATGATTATTGACGATCACAAGTCCTATTAATATGGAACAAGTGTCTGATTTTCAGATGAAGGAAGTCGCTACACAGAACTTTCAGCGGATATGTGAAGCATATGAAATATTGTCCGATGAGAATAAAAGGCAAATATATGATATATATGGTATGGAGGGGTTAACTTCAGGTTTAGAACTTGGTCCAAGGCTGAGTAAAGTTGAGGAGATAAAAGAAGAACTTGAAAGGATAAGGCGAATGAAGGAACAAGAAAAGAGTTTATCACAGTTCCGACCATCTGGTACAATAATGACAGAAATGTCAGTGCCGCACTTTTTGGATGGCGACAGCTTCGTGAGAGGGTAGGTCTTCAACTTATGTATCTGCCAATCTATTTGAGGATCCTAATTAAGATGCATTCTGCCTGATGCATGATGATACAGAAGGACTTGACCAGACAACGAATTTAATGCTTTTTTTTTTTTTTTTTTTTTTTGGCAAAATTGAGATTTGAACAGTGAATAGAGTTCTGATTTCAATGCTGTAAATCAAGTTGGATGAGATCATCGTTTTAGCATGACTACAGGATGCTAGGATTGATGATAAATTGCGAGTTGCACAAGTGCACAGTGTGAGTGAAGACGTTGCAGAATGAAATGGCTTTGTGAAAGCTGAATGACGACCAAGCCGATGGCTGTTTACCTATGATGTCAATTTGATCCATTCTCCTTAATCATTTTTAACACTTACAAATTAAATTTTGTGGAGTTAGATGTTCTCATGATTCTGTAGATCAAATTTATGGGATCCAGCTGTGAGGCTGACTAATATTGATATATACCACTGCATTACAATGATCTCAGCAAACCCTTTTGCCTAGGTCTGTGATTGTTATAAGAAATGGAAAATTTTAATTCCATACTTTCCCCACATTGACAATTTCTGGCCATATAATATTCTGCTGCTCAATGGTATCTGCTGAGTTTATGTGTTCATGTATTTCAGAATGCAAATGGCAAGTCAATTCCAGTCGCAAATATCCAAAAAGAATACCCTAGCTCTTGGTGGAAATTTGGCAGTTAGTGAAAATGCTGGTGGCCGAGCTGCTTCTCTTGTACTTGGACATCAGATTTCTCCTGCTGCTTCAGCAGAATTTATGGTCTCATTTGGTCTGCAGGCCCTTGTTGGCGTGCAAACGACAAGGTGGAGCATTTATGAGCTATTTATGTTTATTTTATGCAAAGAATACTACTTTTTTCTCACTTTTGTTTGGTGATAGGCATTTATCACAACACTCATCAGCGACTATGGGCTTAGCAATGTCTTTGCAAGATGGGTCAATAAATCTGTCAAATGCGTGGACCCGCCAGTTCTCAGAAACAGCAAATGGAAATGTATTCTAGCTGCATCAAGTTTCTCTCTTTCTCTGCCAAAATGTTATTTTGCCCTGTGCTTTTTACCATATTACAATCAATAAACTATATCAGGGTTGATTTATAAAGGTTCCTAGCAACACGATCTTGAAGGCTTATAAAAAACTCCCGTGGCTTAATGTTGGTAATTTGATTGGTTTCATAGATGATAAAACATTTGTAGAGGGCATATGATTTGCAGTACCCATGGCAGAGATTAATACATGGCAATGAGAAATCTTTATAAAATTGGGGCATGTTCTTAGCTGTCAATACAGTGAATACTTGTGCTATCCTTCACTGTCTTTTCCCAGCATCAAATATTTCTCTTATTTTTTGCTCTTCATCTTTTTGCAGATACAGCTTGTATTAGGACCAGAATCATCTATTGCAGTTGGATGGCAAAAGAGAGAAGAGAAAATGTCTGCTGCTGGAGAGTTGAAAGTATGTCCAAATTTGTACTTCAGTCATGCTCAAAGTTTCATCCCCGAGTTTTGGATATAATATGATGAAACACATGCTCATAACTTAAGTGTATGTGAACATGTTCACATATGCTTAAGTGATATAACATTTGGTTCCCACGGTCCTTCTTGTTATGCTCCTTTCCCCAAAGAACCTCCCTGAGCCAAGTTTCTCTTTTATTATGCCTAACCATGTTCATTTGTGTTTATTCCAACCTTCTGCAATTTCTACAGCTTGGAACAAGTTCTTTTGGGGCATCAGCTCATTACACTAGGCGTTTTTCTTCAAAATCTCATGGGCGTATTGCAGGCAGATTTGGAAGGTACTTGCAGTAGATGAATTTGGGCACTGATATTGCAAATTGACTGTGACTATATTTATTTGGACTTTAGCAATCACTTCGCATGTTATTAATTTTCATAGCACTTTTGATTGAGTTAATTATTTTTTACGTTTCAAGTTCTTATGAGACATTGCCATCCTGTTAATAATATTCAGTAGCATTATTTTATCTTAAAATTCCCAAATCATGGTTTTTGATGACTGGAGAAGTTTTGTTGAGCAACGTATGGACCCAGCATAAAGATGAGAGGCCCTTACAATCAGTTTGATTGCTAACATCTGTAAATAGTGTATTGTGCCTGCCTTAATGACTTGCTATAAACTTTCTCATCTCTTGTTATAGGATTATGTAGCATTATTATATCTTAAAATTCCCAAATCATGGTTTTTGATGACTGGAGAAATTTTGTTGAGCAACTTATGGACCCAGCATAAAGATGAGAGGCCCTTACAATCAGTTTATTGCTAACATCCGTAGATAGTGTAGCATGCCTGCCTTAATGACTTGCTATAAACTTTCTCATCTCTTGTTATAGGATTATGTTTGTTGCTTAGGAGGAACTAACATGTTTCTGGATGTGACAATGAGGAAGGGTGCTACATTGATTTTTATGTTATGGTTGACAACATTTCTTTAAGATAAACAAAGTCTTGTAGTTGGACCTCAAACCTATAGATAATTCAAGATTTTAATATATACTGACGCACTTTCTGTTTTTAGTTATTATGCTATATTGTTTTTTCAATAACTTTACCTGTTGCACAGCACTGCTCTAGAGGTCGAAGTTGGCGGTGGAAGAAAACTATCCAACTTTAGCACTGTCCGCATGCTGTACACAATTGGGATACAGGTATTCAGTGCTTCTTAAGAGTAATGGCTAGATGATTATTGGTGTACTTTTATTTTTCCCTCATGAAATGTAATTTGAAAAATCTTTAGATCTTCTTGTGCTTTTCATTTTTTAGAAGGCAAAAAAACTAACTAATAAAATATCATTTATTTAACATAAAATTTCAATGTTGTGTTGAAGTGTATGTTTAGAAAAAGATGAGATTATGTAGAAAATTGATAATAGGAACAAAACAACAATGGCGTGGCCCCTCCTTGTGATCTCATGGTTCTATAAAAGTGCAAGTTCTGTTAAGTTGTGTTACATTTCGCCTGGATAGAATGGTCTTGTGCCAAATGTCTAAAAATATTCCATTACATTTTATTACAATTAGGGTGGATTGAGTTTAAGACATTTCCATTAGTGGATTTGTTGTTGCGCTTCCAATTCACACAGTTGTGTGCAGGCTCCTTAGTTATTATTCTGTCTGCATCATCTACACTTACATTACTTCTTTAATTTGTGTGGCTTACCCCTTCTCTGTGTGTTATTCTATTGGCAGGGTATATTTTGGAAATTTGAGTGGCGCCGTGGTGGCCAAAAGATAGTTGTTCCTGTAAGCTGGATTTAGCATTTTCATTTGTTTTCTTCCATTAGAGGCACAATATAGGTGTTTTAAGTGGTTATCTTCATTAGTTATAAAAGTCGAATAGATTTCTATGTACGAAAATTCGAAGAGGCTTAAATAATTGTAGACCACCTTAATAAATTGTTATTAAGGATGGCCAGTATTTTTTGGAACTAAAAAATGGACTCGAGAGCATTGTCATAAGAAAGCATTTCAGCACAGTTAAAGATTTTCATTTTGTTTGCTTTCCTCATGTACTCTCTCTTGTGGTCCCAAGTATGATCTGGTAGTTAGTGGAGAACATTGGGAAGGCCGTACATTTTGTTTTGCTCTGAGATATTTTCTTTCGGCTATTTGTGTGCAGATTTTGCTGTCAAGGCATCTAAATCCTTTGTTTGCTGCCGGGGCGTTTATATTTCCAACTTCTGCTTACTTCATTCTCAAGGTTCTTATCTGAATCACCTTATGGAGAATTTTGTTGTGAATGTTTTTAACTTATTGCAATTGTGTTTGCATTTGGCACAGAATTTAGTTTTAAAACCTTAATGGTAATAAGAAGGATGTCGTCCAACTAATATACTTGGCATTTCATATCTTAGATTTTTAGGAAGGAATTTCTTTTCCAAACCTACTTGTTACAGAATTTGACTGTATGATTCTTGTTTATTAGGTGGAAATACCTTTGCATTGGGCTCCATCATAGGCCTTCTTTTTCAGTTGTTTGGTGGTTATATTCAAATGTTATGCTGGCTTAGAGGATCATGTTTCTATCCATATTCAACAATTGTCTTTTAATCTAGCTCCTAACTTTTATTGGCAATTGTAACTAATAGTTTTATTGGACGAAGTCATGATGGCTAAATGTTGACTTATTAATTTACGACTAGTAATCCACTCTGACAATGCAGTGTTTTACAGAGCATCTTTCCAGTTGACAAGGCCCATGCTTACCTGTTTGATTATTTAGACATGCTGCCGATAGAAAAATCATTAGTTGATACAACCTACATGTTCCATGATTGCAGAAGTTTGTTGTCAAGCCTTATTTCCTTAAGAGAGAAAAGCAGAAGGCTTTGGAGAATTTAGACAAAACTTCAGCGCAGGTATGTCTAAAACATTTGCTGCTGTACAGTGTCCCTTGTATTCATTAGAGATATTTAAGCAAATCGTCGCAACATGTAGGTACAAGAAGCAATGGCGGCAGCTCAGAGAGCTCAGAAGTTGTTAGAAAATGTGGCAAACCGAAAAAGAAACAAACAAATGGAAGTTGGTGGACTAGTTATCACTGAAGCAAAATATGGGAATCTTAAAAATTTGAAGAGATATGATCAATCGGGAGAAGTCACCGAATTGGCTTCCCAAGTTATGGATGTTACTTTGCCTCTAAATTTCCTCGTTACTGATTCAGGGCAGCTTAAGGTATGCTACTCCTATCTTGTGCCATTTGTTGTGTTCCTGCACTTCTCTTTCAAATTCTTCAGCATGACTGTGCTTTGACCTAGCATTGACTGCAGCTACCCTTAATCAACAGCTTAGCAGCTGCCTTTCTATTGTTATTTCTCAGACAGTTCTTTTAACCGAGAATGAAGGTTTTGTAATGGGCGAAGCCTTGGTGTGACATAAACTCTTAGAGGTCATAGTTTTAAGTCACAGAAACCTCTGCCCCAAGGTAGGCATCAAGCTGCACACATCTCCCCAGATTCGGACACCTTTTGCCAAAATCTACATGACAAGCAGGCCCTTCAGTTTAGACTAAAAAATATCAGTATGCTCTCTAGAAGCAGAGGAGCCTAGACTTGTGCATTTTAGAGTAATTTTTGCTTAGCGTCAAAGGTCCAATCATGTACTCTGAGAGTGATCCATACATTTATTGAAGTAGAAGCTTGGAAGGTGGCACCAGTATGCAGAAGCCATTCTTGCATGTGCAAGGTTACTTATATAGGTTTTTGCATGCCTATGTCTCTTCTCATGAACATTGAAAACGAACCAGGCCAGGGCCCTTCTCATCAAGGTGACGCTTGGTGTTAATCACATTCGGCAAACGGACACATCTGCAATCTTGGGGATTTCATTATTGGCCAATGTCAGATGCTTGTTCTCACTTGCCAATTTGTATATTTGCAGCTTCACGAAGGCGTAAAGAAATCGGGAATCATGGGATTTTGCGATCCCTGTCCTGGAGAGCCAAAAGGACTGCGCGTGGAGTATACTTACGGTGGCAGTAGATACGAGGTAGTGCATCTTTGCTGTCCCTCTTCAAGCAAAACCGGCTCAGTGTATAACCTTCGTTTCGTAATTTTCGTGATAATGCAGGTGACGGTGGATGATTACGCGGAGCTGTTTATTCCTCGTGAAGATCACCGAATTTGAACGATAGCATGATTATCTAGCAATTTTTTTTTTTCCCAGCTTTGCCATACCTATTTAGATAATTGAAGTTTGAAAGTTTTACTCGAGTTCAATCTTCAGCTTGATTTCTTGTATCCAGAAAGCCTCGATTGATTTTCTTGTAAAATTCTCATAATAGAGATAAATTGTAAAAAAAGCTTCATTTCTCATTTTAAAGCAGCACGGATGCATTTTCTGTGCCCTTTATTTTTGCGTAAGATCAATGTGCAAGCTTGCTGCTTTATCTTTGTTTTATCTTTTGTTTTTAGGGATAATGACACAAATGATCGCTCCATTTTGATCCATTGTGGAATGCAGCATCTAAATTTTACTTCAATATGTAATGTGATCCATAGACTTTTGATACATTTTCAATTTAGTCACTGGACTATGAGAAAATGTTCAATGTTGTCCTCGAATTATATAAAATTTTAACACATAGTTTAAGGAATAAATTGATTATGTACCAAAAGTCCATAATTCAGAGACAACATTGCACATTGATCTCAAATTTAGGAGTTACATTTAACAAATTGAAAGTTCAATGACCATATTGTATATAGGAATAAAATTTAAAAATCATTTATGTCATTCTTTCTTATTTTTATACCTAAGATGGTGAAACTTAGCTCACAAAAAAAAATTTTAAGGGACAGATTTTAGATCACGAAAAATTTCTAAGCAAAATAATCGTTTGAAGTTCAATAAATTACAACCAGAAAGTATATTTTTTTCACTCTCCTTTGGAGTTATAATTTGCAAATAGAATATAGACTTCCAAAGATTATTGAGAATTATATGTGAATTTACGTGTTAATATTTATATACTGAGAGAATTTCAACCATTCTAAATTTAAAAATTAAAATGTGTGTGTCGTAATATTTAAATTAACCAAAAAGAAAACGTAAGAGTCAATGGAGATTCGCTAATTAACTAAACGTACCTTATATAGAGGGAATTGAGTGGGCATAAATTATTATAAACACAAGTATATGCGTGGTTTGGTTTATTAAAAAAATTGTTTCTCTGAAATTAATACCATAAACCACAAACTAAATATTTATAACAAATTTTCCCATCATAATTAATATTACAATAAATCACAAAATGATATACATGTTCCATTAAAATTCTAAATTAACCGTCATATATTATTAACTTAATAATTTAATGGTCTAAGTGAGGGTAAATGTATTATATGTATACCAGCTCGAGATTTTTTATTGTAAAAAAAATAAAATTTTGGATAAGTTTATTTTGAATATGGTAATTTGGAATTTTCGTAATATTAATCTAAATAAAAATGGATTAATTTTGTCAATGGCATAATCCGTATCTTCCTCTTCCTTTGACTTTCGGAGGAATAAAACGCGACCACGCGACCGCTCGTCCGTCGCCATTTCCTTCCGGAGCCGGAAAAGCTTTGGCGTGGGGCGGCAGGGCAGGCGGCGAAGACGACCGGAGAAGAAGGCAGGAAGGAAAGGGAGGGGGCAAAAGAGAATGGCGGGAGGGACGCCGGTCTGCATCTTCTGCCAAATCGCCCGCTCCTCCACCTCCACTCCTCTCCTCCACTCCGTCCGTCTCTCTCTCTCTCTCTCTCTCTCTCTCTCTCTCTCTCTCTCTCTCTCTCCGTGCGTTCGAGTCTGATCGAGTCTCTCGCGCTCTCGCGCTTCGCAGGACGATCGAGTGGTCGCGTTCGAAGACATCAATCCCTCCGCACTGAGGTAATTCGCTAGCTTATCCCGATGCGTTTGATGCGATCCAGCTTTCCAGCTGGGTTGACCTGAATGGATTGTGCGTTACCTCGCGAAGGGAAGTCTGATTAGTTCTCTCTGGATTGTGCTTTAAGTACGAGTTGCTCTGAACTTGGGCTTGTTGATCTACACCGTGGCTCGACTCGATCGAGATGATGTGTGGATGGATCGATTGGAGCGCGCACTGCTGTTTACCTCTGGAGATTGGACGGGATAACGAGTTCTGAATCTCTTTTTTTTTTTTTTTTTATTCGCTGGAATGATGGAGGGTTTTGTTCGATCGAGATTTCGGATGAGTGATGTGGATTGCGATTCCGCTTGATTCCAGCGCATATTGATGTATTAGGTGTTCATTGAATTAGAGTGGCGCATGTTCTTTTGAATGCTTCAAGTTTCGTCGATTAGTTTTGACCGAAATGTTGCTTCGAGAGCACGACAGACTGGCAAGAGTTGAGTCAGTCTTTATGGAGATTGCCTGGTTTAGTTTGGGCCGCTTGTGAGATGAATAATGATCTGCTCTCTTCCTTTTGTGGGGCGTGGCGGTTTTCGATGTGATTGGGCTGTCGATCGCATTCCTCTTATGCTTTTCTTTTAGCTTTTAATGTTAGTCGCATCTCATGAGTTGGTGGTAACTTCTAAGAGACATGCTACTGATACTGTGGAGTTTAAGATGTGATGCCCCATGGCACAGATTGCAGCATCGCTCAAAATGATTTCATTCTTTGGTTTGCAGCTCTTTTGCTGCGCTCTCGGGATGACTGAAAATCTTAAGCTCAATGCCTGATCGACAGGCATTATTTGGTGATTCCAGTGGAGCACATTTCAACTGTGAGAGACCTCAGAAGGAGAGCTGAAGACTATACCTTGGGTAATTATATTCCTTGGTTACAACTCATTTGAGAGCATGGGACCTCAAGTTATTTATCCGCTTTCTCATTTTCTATTCATCCAGTGAGTCACATGCTGGATGTGGGGAGAATGCTTTTACAGAGAGATGTGCCTCAGTCAAAGCAATACAGGTTCTTTTTCATATTCTTCAGCCACATGGAGATTTTCATCCCTTTGATTTCATGTAACCATGTTATTATGCATCTGTCCAATTAAACTGACGTGCAAGACATGGTGATTGGCATTCACTCCTCTAGTTGTTGGAGACTTTGCCATGTGTTTGAGGGAACTGGAAAATTGTAATGGAGATTACTTGTCCGTATCTGGTCGAAGTATTAAATAACCAGGCACTTGTCTGAAAAGTTGTTCTTGTTAGATTTACTTGCTGGTACAGCTCATGCTAGGTCATCAACTTTCTGTAAATTTCATTTGAATGGGAATTGTTAATGATGCCTCGTTTATGGGTGCTAAACTATGTGCCCACCCTCTATCCTTGATGTCTTGGGAAGATGAGTAGAGTGATTGACAGCCAATCCTTATGGGGAAAATTTTGTCAAAAGCTTCTTACGTGTTTTAGTGCTTATCCTATCGTTTACACATTCTTACATTTTATTTACATATTGCTTTCTTTATTTATGTTTTTTTAACTTTGGAAAAATATATGATGAAACTATCTCAATCTGCGTTAATGATCGTTGCTGAACTCTATAAATGTAATTGTTGTTAATCAACTTGCTTGATTTGTTGGTCCCTGGTCATGCATTGAAGTTTCTCCTGTCTTTGTTGATGTTCAAGTGCAATGTTGGACTTTGGACTATGCTTTTGAGTTTTTGATAATATCAGTACTAAATGACACATCGTGAGCAGTTGATATGAACATAATAATGCTGTCATTTGCAGAAGTAATAGCCATTTGCAATTCAATTTGTGTGTCAATGATTCCCTTGCTTGCAATTGGGAGAGTCTTTGTATCTAAATTCACCATTTTGACCAATTTGTTGCTTGTTCCTGATATTTATGTTTACAGGTTTGGCTTTCATCAGCCTCCATTCAACAGTGTCAACCATTTGCATCTTCATTGTTTGGCACCACCTTTCATGCCCAGGTAACCTTTTTTCCTCTTTGCTCTCTCGATAGCTCAAGTATGTTTTGACAGTTGTTACTCTCGGTACCATAATCATACTTAATGAAGTTATAAACACATTAGTTTAACCATTGAAGAGCTTATACAGATGGAAACATATGAAGTACTTGTCATTGGGACCACTCGGTGGGTTTATCGAAGCAGAGAAGTTATTGGACAAACTGAAACCGGAGTAATGAAATCATGCACAATCTTAATCTTCAATTGAATGGTATCGACTTTCTGATTTGGAATTGGATATAGTTAACCACATTTATAATTTGGAAGTTCCCTTGTATTATTTATGGTGCAAATGTTATTTTTTGAATGTCTGATGTGCCTCGAATGATAAAGTGCTGATTCGTTTGTGGTCAAATGTGTTTCTCTCTGTGCCTATCGGCTAAGACTTACCTGGTATGTTGAGTCTATCCACACTACAATTTGGTTTGCCTTTTGTCCCTTCTAGGAAATGCGAATGGTATTTTCAAGGACAAATTGATAGTTTTATTATACAAAATGATACCCTGTGCCATCGGTTTATTCAAGGATGAATTAACCAAGATCCATGTGTCTCTGGCTCTGAATTTTTTTGTTTATAAATAAATAAAACGGTTGCCTTTAACTGTTGTTTCTAAAATTTTAAAAAGTAAATATTATAGTTGATGTTTCAGCTGAATGGTATATTTTTGGTAAGGCCTCCTATCATGTTATTTCCTAATCCTGGCATGCTTGCTCTGTATTTTTACGAAAGATGGCAAAGTTGATATGGTCATATTTTCATTTTTTGGGTGTTTGGTCATCTTTGCTGTTATTCAGTTTAAGTGAATGTCAAAAAAAAAGCTATTTTAGTTTCTGTGATTATCGCCAATGCAACCAAAGTAAAGACATCTACATGAGTGGAGCAGTTCGTGCATTTATCTTATAGGTTTGGGAAAGAAACCGAGTTGTTTGCTTTGAATCGATTCATGTGCAGATAATGACTTGGCCAATACTTGCATGCCATAAATACTTTACACTGGGCAAATTTATTAACAACATCCACGACTTTACCTTAGTTACACACTGCACCCTGTGTTTTTCAAACTTAGTTTGAGACTCTATTTTTAAACCCCAGACTTTGCACCTTAAGGTTTCAAGGAAATTCTGCTTTGCACCCTTATGTACTTTTTCTAACCTTTTCCCAATGGTGTAGACTCAGCATACGAATTGTAACTCTTCAGGGTGCAAAGTGTGGGATTTTGAAACTAGAGGTGCAAATTGTTGGTAAGGGAAAGCTTGAGATAATATTTGTAATTGTTGCAAGTCCCATGAATTATCATGACTAAGTGATGAGTTGCTGTCCGATGGATGTACCAATTATTGTGATTTTCTTCAATCGCTGCCTATGAGCAAGGGTCTGAAAGTGAGAATGGACCAACGGTCTGTGCTCTTTATTTTCCCTTTCCTCTTGTGATTGATTTGGCAAGGAAACTACATCAGAAATGTTTGTGAGATTTGCTTGATGCTATCACTTCTAAATAGGAATCAGTTTCATAGCAGAGGTGTTTGTAGGCATCAGTTTGCTGCTTTAGTTTAAGAACAGTCCAAAGAATCTCCATGCAATTATGCACTCGAATGCCACTTGATGAGATTAAAATCTGCCTATATGTTGTAAAACTGTCTGCTAGTTTGGTATACGCCTGCTAAAGTCTGTAGTTTGTTGTTTTATCAGTATCCTGTGCAGCAGACTTTAGATGGACATAGACCTTTTCCACTATGTACGAATTACATTAGACTGGTGGTAACTTGGAGGTGAAGCTGCGATGGTTTGCTGATCTGAATTATTGATGGGTCTCACTTGAACAACGGACTGATGGTCTATCCTATTTTTGCGAGGCAGAGCAAATGAAGTGATTGCAAGTGTCTATAGTCTGTGTATTTGCTGATGCATGCTAACATGATTGACCTGCAAAACCTGGGACCAGCATCTACCATATTAAGTTATTGAACTAAGTCCAGACATGAAATTTTCAGGTGTGCGAGGTGCAAGGAATCATCCTTAAAAATATCACTTTCGAGAGTTAAATACTTTGGAAATTCAATAACTAAATGGAAGTAAATTAATGATATCACGGATGCAAGCAAGAAGCTGTAGTTTCTGGTGTTAGCAATCAATGAGTTGGACTTGTAGAGATGGTTCCCACCGTGGTTGGCAGATGGCACTTTGAACTGTCATGCTTCTCTCAATAGCACCCTCAATTAATTATTGGCCCTTGGCATCGAACTGAACTAATTAGTCAATCTATTGTCTCAAGAAAAATAGGTTGTCATATCTTTATTAGGTCTACCAGATCATCCAGAGCAAGTTGAAGCTCAAACTAGATTGGTGTCCCCCCTACTTTGGGAACTCTCATTTACAGCAATATCTTATAGATGATGCTGGATTCGTGATGTCTAAGCCATCTAATCCTAATTTCTGTGATTTAGGTAAATTTTTTTTTTTTTTTTCCTCCTGAAATATGAGAAGCATTGGCTCTATTGGCCAGCGGTAATGGTTGTAGGCAGGTGGATATCTCTGAATCGAAATACCCTTTGGGGACATCCATAGTAATGGTTGGTGGAACCCAAACAAGCTGTCCCTTATAGCGTGGGGAAAGTGACAACAAGTTTTGGACGTTTCGTTTGTTGGCGTGTCTGATTGATGCTTTGCTTTTGGTTATGACAAGAAAGACAATTCAGGCAAATGATTGAATAAGGGGGTTCGTAATTAGGCGGGTCCGGTTCTTCTGAGAAGCCGTGTTGAGTGACCGCTGAAGCCCATGAGGGCTTTTACCAGAAACAGAAGAATGTCTCCGCCCACACCGATGCTTTGAAGGAGGGTGATCAATGTGAGTTAATCGATACACACGGAACGCCTCTGAAAATCTAAGGGAAGAAAGAGAAAGTGACCTGCAATCCCTCCCTTTTTGGGCACTAACGAGTAGTTCAGTCCGTGAAGGAAAAGGCACAGTATCTTTAGACGATGTCTTGCTTCGTCTAGGTGCAGTGCGTTGGTCGATTTGTCGGCATGCATGTTGAGAAATTTCAGTGGGATTACGAAATCTTGGAGGGAGCGGGCGATATCGTTGACTGGATTAGATGGGACCATGGCAGCTCGACTTGAGAACTTGCATTCCACTCAAAACTCACGAAGGGAATTACTCATCGCGGCCCTACCTTCATCGCTGGTCCATGGTATGTGATTTAGCTCAGACATCAGCTTCAATTCCTGATCACTGAAGTGATGATCATAACAGGAACCTTAGGTGGTCTCTTTCCTTGGTGGTAATGCACGTGGTCTCAGGTCAGGCACGTGCCTCGGCTGCATGGTCCGAAACCCGAGACTCACATTTTTTTCACCGGCTTGCCTATGCCATTCAGTGAATCCAAGCATGGGATTGATAGCAATACGTATCCACCTCGTAGTGCAACCTCGGATTTTGTCCTTATTAAAGAAGGATTATCTTAAAAGGTTGGTGTTAAAATTCGAGGAGTTTATACATAACCCGATATGATTTGCGGTATGAGCAAGCAAGCAAGCGTTGTTGGTTCATTGGACTACCCACGATAAATCCTTTGCACGAATTCTCAAAGTTCTCTCAATTTGTCTATTTTGATTGTATCATTGGTGATGCGGAATGGGTATATACAGAGCGGAAACACGAGTCATCTTCCTTATAAACGATATTTCTTTTTCTTTCTTTTGTTGAAAAACTACGATTCTCTTTTTTAGTAGTAAACTCGTTACTTTTTTAACTAAAATTTGTTGAGAAGTGTTCTCAGGCTATTTGTCAAGTAACTAATCAAAATAGCAGTATATTTTTCAATGCATTGTGATTCCATAACTGTATAACCAATGTTTTGGCAGACATTTAGTTGATAAAACCCGTTTTAATTTTCTCCGTTTCAATTCGATTGTGAATTTGTGACAATGACCGATGTCGGACCCAAAGTGGATTTGGAAGCGCTTTTTCAATTGAGTTTGCTGGGTTTCCTTTTTCACCTAATGGAAACAGCTCAGAACTTTGTTTTGGTTCAAGAAACAGCTTAGAAGTATACTGGCAAAGCCGAAGGCTCGCCGCTGATTTTTGACTGCCACCAAACTCACGGATGCCTCGTCCCCATCTCCATCACCCGGGATATTAAATGAACCGAAGTACTCCAATGATTAGTTCAAGTCAACACTCGAGTGCTTATCCATAATTCCCTGTGGAACAAAGCTTACTACTGAAGAAAGAAATAAAGAAAGGAAAAAAAAAAGGCTCGAAAGCTCTGATAATTTCTCTGCCTTTTCTAACCTTTTTTCCTTAGGCCGCCGGTACCAAATTACATGTTTAGCGCGTGATTATGATTTTATAGCTTAATCTATTGAGCCATGCACATCTTCCTCCCCCATCCCCATCATTTGCCAAATCCAACACATAGAAAAGCTGAGCCTTCCTCCCCTCTTTTAAAACCCTCACAAACTCCACCCTCCCCTCCATTCCTCTCTGTGTTCTCTCTCCGAGGTGGCGTAACACCAACACCGAACGAAACAGAGTACTCTGTTTCTCCTCTCTCGAATGGCGTCCTCTCTGTCTCTTCGTTCTACTCCTCTTCATCACCCACCACTTTTCCACCTCGTCCTCCGCCCCCATCTTCCTCCCTCTCACCCACTCCTCTCCACCTCCCGATTCAACACCACCCACCACCTCCTCAAGTCCGCCTCCGCCCGCTCCGCCGCTCGCTTTCTCCACCACCGCCTCGGCCGCCACCTCTCCCACCGCAGCAGCGGCCGCCTCCAGGTCTCTCTCCCTCTGTCCCCGGGAAGCGACTACACCCTCAGCTTCACCCTCGACTCCCACCCTCCCCAGTCCATCTCCCTCTTCATGGACACCGGCAGCGACCTCGTCTGGTTCCCTTGCGCTCCTTTCGACTGCATCCTCTGCGAAGGCAAGCCCAACCCCAACGGCCGCAACCCCGTCGTGGCCCTTAACCATTCCTCCACCTCCACCGTCTCTTGCAAGTCCCATGCATGCGCGGCCGCCCACTCCTCTCTCTCTTCGTCCGACCTCTGCGCCGCCGCTCGCTGCCCGCTCGAGTCCATCGAAATCTCCGACTGCGCCTCCTTCTCTTGCCCACCGTTTTACTACGCCTATGGCGACGGCAGCTTCGTCGCCACCCTGTACCGCCACTCCGTTTCCATCCCGACGTCTCCTCCTGCCTTAGTCCTTCGTAATTTCACCTTCGGGTGCGCCCACTCGGCCCTCGGAGAGCCGGTTGGAGTCGCCGGGTTCGGCCGCGGCTCCCTCTCGTTGCCGGCTCAGCTTGCCCGCTTGTCGCCGCAGCTAGGCAACCGGTTTTCTTATTGCTTGGTGTCTCACTCTTTCGAGCCGGACCGAGTCCTTCGGCCGAGCCCGCTCATCCTAGGGCGGAAGGAGAAAGTGATCGGCAACGAGGAGGCGGAGTTCGTGTACACTGAGATGCTCGACAACCCGAAGCATCCGTACTTCTACTGCGTCGGGCTGCAGGGGATAACCGTGGGCCGGAAGCATATCCTGGCGGCGGAGAACTTGAGGGCGGTGGACGGCCGCGGGAATGGCGGGATGGTGGTCGACTCGGGGACGACGTTCACCATGCTTCCCGCGGACCTGTACGGCTCGGTGGTCGCCGAGTTCGAGCGGCGGCTTGGTCGAGTCCATAAGCGGGCGACCGAAGTAGAAGACAAGACGGGGTTGAGCCCGTGCTACCACTTCGACAACGACACGATCGCCAGCGTGCCTACTGTTACATTGCATTTCGTGGGGCAGGGGTCCAGCGTGGTGCTCCCCAGGAGGAACTATTTCTACGACTTTACGGACGGCGGCGACGGCGGCAGCAGCAGCGGGAGGCGGTCGCGAGTGGGGTGCTTGATGCTGATGAGCGGCTGGGACGAGGCCGAGGCAGACGGCGGACCTGTGGCGACCCTGGGGAATTATCAGCAGCAGGGTTTCGAGGTGGTTTATGACCTGGAGAAGCGGAGGGTGGGGTTCGCCCGACGGCGCTGCTCGACCCTGTGGGACAGCCTCAACCAACACTAGGCGCACGGCTGCATCGACGTTCGGTCGACGGTCGCCGGTCAGGGTCATTCGATCCCGGATGAATAAGAACTCAACTCGTTTCGCGCGTTCCGAACCGGGGAGGGGGGAATGCGAAGCTATTGTAAAGTATTTTTGAAAGTGTACAGCTTCCTTATGGTACAGCAGTCGTTAATTAGATGAGTGAATGTTCGGAGAAAAGTATTGCTGACATCGTTCGTATTGATAGCTATCAGAGGAGGGCAATAAAATCGATCAGACCGTAACGTATGAAAGACCTCGTGGAGGCATCTCGGTCACGACTCTCTCCCACTAGCCAGGTCGCGCCAGCCCCTTCGGGAGGGACCATCCTTCGGTCCGGTACTTGAGTACTAAAACATGTCATATCGATTAGCATTGTGTGAAGAATTTCCATCTTTTCTCGGGTGATCCAGCAAGGAATCTGGACACGATCCATCTGATTCTGACCCGAATCCCCCTCCTCTTTTCTTGACGTGTCGTACCGTGTGAAGCACATCCTGAGGGGATGGTGGATCGTTCATGAGGTGGTGGGGTGCTTTTGTGGAAGGAGCAAGTTGGGATCGTGCGCGCGCCTCGGATGCGAAACTTGTCACTAAGTTCTTCGCCAGTTCGACTATCGTGATTACACAAGGATTGTGCCGAGGTACGAGGAAGCACTGAATCTCCGACAGTGGTGGTGAGTAGAACGGAAAGATCATAGGCGCACTAGACCTTTAAATTTCCTTTTCTTTTTTTAGAGTCATGTCACTAGTGTTCTGAACGTTTGTTGAGTATACTTGATTTAGAATTGTCAAGCAAAATCGTGGGTATAATTCGTAAATCCAAAGAAGATTGACGAGAGATCTTCTCAAATTGAATGATTTTCCAATGGAAAAGAGCCACTTGTAGAGAGGGAGGGAGTCCCAAATCTAAGGGAGTTGTTGGCACTACTGAGTCAAAGCTCAACTCATGCCCAATCCAGCTGTTAGCAATTACTCTTCTTCTTTTCTTTTGGGTCGGAGGCAATTACTCTTCTTTAGGGGGGGCTATTGAGGGGTTAGTGCCAGCTGCATATCTATCAATTAATAATGCCTTTGAGGTCAAAAAAGAGAAGAAATTTAATAAGGGTGTTATCAATAGAAGTGGAGGAAATAGATGGGAGAACCACTCAAAGGGTGAAAGACCTCACGTTGTCGTCCTATTCTTTATGTGTTGGGAAGATAAAGATAGATAGGAAATTAGGGGGTTTTACAGTGGTGAAGGTAGAAACCACGTTAGGACTTTGGTTTTGGTTATTACTGAGTAAGCAGATATAGTAGTATCTCACGCCTAAAATGAGTGAGGATGGTTAAATGTCAACAACTAAAGGTGATAGTACCACTAATACTCCTTAAAAAATTGCTTGATGTTTCATTTACTTTCAAATCAAAATCATTGTGTTCTCGTAGCACAATAAAGGCTAAAATTAAATGGCCATTGGGAAACGATCTTAGTAGTGGGTCATCCGTAGTGTCGCTCCAAGATTTAGTAACTATTTTTCACACTTTCCACGTATAATAATAATAATAATAATAATAATAAAATAATAAAATAATAATAATAATAATAATAATAATAAATAAAAACGGTTTTTGAACTTTGATTGAATATGCAATGTAGTCTTTAAATTTTTAATATGTTTAATATGAACCTAAATGATCAAATCCTTTTGTTAAATATGCAATGTAATCTCTAAAATTTTGATTTGTTTAATATGATCTCTAAATTTTTTATACATAATTCAATTTAAGTTCATAAACTGTAAAAAAATGTTAAATTTCATCTCTAAAGTTGAATTATTGTCAGGATAACAAATTTTTTTTGTGACAAAGGATCCGCTGGAGCATGTCCTTATCGGCTTACACCGATTTGGGATCTCACGGCCTCCACAATGAAGGACCTACAACACCTATAACTCGGGAAGAGCTAGCCCAACAATCCACCTTCAAGGCCCCCACTTAAATATATCGATTCGGGGTCTCACCGCCTCCGTGATGGAGAACCTACATAAGCTATACCTTTGGGAAAGTTAACTAGCAACCCACCACTAGAACCCCCACTTAAATTGCTAGCAACACAGGGTTTCGAATCCTCGACTTTTATGCACTGGAAGGAGTTAACTTAACCAATTACGCTGTCTATGAGTGGGTTTCAGGATAACATTAACAAAGCCTAAATTGAATATATATTAAAAATTTACAAATCATAATGAATAAATTAAAAATTCATAAATTACATTATACATTTAATTAAATTCTTAAATAATATATGTCATTATTTTCAATTCTTTTAGACGACCCTATCTTTACTCTCTCCGTAAGTATAGTTTTATCAACAACCAGCAAATCCGGGGCATTTGTTGAATGACTAATCAAGAAATGCCAACACATTTGGCTGTTCTCTTTGTTTCTGCCGAGTACTTTGAAACCTCATATCATTTTGTACTAAATCTGTTCAGCAAATGCGTCGACGTGCTCGTTTACACAAAATTGGAGCATTTGGCCAATAATTATTGCTCTGACGCCTCTTTTCTTGCCCCAACCATTTCAGAGCATGCATGGCCGGTCAGAGCAATCAATTGAACAAAAGCTCCATGTTGGATTTCACTTCTTTCGATTCATCTCGACGAGTGAGTCGTTCGAAATCACAAATTTCCTGCGGTATCCATCAAACATATTTGAGAAAAAGATATTCAATTTCGGAAGTACTTATACGCATATCGAAGGAGAAGGAATTGTATATAATTTCTTAGTTCAATCGGTAGTCTCGAGAAGTTTCTCCTGTCCTCACTCCTCAAGTACATTTGCATGATTATACGATTGCAAACATTCTACGAGTACGAGATGATGAAGGCATAAATTTTGAATGTTTTTTAAGAAAAACTTCTCCCAATTCTTACCCATCCATTTGGCAGTACATATTCATTTTTCATTTTCACGATGTTAGTGTAAACGAATTTATTGTAGGTAGCAGTTCAATCGGAGGATTTTACTTTTCACAGTGGTCTTCCAAATCTTTGAGAATATCTATAAGAGGATTTTATTTAAAAAATTGATCCATAATTTTTTTAATATATCGAAAATCATATACTTTTTTAATAAATATAATTAACAGGTATTTGGAGCACTCATCGCCTCATTGAAAAAACAAGAAGAGAGAACCTATCCTCTGGTGGGTCCCGGACTGCGGCCGCCAATGAGATTTCAATCTTTTTTGTCCGTTAGCTGTCAATGATGAGCATTATTAGAAGAGAGGAGGAGCATCATTGCTTTTTGGTAGGTGCTTCCTTGCTCTGGTGGGTGCCCTTTCATTTTGAAAACCTTAGAATCTATGAAATCCAATGATACCGCTTTATAGTTTGGACCATGCTGGACGCCCTCCTCACCTTCATTCATTGAAAATCTTTAGAACAAATAGTATTTTTCATAGAATCCCAAAACAAGGTCCCATTAATAAGTATGGTCAAAGCACTTTTTACTAATAATAAATAAATACGTTCAATTTTAAAGTACTGATGCATAAATAATTAGAAAAATAGCGATGTAAAAGTTATAAAGTGCTTTCGAAACATTCGTTAACGATAAGTGATATATTTTTGAAAAGTAATTTTAAATTATTTATTAATTCGAGTTTCCGGAATTTCGAATGCAACGTGGAAATCGGGACGCCACTCGGTTTTATTACCTTAATCTAAGATAATTGATAAATTCCTTAAGACGGCCCAGGTCGGCGAGTCCCGTGCGGCGAATGTCCGAACACGTGGCGGGAGATGGACGTCGACCAGAAGCCGCCAAAACAAGGGATTTTGTCTTTTTCTCCTCTTCGGAGGATGACGTCATGAATCCGGTCGCGTCGTCCATTCCCGAAGCGGCTGCGAGCGTGTGGACCCCCGGGGAACACAGCTGGCCGTCCCCGCACGTGAGATTCTAGATCGTTCCACACGTTTTCCATCCCTGGGCCCCACTTGCGACGGCTGTCTACTTTCCGACCGCGTTCGCCTAAAGAACAAAAGAGATTTTGACGTATAGTTCCGCTTGAGAGATGCATTCGATTTTGGAATCGAATATAAAAATAACCTTTTTTTTCTTGGATTATCGATGGCATAATTATTGGATACATATATTTTTTTTTATTCAAATTTAAAAAAATATACTATAGTTTAATAATCTTAATGGTTTTATTAGATTTTTGGCCAAGAAAAAAGGTCCTTTTGGATTATTTATCATTTTCTTTCCCTTTGTAGATGGCCTCCTCTACTCCTCTCGGCCAAAAAACTGCACATTTCTCACGCTCCATTCATTTAAAGCTTTAGGTAATAATTTTACAAAGAAATTATAAATAAGAACTTGAAGTGCTTTAATTTTCTTAAATAAAAGTTCAAAATGAATCTTATTTCAAATAAAGATATGTAGTAATCAAATCATCTCAAATAATAACTTGAAATAAAAATACCTAACCTTTTAGATGGAAGGGCACTTTTGTCTTTTAGCTTATTTTTTATTGTTTCTTTTTTTCTTTTTTTTTCCTCTTTCTTTTTCCTTGATCCCCTTTTCTCTACCAACCATGGCATAGGTCACCAAACTAAGACAAAGGTAGCCCTCGCCGGCATTGGGCAAGGGCACCCCTCGGCATTGGGGGTGGCTACCCAACATTGGTAAGGGTGACCCTCGCTCGAGTGAGCGAGGAATAGGTGAGGGCAACCTTCATCGGCATTTGAGTGAAGGTGGCCCACTGGCCCTTACCCGACATCGATGGATGGGGGAGGGAAGAGGAAAAAAGAAATAAAGAAAAGAAAAGGGAAAGAAAAAAATAAAAATAAAATAATAAAAATAATAAATACATGTTTATAATTTTTTTGATCAAAATACCATTCCTCTAATGGTCAAAATAATTACCGGCTAACCGAAGACTCTTATTTGAGATGATTTGGCCATTTCATGCTTTTAATTTAAAACGATTTGATCACTTTAGGCTATTATTTGAAATAAGATCAATTTCGGACATTTATTTGAGAAAATGAAAGTGTTTCGGGCCATTATTTAATATTTTCCCTAATTTTACTTGTAGCTTTTAGTTTTTATTCGAGATATGATTTTTGATTAATGTTGGATAACCCAAATATCTAAAAGTATAATAATACATTGGCATAAAATTTAAGTAGGCAAACAGTTGAAACATATATATTTATAGGAAATCACTCGGCACTTTTATTATGCAATGCAATGTGAAAATCAAGGCATGCAATTTTGAGTATTTTCTTAAGAACGCAAATGACGATTTTTATTTCGTGCAGTGCTATAAAAAATTCAATACCACGTATACCAAATTAATGAACTAACAACGTTTTTCTTGTAACATAAAGCTTTTGTTCAAGTCCACTCATGACTAGGAAGAGTTAATTTTCCAATAAGGTTGTAATGACAAATCTAGTTCAATAGGTCGAACTTGAAATAGTCACAAAATAATATTTATGCTCATATGGGAAATTTGTAATGTTTTCATATTAAACAATCTCCAAGAGAATGACATTGTAAAGATCCATGAATCTCCAGTCTCAAAAGTATGGAAAGTCAGGGCACATTAAATTCACATGAAAATTGAATCGGCAAATCGCATCACCAATTGATCAATCCACAATGTTTTGATACCTAGCTACGAACAAAATGCCTACTTTCCAAAAGGTTCCGCAGTTTAGATGGCATATTGGCACGATTTCATTTCAAGATCCAAATTGGAATTTCAACCACTACAATTAGACGGAAAATGTGGAAAAAGCAAGGAGAAATGGGAGAATTTGATTAGGTGGGCATTCCATTTCGAAGATTTCAAGTGATATTGTCGCCTTGCTATAAGATATACGACAGCATATATTCATCTTTTTCTCCCTTTTGTTGTATTCTAACCATCATCCATGGTTCTGACTAGGTCATACCTGAAAGATTGAAAAGCTAACCTCCCCATAACCGGGTTCCGCTGTCGGGTCACTTCGGCCCGCTCCCACTTTCGGCCTCCCCTGCTCATTCCCCTATCTTCGTTTCAGAAAAGATCAGAAGTGCCAGCGGTCGCGCATCATCTGGCACGTACAGACACAAGACAGGACAGAATCCCTTCTTTGAGGCATCGCTCCATTGGCCTTTCTTCCAATTCAAAAGACAACTGATGCCCATCGCTAAGTGCCCTTCTTTTTCTAATTTTAAAAATGCGACCCATTTACCTCGTGAAAGTTATAGAAACATTTTCTTCGACAACGGAGATATTATTCTTTATATATATATATATATATATATATTATTTTCAAGAAAATATTTTTTAAGCATATGTATGAAAATGAGGAATGAGCAGTGCAGGATTTAGCCTTTCTGGGCATCTTGGCTAAGATCAAGAGAGCAGTGCCAGAGTACAGTAAAAGAAAAATGATGGAAGAAGTACTATCTCATCCATATCCAGGCTGTACAGAATCCAAGAGTTGGTTCTTCACTTTTTCTTTATTGGGTTTGATAAGACACAGAGGAAAATCATCAGGAGAGATTAAAGTATTGTCTACGAAATGACATGTCAATCCTGGAATAGGAGAGATTTATGGGGAATCAGCAAGACGTGTGTGATTTTTAACCTTGGGAAATTCAGACTCAAATTGAAAGTTTGGTAACATTTCGTTCGTAAATTATTTCGGGAACGAGAAATAGAAAAAACTATTTATGTTCCGGAAAATAATTTTTAACCAAAAATACGCGTTTGATAAATTTGTTACCGGAAATAAAAAATGAATAGAAACATGTTTGATAAATTTATATTCTTTTTTTTTATTTCTTTTTAATTTTTAAATATTTTTATTTTTATTTTTCCTTTTTTCTTTATTTTTTTTCCTTCTTTTGGTCGGTTCCGGCCATGTTGAGGCCGGCGACCGGCCGACGGGGGTTGACAGCCTCGTCTAGCCACGCGAGGCTCGCTAGCCCCCCGAGGGCGCTAAGCCTCGCACGCGCCGCAACGCTCGGCCTCGCCTTGGCCGGGCAAGCTTGGCCTCGCCGGCTCTCGACAAGGTTGCTAGCCATGGTCGAGGCCGGCGACCGGCCAAAAAAAATAAGAAAAGAAGAAGAAAAAAAAAAGAGAAGAAAAGAGAGGAGAGAGAAAATTTTTTCTTGAGAAGTGTTTTTGGAACAAAAAAATATTTTTTTTTTGTTTCTTATTTCCGTTCCAATTTTGTTTGGGAGCAAAAAACGGATTTTGAATAAAAACGTAAACAAATGCGTTTTTTTTTTTTTTAGGAACAAAAAAACAGAAAATCTGTTTATGAACAACAAAAAAGAACACAAACATGCAGGGCCAAAGCATCATCGTTGAGATTGAAAATTTGTATAGAATGATTATTTCATCCCTTTGCTTTGATTGGGAATGGTGGAGGAGGAGGTTTTTTGTTGTTGTTGTTGTTGTTTCAATCTCCTTTGTTATTGATGCTTTGACCATCATAAGAAGTGACCATCATTACATAAGATAGACACGCACATGTCCTTTTATATCACAAGTTAATAAGGAAAAATGACAAATAGTTTATAAACATTAACCCAATATATAATATCATTTTCAAAATTTTAAATTATTTAATGTGATCTTTAAAACTTTGATATATGTTAAATTTAGTCTATAAATTATATAAAAATATTATAACTTATCAAAAATAACATTGTATATTTTCATTTAATTTAAGGATAAACCTTATTAAACAAATTAAAAATTTAGATATGATATTAGAAATTAGGTAAATTTTAGTGATTATATTGAATAAATTAAAATTCAGTGATAATATTATACATTGGATCAAATATCATAAATTATTTGTGTCATTATCCTTATTAGTAATAATTGTCCCATGTGTGTGCACAAGACTCCACTGAGTGAGCGAGCACACATAATTTGATAGACCATCTGATCATTTTCACTTGTGCAGTCAATTAAAACTTGTGCTAGACTCTATGCAGAACGTTTGGGACTTTTGGAGTAATTTCATCCAATCGTTCCGTTAAAGGCTTATAGGGTATCTCACTCAAATCTCTTTTTGGCCATTCTCAAACATTGACTTTCACCAGAAAGTCAACGTCTTTTTATCCCAAAATTAGTTTCACTTGCTTCAAATTGTCCAAGCCCACTTTCCAAACCATGTTTTATGAGGAAGTAACCAGCCAACTCCTAAGCCCATTAGCTTGTATTGAAGGCCCACGAGCCCATATTAGAGGGCCCATCAGAGGTAACTTCGGTTTGCAGATGAAGCTATAGCTTTAATTCTTTTGGCGCCTGTAGTGAGAACAAAGCTGTCGTTCATAGCATTTGCTTGCTTAGCTCAAGGTTCTCTTGGTCTCCACACATTCCCAAACCCCAAACGAAGCATTGCACCTGATGCCTTTCATCCTCAATCTTCCCTTCCCTTGTAATTTTTCTCTCTGTCCGGAAAGTTTACAGACTCATCGGTACGTTTCGTTAGAGACTCCTTTGATCCCGGGTCGTAGCTGATTACAGATTGAGTCTGTGATCCTACATGAGGGTCTTGATCCTTCCTATCATCAGTCGCTGAATGGTTAAAGTTCCAGTTTCAGAAACCGAGATTGCTAAATGCTTAAGATGAGCGAATGGATAAGCCTGGCAGACTCGATGAAAGTGATAAAGTCATAACCATAATAAGAGAAGATGGAGAAGGGGAAAAGCTGCTGACTGCTGTGGAACGGCCCTTCACTCAAGGCGCGGCACAGTGTTCGCCAGTGCCGCGGAATAAAGAGAAACAACGGTCCTGGTTGTCCAGTTTAAAAATGAAGAGCATGGAATGCATGAAGAGCATGAAGTCTGCACTGTCTTATCCGCTAAAGTTTAGGGAGTCATTGAAGAAGATCACCAAGAGCCAGAGCATAAACATGTATGTTGAGGGAGTCCCCGATAATCCAAAGGAAGCGCAAATTGTTGAGTCCTTTCGGGAACTACTCTTTCTCGAGGGCCATAATCCAGGGAAACAATTTCACTACGACACACTATTGCGGTAAGTATAAATTGTCTGTGGAGCCGACATGGAAGCATCACTTCTGTTGTTTAGTTACCAAGTACAGACTCGTGTTAGATAAAGCTATTTAAGATGGTATTTGCCGGGTTTTTATGGTACTATGTTATCTTTTCCTGTTTTCAGGTTTCTAAAGATGAGGGACTTTGATGTTTCGAAAACAAAAGAAGTTTTTCTTAACTATCTTAAGTGGAGGGAAGACTATGGGGTTGAGGCGATTTCGAAGGCGACACTTTCTATCCTCTTTAGTTGTTCTTGTATTTTTGTTTGAACACCACATTACAAGTTATTTGTTCGTCTTTTGCAAGGGACTGATCTGTTTGAGATGTTGCAGGAGTTCAAGTTTGAAGAGTACTCGGAGGTAAAGAAGTGTTATCCTCATGGATATCATGGCGTTGATAAATGTGGTAGGCCGATATATATCGAGAGGCTTGGCATGGTGGACCTGAATTCTCTGCTGCAAGGGACTACAGTAGAACGGTTAGTTAGATATCACGTATCAGAACAAGAGAAGACACAAAATCTGAGGTACCCCGCATGTTCGATTGCAGCGAAGAGGCATGTAGCGTCTACAACAAGTATTTTAGACGTTAAGGGAGTGGTAAGGACCTGATTTTTAATGAAAATATTGCGGAATTTGCAACAGCATGGGTTTGTCAAACTTTCTGATTCGTGGTTTGTTCTTAGGGGATGTCGAATTTCTCAAAGCCCGCGAGGTATCTCTTCATGGAGATTCAGAAAATCGACAGTAATTACTACCCAGAGGTATGTCCAGGACAGTCATCACTAAAAGCCAAGCCAGTGGCTATTTCAACAGATTTGCTGCTCTCTTTGGGGATCTGATACAGGGTGAAATGAAAACAACTCAGTTCGATTGATTAATAGTAATCAAGTGCTTCTATATGGCCTTAAAAATTTGAGTGCAATGTGTTACTGATGTAAAACTCTCGAGAGTTGGCGACAAAGGTTTTACCTTTCTTAGTAGATAACAATTTTTCAACGCAGACGTTGCACAAGCTCTTCATTGTCAATGCTGGATCGGGGTTCAAGATGCTGTGGAAAGCCCTCAAGGCTCTTCTTGATGCACGTACATTGGCTAAGATCACAGTGAGTTTCATTAGTCCCCATCGGTTTACACTGATTGGAGGACTCAGAAGACTGCATAAGCGAAATGTTCAATATAATCTGCAAACTGAGCACTCGGATTTTCTGTCATCAGGTGCTGGGAGGCGACTATCTCAACGTTCTCGTCGAAGTTATCGATCCTGAGTATGTTCCCGTACTTCCATATTGGTGCTACATCTAGAAGGAGGAATTGGTTAATTATTATGATCCTGCATACTTAAGCAGTTCATTCATTGAATAAATTACAACGAAAAAAAAGGCTGTTGTATGTACACTACTCGTTGTTGTGCAGAAACTTGCCGAGTTTTCTGGGTGGAAATTGCACTTGCGCTGACTACGGTGGTTGCTTGTTTAGCGACAAAGGACCGTGGCATAATCCAGAGATTGTAGAGATGCTTCAGGTCAGCTTTGGACATCTCAATTCTCTTCTCAATTCCGAGAAGTTTTGACACTGTTTGATAATACAATCGAATATGACAATAACGCAATAAGTGCAGGAATTTTCATCTGGAGAAGAAAACACTGATGAGATCCAAAATGTAGGTCCTGAAGATGACTCGGTTCCTATACCTGTAAGCAACTTTCTTTTCCAGAAATTCCATTTTTCATCATCGTGTACTCAAACATCAGCTAGCGACGGAGAATTATGATATTCAGTTGTCAACACTTCTGTCGATGAGGCCTAGTTTACTTTGCTTCGGGCTCGAACCTTGTGTTTGGATATTGAATGTGTAATAATTAGACCTCTTTTCCTCAATGAAGAGAGAATCTCAGGAGGATGCCGGAACAACACACACGAACGGAGCGTTCTTGCAGAAGATCCGAGCTCTGGAAGATGTCCTAGGGGACACCAAGACAGTGAGTTGTGATCTCCCTCATCATGAAATCGACCCGCGAACTTTCCTTTTGATCAAAGTTTTTTCCTTCCTTTGGCAAAAGCCAAAAATAATAATAATAATAATAATAATAATAATAATAATAATAATAATAATAACAGAGATCATTTTACGTATCCAAACTTGTTTTGATCTTCGTTTGGCAGAAAATCCAAGCACTGGAAGCTGCACTCGAGAATACTAAGATGGTAACGACTCTTGTTAATTCATAACCTCTTTGTCCCAGGCGATTTCATGTCCTTTGTGCTCCTTCCCATCTTCCATGTCGCCTTTGACAGGTTCTACATGGACTTTTACAAGAAATAGATATAATAAAGACTTGAAGAAACCGGCAAGTTTATTAATACAAATTTCGCAGGTCGTTATAATACTAATCTCTTCATGTTCCATTGCTATTGATTCCCAAGTCTTATTGATACCCGGATTCTCTAGCGTATGCAGTGGGCCGGTAACTCAAGGGATCGGCTTCAGAAGCCATTTCTGTGTGCACCAAGTTAGTCAGCTCTCTATAATTTCTCCTCATCTTTCCCTAAGCAACGACTGTTCGTTTCCTTTCGGTTCATTATGTTATCTTCTTCCGGGCTTCTGTTTCTCTCTTTAAATGTGGATTGATTTTCGACACATGGTCTCGTCTTAAAACTATATAACATGTGAATCCAGCATTCTTCTCTTGGGGAATCCTGATGCAGCGGTGTTCTTGGATGGCTATGTTGTTTGATCCTCACCTCTTCAACTAAAAGCTGCCCAAGTTTCAAGCCCAGCAAAAGCCATTTCAAATTCCTGCAAACTTGGGGAGAGGGGAAGCTACAGAGAAAGAACAGAATTCGAGAAAACATCCGCCCGCGACGAAAGCTTAAGCTGAAACCTCTTGCCTTTTTTATTTTTCTTTTGAAATCACTTTTGGAATCAGAGGAGAATCAACTCCATTGCGTGAGCATTGCATGGTCCGGAAATCTGCAAGATTTATACTCGCTCGCATTAAATATCTGGCGTCGTGAAACTCTCACACCCGTTTTTCGGTTTTTATATAAATTGTCACATTACAACTCACATTTAGACACTCGATAATTATGAAATATTAATAAAATAAAAGTTTCAGTAATGATTATTGTCGGAAATGAAAGCTCAAACTGATGGTTTCATATTACACACGTGGAATGCCGTAGGAACGCACGAAGACATAGAATAAGAAAAATGCCAATACTATAGAATAAGAAAAACGCCAATACTTGTTACAAGTTCTCGATTCCACCTAAAACTTAGAATCTATCCGTTAGAATATATTTTTTAATTTTAGACATGAAATTTACCCTATATATCCTTAAATTTGAAACCATAACGGTTTTTATGTTCTTGATTCTACCCAAGAATCATGCTAACCCTTACCTGCTATGGATGTGAACGGCGGTGCCATTCAATCCCACAAACCTTCGTTTCATCTTCCATTAATTCTAGGGTTGAGAAATTAAAAAAAAAAAAAGATGGATTGAGCGAAATGAGCCTTAACGAAAATCCCAATAAAATTTGTTAACGTATTTATTCTTTTCTTCCTCATTATTTTGTTCCCGATGGCAATCTCTCTTCTTTTGCTAATTTATCTTTCCTATTTTTTGCACTCATTATTCAGCAAAAGTCACGTGAGACTTGATAGCATATTTAAATAATAAATCACACATTAATTTAATAGATTAAATTTTTAGAATAATTATTATGATCCCACAAAATTTCACATTTAAAGCGGAAGGACTGACTTTAGAGGCCGTGGGCTCACAAAAACAACATATGAAAATTTTTCTTGAACTCTTTTTTTTTTTTTTCAGATACTTGTGCCCTTTGCCGTGAAAATAAATATACTAATTCCAAAATTAACCAACAAGATATGAATTTTAAACAAATGTATAATTACACAAATATTGTTTCTCGGCTAAAAAAGATGATGTTAGATCGAATTGTTTCAACTTTTTAACAACCAATTTAAGGAATTATAATTTATTACACCTTATTTATCAACTTAATGAAAAATTATTTAATATAATCTTTTCCCTTGATATACATAATTGATGTTTAAGATTAAGTACGTTCATACAAGGAAGCATTCTTAACAGGTACCGCCGCACAATTCTTAAGCGGTTACCTTTTTTTTTTTTTTTTTAACATAAAAAAGGAAAAAGAAAGGCATCCTCAAACAAGCGGAGAAGTGCAAAGCGATTTCTTCCTCATTATTAGCGCACGTTCGCCACTTACTTCATTTCATTAATCTAAACAAACCAGCAATAAAACAATTAAAAAAGTAAAAAGAAAAAAACATTTTCATTAAACAACAAAAAAACACGGCATCATCGTCGCCATTTTTTGTTTCTCCCGCCCAAACCTCCAAATCTCTCTCTCTCTCTCTCTCCTCTTTTGGGCTATTCTCTCTCCCTCCTTTACGGAGCGAACTCGCTATAACTTCAAGTTGCGGGGAAAAAAAAAAGGAAACCAAAAGATTTTGCAATCCGACTCGGAAAAAGATGAGCACCGGCGAGCTGCTCGGCATCGAGCCTTGGAAGCTGAAGTTTCTGTGTACGTTCTTGATTTCCGCGGTTCTCTTTCCGATCTGGGATTTTCCGCGATTCTGTTTTTCGTGTCTTGAGGTCTTTAGTTCTTTGTTGTGGTTTGATTAGTTGAGCTGAAGAAGAAGACGTCGTGTTCTCTTCAGTTGTCGAACAACAACGACAACTACGTCGCGTTCAAGGTAATACATGTTTCTGATTCCTTGTTGTATTTTTCATTCTTTTCCGTGAATCTTAGAACTTTGTTTGACTATTCCTTCGAATTTTGTTTTGCCTGTTTAATGTATTTCTTAAATGTTGAGCTTAAGTATTAGATGAGAATGTGGTTCATTATTTAAATAGTCCGACAGTTATTGGGATTTTATTCGGGATGTTTGAACGTTAAAAGATGTTCGTGTTTAGGTTTTAACGACCAATGCGAAGAACTACTCGGTTCGCCCGAAGAGAGGGATTGTCTTGCCTCGGTCAACATGTGACATAATAGGTACTCGGAACCACTTTTTTGAGGCCAAGTTCATTTCTTTGCTGTCGTGGATTCTCCATTTTGTGTCGCCCTTTGCTTGGATTTGCAAGCTGGGTGAATTGAATTGATGTATGTCACCGCGTGGATTTTTCTATTTTTATTTTTCCCGACTCGTATCTTCATGTAGTTACCATGCACGCTCAAAAGAAGGCCCCTCCCGACATGCAATGCCGAGATAAATTTCTTATAAAGAGCGTGAAGGTAAACGATGGCACGACTGCCGAGGATGTGACTGCTGAAATGGTAAATTCATTATAGTATCTGTATTAGTTTATATTCGGTGTCCTATGTTTATGATCAAACTTCTAATATTACGTATTGGGGTTGCTTTTAGTTCAATGAGGAGTCGGGCAATGCGATCGAGGAATGCAAATTGCCGGTGGTTTACATCGCGCCTCCTCCAGTTCGAGGGACCAGAAGAAGGTCCTTCGTCAAGGTGTGCTGCTGCCTGAGGTTCTAAGGCGGCTTCTGTGAGCATTGGACAGTTTACTTTATCTGCTTAGGCTGCTGAGCTTAGCTAGTTTTTTGCGCCCAGAATAAGAAAACGTTCGGATTATGATGTTATCCTTGGCGTCATTGACAAATCTGACATCTCAATTGGTTTTTTTCCCCGGTCTTTCCTTTTTCAAGAAACGAGCTTGACTGATGAATGGCCACTGTGCAAACCGGTTGCAACTGCTAATCCGAGGGAGTAAAAGAAAGGCAGGCACAATCATGGTGCTGCTATCCCCGTTTACGTTCCAAAACACATTTAGGGCTTCGTCTAATCTTTCTTCCGTTCTATATTCTTTTGAGCCAGTTCGAGACGATCCCACATATCAAGGTCAGAACGGGATTGGGTGGCGAAAATGGGTGCATGTTAGTATAGGGGACCTTTGGATTGTAGAGAGGTACTTATACTAGTATGTCCCATTTGACGTTTGATTGCAACTCAACATAGGACTCACTGATTGCTGATACAAAAGATAGAGGTTATACAAAATTAAATAGGAGGGACGAGAAGGAAATTATTTATTAATCTCTTATTTTATCTTTCCCCAAAATCAAATCACCAAATACTAATATTTATGTATGTCCAAAAATCTTGGTCAGTTGAAATATTGACAAATCCAAAGTCAAATGGAATTACTGTTTCCTCGCTCTTTGCTTGTTCCTCACTTGTCGGTTTCCTATCAGCGTGCCATTCGCGTGGCATTACTGGTTACCAAATGAAAAGCAAAATTAAGGACCATTAAGTACTAATTAAGAATGATTAGTTTATTGTCAGTGTCCTATGTTCATGTTCAGCTGCTAAAATCACGGATTGGGGATTGCTTTAGTTCAATGAGGAGTCGGGCAATGCGGTGGAGGAATGCGAATGGCGGGTGGTTTATGTCACGCCTCCTCCTCCTCCTCCTCCGGTCGGAAGGTTCTTCTTCACCGACGGGTTCCACATGGTCCTGGGGCGGCTTCTGTGAGTATTGGATGGTTCAACTTAGAAAAATGAGAGGATGACTGCACCGTCCCCCCTTTGAGAGTGACGGTGCTACCTCCACCCCAAGTTTTATCAAGAAAACCGGATTCCTTGAGTAAGTTGTGGATCCCACCATTTGGATTCAATAAAAAAAGAAGAAGAATAAATCAAATAAAAAAAGAAAGTAGATATAAATGATTTTTTTTTTCTACTTTCTTTTTTTGTTTGATTTATTCTTTTTTTATTTATTGAATCTGAATTGGTGGGACCCACCAGATGGGATCCGCAACTTTCTCAAGTAATCCGGTTTTCTTGAGAAAACTTGTGGAGGTAGCACCGTTACTGTCCAAGGAGGGATGGCGCTGTCATCATCTCATTTTCCATTTGTTTAGGCTGCTGAACTTAGCTATTTTTTCGCACCCAGAATAAGAAAAACGTTCGGACTATGATGTTATCCTTGGCATCATTGACAAATCCAACGTCTCAACTGGTTCTTTTACCCGCTCTTTCCTTTTTTTTAAAAAACGAGCTTGACTGATGAGATGGCCATTGTGCAAATATGTGTGCGTATATTGTTTTTTTTCTCACAAGTAAATAGTTTTCGACTACTAACCCTTGGAAGTAAAAGAAAGGCAGGCACAATTATGATCATGTTCCGATTCGCATTTGGGGTTTCACCCATCCCTCTTCCCATTCTATATTCCTTTAAGCCAATTTGAGACGATTCCACATATCGATGTCGGAACAGGATCAAGAGGTGAACTGTCGTGCCACGGGGATCCTTTTCTATAGGTCGCAGCTCCATTAGCTGTGAATGGGCCCGTGTCAGTATAAGGGACCTATGGACTGTGGTCACGCTGCGGTGATGACAAAGGTTTACATTTGAACAACTTTTGAATGCAGACGTTGCATAGGTTCTTCATTGTCAACGCTGGATGCGGGTTCAAGATACTTGGAAAGCCCTTAAGGCTTTTCTTGATGCACGTACAAATGTTAAGATCAAAGTAAGTGTCACAGTCCCCATTAGTTTACACTGATCAAAGGACTCGAAAGACTGCAAGAGCAAATGTTCAGTATAACCTGTAATCCAAGCACTCGGATTTTCTGTCATCAGGTGCCGGGGTGTGACTATCTAAATGATCTCCTCTAAGTTATCGATCCTATGTATGTTTTGGTACTTGCATATTCGTGCTAGATCCAGAAGGAGGAATTGGTTAATTATTATAGTCCTGCGTACTTATGCAGTTCATTCATCGATTAAGTTGCGGCCAGAGAAAAGCCTGCTACACGTACACTACTCGTTGTGCAGAAACTTGCTGAGTTTTCTGGGTGGAAATTGCACATGCTCTGACTAAGGTGTTTGCTTGTTTGGCGACAAAGAACCATGGCGCAATCCAGAGATTGTAGAGATGCTTCAGGTCAGCTTTGGACATCTCAAAACCACTTCACTTCTCAATCCTGAGAAGTTTTAAGCCCACATGATAATACAGTTGACTATGACATTAACGTGATAAGTGCAGGAATTTTCATCTGCAGGAGAAGAAAACACCAGTGGGATCTAAAGTTTTATTGCCGGAAAGCACCATATGCACACATATTATTTCTTGGTTAAATTGTGGATGTCAGATCCGATCATCTCAATTGTTAAATAACCGACTCAAGAAATTAGAATTTATAAACACGCTCCCAAAAAACTCTCACCCAAGTGTTTGAGGGGACGCTTATTAGTCAACTCAAGGAAAAATTATATAAAAAGAATTACCATACTATTTTTTCTTTTGATATACATAAGCGATATTTAAAAATTTAATACGTTCATATTAGGAAGTATGCTTAATGGGTATCGCCGCACCATACTCAAGAGGTTAACTTTTTTTTTATAAAACGATTTAAATAATTTCACCTCTCGAAACAAAACCATCCTTGCCGACAGGCACACGACCTTGCTGGTAAAGGGATTGAGGGGTGGTGGAGCTGAAGATTATCAAGTCCCGGGTTCGATATAGTAGAGAGGAGTAAGACAAAAGGAAAAAACAAACAAAACCTTCATAAAAATGGCGAAAAAGCAAAGAAGAAAAGAAAAAGACATCCTTAAACAGGCCAAGAAGCGATCTCTTCCTCGTAATTCAAGCACGTTCGCCATTCTGTCTTCTTCTTCTTCTCGGTGTTTTGAGATTGGTTTTCTTCTTTTGTCCTTGTTGTTTGATTAGTTGAGTTGAACAAGCAGATCTCGCATTCTGTTAAGCTCTTTGATGGTTTTGTATGTGATGATGATCTTATTTAGGCCCGTGGGCTTATTTAGGTCCGTCCGCTCATGTTGGGCCCAAAACCTGACCCATAAGTGTATGGCCCATGAAGAAGGGGCAATTATTGTAGATAAAAGAATAAAGGGAAAAATCTTTGAAGTTGGTTATCGAAGAAGTTATGTAATCTGAGCGTAAATACGTTCTATGCTCTACGCTCTTAGTTTTCTCCCCTACGCTCCTCTTCAAGAACAGTATTAGAATTCTTCCTCGAATTGCGACATTGGTATTTAATCTGTGAAAAAAGGTATGTTCGACTCCGTAATGTACCTTATGATCGGTGTAACATGTGTTTCCTGGGCACACTTTCACGTTCGTTGTTTTTGGGGTTCGATTGAGTGTTGGATCGTTATTTTTGGGAATCCACTTTCCCCAACATTGGTTACAGAGCAATGTTCATGTTTCCTGATCACTTTTCATATTCATAAAGTGTTTTTTGATTGAATTTTTCGTGAAACATCGCCGTCGATCGATTGTGGATGGAAAATCCTGACACCGTGTACTGTTCACCCCTGTTTATGATTTTCTGTAAATTGAAGTTTGTTTCTAATAACGCAGGGTTATAGCTCTCGTCAATACGAGAAAATCGACTAGTCGCACGCGCTGACGACGCCAAATCTTCTAGTCGCGCGTGGCGGTGCGTCTAGCGGCCCTCGGCGGCGAGCCACCAATTGAATTTCTTTACTTATCAGTGATAACTTATCACTGATAAGTAAAGAAATTCAGGTAGTTCTTCATGTTGAATTGAATTTTAGGCTTCCTTTCCTTTTAATAAATGCATCGAAAAAACTTAAAATTTGCAAAAAAATATAATCAAGCCATGCCATTAATCTCACTTAAATAATATCACTCTAGATGATTCGATATATATATATATATATATATATTATTGTAACTTTCATAAACCATGTTCATAAATTATGAACTTTTCATGATTCTTTTGTAAAAGGTTTTGCATACAATTGGACAAGCAATCCTGTCAAATTGTAATCAACATACTTTTCCATTTCAAACAAATAAAATGGTAATAAACGCTTGATCAATATTTTATGTGATAAACATGCCATTACATGACTCATAGTATATTTAAGCCATATTGCTTTTGAAATATGAGTCTACAAACTCAAAAAAGAGATAGTACTATTCAATTATATGAAAAGTAATATTAAAAACCGAGTAATACTTTACGGTAATGGACGATGCAACTAAACTAAGCTTATCCATTGATAAAACGATACCTATGCACTAACAAAGAAACTCATTTGTAGCAAATGTTAATTTTCCTCCATTACGTAAATAATGATAGTCAAGCTTAACTCGTACGTGAATAATTGAAATTCTGTTCCGATCAAACCTTTCTTAGGAATCAATCTTCATCAAACCCCATGGCTCCACAAAACCTTTATCCAACATTTTCATACAAATCCGAAACTCAATAGCTCCTCTATCGAACCTCACAATTCAACTTTCACATAACTCCAAATTTAAAACCTAACTTTGAAAATTACTCCGATTTAACGAATAATAGGCTTGAGTACCTATTCGGTGCTGTAATTTGCAATCGATCGGGCTTGTTGGGGTGTCCAGATCGACTATGCGAGAAGAATTTTTCTGTCTTCTCTTTCCCCCCTTTCCTCTCGTGAACGAGCTTCACTTCCTTTTCCCTTTCCTTGATTTTTGTGGCCACCGCTTCTCTCCTTTTCCTCACGCTTCAATCGCGTTGAAGCTGCTGAAGCATACGGGGGAATAGGTTACACGGGCCGAGGTCAATACGCTATACTATACTTGGGCTTGGGCTTGGTCTTGGGCTTGTGCTTGTTGGGCCTAATTGTTACATTGAGCATTCGGTGCCGTTGAGCTCTCTCTCTCTCTCTCTCTCTCTCTCTCTCTCTGTTTTTCCGTTTTTATAGTTGCAATGATGGGTGGATGGAGAAATAGAGCAAAAACGTGGGCCCCCCGGTGACGTGGAAGTGGGAAGGGAGGGCCCTCTGATCTGACGATCTGCTTGATGAGAAGTGGGGCCCAGCGGCCCAATTGATGGGCACCGCTCCAACCGCCGGGCTACCGTCGCGGTCGGCGGTGCCATTCAATACCGGCCTAACTTTCATTCTTGGGATCGATTTGTTTAGTTAAAAAATATTTCATTATCAATGTCACTTTATATTTAAATAGTTTTGTGACCAATGAAAATAATTTTCGTTCATTTATTTTTGTAAATAATATGGACAATCATCTCTTAGAAAATATTTGTTAAATTATTCATTTTTCGCGAAATAATGCGTTCTTAATAATTATGAAGTTTAGAAATTAAAAAAATTTCTCTTTCGGCAAGATGGGCCTTAACGAATGTCCGAGGAATTTTTTGTTAACGTTGTTCTTTGTCTTTTTCCTCGTTATTTTGTCTTCAATCGGAATTTCTCTTCTTTTACTTTTTTTGTTTTGCTATTATTATGCCACAAAAGTCAGTTGACACCAACATGTAGGATTAAGGAAGAAGGAAGCCAGGCAGAGAGTCTTTCTTCTCCCTTTTGTTAGGTGCTTGTGGCTTAAAATTAATTTCAAAACCTGAAAAAGTAAAAAGATTAAAATTTTATGCAAATGTAGACACGTAGTCATATTTTCTCGGCTAAACATGTCGATATCAGACCCAACATCTTAACTCATAAAGAAACCGACTTAAGAAATTGGGAATTTGTTAATACCATGACAAAATACTCATTCTCAAGCATTAAAGGGACACGGTTATTAATCAACTTCTTGTACACTTATTAAAAAGCATAATTATATTATCCTTTTCATTTGATATACACACTTGGTATATAAAATTAAATACATTTGTATCAAGTATACTTAACACCTACCGTCGCACTATTCTTAATTTTAATCGGCTGTTACGATTCTTTTTTGACAAACACGATTCATATTATTTCACCTCTCAAACACGAGAACACTCTCTCCAAAAGTTGCATAGAAAAAAAGAAAAAAGAAAAAAAAAAGGACATCCTTAACTGGTCGAGAAGTGGTTTCGCAGCAAAGCGATCCCTTCCTCATTATTCACTCACGTTCGCCCCCGCATTTGTCCTTATTAATCTAAGCCAGACCCAGTACTAAAAACAATTTAAAAAAAGCAAAAAAACAATTTCCATTTTCATTTTCCGCAAGAAACAACAAAATACGGCATCACCGTCGCCATTTCTTCCCCATCTCTCTCCTCCAAATCTCTCTCTCTCTCTCTCTCTCTCTTCTCCTTAAAGGAGCGAACTTTCGAGAACTTCGAAAAGGGGGAAAGAAAATCGAAGGCAAAAACCCAGAAATTTTTCATTGCAAATCCGATTCCTCCACCGCCGTTTTTTGCTTCCGGAGAAGATCCCCGGATCTTCGCACCCCCCCCCCTTCCCCCTTTTCGACTTCCGCAGCGGCGCTACCTCGCCGGTTTCCGGCCGACGACGACGAAGGAGGAGGCGGAGGACGACGGAGGAGAAGATGAGCACCGGCGAGCTGCTCGACATCGAGCCCTTGGAGCTCAAGTTTCCCTGTGCGTATTTCCCGGTTTCCCGGCCGGTTCCCCTTTTCCCGATCTGGGATTCTCGCGATTCCGTCGTTCGCGTTTTGACGGTCTTTTTTTTTTTTTTTTGGGTGTGGTTTGATTAGTTGAGCTGAAGAAGCAGATCTCGTGTTCGCTTCAGCTGTCGAACAAAACCGACAGTTATGTCGCTTTCAAGGTAACGCTTGTTCCGATTTCTTGTCGTATTTTTCGTTCTTTTCTGCGAATATTGGAAATTTGTTTGATTACGCCTGAAAAGATGAAATTTTTTAAACCGTGATCCTGCGAAACAGCATGGAGGCGTGAGATTTGGTTGTCAAGTTCGAATTTTGTTTTGCCTCTTTGATGTATTTCGTAGGTGAAATGAGAGGGAGAATGCGGATGGGATGGTTATTTGGATTTCTGTGGGTTTGTTCGCGGTGTTTTGATGTCTGAGATCTTCTTCGTGTTTAGGTGAAGACGACCAATCCCAAGAAATACTGTGTTCGTCCGAACACGGGGGTTGTCTTACCTCGGTCGACATGTGATATAATAGGTAACCGGAACTATCACTTCGTGGCCAAGTTTGTTTGCTGTTGTGGATTCTCCATTTTGTGTCGCCCTTTTGCTCGGATTTGCGAGGCGGGTGAATTGTGGTATGTCGGCGTGTTTCGTTTTGAAATGTGTCTGTCTTCATGTAGTTACTATGCAAGCTCAGAAGGAGGCTCCTCCTGACATGCAATGCAAAGATAAATTTCTTCTACAGAGTGTGAAGGTAAATGATGGCATAACCCCAAAGGATATTACTGCTGAAATGGTAAGTTTGTTGTGGCGTTTGTATTAGTTTATATTCAGTGTCCTATGTTCACGATCAAGCTGCTAAAGTTACGGAGTGGGGTTGCTTTAGTTCAATAAGGAGTTGGGCAATGTGGTCGAGGAATGCAAATTGCGGGTGGTTTACGTTGCGCCTCCTCAACCACCTTCTCCAGTTCCAGAAGGGTCGGAAGAAGGTTCTTCACCAAGGGGTTCTGTTTCCGACAATGGCAACATCAATGGTTCTGAGGTGGCTTCTGTAAGTATTGAATAGTTACCTTATCTGAACAGGCAGCTGAACTTAGCTATCTTTTGCACCCAGAATAAGAAAATGTTTGGTTTATGATGTTATCCTTGGTGACCGCAGGTTACAAGATTGTTTGATGAGCCTCAAGATAAATCTGTTGAGGTAAATTGTTTCTTTGTTTATAATGCTATGTGCATTGCATATGCAAACTTGCAAGCATGCCCATATTCTGTCTGGAATTAGTTGTGGTTGTATATTGCTGTTGATGTTAATTGGCATGATAAAGCATCTAGTTTTGGTGGATATACATCTTTGATAAATCACATTTGGAGTTGTCACCCCCTCTTTTATACTGTTTGTTTTCATGTGAGATGAGGTTAAGCAACTTTTTTTTTTCTTTAAATCTGTGGAGACTATCAGTATTTCCAGTGGAGTTTCAGGAGTTTGCTTTGAAATGGTGTGTGAAAATTTAATCTATTGTCTCTTTTCTCCTCCTTTGCCTAATGGAGATATCACTTCTCAGACCTCACCACAGACATCACTGTTCCTGTCCTTGTCCATTTATCACACTCTAGGGGCCAAACTGTCATTGTCCTCGCTCTCTTGTTCCATTTTAATCCATGATCATGTTCTAGTCTCAATTCAATAGTACATTACATGCTCTGAGGAGAATTCGTCACAAAACTTTGTAAAACACATTGTTAAAAGCAGTTTGGACTACAGGTTTTGTTCATAAATGTCAAATGAGATATATTTTGTAACGTGAACTTCTCCAGACAAATGTTGCTGACATGACATAATATTCATTCATTGAGTGTGAGTCATTCTCTCTGTTCCGTACTTGTAGCCAAGGCAGAATAACGTGGGAGAAGTAATATTACTTCTAATGCAATGATGACTGATACAATAACCCATCTATCTTTTTATAGGTAACCTGTGCATGTTTGCTTGGCTCCCCTCCCAAAAATAAAAAGAAAAAAAAAAAAAAAAAAAAAAAGGGAGAATGCATGCCTGTTTGAAGCTATAGATTGATATTGATCTGTGAGGAGTGATTATGCTGCTATTGGACGGAAACATTGGTTTAATTCTCTTCTATCTTGTTAAGGAGTAAGGAGGCAAAGCATGCCATAATTTTACCAATCTGCAAGAAATTTTTAGAGGAATAATTATGATAGCAGTTCATAGTTTGGATGAAGAGCGAAGGATCCCTTGTTACATAAATAAATAAGATGGAGATTAACAAAGAAATTATGTTTTTTCTGTTAAATATGAGTGATGACCAGCTAAATTTTTCCGGTCAAGAAATAAGTAGAAAAACTTAAGTACCAGGTATAGATCACTGAACAATATGTGTTGACTTCTGAGGGAATACATGCACTAAAAAGTTCTCAGAATTGCTCTTGCTCTAGTTCTCACGTGCTTATATTGTCTGCCTGTTGAATTACTCTACAAAAGAGATAGAGAGAGGTTTGCAGAAGGATATAGGATTGTGTGTTTGTTTCGATTCCTTCCTTTTAATGCTGGTGCTTGGACTGCGGGGAGTCTGACGTTTTGATCCATTGGCAGGCAAGAGCTCTCATTAGAAAGTTGACAGAGGAAAAGGAGAAAGCTATCCAGCAAGGTACCAAGCTTCGTGAAGAACTGGTGAGTTACTTTATCTGGGACTCTGCAATTTGCTTCACTTTGCCAAATGGTTGTTTGGGTCGATGTCGTATGGTTATAGTGAAGGTGAACATTTCCAAATTTCCCCCCACTAAAGCATAGCTAAACATTGAAAGTATCAGACTAGAGAAAGAGAAAATAGGACATTTACCTAAAGAGCATTAGCCACTATTATGAACTCAAAACTCTCTCTCACACGTGTACACCCATGGTTGAATACACGTTTGTGGCACATGAAGTGAATCTGCGTGCTTAGGTTGGTGGTTATCATGGCATACCAATGACCATGATATATAAGTTAACATGTTTGGCGGTGCAGTCTTTTTTGATAGGTGCTTCAGGTCTCTCTGGCTACTCCTCTCTGCTAAGCATATAACCTTTCATATATCCTTGTATAGATAGTGAGATTACACCTAAGGCTAGAAAGCCTATGTTTCTTTTTCCTGCTCTGTCTATATCTTTTGTTATGATCCTGTCTTGACCTGTTATGGTTTTCTAATCCAAAAAAGGAAATAGCCTTGCATCTGCGGTTTAGGACATTCATATGAATTTGGCATATGACTTTACATGTTCTTGTAAGATCAGGGGACTGACATACATGCCATTTTTCACTCAAGAATCACTGCTAGTAAAAAATAAAACTCTGAAGCTTTCCTGTTATCGCATTAAATTATCTGGCCCTCTTTCTGTCCCCGTAAACATCATCCTCTACTTACTCTTTCTTCGTTATGTTTCTTTTTGGGCAGGAACTGCTAAGGCGGGAGGGCAGCAAGAGCCAAGGCGGCATCTCGTTTATGATTGTTGTTATTATTGGTCTTCTCGGCATCATCTTGGGGTACTTCATGAAGAAGACATAATGAGGAGTCCCCGATTAAATTCTCACAATATTTCTCTTCTGGCGTTCCTCTTTGTTTCCGATCTTCAGGGAAGTAATGAAGAAAGGAAACAAAACAACGGACAAGAAGCGGGTTTTTTAGTGCTCCTTTTATTTTTTATTTTTATTTTTTTTATCTGTTGTGAAGTTAACCAAATTGAATTCAGGTGGAGTCATGGATCTGTGGCTGCCGGAACTCGGGGTCGGTAGTTAGCGAGTTATTTTGCGTCGTCAATGCATTCTTTTTTGTTGTAACTTGAAGGGGATGATGATTCATCGGTCTGTTCATTTTTCTCTTTTCTTTTGTTCCCTTTTTTGTCTTTTTGGTGGTTAGAACTTTTCGGAGATTAGCTGTGAAATGTCCTGACTGGGTAACTGCTAAATAAATCCACCCTTTCCCGGTAACTCGTCTGCGTCTGGATTGCTCGTGTATACATGTCGTGCGCGGTCAGCAGAGCTGATCGATTGGAACGCAGGCAAAGAAGCTCGGCGCACGTGGGATGAAGGGCTTTGCTCTTGGCCTCGACGGAGGCTTCAAGCTAATGCTGTATGTCGAACGTGAAAGATGATTCTAGGAAAAGGAGCATACGTTAGACACCATGATTCTGGACCCGTTTTCATCTTACAGGTGGAAAGCGGATTCACGGTTAGAAAAGGGAAATTCGAAACATGGATTTCCTGGAAAATAAGAGTGAATAATTGTGAATTTTTATATTTATTTAATTGCCTTATTACCCCAGAAAATAATTCACCAGACTCTGTTAACTCTCGAAGTTTCTCCACCTCTCTGCATTTCTGTGTACCACCTTGGTTCGCTTCCACGTATATATCCGTGCATACAGCAAATCCACCGCACGAAACAAACCTCTCCACGATCATCGAACTGTGCAGCCATGGCGTCCCCGCTCGTTCTCAGGAGAGCTCTTGCCTCCGCCATCTCCAGTAACAAGCTCTCGATCCCAGTCCGGTCGACTACGGTGGCTCTTACACGCTCCTTCAACACTGATACTCAGATGACCAGAGTCGATGACGGAAGCAAGGCCGTCGACGTCGACCGGACTCCCGACCGCTCTGTGTCTAGCCGCCGCTATCGCTCCCTCGCTCCTTTCTCTGGTACTATATTAACCCTCTTCTCTCTCGCCGGCTCTTGTTTCATTTCCGTCAACTTCTTGTTGGATTTGATAGTTTTTATTAGTTTTGCGGGCTTAATTTCCGTCGTCTAATCCTTCTTGGTGCTTCCAGTTTTGTTGCTCTTACTCTGTTTCCTCACGTAGCTGCTTCAAGGGGAGTGAAATTTTTCTTAATCGTCAGGAATCTAGTATTTTAGTATTAGAGTGTCGTGGAAAACTATGTTTTGCCCATCAGCAAAACTTGCTAATTGATTGGTGCTGATGAACGGTTCGGTTATGGAGATTCAGATGCGATTGACCCCTTCTTTCCCACGAGGAGCTTGAGCCAAGTCCTGAACCTCATGGACCAGCTAATGGAGGACCCGTTCCAGGCATCCAGCGGCTTCGCTGGCGGGTCGAGGAGGGCATGGGACGTGAAGGAGGACGACAACACCCTTCGGCTCCGGATCGACATGCCCGGGCTGAGCAAGGAGGACGTGAAGGTGGCGGTGGAGCAGAACACCCTGATCATCAGGGGAGAAGGTGGGGAGCCGGAGGCGGGCGGCGAGGGGGGCGCGCGGAGGTACTCTAGCAGGATCGACCTGCCCCCGGACCTGTACAAGCTGGAGGAGATAAAGGCGGAGATGAAGAACGGGGTGCTGAAGGTAGTGGTGCCGAAATTGCAGGAAGCAGAGAGGAAGGATGCGATGGAGGTTCCGGTGGAGTAAAGACAGCAAGCGCTTGTGCGCGTGTGCATAGGTTTGAATGTAACAGTGTAAAGGCCTGAACTTTGTACTACGGTCTAAGAATAACGAAGACGGCGAACAATATTAGGCAGTGAACCAAGCAACCCTCCATCGACAAAGCCAGTTTAGGTTTGCCCAGATCGAGCAACTCTCGTTGTCGGCATTTTCCGACCAAATTGACTATTTCTGCGACACCCTTCTGCAGAATCCCACGAAGCACATCTCTAAAGGTCCCGCCTTTTTCGACATATTCGCAGCTCGAAAGCTTTTTCGGACGATTCCCACGGCGGAACGTGGTTGCAGGGCGAGACTGCACTGAACTGGAACCCAATGAAATTCCAAAGGGCGTACTGTACCTCGAAAAATGCATATATATCCACTCCAATTTCAAGCGAAGCTTGTACAAAAATTCGATCTTTAACACTCTCTCGCCGGTCTCATCTGCTTGAGATTCAGAACCCATCCACAATCGCATCGAATGAATCACAGTTATCCTAAAGAACACCAAAAAGAAGAAAAAGGCCAACAAAAAACCCGCAATTCCTTGAACGGCATCTCTCAGCGGCGCGATCCTAATCGTCGTCGTCGTCTCTCTTCTTGGGCTTCCGGTAGTTCTCTTCGATGTGCTTCGCGATCACGAGGCCGGTCTCGGTGAGCTTCTTGATGTTGGGCACGTTGTAGTTCTGCGCCAAGTAGACGCCGAAGGCCGTCCCCGTTAGGAACGAGAAGCAGCTCCTGATCAATCCCATCCCCTTCTTCTCTCGGCTCGCGGATCGCGCCTCCGAGAGCGCTTCTCTGTCGCTCGCCGACGGGCGAGAGGCAGCGCGAGCTACCGGCTGCGGCGGGCGCTGGCGGCGGATGCTGCGGCGGCGGCGGCGGCGGCGGCGGCGGCGTCCGATCAGACTGAGAGCGATTCGGGGATTCTTTATGGGGGGTTGCGACTTGTTGCCCACGGAATTCTCTGCGTTTGACCTGACCCGTCTCCCAAGGATAGCGCTCTCATTGGTTGTTCGATGGGCCGTTCGGGCTTGGGCCAGGCTTCACGAGAATTTAAGGGCCTGATGATCGGGCTGGACGGGGTAGATTGGGCTCGAAAGTAATGTCGGGCCTTGAAGGAGAGCCACATGCTTGATTTCAATTCAAATCGCGGGCAGAGATCCTAAATAACGCAGGCTACTTCCCTTGACGTCTTGATGAATCTCAACTACGTCCCAAATTGCTGATGTGGCATTTCAATTATTGCTGACCATCCTACGTGGCACATTGCCACATCAGCAATTTCCGACGGAAGCTGGTCATAAGGACCTTATTGAAATTTTACGTAAAGATTTAGGACAAGATTAAAAAGTTCAACACTGAATTACCATCCATATAATATCTTTAGAATTAATTAGACAATTTTCTCCGTTTTGCTCAACTTATTTCAATATTGAAGTCGAGTAAGTGGCTGCGTTTGGGCCAAGCCCTTCGTACGTACCCCAATGGCCACGTCTCCCTTAAACTCAACACGACCACGCACGAGACATAGTCACATCGTCCGTCGACATACGCACTGACATAACACAAACATGCAAGTAGCACTGGGGGTCTGGAAGTGAGCGTTGGAGGAACACAGATCTCTTTCGTTGAAGTTGCACGATGAGGGAGAAGAGACATAATTCAGAAAATCTGTCTGCCAACTACACAGCCTCTCAATCTCCCCATGATCTCACAAAGTAAATGATCTCATTCGAGTAGAAAAAGAGGGAATCGTCACTCTGAGCTACATCAAATGTACACAAACATCCTTGTGGTGCTTACTTATGTTCACCACATCATCCATTAAATGAGCACGTCAGAATGTACTTCCGTGCTAGCTTCATTTGGAGGAGATTTTAGTATCACTTCACTACTTTAAAGCATGTCGATCATAATTATTATTGTTAATGTGTGCGTGCAAGGGTGTTAGGTAAAAGAGTCTAGCATTATAGATGTGGCATATCAATTTATCATAGTTGGATCGATTGGTGTTTATAGGCGAAGGATGAGACCAACATGACATGTTGATGGTTCTTATTTGAGCTCTCTCTTTGTGGAAACACTCTCAATATGTAGTGATGTGTAGAAGGAGTCTCAAATATGACTTCTAAATGAGGAGGCGGATGGTGTCTCCAGGCATCCTGTTAAACTCAGCCGGGGTCAAGGCAATTGAGGTAGAGTCTGAAGGGCATATGGTTTTCCTCACCAACATTTGGCAAAACTTGGCTCGTCCAAGGTGAACATTTAAGTTGAGATGGTGGTGGTGCGGAAGGACACCTAGAGTGAGGTGAAATAGACTCAAGACAATGCAAGGGTGTTATTGTATGGTGGAAGAAATCCTATGTGGAGGATGTGGGGGTAATGTGGAGTAGTTGTGATAGAGATAGAGGCAAGGGAGAGATGATATGTCTAGATTGCAATTTGTCTATGTATGTGTGTATGTAAGGTGAAAGAAATCCCATGTGAAGAATGTGGGGTAATGTGGAGTAGTTGTGATAGAGATAGAGGCAAGGGAGAGATGATATGTTCCCATTGCAATTTGTTGTGTGTATGTACATGTTGAGGGTGCGTAGAAGAAATACGATATATTTATTTAGGAGATCATTAAGAAGAAGTCTAAGTTTGAACTTATCAACATATCTAGTTAGACTCGCATTCACTTAAAAATTTAAGTCAATGAATTATGGGTCAACTAAAATATATTAATTCTTTGATATGAAACTATTTTAATGCATGTATGTCAACAATGTGTATGAGAGAGAGAGAGAGAGAGAGAGAGAGAGATGTGGGCTCTCTCTGGACGGGCTTTTATTTTTCAAAATTTCCATTATGATGGTTTCAAATTTGTGTAACCTAACGAGGACGGCCCACAATTATTTCAAAAGCTCCATCAGAATTCAACAATGGAAGTGACGAGCCCCAATAGCGACGGCTCCTCTGCTTGTCGCTGGAGTGGGGGTTGTTGATGGCCGTCCCTAGAAGTTCTCCGATCAAAATATTGGTCATTCCAAAGCCAAAGCCCGTCGGATCAATTCAACTAACTACAGATTAAGATGTTACGTACATGCATACGTATACGTGGGGGGCCCCCAGCACGGATGATGACGTGGCAAGGGGCAAGATGCGCCGAGGCACATGGAGATCCTGCCACGTGGCGCGTGTGGACCCCGCCGGTGATGGTGATGGCGATGGCGATGGCGAAGGTGAAGGTGGGGGGTCGCGTCTGCAGAGGAAGAAGGAGGAGAGAGCGCAAATGGCGGTCCGGCCATGCGACCCTGTCGCCTCCTTCCATCCTTTCGGAGGCCCCATGTGTTCCCCTGTTTTTTGCCATGCATTTGCTCTTTGCAATCTCCTACACCCGCACACACGCATACATCTAATGTTCCCAAGTCCCAACCCTTCCTCGATTCATCCTGCATTGCATGTCATCAAGAAGGGTTTGGCCCCAATCATGTTCCTAAACGGGTTTCTTCATAATGCACGTTTTAAGTAGAATTTCATCTATAAAAGACCAGTCTGGTCCTGACCCCATGTCGTTTTGGAATGCTTGTTCTTAAAAATACAATAGGGAAATCTTAGGAATGACATCTGCTCATGGATGGATGTGAAAGAAAAACCCTCAAGAGAGTTTGGGCCATTCTTCATCCATGCTCTTGCTCCTTTGCTTATAGATGTATTTGTGCCAATAACCCTTTTTTTTTTTCTTAAACGATTAAAAGAGAGAGGGCGGTACGTAAAAGCCATATCGAGCCATGCAAGTAATAAATAGTGGCAACCACGACAGTGTGTGAAACCACGTGGGTAGGCCCCAGGACAATTACAATATTTCTTATTATTCTACACACGATACCTTGTCTCCCTCGAAAGCTTTGTCCCACTTTTGAGCTGAGATTTTTTTAGCAGTTTTAACAGTCTTACAGATTTTGACCCGAAACTTAAAAGAAAAAGGTCTGAAAAAACATTGATAGATTCGTTCTCAAATGTTTTAAGTTCATATGTTTGCTAAGTCATTCAAATCTTTCATGAATCTACAAAATAATTACGTGCATGTAGAAATTAAGAAAACTTGTTGTGGGATGACATGGACTATCTAAACCGCTAGTAATTATTCATCTCACACCATGTGAAAAGTAAATATATCCAAGAAAGTTATTAGCATTTATAATGTTTATTTGCTGCACAACCTTTGTAAAAGAAAAGAATTTCTATGCGAGATGGGGTAATGAGATGCATGACATGTTGTGTCATTTCAAATTTACAAAGCTATTTAGCAAAGACACCTCCAAATTGCAATCTTTGTATCTATCCGTGTCAGTTCCAAAAATCATATGGACCTTACTCTAAATAAGAAACCCTCACGAGTTGTTGGGGTTCCTTGATTATACTTATTACATATCACTCTTTCAATCAAATTCAAAACTCTACGCTATGTACCTATGCAGTGAATTGAGAATTTTCTTTCGTAAAGGACAGTGTTTGTTGACGTCTCGAACGAGCTGAGAACCTAGGTCATTTTCTTTGCTCATCGTCTATGTTTTTAATGCAAGTTTCGAGTGCTGGGAGACAATAGGAGGCCCCTCAATATCTCCAGTCTCGTGTTTCATAACAAATACAATTCACCATGATCTCCAAACACCTGCATGTTCTCCTTTCATGGCGTACAAAACCGAGCATTTAATGCTTCCTCTCACCAACTTGCCTCCAGGCATTACTTATACGGCAGAAGAGCATGTAAGAGGTCGCACATTACCCCCACAAAGAACCATAACATCTCACGAACACACACTCTGCTCTCCAGAGGCTCTTTCCAGCTTTCTCACAAATCTGAAGTATCTTCCTGAAAGATAATTGCAGTGCGATGTCGAGTTCCGTAGCGCTTTTCCTTCTCTCGTTGTGTCTTTTCTCAGCGCATGCATGCAATGCCCGTCGTTTTGGCCCCAGTGTTGGACGAAACCCTAGCAACCAAATGCATCAACTCAGCAAGGTTGGTTTGGTGTTCCTTATTCTAGTTCTCTCGAATCCCATGTCCTCATGCGAAGGGAATAGTACTAGTCAAATCTCACGAAGTAGGTCCTGATAAGCCTTGTGGATTTCCGTCCCGTGCAGGAAATAGAAATTCAGAATTTGCGTCACGGAAAGGAAAATAGCGCAGAGATCGTCCTGGCAAGCATTCGTCACGAAGAGCTTAAGGATTTAATGGGTCATTTGAGAAACCAACAAGCCATAGACGGAGTGAATTCAGGTTAAAAAAACAAGCGCACACATCACATATGGACGTTAAACATTTTTCATTATAACACGACTTATCCAAACCTTTCAGCTTATCTCATCGGCTCTCATCATATCTCCATGTCCATGTTTCTTTTGTTAAATACTCATTGCTTGCTTGTATTTTGCATTATTTACGTACATGGCAACAGCGATAGTTCTTCTTTGGCACATGCCAATGAAAAAACATGAGGTTTTCACCGTTTCTATTATTTTTTGTTAGATACAATTTTTTTTTTTTGCGATGTGAAAATCAATCTTATGTGGATGAGCTCCGGTTTTTCCTATGATATTTTTATCACAGTTTCATCATCGTTTACTAGCTTATAATGACTCCCATCTTGCATATAGAATTAAAAAACGGAGATGAAGTATGGTGGCATTATCGCTGAAAGTTTGTCTAGGGCTTCTTTTGCTGGCATTCTTCTTTCAAATTCTATCTCGTCATTATACACGTTTATGCGATATCGTTTTTGTGCAGAACAATCATGACGAATTACACAGAACTGCACCTTGTGTGATAGCCATGTCCTCTCTAAAAGTTTCGGCTTGTTAATTATCTTATTAAGCTTTCATTTTGGTATTATTGCTGAAATAAAGTCTGTCTTGCAAATCGTAGGACAAGAGGGTAGCAAGGCACGACCCTTGAAGAGCGATCAGCATGAAGCTGATGCCGAACTGGAGGTATACGATTAATCTTTCTGATAGATATGGAATCCGAGGTTGACACTGTAGGTGTGGTTTGGAAAGATGAACTCCACCGTGATCAAGTCGTAGAGAGAACTTAGCAGGAGCATTGTATACCGCACATTTGATGTACGCTTGATCTCAGTTCTTTTCGATCGTTGCAGGCATCCAGTATTTCGAAAGCCAGATTGATGGTGGAATCTGCAGACTCTCATCACAACGAGGAAGCTATTTCTGGAGAATTAGATGAAGACTTGAAGGGCGACGTGGTGGCGATGGACTATGCACAGCCTCATCGCAAGCCGCCCATTCACAATGAGGAACACTGATTCATGCTATATCATTCCTGCTATTCACTCTTTTGCTTCTCTGGGATGGTAGTATCCTTCTCTATGTAACTTTGATGTACAATAAAATGGAGGTCGAACCATCTTGTTCGATCCAAACCCTCGACATTGCAAGATCAGTCGTCTAAGTGCATAGTACCCATAAATAGATCTGCTGACCGGCTAAACTTTTTTTTTTTTTTTTCACGAAATATGTTGCTTCGCATCTGTTACTAAAAAGTTAAAACGGGGAGGACTCGATTCTCCGTCAAGGATTAAATCGAACAAAAATTTAAAGTCGAAGGCTCAAATTCAAAGGATGACAGCGAGTACATAGAACTAATATTTGACATCTTCCTGGAAAACAGTGACCCCAGCGAGACAAGATTTGACAAGAGTAGTCCATAGGCATGTCCATCGTCCATAGATCATGTTGGTATGGACACTCTGATCCAGGTTGCAAGACGCTAGTCAGAAAGAATTACCACCACCAGGTCCCGCGTTTCTCGCAAAAACTGCTTTTAGCTTTTCTCGATTTTCTAACTATAAATCATTCAAACCATCTAGAAGAATAATGAATCTGTTCTGGTGGTCCTAACGGGCCAACACACCCGAAGCTACTGCCTTTATCTGAATTAGTTGACAAAATGGTTGATGGTAAAATGAGAGAAGTGTTGAAAATATGATCACCGCGACCTGAATATCGCAGGAAAGCAAATGTGGACAGTCTTGCCGTCTCAGATTGGCAGCCTCATTGGACTTTTTCTCTGATAAATATGATAAAGCTTTTCCATTGGCTTAATCACATACTGCAGTGGACAATGAATGGTTTGACACAATCGATGAATTGTGAAGTCCGTATTCCAAGCTTCAGATCAACCTCCCCACCTCCTAGCCAGAAGAAATTGGGATTAAGCTTCACAATGGCTTCGTCCAGAATCACCTGAAATAAAATATATTTCACATAAGAATGTCAAGAGTACCATGAAAGAGGGTCACTTTTGCAAAAATACAGTCTTTATCGCTAATGCAATTAAAAATGCATATAAACACTCAACGATCAAATTTTTATAAAAAATGTCCAGAGTACCGTGAAAGAGGGTTACTATTGCAAAAGATGGGTAGCTGTCATGATTTGTTAAATTTGAATACCTATATAAAAGCTCAACCAAACTTAAAATCATGTATCTGAAAAATACCAGGACAAGAGAAAAGGGAAAATTTACAAATGAACATAGAGATTTCTTGGATTGTATCCACTTGTTCCTTAAAAATTAAGAAACTTAAGACATCTTTACATGGTCTGGACCACAAAGACATTGGAGATTCTAGACTTAATGGCCATAAACTTCATTTATAGGTAATAACTCATGGCCTTCGAGAACTATAAGATAATGGACCACCTAAACAGCTGGCACAGACGTTGGCAGGAGCAGGACAAAAGCCATTGAGAAAGAATACAAACTTCCTCTCTTCAAAGATAACCAAAAGAGTCAGAACTCGTTTATAGACCAGACACCCTAACAATGAGCTAGAAAAAAGTACTTTTTCATAGACCATCAAACCTCAAGGACCCACATGTCGGAGCTTACAAAGCAGCCCAGGTCAATATAGTGACACCAAATGCAGCAAGTATGTCATGTAATGTCCATGTACAATGAAACTGAAATAAAAACTTGTTACAGCCAAAACATCTTATTTCATGTTATGAACGTGGGTAGAAATTGAGAACAACTTGGCCTAACGAGACAACCAAGGTTGCATAAATGAACTCGAAGCAAGTAAGAAGAAGATGATACATTGAATATTCATTCATATGCAAATACAAAATCGAAACCCCATCATTACAGCCACAGATATGCTGTTCAATACCGGAATCTCAGTCTTCATGCCAATACATGTTACTGCGTTGTGCTCAAATCCAGTCAACATCAGGGATGTCTCCTCAGGGGCAAGCCTCACTAAAAGCAGAGGCAGTCAATATAACAATCCATTCACAAATACCAAGGTAAAAAAAAAGTATATGCCAAGTATTAGAAGCATAAAAGAAGAGCTCTAACTTTCAAAACTAGAAGAAGAATTTTTCTTTGTCGCTAGTTCCATATCTGTTAATGTTTACAGCAACATGATAATCTGTTTCTCAAATGAGAATAGACTCCTTATTTCCACCCCTCCCCTTTAAAGTACCTGAGCTAGTGTATAATCGCATGGTGGTTCTCACATATGACCAGTCATGCATATGCCTGAGCAGCACAACTGCCATGTTTATGTGCTAACACAGGCCTGCAGCAACCTAAATTATGTCCCATGGACAATGTGTGAAGATATTGATTGTGAATCTAGCAGTCATAGTTCGACCTGTCATCACTCATGCCCAGCAGATACATGTGTTCTCATGCCTAAATGTCCCTAAATTACTTGACATCGATGCAACCCTGAAAAGATATGTCCAACAGTGGAAGTGGGAAATCAATCTCCAAGAAGATGGGCAAACTCGTCAATAATAACAAGCTGTTCCAAGTGATCAGACTAGTCACATTGTAGAACTGAGGATCGCTCTCTGACAAGAGACAAATTTTCTTATTTGAGGAGACCCATCTGAATCTCATAAATATCAACAAGCTCTCTGATCCAATTAATCAGACTAGTCACAGATATTGTGGACACTTACTTCATATGATCCCAACAAACACTCCCAAACACAACAATCCCCAACCCGCTGCCTACAACCACTATCAGAATGTGGTAAGGCATTAAGAGAAGTCGCTTGAGCACCAAAATACTAGTGAAAAAGGTTAAGCTTAGATTAAAAGAAGGGCATCTTTTTGAAAAGTTTGCATTATATAGCGAGAATCATATTATGTTGTCCAAATTAGCTAACTTTTCATTAGCAAGGATTCATCCAAATATACACATGTTACTTATCTTTTTAAGAAATAATCCAGAACATTCCTTTAGCAGCAGAACTGCTGAACCAGCAGATTGCAAATCATTACCCTCTATTGGAAATAGGGAAATTTCAGGAAAGAATTAATAGGGAGTTCAAAGATTTGTTTGCCTAAGATATGTTGGAAATGAGGGTAGCATTAGGTAAGAATGGAATCAATAGTACCCATCATTTTGTAGTACTCCCATATCATGAGAATGCAAAAAAAATTTAGTTTCCAAAAGCATCCTCATCTTAGAAAAAGAAGAAACCTGTTGTCATTTTCTTCATCAAGTATAGAAGGGTGAAATTGAACCTGTATATAAATAATCATCTTTCCTTCCATTTTTTCCAAAAATGCCTAAAGAATTCTTTTCCTCACTTTTTTGCCCCTTCACTTCCCAATTTTTTCACCTTCATTTTCCTTACACACTTCAAAATCTTTTTAAACAAAGGGTTAGATTTCCAAAGAATTTAAAACTTAAAAGGCATCAAATCTGTCTCAACTTCAGACAAACCTACTTCAGCAGACACACCTGTCAAACTGAGACTTTCTGCTGAGTAGGCAAAGTTGCATGATTTTCAAAGTCCACCAGCTCCTAAAGAAGAAATACTCCCTTAATGATGTATGGATAAAGAAAAATGTAGGATAATTAGTTGCTATCCATGCTGATGTTAGTTATGCATTGTCATGCTTCAATGATGAGTCACGCTTCTGAAAATAAGTCTAAGAAGAAGGTCTATGTTAAAGCACGGACTACCTAGAACCATAAAATATGGAGGAATCCAAAGGCTCTAAACCAGCTACTCCAGTTATCAACTAGCACGCTAGTTGTGGAAAAAGGAACACCATTAGCAGAGGGAGCAGCTTTCAAGAACTGTTGTCTCACATAAAGAGACCTAATTTCAGAGCAAAGCCGAAAGTAGTACCTCCCTGCGTGCCGCCATTTATTAAGCTATTAACTATGTAAATAGGATAGATTGGTTACATAAGGGCATTTAAGCAAAAACTTTGTCAATTGGTTCCAAACATTGAAAAACTCAAAAGCAATAATACCAATTTTCCATTTATTATGTTATGAGCTCGCCTCCTTTGCAAACAAGAATGGATTGCAGCCACTATTTCGCATCCTTGAATCAACTTGCACTCAAAATAAAGATACTAAACTAAAGATGCCAACAGTATGTTGAGTTGACAAAGAATAACAAGCTTTTTGTCACCTTGTTTTACCCCATAGCATTAGCCAGTCAACTGATGTCCCATTAAGTCCAGCTTTAAAAGTTGAGTCCACATTTCCACATACATCCAGATTAAACTGTAAACTTTGAAATTAAAGAAGTATGGTGAATGGAAAGAACTTACAATTGAATTTCTTTTTTGGCACCTTGCCATCATTGAGTGCATAAAGATAGTTTTTCAGGGCTTCGGCATTAAGCCGAGCAGTATACTGCAAGAGACAAAGATAAACGTGTTAGTGTAGGCTGTAGCTAATACTTCAGCAGGATACCAACTAATCTAGAAAAAAAGATACCTGAACAACTACAACATAATACTTTGAATTGTTTCGATCCTTGCAATCAATGACAGTAGATGGAGCTTGAGTATTCACCTGAAATCAAGGAGGCAACATTAGCTTTATAATTGACTTTGAGTCAAGCTTAGCATTTGCTTTCATAAAATTTTCGTGTCCAATAACGGCAATGGACCCATTTAGAAAATAAGTTATTCACATTCAATTTCAAGGGGGGGAGATCCTATAGGATCCTATCCCATATAAGAAATTTTCTGACCATCAACAATTGCAAGGCATGAACTTCATATGCAAGATAGACATCAGATCTTGCGCAGGCAAAATTTCATATGCAAGATAATCCCAAAATATTTTTTACCAACAATGGACAGCAAATGTACCAAACAACTACTTGTGATGAATTATGGAGAAAACTGTTCCAACACATTATGTGTATCCCCATGCCCTTCAACTACGCAAGACATAATCTTTATCACAGAATTGCAGTAAATCACATATATGCCGGAAAAAAAGATTACTCAATAGTCTAAGAAATAGCTATTGGGAGCAAATTTCTGGAAAGGCCGGAGAATTTGTCCAATCCCAGAAAGATATCAGCCACGTTTCATGTCTGCTAGAATATTTAAACAATATACCACACCTTTAACTAATAGCTTAAGTTTTTAGAATGGTTTGCTGTGGTTTCACAAAATTCCAGCTTGCATTGCCAACAAGTCTAGACCCAACTGCCACATGGGAGAATTACAAGTTGTCGTGGCTCCGACCCAAGGCCCGATGTGGGAGGGGTAGATTGTTGAGGTTATCCCACATCTCTTGTGGAAGAGCTAATGGTCGGTTTATAAGTGTGATGGAACATCTCACCCTTTAAGCTAGTTTTTGGGATGAAAGAGGCCCAATATCATATAACACTAGTATCAGAGCTGGAGATCCTGAGTTCGAATTTTTTCAGGCCCCATATGCCTCCCTAAGTAAATTTCCAAGCTTGGTACTAGGCAAAAGAAGAGGAAGTGTTAGAATATTTAAATAATAAATTACACCTTCATCAAATAACTTAAGTTTTTAGAATAGTTGGTTGTGATTCCACAAAATCTCACAATGCCTAAACACACTAAAGCTACAAACCAACAAGGCATAGAAATAATCCAGATTAAATACTTAGGGACTACGCACTTTCATGTTCATTTATGTAACCACAAAAATAGAGACAAAAGATTAGGTAGCCCAAATAATTGGTGTAAAGAATAGAACCACAAATAGTTAATGTTTCACTGACCGTGGCTCCTTTTCCCTTCTATTTTCCCCCTACTTTGGGTCATTATCTATTTACGGGGAAAATTGAGTCTTATATTTACATTCAGATTGATTATACTTGAAGAAACCAACATTCCCCATCAAGTGTGTATAAGCATTTGTCCACACGTGCAGGTTGCTTACATGAATGTATGTGACCAAGGCCATACATGTTAACCTTTCTCAATTCTCAAAAGCCATAATTCTTCTCCTGATTACCTTAGCACTACAATATCATCCATAGGGTGTCTTAAACAGCACCATCATGTTTTATATCACTTCTGAAAAGGGCCGGAGATGCAAATCCCTGTGCTCATCATCCAGCTTATACACAAACTACTTATTCTGGCAAATTTATGTGGTAGCATGTTCATTGACTGCCAATGGAGAACCAGGAAACGAAGAATCTAACTAAGTTTCCAACAAAACAAAGACCACGGCTGCAAATGCTTTCTTTAGTCATTCAATATCAACTCCGAAACCTCCTCTAACCACCCCGTAGTCACCTCCTCCTTACGAAGTTCTTTGAAATGTCTGCATTTACTAATCATAAATCAAATTCAGCTCAGTTTTCTTATCCATCACCACCATCCATCTTAAACTTCCTCAATTCCTTAAATCAAAATCAAAATTAACGACAATAGTCGTCATCCAAGGATTGAATTGCAGGCCAGAAAGCCGAAACGATCGACGGCAAGATGCTAGAACGAGCCGACTAGCCCCCTACGCATTTCTCCTCCGCTCGCCTACGCAATCAAAATCGCGAGCAACCTAGCGCCGACTTCCGACAAGCTCAGGCAACACGTAAAGCGCCACTCACCATGACGATGCTCTTGCAGAGATGATCGATGGAGTGCGCGCCGAGGATCCTCCGCCTCTCCTCGTACGACCGATCGTAGTAGTCCCCCGGGACTCTCTTGAAAGCGAAGTTCGCGACGCCGTTGCTCCTGAGAATCGCCGAGAGGCGGGCTTCGGTGCCGGAGCCGGAGCCGGAGCCGGCGCCGGAGCCGGAATCCGAGTCCGCGACGCCGAGCGACGGCGACGGCTGTCCGGAGACGGAGAAGGGGGAGGGACAGGAGCTCCGGTCGAGGAGAGCGAGCTCGAGGTTGGAAATGCGCTCCAGTACTCGGGACTGTACTCGCTCGAGCTCGTCCCACGCCTCCATCGTTCTCTGGTATTCGGCGATCCTCCCCGTCTGCTTGAATTGAGAGCTCGCTTCCGCCGCCGTTTGGTTTCTTGAGTTAACGGGAGAGCCTTTTCCGAAAATAGTTTATTCTTAGGGGACCTAAAAATGGAAATTTTCTCAAATAATAGCTCAATATGAACTTTATTTTAAATAATGACTTGAAGATGGACCAAATATTTTCAAATAAGAATTTTAAGTAAACTTATTTTAAATAAAAGTATGAAGTGGCCATATCAATTTCAAAAAAAAGGTTTAATCTCTCAAATTTAAAGGTGTTTTTGTTTTTTTTTTTCATTTCTTCTTTTTTTCCCTTCTCTTTGCCAGACTCAAGCGAGGGCCACCCTCGCCGATGTCGGATGAGGGTCAACCTTGCCTAAGTTGGGCAAGGCGAATGTCACTCGAGCCAAATCTAGTGAGGGTGGCCCTTGCACGATGTTGGTGAGGGCAATCCTCACTAGCCAGGCGAGGGTGACCCTTGCCAAATTCGGCAAGGGCAACCCTCGCCCTCGCCTGAGGTGGGCGACTTCCATCAGCCATCGATGACGATGGCTAAGGAAGGGAAGAGGAAAAAAGAAAAAGAAAAAGGAAAAAAATATGATTATAAATTTTTTTGACCAAAATACCATTTCTCAAATGATTGGAATAATTATGGGCTAGTGAAAGATCCTTATTTGAGACGATTTGACCACCTTAGGCCCTTACTTGAAATGATTTGGCCACTTTAGACTTTTATTTAAAATAAAATTTATTTTGAGCCCTTATTTGAGAAAATGATGGCACTTCATGCTTTTATTTGAAATTTTCCCTAAATTAAATTTGAAAGGAGCTACTTTTCCTTTTTTTTTTTGGATATGTTAGTTGGAAATCTTAAAACTTGTCATGAATGTGAAATTAAGTATCCAAACTTACAAAAAGTGTAATAAATTTTAGAACTTGTCCAATTGGTGTAATTAAATATTTCCATTAAATCTATCCATTTCTTTTTTTTTTTTGTCAACCTTTCTCTAACTTTCAAAACATGAAAGTCGAAACTTACAGTTGAAGCTAATTGTCTCACTTCAACCCCTTGCCTCCCCCTTTCCATGTAGGTCAGATAAACCGGTCTGACAAGTTTTAGAACTTGATTCAAGTTTTAGAACTGAATTATATTTTTGTGATAAGTTTTAGGACTTTTTGTATACATATCTTTTTCTTTTTTTTTTAATAGTGAACAAGATGGGACGACCATCAATACTGACAATTCACATTAGGTCGTGTCATTATGATTCTACGTGCGCTGCAGGACGCTTAGTTTTAGCTATAATAATTGCCCATGCTCCGAAGATCCAAAATTAGCGGGCTCGTCAACCCAATCAACATGATGTTAATCAAGAAGTCCTTTTGCATGAGATAAGTTAGGCATGGGACATGACCATCAATACTGATTAATTCACATTAGGTCGTATCATAATGAGAAACAAAAAAAAAGTGTTTGTTTCGGGGAATAATTTTTGAACAAAAGAACGCGTTTGCGTTTGCAGGACGCTTAGTAAATTTTATTCTTTTTTTGCTATTTTTTAATTTTTATTTTTGCCCATGCTCCGAAGATCCAAAATTAGCGGGTTCGTCAACCCGATCAACATGATGTTAATCAAGAAGTGTTTTTTTTTTTGCTTGAGATATGCCGCCAGAAACAACTTTTTTGTGTTTTTTTTTGGCATGAGCCGTTCAAAGGCTTACTTGTGTCGTAAATTAATTAGTGATCTCATGAGAGATATGTGATCCTTTTACGACTAGACCAATCACCCCAATATGGAAGGAAGTTTATTAGATTAACCACGTTGGATTGCATTTATTTATATACATGCAAGACACACACACACACACAACTTTTTTTTTTTTTTTAGAGCTTATATGTGCTCTTGAGTTTGACAAATTTGAGCTTAGAGATGACCAAAGTGAGTTCAATTCCAATTTTGGGGGCTCTTTTAGCGAGTTCAATTTTATGGACTAGATGAAGAACGGAGAACCTCTAATGGGTGTTTCCCATGACTAGGCAAATAACTTGGGTGCTAGAGACGACTTGGATCCAAAATTCTACAAACTTGAAAAGAGATGATGGTCCAAGGGATTGTTCACCATAGGTGTTGAGGAGGATTGGTTTGTGGTCCGAAACAATTTCAGTGAGGTGAGTGACTATGGCTTTTGAAAGCTAATGACACTAGTCTCGGTTGGACTTGCACCTTTCAATTGTCTAAGACAACCAGGAATGAATTTGTTGGAGACCTTTCGACTGATTCCATAGATCCATGGGAATTGGATCAAGTGGGTCCATGGAACCAATGAACAATTTCCGATTCTAATTTTTTGAAATGGTGCTGTTTCTGGTTTTAGGATAGGAACTACCTACCTAAATTTGATCATAAGGTAGATGTATTGTTTCATGCGATAATCAATTCATCCACTAGGGGAAGTTATGAGCACCAAAGCAAGAAGCCAAGAACGCCTATTTGGATTGGCTTTTTAATTTTTATTTAATACAAAACAAATGGTTGAAAAATTTCAATTTTATAAAGTTTTTAATTCTTGAAACTTTCACAATAGTTAAATGTTGATATATGAATTCAGATACAAATTTCTCATAATTTTCTAGAACTAGAATGACGTTCTAAACTTTAGGAAAAATTTTAAATAAGGGCTTGAAGTCGGATCATTACCTTAAAAAATGATCAAATGTGATTCTGTTTTAAATAAGAGCTTAAAGTGATCAAATTAATCTTAAATAAGGGTCTATTGTCACCGGCAGACATTTTTAGGCGAGGAAAATTTTGTCAGAAAATTAAGATTAGGTAAAAAATGAAGAAAATCACCGAATTGAATTGGCATTATGGTTCTCATTATGGTTCTTCCTTCAATTTTTTGCGTTACCTTCTTCTTCTCCTCGGCTGCTCAAGCAAATGGCTCTCACCCTCTCCTTGCCTGGTCCTAGCCGCGACTCGCGTGTTCTTTGCAAGCTTCAGTCCGTCGTCATGTCTTCTCTCTCGGGTCCCATCCTCCACGAGCTTTTAAGTCCTTCACCAGCTTCTGGTCCGTCGTTCGCGGGCTTCCTAGTCCTTTTCAGTGTCTCTTTCGCTTACTTTTCTTCTTTTAGTGCCGGTCGACTGGAGATAATTTGGTGGTTGCCTTCATTAACTCCATCAGTGATAGGAGGGCATGGGCCCTGAGCTCAAGCTCTGGTCAACAAATTGTTGAAGAATAGGGCACGAGTGATGAGAACTCGAGCTCTAGCTTCATATGGTAATAGCTGCATAAAGGTCTGCTTTCTTGGAATTGTCTGAATATCTTGAAGCCTACTTTTCTTCCTTTAGTGCCGGTCAACTGGAGATGATTTGGTGGTTGCCCTCATTAACTCCATCAGTGATGGGAGGGCATGGGCCCTGAGCTCAAGCTCTGGTCAACAAATTGTTGAATAATAGGGCAAGAGTGATGAGAACTCGAGCTCTAGTTTCATATGGTAATAGCTGCATAAAGGTCTGCTTTCTTGCAGTTGTCTGAATATCTTGAAGCCTAGTCTAGTTATGGTGATTAAAATAAGCACTAATTAATGTTGTTTACTCTAACAATGTAGCAAGGAAATTGCAGCTTTTTCGATCAAATTGATCCCCCCACCAGCGACGAGAACTCTTGCCGAATCGTCGTCTAGGCTCTTAAGAAGAACGAGATCAATTGAAGCTGATGTGTTTTAATGGAGTGCAAAGAGAGAAGATTTTTTGACCTAAGCAGGTCCTTAAAAGACTCATGGAGGAAACAAGCGGGAGAACCGCCCAAGGGTGAGAGATCTTGAGCTGTCCTCTTATTCCCTCTTTGTCAAGAAGATAAAGATAGACAGGGAATTAGGGAGCCTCACGATGGTGAAGGTAAATACTACATCAGGACTTTAGTTGTGGCTACTATCGAATACGCAAATATAGTAGCTTCCCGCGCCTAAAGTGAGTGAGGGTAGATTAAATGCCCACAGCTGGGTTGACGTGTCTTACGCACTGTCCACAACCACGGAATGACCCAGTTCTCCCGGTTGAAGCTGATGTGTTTTAATGGAGTACAAAGAGAGAAGATTCTATTGGATGTTTTAATTATGGCTTTTTTTTTTTTTTTTTTTTTCAGTTGTGCACTCGAAAGAACAACATCCTCTTGCCTTATATGGGAATCATCTTTTAAGTATGAATATCTTTCATTCACGGCCTCAGGATTGGTGGTCGGTTGAATATGAGTGAAGCTTGCAGATGACGGACTTGAGGGAAAATGACATCACAAATATCATAACTTCACGATAAGTTAATATAACGCAATCCCGGATCAACATTTCACCAAGAACCAACCCAATCTAAGATCAATATCTCCCTCAAAACTAAACTAATCGAAATTGACTTAACCTCGACAATGACCGGCTGATACAATCTCGCAATAAGTAAATATAATGCCACATTGTAAAGGAGACAAAAAGTCAACAACATCACCAATATTTTACATGGAAAAACCAAAACAGAAAAAATGAGAAATGGCCCAAAAACTTCCACCAATCACCAAGAATTGTCTAATACACAAAGTTGTTCCCTTGTCACACATTAAAGACACAACATCAAGAACACAATGGTATTTCCATCACTACGAAGGTGAATTTAATACAAATGGAGGATGAAACCCTAATCGCAATTGGAGAATTCTGAGAAGTTCTCAATGAATGGAACCAATCAACTTGTGTGCCCTTGGCCAAGCCAATTTTCACAACATTTGGCCTTCGAATTGGGACTGCCAAGTTGCAGCCCTATTTAAGATTCAAGCAGGTCAAGTCAAGTGCTAGAAGAGGTCTCAGCGTTGTCCCCGGAATGATTCAAGACAAGGCCTATCCAGGGTTCCCAATCGTAACCGTGTAGTTGGCTAATTAAGTCTCGATGCTTTCAACTTCCAAGCTCGCTTCTGTGGCCTTCTCTATAAATGGAACGATTCAGGTCAAGTGAGGCACCATCTTAGCTATCTCAGCATCTCCTTGCCGACACTAGCAAACCTGAAAATGAGTCCGAGCCATTTCTGTTCAGTCGCCTTCCCTGCTGTCTTGATCCTGGGGCTCATGATCATGAGCTTCGCTTCTTGTAGCGCTCCAGGGAATGAGACTGATAAAATTGCTCTGCAAGAGTTCAGGTCCCTCCTAAGAGATGATTCTGCGGGAACCTAGGACTCCTGGAATGATTCCCTCCATTTCTGCCGATGGACTGGAGTCACTTGTGGTCTCAGACACCAACGGGTCACCGCCTTGAACCTAGATGAACGAGATCTGGCTGGGACCGTGTCCCCTTATATCGGAAACCTTTCGTTCCTCCGATACCTGAACCTCGCAAACAACTCTTTACATGGTTTCATTCCTCCTGAAATCGGGCGCTTGTTCAGGCTTAAAAACCTGATCTTGAGCCACAACGCCTTAGGAGGTGGAATTCCTAGAAATCTCTCCATGTGTCTTAGCCTCGTGACTCTCGAGCTTGACTATAATCGTCTCTACAATTCCATTCCTTCCGAATTGGGGTCACTGTCGAAACTCCAGACGCTCTCCCTTCCATTCAACAATCTCATAGGACCAATCCCCGCTTCCATCGGAAACCTTTCCAACCTCGAAGAGCTTGATCTATTGAGCAACAACCTGACAGGAGGAGTTCCCATTTCTATAAGCCAAACGAGGCTTAAATTTTTTCAGGCAGGTCAAAACCAGCTGACAGGTGGCTTCCCCTCTGCCCTTTACAACTTGTCATCCCTCAATACCATAAGTTTGACCCTAGGCCTGTTCTCTGGTAGTATCAGGAGAGACATAGGCCTTTTGCTTCCAAATCTGCAAATTTTATATCTGGCAGTTAATCAGTTCACAGGTCCCATTCCCGATTCACTCTCCAACGTCACGAACTTAGCAGAAATTGATTTCTACGGCAATAACTTCACCGGACGTGTCCCGGCCAGCTTTGGAGGGCTTCAAAACTTGAGCTGGCTCGGCCTTGGGTTTAATTTTCTCGGAAGCGGCACAACTGACATTCTAAGTTTCCTTGCTGATTTGGCCAACTGCAGCAACCTTGAAATGCTGGATTTACAACATAACCAGTTCAAAGGTGAGCTGCCTGTTTCTGTCAGTAACTTCTCAACCCAACTGGAGAGGCTACAATTGTCGACAAACAGAATTCGTGGGAGAATTCCTGAAGCAATTGCAAACCTCTTTAGTCTACATCTATTATATATGAATGATAACATGCTAACAGGCAACATTCCAATGTCTAATGGGAGGCTATCAAACTTGCAATATCTGAATTTGGGCAAAAACAAGTTGACTGGACACATACCTTCGACCATGGGTAACATCACCGGCCTGATAAGGCTATACTTGTACAACAACAGCTTAGAAGGAAGCATACCTTCGGGCCTTGGTGACTGCAAGTCCCTGCTAGATCTAGTCCTCTTATCATAACAAATTCACCGGGACCATTCCTAGCCACATGATCAGACCGTCCTCCCTCATAATATTTTTGGATGTATCTCACAACTCTTTGTCTGGGCCTCTGCCACCCGATGTTGGAAACTTAAAGAACCTCATTTCTCTCGACGTTTCATACAATCAAATTTCAGGTGAGATTCCTACAACTTTGGGCAACTGTTTGGGATTCGAAGAGCTGTTTATGCAGTCAAACCATTTTGAGGACCCATTCCTCAGTTCAAGGGGTTAAAAGGCATCCGTTTTCTCGATCTTTCCAATAACAACCTGTCAGAGCAAATCCCAGAGTTTTTAGTTAACTTGTCGTCATTGCTGCAATTCTTGAATCTGTCTTTCAACAATCTCGAAGGCGAAGTACCTGTACGTGGGATATTTGGAAACACTAGTGCCTTCGAAGTTGATGGCAACCGAGAACTATGTGGGGGCATACCTGAACTGCGTTTGCCTTCGTGTCCAGCAAAATCGTTCCCGAGATCAATGAAGCATAGACCTTCGAAGTGGGTGGTGGACATAATCATTTGTGCTTCTTGTGCAGTGGCATTACTGTCCTTAATATCTCTTTTAAACTCGAAGAAGGAACATCTGCCTACCCGCTCCTTCGGCCATTTTCACAAGAGAATTTCCTATGATGCTCTATTCAAAGCTACCGACGGATTCTGTTCAAGCAAATTGATTGGTTCAGGTAATCTTTATATGTAGATGAACATTTAACTACAACAAATGAGTACAGAGAACACACTTCATGGTTCATACAGTAGTACCACGTCGCATGACCGCAATAATTTTTAACTCTTGTTCAGGTAGTTTTGGCAATGTGTACAGAGGAACTCTTGGTCCCCACAGAAAAATCGTGGCCATCAAGGTTTTGAATCTCCAGCAGAAAGGAGCTTTCAAGGGCTTCTTGGCCGAATGCAAAGCACTCAGCAGCATTCGGCATCATAACCTTGTTAAGAACTTGACTGCTTGTTTGAGCATCGACTCCCATCGTAATGAGTTCAAAGCCTTGGTATACGAGTTCATGGTAAACGGCAACTTGGACATTTGGTTGCACCCAAATGACGAACACATGCAATTCAAACCTTTGAGCTTCCTGCAAAGATTGAACATCACGATCGATGTGGCCTCTGCTTTGGATTATCTTCACCACCAGTGCCGAACTCCAATCATCCACTGTGATCTGAAGCCAAGCAACATTCTTCTCGACGATGATTTCACAGCTCACATCAGTGATTTTGGATTGTCGAGGCTCATTTTCAATTCTAACAAAGACATCTTTTCGGGTCATCCTAGCTCCTCTGCTTTTCAGGGAACCATGGGTTACATTGCTCCAGGTATGGCTGTAAAGATCACAATTACATTTACATCCACAAAATCAAAAGATTTTCAATGACCTTGTAGAGTAATCGAGCTAACAGGAACTTTTTCTGGACTGGCAGAATATGGAATGGGCGTTCGTCCATCAACAAGTGGGGATGTGTACAGTTTCGGAATTCTCTTGTTAGAGATGTTCACTGGAAGACGACCAACAGACAACATATTTAAAGAGAATTTTAACCTTGAGAAGTTCGTCAAGTCAGTGTTGTCAAAGCGAGCAATGGGGATTTTGGATCAGTCGATTTTCTGTGGGGAAGTAGGCGAAAGCATGGACAAGGAGGGGATATGGAGAGACTGTGGAATCGACCAAGCTGAATGTCTGATATCGGTTTTTGAGATCGGATTAATTTGCTCAGCAGAATCACCAAAAGACAGGAAGGACATGAATGGAGTTGCACGGGACTTGCTCTCAATCAGAGACAAGTTTCTCAAAGCCGGCATCCATGAGGATAGAATACAGAATCCTGCACCGAGTGAAGCACCTTTTTAAGTCGCCATATGCTTGTAATTTTGTATCTTTAGCATGCTCCGCTGTTCCACAATATCTTTGGATTTAGTAAATCGGCTCATATGATAACAAGTATCAAGACAATTGCTGAGAGCCTGATCGATATATCCTCCTTTCTCTTTTTATATTTTGCAGGGGACAGGTGCGAGGTGGCGGCCTGTTCCACCTCCGGTTTTGAGTGGGACGGGGGGAAACTGTAAATAGAGGCAGGCACAACGTAGCTTGTTAGAGCCACGCGGCTCTTTCCATGTCAATGGTGGGCTAGCTTGGGCATCTGCGAAGTCCTTCGTCCATAACTGAGCTACCAGGGAGGGCCTTGGACTTTGAGGGGCTTCAGCTTGCTAGCTGGTGAGCCTCCAAACCAGCAGCTTCTGGTTGGTCAGCAAGCAAAACTAGCACGCTCTGCATAATAAATAAAACATGGACTTCGACTATTCCTATGGTTATTTTCCTGTTATGAGACATCTCTATGTACTTGGGTCCGGTCATGTTGTTGTGAGATCCTATGAAACCATCCATCGAGAACGAGAGCCTTCCGAGAGTCCTTGAGGCCGTGATGGAAGGTCTCCATGCACTCCCGTAGTGTATGGATGGATTTCCTTCTTATGTCCTTCAGCCAACTTGTCTTTCTTCTTTTCTGGGAAAGTAGAGACAGCAACGTTGATACTGATACTGTCCAATCAGTTCCGCAACGGCTCAGTTTTCTGCTTATTCCATGATCTGTCTTGAGAATCCAGCAATGGATTCCTAGTTCCATAATTAAAACAGCTTTTACTTCTATCCTTTCCAATTTAGTGGGTCAATTCCTTTTAAGGGGTTAGTCTATGGAAGTTTATGAGCAAATTTGGGTAGTAAATAATCGCCGGTTATTCTTTTCGATCTATAGAAAAGGATTAGAGATTGCATGCCTCGTGTCACCAGTTAAACGAGTTTATTCAAAAAAAGAAAATTTTACTAACATGGATTGCGGCAAGGTATTTGAATTTTTATATTTTAGAATGATATATTCAACAACACCCGACATATTCGATAATGAACATATAAATGTAATCAATTTGACCAAAATAAGTGAATAGGAGATATAAATAGAATATCAATAGCCAGAATTATTGATTGGAAAAGATTATGTTGGATTATGATAGATACTCTCATACTTATCCATTCACATTTTGAAATTAGAAGTGATAATTTTTAACAAGACGGGTAAACACGGCTCAAACATCGAGATAACTCGTTTGGGTTTGCAATTAACCAATTGTTTATGTGTTACCTCTGTGTCAACTGAGTCTATCCCTCATGATCAAGAACACTAAGAAAGACCAGAGCAAAGTTTTTGTACCCCCTAAACTAGTGCAAATTTAGCTCTCCAAATTATTCAAAATTGCACCAATTAATCCTAATCTGCTATTGACCTGGGAGCTTTGCTCTCCCAATTTTAGACTTGCGAGCTTTTCTCTTCAATCTAATTCTAGATTTATGAATATTAATGTATAAGTACTTCATCTCAAGTTTCAATGCCAATACTCACAAGTGTCAAATCTGAGTTTGTTCAATATTTCTATTTTGATTGATTGTAGTAATCCCTCGAAACTCTCTTGAAAGCAAAGTCCATGACGCCATTGCTCGTGAGAATCGCCAAGAGGCAACATTCGGTGTCAGTATCGGCAGCTACGACGCCGAGCGATGATGAGGGCTATCCGGAGAGGGCCAAGGTGCTGCTGCCGCCTCTGCCTGCGACGGGAGGCGGAGAGATGGAGAAGGGGGAGGAAGAGAAGGCCTTGGAGAGAGAGAGAGCTCGAGGTCATCCCGCGCCTCCATTGTTCTCTGGTATTCGGTGATCTTCCCTGTTTGCTTGACTTAAGAGCTCGCTTCCACCGTGTTTTTTTTTTTTTTTTTTTTTTTTTTTTTTGGTGGTTAACGGAGGGGCTTTTTTGAAAATAGTTTATTCTTGAAGGACCTAAACTAAATTCGAAAGGAGCTACTTTTTCCTTCTTCTTTTTTTTTTTTTTTAAAAAAAAACATGTTCAGTAAAAATCCTAAAACTTGTCACAAAATTGTAATTAAGTACTAAAACATATAAAAATAACAAAAAATCCTAAAATTTATCAAATTGTTGCAATCGAAACTCCACCTAACTTGACTAACATAAAATAAAGCCCTTGCTGCCACTATTCTTCTTCTTGTCTTTTTTTTTTTTTTTTCTTTTTGTTAATTTTAACTTAATTCTCATTTAATTTAAACAAAATTTTTATTAAAATCGGATTTTGGAACGATGTTGTTTTATCGTCAAGTATGTGAGAGAAACTATTTAAAAAGTCGCATTAGTATTTTTCTTTAGCCAAGTTGAACAATATTAACAGAATGACTCGATTGCATTAATAATAATGAACAAGGTGGGGAGAGACTATCAATACCAGTAGTTCTCTTTAGGCCCCATCATAATGATTTTACATGCGCTAAAGGACATTTGGTTTGGGCCATAATTACTACCCCGATCCGAAGATCGAAAATTAGTGAGCTCGTGGATGCAGCCCGATCAACATGATATCAATCAAGAAGTCCTTCTACACCAAATATGCAGCAGTTAGGTATCGTAGCATGAGCCGTTCAAAGGCTTGCTCGTGTCGTAAATCAAAGATCTCTTAAGAGATATGTGATCCTTTCACCAATAGACTAATTACCCAAATATAGAAGAAGTTTATTAAATGAACCACATTGGATTGCATTTTTAAAAAAAAATATAAATGCAAGACATGTAAATTAAAGGTGTGTAAAAGAATCGGAAACTACCCAAAACCGAACCACATTTACCTAGAATCGGTGAACAGGTGTGAAACTGCCCACCTAAAACCATACGGGTACATATATATATAACTTTAAAAAAAAAAATTATATAGACCATCCATGTGCTATATTAGAGCCTAGAGATGACTAAAGTGAGTTCAATTTCAGTTTTTGAGAGCTCTTTTTAGCGAGTTGGATTCTATGGGCTGGATGAAAAATAGGGGAACCTCTAAAGGGTGTGTCCCATGACGGAGCAAATAACTTGGGTGCTAGAGGCGTCTTTGGTCTAACGTTCTACAACTCCGAAAGGGGCCAAGGAATTGTTTACCAAGGTGTTCAGGAGGATTGGCTTGTGCTCCAAAGCAATTCCAGTGAGGTGAGTCACAATGGCTTTCAAAAGCTAATGATGCCAATTTGGATTGAAGTTGCACTTGTCAACTGTTCAAAACACTCGGGAATGAATTTGTTAAGGACATTTTGACCGGTTCCATGGACCAATTCAGAAATTGGATAGGTCTTGTTCCCGGGTGGGTCCATGAAACTAATAGACGATTCCAATTTCAATTTTTTTGGAATTGTCCTTAGTGGCAATTTCCGATTACTGATCACCTCCAATGTAACTGTATTGTTTCGTGCTATATTCATTCATCCGCTAGGGGAAGGTATAAGCACCAAGGCAAGAGCGCCTATCTGGATTGGCTTTTTAATTTTCATTTAATACAAAACAAATGGTTCAAGCACTTCAATTTTTTTTAAAAAGTTTTCGCAATATTTAAATGTTGATACATGAATTCACATATAAATTTCTCATAATTTTCTAAAATAGAACGACATTCTAAACTCTAAGAAAAATTTCGTATAAGGGCTCGAAGTCAAATCATTTTCTTATAAAATGACTAAACGTGGCTTTTGTTTCAAATAAGGTCTTTAAGTGATCAAGTTAATCTTAAATAAGGGTCTATTGTCACTGGCAGACATTTTTCCAACAATTAGTACTGGGGCAATTTTGTCAGAAATTTAAGATTAGGTAAAAAAATGAAGAAAATCACCAAATTGAATTGGCATATGGTTCTTCCTTCAATTTTTCACGTTTTCTTTCTTCTCCGCTGCTCAAGCAAAAGGCTTTCACCCTCTCCTCGCCCGGTCCTAGCCGCTACTCGCCTGTTCCTCGCAAGCTTCAGTCTGTCATCATGTCTTCTTTCTTAGTTCCCATCATCCACAAGCTTCAAGTCCGTCGCACGCGAGCTTCGAGTCCGTTGTCTGCAAGCTTCCGAGTCCTTCTTCAGCATCTCTTTCGCTCTAGTGCATATTTTTCTTCTTTCAGTGCCGGTCAACTGGAGAAAATTTGGTGGTTGGTTTCATTAACTCCATCAGTGATGGGAGGCATGGGCCCTGAGCTCGAGCTCTGGTCAGAGCAAACTGATGAAGAGCAGGCACAAGTGATGAGAACTCGAGCTCTAGCTTCATATGGTACTAGCTGTATAAAGGTCTGCTTTCTTGCAATTGTCTGAATATTTTAAAGCCTAGTCTAGTTATGGTGATTAGAGTAAGTACTGATTAATGTTGTTTACTCTAACATTGTAGCAACGAAATTGGGGCTTGCCCCCCCACTTGTGATGAGAACTCTTGCTAAATCGTCTGTAGGCTCTTGTAAAGAACATGATCAATTGAAGCCGACATTTTAACAGACTAGAAAGATTCTAGCGGATGTTTTTTCAATCATGCACTCGAAAGATCAACATCCTCTGCCTTATGGGAATCATCTTCACGTATGAATCATCTTTCATTTATTGCCTCATGACCAGAGGTCGGTTGAAAGTGAGTGAAGCTGGTGGACGACAGATTAAAGGGAAAGGGACACCACAGATGTTATAACTTCACAATAAGTGAATATAACGCAATCCAAGATCAAAATTTCACCAAGAATCGACCCAATCCAAGATTAGTATCTCCCCAAAAACTAAACCGATAGAAATCGACTTAACTTTAGCAACAACCACTTGATACAATTGCGCAATAAGTAAATGTAACGCTGAATTATAAATGAGACAAAACCAACAACAACACCGAGATTTTATGTGGAAAACCTAAAGCAGGAAAAACCATGGACGGCCCACAAACTTTCACTAATTATTAAGAATAGTAGGATACATAAAGTTCTTCTCTAAATACACACTAGAGACACAACATCAACAGCACAACGGTGTTTCCATCACTACAAAGGTGAATTAATACAAATGGAGGATGAAGATGGTTCTCAAAGGACGAAACTGATCAACTCATGGGCCCTTTGTCTCACAAACAACGTACTCAAATTTGGGCCAATTCCAATAACATTCAGCCTTCGAATCGGGACTACCAAGTTGCAACCCTTTTTCCCTTTTCTTCTCCCCTGTTCGCTCGGTCTCACACCCTCTCTCTGTTTTTTTTTTTTTTTTTTTTTATCTCCTCTCAGGCTACACGCTCGAAGCAGTAGTTCAACACTTTCATGATTGCTTCTTAAGATTCACGCACTCCGACACTTTCTATACTCTAAACATTCAGGTCAAGTGCCAGTAGATGTCTCAGCGTGTCCTCCCCGAAATGATTCAATCTGTGGGTAACATCGGCAAGGGATCCGATTGATTGAATCTGATCTTCCTGTGGCCTATTCAAGGTTTCGATGGTTCCAAGCTCCTGTGGCCTTCTCTATAAATGGAATGTTTCAGATCAAGTCAGGTACCACCATACTTATCCCAGCATCTCCTCACCGACACTGGTAAACCCAAAAATGAGTTTGAGCCATTTCTGTTCAGTCACCTTCCCTGCCATCTTGATCTCGGAGCTGGTGATTGCAAGCTTCGCTTCCTGTAGCGCTCCAGGGAACGAGACCGATAAAATTGCTCTGCAAGAATTCAGGTCCCTCTTGACAGATGATTATGCAGGAACGTTGGCCTCCTGGAATGATTCCTTCCATTTCTACCAATGGACGGGAGTCACTTGTGGTAACAGACACCAACGTGTCACCGCCTTGAACCTAGATGGACGATACTTGGCGGGGACCATGTCCTCGTATGTCGGAAACCTTTCGTTCCTCCGATACCTGAACCTCACAAACAACTCTTTTTTTCAGTCGTGCACTCGAAAGAACAACATCCTCTTGCCTATATGGGAATCATCTTTATATGGGAATCATCTTTAAGTATGAATATCTTTCATTCACAACCTCATGATCGGAGGTCGATTGAATATGAGTGAAGCTTGCAGATGACGGACTTGAGAGAAAATGACATTACAAGTATCATTACTTCACAATAAGTAAATATAACGCAATCCCAAATCAACATTTCACCAAGAACCAACCCAATCTAAGATCAATATCTCCCTCAAAACTAAACTGATCGAAATCGACTTAACGCTGACAATGACCGGCTAATACAATCTCGCAATAAGTAAATATAATGCCGAATTGTAAAGGAGACAAAAAGTCAACAACATCACCAATATTTTACGTGGAAAATTCAAAATGGGAAAAATGAGAAATGGCCCAAAAACTTCCACCGATCACCAAGAATGGTAGGATACACAAAGTTCTTCTCTAATCACACATTAAAGACACAACGGTATTTCCATCACTACGAAGGTGAATTTAATACATGTCGCGACCACATTTCGGGTGTACCACCTAGGGTTTGGTTATGGATTACTAAGCCTACACTTAGCTCGGGCTCTTCCAAGCCCATACCAATTCGCGACTTAAGTTCAAGTTCTTAATATGCAATTGATTTTTAATCAGGAGTCACCACTAATCTATTTTTAATCAGGAGACTTGATTACGCTAGCTTTCACTAACGCTCTTTTGGTACATTTTTCTTTTTATTTTAAAAAAAAGGTTTTGCAAGCAGCTTGAATTAATTTTAATTTACGTCCCTAACATGTGACAATTATGTGGCTTCGTAAACCACCAATTTAACACCCAAGAAAGCAATGAATAAATCATGGAACTTACCTCGTAGAAACAAAAGCATCTGCAAAGCATCTTTAATGTTAGCTCAAAATTTACATCAAAAGCCCTAGATGTGATTTGCAATCACTCAATCTTTTTTAGGATTTTTTTTTGTTTAATGAAATCTAATTTATGTGCAATGCAATTTAATCAAATGACATAATTCTAATGACAAGCAATTTCTAATTACCAATCACTAAATGACATACATTTCATGAACCTAGTTCTATATGACATGTGCATGATTTTTTTTTATTTTTTATTTATAAAAATTCACATAAAAAATTGCTAAAAAATAAAAATCTAACTAAAATGAGATATTCTCTATTTTAAGTTAGGATCTAAATCCTATCTTAACTTAGAAATTTATCTCAACATACAATTTAATTCAAAGATGTTATCCAACCTAGATACCATGCGGTTTAATATAATTAGAAAATAATCTAACTATTCTATCATACAATTCAATCTAGGAAATCAATTCTAATCTAAATGATATGCAAATGCAATCCTTTTTGTATTTTTGGGATAAATAAAACAATTAAAAGATAAGCACCACGATCATCAAAGATATTATACATCGTTCGAATTTGGAAACGATATCTAATCAAACTCGATTATTTTGCTAAAAAAATCGATAAATTGATCTTTAGTCTTAAAGATCAAGATATCAATTTTATTCCTGCGTGATTAATTATTCCATCTAAAGCCTTATAGATGGAATAAAAAAATTGGCGTACAGTTACGGATCAAAATTGGGAATACGCCTAATTCAAATATGCACGTAAGATATTGAAAAGCATGTATTAGGCAATAAAACATCCAAATCAAATTTAGATAAGATAATTACCTAATTTTGCAAATAATGTTACCAAATTTGAACCGAACGGAATCTACTCGACCGGTGATAGCACGGCGGAGCTTCGGTCTTTGCGACTCATGGGTGGACAGGACCGAGATCACGGCAGGGCTCGAATCGGTGGCTTCACGGATCACGGTGATGGCTCGGGGTGTTGAAGATCCGAAGTTGCTGATGTTCGCTGGACCAGCTAGACGTGTTGTGGGCGACCAGCAACGATGGCAGGAGGAAATCTGGAGTGGAAGGCCTGGTTCTTACGCGACGTTGAAGCTGTTCTACATCTGGATTTCTCTTCTTCTTTTTTTGTCGTCTTTCGTTGAATTGATGAGTAATATTGGAGACGTCGGGCCAAGTCTGGGCAGCTCGTTGGTGAAGCGTTGGACGTGTGCAGAGACCAAGGAGAGAGAAGACTTCTCTCTTCTTTTGTTGTGCTTTTTGTCTCCTCTCTGAGCACCTACTCTCTTGTCTTTTTCTTCCTTTTGCTTATGGACGCTTGTTGCTCATCTTCGTGTCTTCATCATGCAGACTTTTAGAACCTACGAGGTCTCTCTCTGCACCCCTTCAGAAAAGCAAACGCGCGCGCCCCCCCCCCCCCCCCCCCCCCCCCCACCCCAATGTCGACTTTGACCCCAAAAATAAAAGAACCCTCCCTGCTCTCTTTTACAAACCGTGTCCCTCTACCATGTGACCCCCACAGGGAGGCCGTGAGTTCTCTCTATTTGTGGCCGTGTATCTCAATTATGTGGCCCCCTCTTAATTTGTCTCTTAGCGAGTCCTTTTTTTTTTTGGGTGACCCAAGGAACCCCGCACGGCCGACAGCTGGAGGTAAACCACTAAGGGCGACACGTGCTAGCCACCACACACATACCACTAAGTAAGTCGCCAAGAGTCTCAAAGCTAGACTTTTTGCAACTTGCGTTGCAGGAGCTTCAAACATTAAACCTTCTCGATGGAAGTCTAGCACCTACCCAGTTGCGCCACCGCGGCAGGCGGTCTTAACGAGTCCTTTTTATAGGCCAATAATGGGGTTTTTATCAACATACACGAAGATCTCCTCCCGAATATTCTCCACCGATTTTATCCCATATTGTCAAAGATTTAAAATTGTAAAATGATTTTTCTCAAATTTCAAATCTTGCAAAGATGAGCTCGTAATATCTCCTCGAGATTATTGAAAAATCCACCGTCATATCACCAAAAATATCAAATCTCCACTTCTCACAAGATAATCTTCGGTCATAAAAAAAAAATGGGCTTGGCTAATTTGCTCTCTTCGTGGGCTTAGTCCAACTCGTCAAATTAAAGCTCAAAACTACCAATTCAAACTCATTTGTCACGAGTCCGATGCAAATAAATACAAAAAAAAAAAAAAAAAAAAAAAAAAGCTCCTAAAACTATATGGTACACAATTTAATTCTAATTCTAATTTAATTTAATTTTTTAGGGGTAAAATTAATCCTTAATTTTTATGCAATAAATAAATAACTGGGTCACCAAAATTTAGGTGTCAATGATACAAATGAAGGATGAAACCCTAATCGCAATTGGAGAATTCGGAGAAAGTTCTCAACAAATGAAACCGATCAACTTGTGCGCCCTTGGCCTCACGAACGACGTATTCAAATTCGAGCCAAGTTACAGGCCTATTTAAGATTCAAGCAAGTCAAGTCAAGTCAAGCGCCGCTAGATGTACTCTCAACGTTCAGGTCAAGTCAAGTGCTGGAAGAGGTCTCAGCGACGTCCCCGGAATGATTCAAGACAGGGCCTATCCAGGGTCCCAATCGAAACCGTGTAGTCGGCTAATTAAGTTTCGATGCTTTCAACTTCCAAGCTCGCTTCGGTGGCCTTCTTTATAAATGGAACGTTTCAGGTCAAGCGAGGCACCATCATAGCTATCTCAGTATCTCCTCACTGACACTAGCAAACCCGAAAATGAGTTCGAGCCATTTCTGTTCGGTCGCCTTCCCTGCTGTCTTGATCCTGGAGCTCATGATCATGAGCTTCGCTTCTTGTAGTGCTCCAGGGAACGAGACCGATAAAATTGCTCTGCAAGAGTTCAGGTCCCTCTTAACAGATGATTCTGCAGGAACCTTGGCCTTCTGGAATGACTCCTTCCATTTCTGCCGATGGACTGGAGTCACTTGTGGTCTCAGACACCAACGAGTCACCGCCTTGAACCTAGATGGACGAGATCTGGCTGGGACCGTGTCCCCTTATATCGGAAACCTTTCGTTCCTCCGATACCTGAACCTCGCAAACAACTCTTTCCATGGTTTCATTCCTCCTGAAATCGGGCGCTTGTTCAGGCTTAAAAACCTGATCTTGAGCCACAACGTCTTCGGAGGTGGAATTCCTAGAAATCTCTCCATGTGTCTTAGCCTCGTGACTTTTGAGCTCGACTATAATCGTCTCCACAATTCCATTCCTTCCGAATTTGGGTCACTGTCGAAACTCCAGAAGCTCTCCCTTTTGAACAACAATCTCACAGGAGCAATCCCTGCTCCCATCGGAAACCTATCCAACCTCAAAGAGCTTAATCTAATGAGCAACAACCTGACAGGAGGAGTCCCCATTTCTGTAAGCCAAACAAGGCTAAAAAATTTTGTGGCCAGTGAAAACCAGCTGATGGGTGGCTTCCCCTCTGCTCTCTACAACTTGTCATCCCTCAATACCATAGGTTTGTACGATAACATGTTCTCTGGTAGTATCAGGAGAGACATAGGCCTTCTGCTTCCAAATCTGCAAATGCTGGTTCTGGGAGCTAATCAGTTCACAGGTCCCATTCCCGATTCACTCTCCAACGTCACCAACTTAGCAGCAATTGATATCCCCTTCAATAACTTCACCGGACATGTCCTGGCCAGCTTCGGAGGGCTTCGAAACTTGAGCTGGCTTGGCCTTGGGTCTAATTTTCTCGGAAGTGGCGCAACCGACGGTCTAAGTTTCCTTGCTGATTTGACCAACTGCAGCAACCTTAAAAGGCTGGACTTACAACATAACCAGTTCGAAGGCGAGCTGCCTGTTTCTGTCAGTAACTTCTCAACCCAACTGGAGTGGCTACAAATGTCAACCAACAGAATTCGTGGGAGAATTCCTGAAGCAATTGCAAACCTGTTTAGTCTACAGGTATTATTTATGGACGATAACATGCTAACAGGCAACATTCCAATGTCTATTGGGAGGCTATCAAACTTGAAATATCTGAATTTGGGCAAAAACAAGCTGACTGGACACACACCTTCGACCATAGGTAACATCACCGGTCTGTTACGTCTGTACTTGTACAACAACAGCTTAGAAGGAAGCATACCTTTGAGCCTCGGCGACTGCAAGTCCCTGCTATATCTGCACCTCTGTCATAACAAATTTACCGGGACCATTCCTAGCCACATGATCAGACCGTCCTCCCTCTTAACACATGTGAATGTATCTCACAACTCTTTGTCTGGGTCCCTGCCACCCGATGTTGGAAACTTAAAGAACCTCATTTCTCTCGACGTTTCACACAATCAAATTTCAGGTGAGATTCCTACAACTTTGGGCAACTGTTTGGGATTTGAAGAGCTGTATATGCAGTCAAACCATTTTCAGGACCCATTCCTCAGTTCAAGGGGTTAAAAGGCATCCGTTTTCTCGACCTTTCCAATAACAACCTGTCAGGGAAAATCCCAGAGTTTTTAGTTAACTTGTCGTCCTCGCTGCAATTCTTGAATCTGTCTTTCAACAATCTCGAAGGCGAAGTACCTGTACGTGGGATATTTGGAAACACTAGTGCCATCAAAGTTGACGGCAACCGAGAGCTATGTGGGGGCATACCTGAACTGCGTTTGCCTTCATGTCCAGCAAAGTCGTTCCCGAGATCGATAAAGCATAGACCTTCGAAGTGGGTGGTGGACATAATCATCTGTGCTTCTTGTGCAGTGGCATTACTGTCCTTAATATCTCTTTTCTGGTTGAGAAACTCGAAGAAGGAACATCTGCCTACCCGCTCCTTCGGCCATTTTCACGAGAGAATTTCCTATGATGCTCTGTTCAAAGCTACCGACGGATTCTGTTCAAGCAAATTGATTGGTTCAGGTAATCTTTATATGTAGATGAACATTTAACCACAACAAATGAGTACAGAGAACACACTTCATAGTTCATACAGTAGTACCACATCGCATGACCGCAATAATTTTTAACTCTTGTTCAGGTAGTTTTGGCAATGTGTACAGAGGAACTCTTGGTCCCGACGGAAAAATCGTGGCCATCAAGGTTTTGAATCTCCAGCAGAAAGGAGCTTTCAAGGGCTTCTTGGCCGAATGCAAAGCACTCAGCAGCATTCGGCATCGTAACCTTGTTAAGATCTTGACTGCTTGTTCCAGCATCGACTCCCATCGTAATGAGTTCAAAGCCTTGGTATACGAGTTCATGGTAAACGGCAACTTGGACATTTGGTTGCACCCAAACGACGAACACATGCAATTCAAACCTTTGAGCTTCCTGCAAAGATTGAACATCACGATCGATGTGGCCTCTGCTTTGGATTATCTTCACCACCAGTGCCGAACTCCAATCATCCACTGTGATCTGAAGCCAAGCAACATTCTTCTCGACGATGATTTCACAGCTCACATCAGTGATTTTGGATTGTCGAGGCTCATTTTCAATTCTAACAAAGACATCTTTTCGGGTCATCCTAGCTCCTCTGCTTTTCAGGGAACCATGGGTTACATTGCTCCAGGTACGGCTCTAAAGATCACAATTACATTTACATCCACAAAATCAAAAGATTTTCAATGACCTTGTAGAGTAATCGAGCTAACAGGAACTTTTTCTGGACTGGCAGAATATGGAATGGGCGTTCGTCCATCAACAAGTGGGGATGTGTACAGTTTCGGAATTCTCTTGTTAGAGATGTTCACTGGAAGACGACCAACAGACAACATATTTAAAGAGAATTTTGACCTTCAGAAGTTCGTCAAGTCAGTGCTGTCAAAGCGAGCAACAGGGATTTTGGATCAGTCAATTTTCTGCGGGGAAGTAGGCGAAAGCATGGACAAGGAGGGGATATGGAGAGACTGTGGAATCGACCAAGCCGAATGTCTGATATCGGTTTTTGAGATCGGATTAATTTGCTCAGCAGAATCACCAAAAGACAGGAAGGACATGAATGGTGTCGCACGGGACTTGCTCTCAATCAGAGACAAGTTTCTCAAAACCGGCATCCATGAGGATAGAATACAGAGCCCTGCACCAAGTAAAGCACCTTTTCAAGTCGCCATATGCTTGTATCCTTGTATCTCTAGCACTGCTTCACTGTTCCACAATATCTTTGGATTTAGTAAATCGGCTCGCATGATGACAAGTATCGGGACAATTGCTGAGAGCCTGATCGATTCATCCTCCTTTTTCTTTTCATATTTTGCAGGGGACAGATGCGAGGAGGCGGCCTGCTCCATGTCAGGTTTTCAAGTGGGAGGGGGTGAAACTGTAAATAGAGGCGGGCACGGCGTTACTTTGTTAGAGCCACGCAGCTGTTTCCATGTCAATGGCGGGCTAGCTTGGGCATCTGCGAAGTCCTTTGTCCATAACTGAGCTACCAGGGAAGGCCTTGGACTTTGAGGGGCTTCAGCTTGCTAGCGGGTGAGCTCCAAACCAGCAGCTTCTGGTTGGTCAGCAAGCAAAACTAGCACGCTCTGCATAATAAATAAAACATGGACTTCGACTATTCCTATGTTATGAGACATCTCTATGTACTTGGGTCCGGTCAAGTTGTTGTGAGATCCTATGAAACCGTCCATCAAGAACGAGAACCTTCCGAGAGCCCTCGAGGCCGTGACGGAAGGTCTCCATGCACTGCTGTAACGTATGAATGGATTTCCTTCTTATGTCCTTCAGCCAAATTGTCCTTCTTCTTTTCTGGGAAGGTAGAAACAGCAACGTTGATACTGATACTGCCAATTCGGTTCGCGACTCGGTTTTCTGCTTATTCCATGATCTATCCTGAGAACCCAGCGATGGATTCCTAGTTCCATCGGCGAAATCAGCTTTTACTTCGAGCCTTTCCGATTTAGTCAGACAATTTCTTTTATAGATTGTATGCATCACGCTCCCAATTACGTGATCCTATTAAAAAAAAGAAAAAAAAAAGAAGAAGAAAATTTTACTAACATGATTTGCCGGCAAAGTACTTAAAAAAAATGAAAAACGATGTATTTGATAACACCCGACATGTTCAACGATGAACTTATAAATGTAATCAATTTGATTAGGATGTCTGAAAAGGAGATATGAATAAAATATCAAAAGCCAGAATAAGTGATTGGAAAATAAAATAGAAAGTATGTCAAGAATATGGAAAATTCTCTCATACTTATCTATTCATATTTCGAAATTAGAGGTGACAATTTTTGACACTATTGGTCAACACGGCTTGAACATAATATGAAGATAACTCATTCAGATTTGCGATTGAATTGATTATTTATGTGTAACCTTCGTGCCAATTGAGTCATCCACTCATAACTAATAACAAAAAGAAAGAGGAGAGGAAAGCTTTCATAACCCCTTGAATTAGTGCAAATTTGGCTCTCCATAGTATTTAAAATTGCTCAACTCACCCAAATTTACCATCTCTTGGCGTATCTTAGATCCTTGGTGTTGGTTAAAGGTTTGGCCTGTCTCCTAGTATCCTCATATTGGAACAGTATCTTTATTAAGCTTATCCGCGGCTCTACCCTCTAAGTATTAAAGGTCCGGACGTTGCCTCAGACAAAGCTATTTTAAGGTCGTAATTAGGCCAGGCTGGAGTAAGAGAAAATTTCGAGATGTAAGGAGTGACAATTCATGGAAAACGGATGGCGTGGTTGAGGAGTTAAAATCGCAACGATGCAAATCGAAAATGAGAGTTGAATTCGAACGATTTCCACCCATTTCATTTCATTCCAAGGGTAAATTAGTCTCCTCACTTTTATGTCTCTCTTCCCAATAAGGAGGCTTTTTGACCGGTCGACCATTCCCTTAGCCGGACTCTGAAAAATCAAACTGCCCTACCAACCCTCCGGCGACGAGATCCTCATTCCTCACGTAGCCGCACGCAGCCGTCCCGGTTTCTCGTTTCGCGAGCGAGCAGAATGCACAAGGCGCCGTCGTCTTCCTCCCTCGGCCCCGGCGGCCTGGACATGAGCCGGGCCTTCTTCACGCCGATCCAGGAGACCGCGCCGCCGTCGTCCACCAAGCGCCACACCAAGATCGCCGTCGTCGGGGTCGGCAACGTCGGCATGGCCATCGCCCAGACCATCCTCACCCAGGACCTCGCCGACGAGCTCGCCCTCATCGACGCCAAGCCCGACAAGCTCCGCGGCGAGATGCTCGACCTCCAGCACGCCGCCGCCTTCCTCCCCCGCACCCGGATCTCGGCCTCCGTCGACTACGCCGTCGCCGCCGGGTCCGACCTCTGCATCGTCACCGCCGGCGCGCGGCAGATCCCCGGGGAGTCCCGCCTGAACCTGCTCCAGCGGAATGTCGCGCTGTTCCGGGCCATCGTGCCGGCGCTCGCGCGGCACGCGCCGGAGTCGATCCTGCTGATCGTGTCGAACCCGGTGGACGTACTGACGTACGTGGCGTGGAAGCTGTCCGGGTTCCCGTCGAACCGGGTCGTCGGGTCGGGCACGAACCTGGACTCCTCCCGGTTCCGGTTCCTGATCGCCGATCACCTCGACGTCAACGCGCAGGACGTGCAGGTGCCGTACGGGCACCGCCCATTTTCTTTATTCTGCACTTTGTCTTTTTGCTTTGTCTGCTTTAGTTTGCCTGGTCATTATTTTATTTAGCTACTTTAGCCCGCATTTTACGCTGATATATTATAATAATAATAATTAATTAATTATTATTTCCATACTTTATGATTTGATCATTTATTAATACGAGATGTGATGAAAAAGGGAAAAAAGAGAGAAATTTGTAGAGTAATTGTCATACTTGTGAAAAGCTTGAGATTAATATGTGGTGGAAAAAATTGCGATAATGTTAATGAAAGTTATATGGGAAATGAGCCTAATCCCGAAAGGCAAAAAGCATGAATAAATAAAAATATGTGATCTATGTGTTTTAACTGAACCGCAATTTTAATGTCTTTATGCTTGAATACTTTATGGCAAGTTGGAGATGAATATCCACATTTTCTGTAATATTAAAATGACTCGAGTTATTTATTCCATTGGATCTAAATAATTTATTAAATTGCGTTTTAAATTCGAAACTAAGTTTCATTTTCAAATGAGGTCGACAGGATCAAGTCTTGAAAAGAGACGGTTTCCCTCTTGTACACTTTCCCCAAGCAAGTTGGCATCAACGCAATTATTATTATTATCTTTTTTGACACGAATCTCATAATAATATAATTTTCCTTTTTTTTTTTGGTCGAATATATTTTTCCTGTTTGAATGGTCGCAATCGCACAATATGATATGACATAATCTTCGTAGAAATGGTTTGCTTTGGCATTTCGAGAATTGTTGTACAGTTGTTCTTCGTTTTCACTTGCGAATTCAACCGTCGTTCTTAGGCCTACATCGTGGGCGAGCACGGCGACAGCTCGGTCGCCCTGTGGTCGAGCATCAGCGTCGGTGGAGTCCCGGTCCTGAGCTTCCTGGAGAAGCAGCAGATCCCGTACGAGAAAGAGACCCTGGAGAAGATCCACAAGGAGGTCGTGGACTGCGCCTACGAGGTCATCAGCCTCAAGGGCTACACCTCCTGGGCGATCGGGTACTCGGTCGCGAACCTGGCCCGGACCCTGCTCCGGGACCAGCGGAGGATCCATCCGGTCTCAGTGCTGGCCAGGGGGTTCTTCGGCATTGAGGGCGGTGACGTGTTCCTGAGCCTGCCGGCCCAGCTTGGCCGGGGTGGCGTCCTGGGCGTGACCAACGTGCACATGACCGAGGAGGAGGCAGGGCGGCTGAGGGAGTCAGGGAGGACCATCCTGGAGCTGCTGAGCCAGTTGGATTTGGGCATTTGAGGAAGAGAATAAGAGAAGTCCTTCACTTCAGTATTTCGCTAACCCAACACTATTAAGACTGGTTTTGGTTTTTGGCACCTTGTTTCTCTGCATTGGGAAGTTTGTACCCCCGGATTGTGTTTCAGTCCCTATATTTTGGATTATTGCAGAAGAAACCCTAATGATTTTCCTATGTTACAATTAAGCCACTCCCCAGCATTACTATTAATGAAAAGAATGTGAAAGACCTTTGATCTTGTGCTAAATAGTCAAATTAGAGCCTCATTAAACAAAATTTTCCTTTGGCTAGTGATTTATGCACTGTGTCGTTATCAACTATTGAAAATCAGTTCATAATTTGAATCACGAAGGAAATTAAAGATTGCATCCTTTAGAACTGTCAGATGATTTCGCAAACTAGATAAATATGCAGATTTAACATGAAAAATATTACATCCCTCCAATCAAAGAAAATATATTGAGGCTGAGAATCCGATGGAAAAAACTCATCCTCGCCTAATTCCCACTGTGATTTGCTTATCCTTTCTTGTGTCCACAGGGGGAGGACAAATTAGTAATTTGGAATTTCCTCTATTGGGCCTGGCCCAACGGGCCCAATACAGACACAAGATCAGTCGAGTTCAGAAAAACAGTCTATGCAGACGAGTGCAGACGCAGAGCAAAACCTGCTTGGCACCCGAGAAAGTGCGAGAAAGTGAGAGAAAGCGCGAGAAAAATGGCCGGGAGATTGAGCCACGTGGCGTCGCGGATCATGGGCGGCAACGGCGTCGTCGCCCGCTCCGCCGCTTCCTCCCTCCGCCTCCGCGCCGGCATGGGCCTCCCCGTCGGCAAGCACATCGTCCCCGACAAGCCCGTAAGCGAATCTCTCCCCGTCGTGGAAAACCCTAATCCGCCATCTTCGTCCTCGTTTCTGAAATCTTCTCCGATTGTTTGTAGTTGCACGTGAACGACGAGCTCGTTTGGGACAACGGGACCGCGTTCCCCGAGCCCTGCATCGATCGCATCGCGGATACCGTCGGAAAGGTTGGATTTTTTTTTTAAATTTTTTTTTCCTGGTTCTTCCGATTGATTCGGTGACGAAGTGCTGCGCGGCGTATAGCTTCAACGGTGAATTTGTGAATTTGCAGTACGAAGCATTGGCTTGGCTTTGTGGAGGGCTGGGGTTCTTTGCGTCTTTGGGGCTTTTGGCTGTGTGGAATGATAAGGCGTCGAAGATCCCATTCGTAAGTCCATTGACTTGGGCTTTGAGTTTGATTTGGAGATAGTGTGCGAGTTGATCTTAATTGGTGGAAAATTTGTTCTCTGTGCTCACTCTGATTGGCTGAATTTCTGGCTTTTCTTAGTGATTACTGACCATTGGTGTTGCTGTGATCCTTTAATTCTCTTTGGATTATGGCGATTCAAATGTCAGTGCGTCTTTAGGGACTCGATCGGAAAGTTTCACTTGATGGCTTCTTATGTAACGTTGGACGCTCTGGGGCTTATGTTTGTGTAAATACGCTGGTGGTCGTGGAAGTACCTTTGACGGTTTCTTTATAGCTGTCTTGTCCTGTTCAATTGGAAAAATAGTTGAACTTGGGATCTTTGTTATGATTAAAATTTGTTGGAGTCAGAGAGAATGGAATAGGATGCTAACGTGGTTTAATAGCCTGTGAGTTTGATTTGTTTATGATGACCCCATTGAAATGATTTATCCTGCCTATTTTTTTGGCTCTGTTTGGCTTAAGTAGGAGATCAAACTAAAGTAATGTTAATTTGGATTTCCTGTTTGTTATCGATGACAATGTGGAGTTACATTGGGTCCCTAAATAAATCCTCTGCTTGTAGATTGTTGGTAACTTTTGATTTTTTTATAAAGATCAGAGACTTGTCTTTCTTCCATTCTGCTGATGAGTTTATGATTGTCATCTTCATACACCTACTAACTTTTTTCGTCTATTTCAGGCACCAAAAGTATATCCATATGACAACTTACGGGTGGAGCTTGGTGGTGAACCATAGAGAGGCTGCAGTTTGTTGATCTCAAAACTTCTGCTTTTTCATGTGTGCTATACTCTGCCTCTTATGCGGTTGGTAATTTGCAATAATAATCGATCAACTGTTCTTGTTCTCTTTTCCATGAAAGCAATATGGTGTTCAGCTGCCACATCAGTAGAGAGATATGCTGGAATTTATTACAACTTACATGTCTTTTTCATTCCATCAAAATCGATTTTAAGTTATGAGTTGTTTCGGTTGTATGTCACAAGGTCCCTATGGACAAGGGAATGAGTGAATCATTGCTTTTGGGTGCAGGCAGTCTTTTAGCATCCAAACCCATAGCTTTACATTGTCTCGTATTATGCTGTACTGTATCAGCCCGTTGCCATCCATTGCGTGAGAGAAAGTAGTATGATGCTCGGCCTTTTCATACCATTCTTTTCTGTTGGGTGATGTTTTTGGGATACGGATTCAAATGCATAACTGAGAAGGATGTCCAGATGGGCTTTGAATGTGCTTTATTTAGGTCCAAGAGTTCGGCACTCAGATTTTTGTGAAGAGAAATATTAGATGCACCTTCTTCAGTGTCTGTAGAGAAAGTTAACCCAAGATCTATGGTAACACAAAAGAAAAGGAACTTTGGTGGCTGTAGGGGTAACACTGAGATCAGACGCTTGATTGCATTATAGGTGCCTTTGGCAGAGTCATGGCTCTTGTTGGTGGTTCTATGAAAATGGACTTGCAATTGAGAATATTTGCAGTTTCTAGCTTTGTAAGCCATTTTTATGTTACACATTGTGTTAGGAAAGGAGGTGAAGTTGTGAATGGCATTGCTGATTGCATCATAGTTAGGGATAGAAGCTCTGTGGGTCCAGATTGTTGCTATGGAGGAGGATGTTTCTCACATATATATTTTCACACTATAGGCATGTATGGCTTTGGTTTGTTTTGGAATACATATCTTTGTACTCGCCCCATGTGGATGGAAGTTCAAGCAATATTTTTGTGTTATGATTTTATTCAGCAAACTCTGAACCTTTTAATAGGACAGGATCCAGAAAGACAATGGAATGAGACATATGATAGTCCATTAGAGAGTATAGGCAAAGGTTAATTTTCCTAATGGTGCTAAATTTGAGAATGTGAAATGAGAGTCTCTCTCGATACAATGAAGCATGCTAGTCTGGTGGTATGATCATGGCCATGCGTGCTTGTTGCTCAGGGACTTACGTGACCCAGGTCCATTTCCATATTTGCCTGCTCTGCTTTAAGTGTTCTCGCTTATTTTTCGGAAAGAAAAGGGGTAAAGCTGGAGTGTTACGTAGATACCCTTTTAATGAAATTTGATCCGGTCTGATTTCCCATCAAAAAAGGAAGCAAAGCTCTCGGTTGCCTATCTAATACTAGAGTACCATTTATATCACTGGATTGAAGTACCCATTTTGCTAAGCAATCTGCACATGAATTTCTTTTCCTAAAAGTATGTATAATTTTGACGTGTTGGAAATATTCTAATAGTTTTTCAATACATGAAAAGAGAATATCACCAAAATTGAGGGGGGAGTTGATTTTGGGGAAAATTCGAAATAAGGGTTTGAAATAAGGTCATTTTCTTAAATGAGGGTCTGGAGTGGATTTTGTTTCAAATAAAGGCTTGAATGAATTTCATTTCAAATAAAGGCTTGAAGTGTCAATTTCTCTCAAATAAGGGCCTAAGCTTGCTGGCCGGTGAGCACTTAATTTTTCCAGTGACTGAAACGGGGGCATTTTTGTCCATAACAAAATTTGGATAAAGATTAAAAAGAAAAAAAAATAAAAGAAATATGAGATCGGCACCTTCTCTAGCAAACTCTCAAATTGCTTGGTTTCTTCGTCCCTTCTTTAATGCCACGAAGGTCCAATTAATCAAATTTGCAAAATCAGTTATTGATATTGGTAGGGTTTTCTTGCTTCTTTTTCCTTTTTTTTTTTTTTTACATGGGATTAGTTCTTGAATTTCTACAGAAGAATGCCAAATTGAAAAAGCTCATGCATAATCCTCTGAAACCATTCAAATTCAGCTCGGGCAAAGGTGAATGGAGAGACCCAGCTCTGTTTTCGGCATCATCCCAACCATTACTTCCTTTCCACCTTGATGGATATCCCCACAAGGACACACACATACTCATGGACAGACTTTCTGCAAAAGATAAATAAATGTAGAAGGATTGAAAGCAGAAAGAAAAACGCAAGCTCAAGTTCCACCACCTCTGGCTTTTGCTCCCCACGACTACCCACGGCCATTTGCCATCCCAGTCACCCCACAGGAGCACGGGTAGTCGCCGGCATCATCTCCGGCGGACCCAAACCAAGAGTTCCCTAGTTTGTGGCTATCCCCCAAGACTGCAGATCAGTAACTGAAATTTGCCCATCATCTTCACTTCGATTAAGCCGAAACATCGATTGAGAAATAAAGAACGGTCAAGAAACAAAGAACAAGTAAGATGTTCTGTGATCAAGCTTAAGCGAGGTAGCGATTTTGTAGCCCTAATTGGTTTGTCGGTGTGGTTTTTCTGGTAAGCCCCAATCGTCTCTGTTTCTTCGAGTTACGAGCATAAGCTGAACCCTATGGAATTCACATTCTGTTTCCTTGGTGGAGGTTTTGTTGGTGGAATTAAGGTTTTGAATGTTGCTTTTCCCGGGTGGAATGTCCTGAGTCGAAATGACTTGGATATATGTTTCTAACCTTATCATATTTTGTGAGAGTTTACCAGTTTGATTAGGGTTTCTGGAGTTAGATGTTTGACTTTGGGGCTTTAGGTGATGACGGAGCGAGGGAGAAGCTAGGGTGTGCAGAGAAAACGTCCACGTGAGGACTAAAAAGGACGCCGCCGCGATCGATACTGGAATGGCTTGGACGAAGAAGAAGATGAGCAGGAAGAAGGAAAAATAAGGGAAAACAAAAAACAAAAAGAAATGCTTATGACAAAAATACCCTTAATTTGGCGCTGGAAAAATCAAGTGCTTACTGGCCGGCGAACTCACCCTATTTGAGATAAAGTCCACTTTAAATCTTCATTTAAGAAAATAATCTTATTTTAGATTTTTATTTGAAATTTTTCCTTTATTTTATGAGGAAGAGAAATGGCCCCCGGTGGGTCCACCAACAAGCCTATATTGGTGGAACTCAGTAAAGTAGTGTCAGTTAATATTGATCAAATCAAGCTCCCGACAAAACTCCTGTCGGAATGATTAGTTGGATTGGACTTGAAAAATTTGACGTGAAAATGGTTATGGTTGAATAAAATTGGGCGACAGGTCAGTCTGGTTCTTCGCGTAAGTTTTCTTTCTGAATCTGAGCCCTGTTCCGAGATCGCTAGAGATGCCTTGGTCCATTAACTGTTGGCCTTCCGACAGTGTGAAGGAAGAAGCTTTGGGTCCGGTACCCGTCCATCGCAATAAAGGAATACAAAATGTTGGGTTGATAACATTTCTCGCATGGAAGACAATGAAATGAATTAAATTTGATATGCTGCAATTCATTGGGTAGATGATGACATGATTCTTTTTAAGCGTTGAAAAAGTCTCGTGTAAAAAAGGATAGTAGAAGACCATCAGCACGACTTTCCGTAGCTTCATTCAGAACACAACCATACTGCTTATAATGTTTCATCATAGTTCTAAGTTATATGATTCGCAGCATCATTTCCTATTGTAGCTTTTGCTCATATAAAAGTCCAATTTAAGCAATTGTCCGAAACAATATCTTTGGCACTAATGGTATTAATAACTACGAAATGCTACTAATTATTCTCCAGTTTCACGGTCTAAACGTCGGTGCATGAGTGGTGCGATTATAGCGGGAAAGGACATCACGTTACATAGCAGAACACGACCGTGCTTACAATCTCACAGCCTGAAATGTAAAAGCGAAACACCATGTGCTGTACCGTGCCGATGTCGGAAAGAAGATGAAGGACGGGCAACTTTTTATTCGACTCCTTATTAGGCATCAGAAAACATGAAGAAAGAAGGAAAAGGCTGAAAAGGGTGAGCGAGATGCTCACGGGCTTGCATCGTGAAGCGCAACGCGAGCCAACTCCGGACCTCGGCACGATGGTACCATCAGAAATTGCAGGAGGGGAGGACAAAAGAGGGGTGGTGAAAACTCGCTGTTAATTTCTGGGATACCGCTCAATACCATGCAAGCTCAACTCTCACGTACACGTAGAGGGAGAGGGAGAGAGAGAGAGACCCCGAATTAGCAAAGGGAATGAGAAGAAAGAGTAAAAACGGTCAACAGAAACGAACAAAAGGAAGGGTGGCCTGAAAAATTACTGGTGGTGGGGGAAGTGAGACTCGCCCTGACGCGGGAAAGCGTTCGTGGATCACAGCGAAACAGTCACGGATCGAGCTTTGGAGTTCGCGATTCACTGTAAAAACAGTCCAAAATCGCTAACTTCGGTGCGGCACGCAACGCTAGCTCAGCTCTCTCTCTCTTATCATTGATTTTCATCTTTCCTTTTCTTGAGCTGTACATCTGGAGATTAGCTCTTTCAATCTATGTTCCACGCGTCATGAGAGAAGAACCTGTCACGGGATGCTCGTATAGTTCGTGATCGTCACCTTGGGTATAAAAAATACTGGCCAGGATCAAAACTCGCCGACACCCTCAAGAAGCATTCACTAGGAACCTGAGGGGAAAAAAACATGGGTTCAAAGACCATGGCCACGTTCTTCGTCTTCATGATCCTCATGCTGCTGTCCCTACCGCCCATACATGCTTGTGGCTACTGCGCGCCGCCGTACCATGGTCCGACAACCCCGACGGTCCCCCGCCGGGCCAGCCCTCACCCCCACCCCGGCCCACCTCACCATGGCGGCAAAGGTGGCGGTGGCGGGAGCAGAGGTGGAGGCGGCGGCAGTAGAGGGGGCGGTGGAGGGAGCAGGGGCGGAGGCGGTGGCAGTAGAGGTGGTGGCGGTGGTTATACTCCGAGAGTGCCGACTCCACATCCGCCCATTGTTCTTCCACCAATAGTCAATCCACCTCCTATCACTAACCCTCCCGGCCTCATTCCTCCCATTACTAACCCTCCCGGCGGCATCCTTCCTCCAATCACAAATCCTCCCGGTGGCATCGTTCCTCCAATCTTAAATCCACCAACACCGCCTTCTTCACCCTACCCTCCTTATGGCGGTGGTCCTCCAGGCAGTGGCGGCAGAGGCGGAGGCGGCGGCGGCGGCGTCCCGAGCCCGCCAACCACCCCCAAGACGTGCCCTATAAACGCTCTCAAGTTAGGGCTTTGCTTGGACGTGCTGGGCGGGTTGGTCCACATCGGGATCGGGAACCCGGTGGAGAACGTGTGTTGCCCCGTTCTCCAAGGGCTGCTGGAGCTTGAGGCGGCGATCTGCCTCTGCACCGCCATCAGACTGAAGTTACTCAACCTCAACATATTCATTCCTCTGGCTCTCCAAGTCCTAGCCACTTGTGGCATAACCCCTCCTCCTGGTTTTGTATGCCCTCCTCTTTAGGTAAATTCAGTGCATGTACTTCAGATACTAATCAAGTAGCGGTGCAGAATTTAGGGCTTAGAAGGGGGGTGTTTGTTGTAGTGCTTTGTCGAAGTTTAGGGTCATAAATGCTGGCTGGCTCGCTAGTCCTAATTCGTCTCTTTAGGGTTTGGGTAAAATCTTCTAGTTCCTCCATTTGCTTTTGAAGATTGAGGGTACGTGTGCTCGGTTCACTTATTTATTTTGACGTTTCCCTAGTGTAGTAATAACTTCTAGTGTCGAGCTAAACAATCTTGTTCGCACTTACTCAGGACCCAAATGCTTCTATCGTCATTTCGATTTCTCTTTCCGTATCTGTCATCTCATGCCTGGCTCGATGCGCCTGTACAATGCTATGTATCTCATGCAGGTTTCGCGAGAATGGCAGCAGGGCATCAGAATATGGGGACGCATGTCCAAAATAATGTTTACTCCGCGTCAGTGTCTCTGGACGCGTGCGTGCATGCATGCGTACAAACATAACTGGCGATGACTCTATTTTAGGTCCTCAAAAAATGAACTGTTAAGCTAGTTTGATATTTCACGCTACACTCTAACGAAGAAAATGAGACTTTTTATGCAATTCTCTATGGGTTGGTGAAGCAATGTATCCAATGCGTGATATCCTCAGTTGCTGCTTGCACTCGCTTGCACAAGTGTGCGTGTGTGCATATACACACACAATATCGAGTATATACACTACTTCATTGCATCGGTTTGTTTCTCAAACGATAATGGAAAGAGCGCATCTTATAAACGAAATACATTGCCTAGACTCGCTAGCGGGCTTGAGAAGGCCGGAGTAGTTCTATGCATAATTAGTACCCTAAGTACTGGACTCAAAAGTTTATCCAAGATAGGTTTGTCCTTATGATAATCTCTCGAAGCCACCTCTAAATCTTGGCCTATTTGATGTTGGGCTTGTGTGGGCTCCCGCTGATATGCTCTTATACATGTATCCTTCTCTTCTCTTCACTTTCATTATCGAAAATAGTACGGCGCCATTTGATGAGCTAAAATAAAGGGGTTCATACATTCATATCAACATGTCAATGTGAGATCTTAATTTAGCATGACTGAAGCTACACTCAATAGATAAATTGATTAGGCAAGGATAACACAAAGAAGGGTGCCGCAACATCTTCAGTTCCACCACAGCGTGATCCAACTCTGGAATAGCTCCAAATGAACAAACCTAATATCGTCTGGCGATAACAGAATCGGTTCACAAATTGATATGGCATAAATTTGCATCTGAAAGACAATATAATCTTTAATACCAATAATAATCTGTTGTCTCATCTGATAACTAACTTACTTTTCCATAGCATCGTGAAGATACTGAGCATTGCTCTTTTGTACGAAGTGGTTTAAGACATTAATACTATACTCAGTCACAATCCGCCGAGGAGAATGAGAAAACGAGAACTATGAGCGCACACAAGATCAGATCCTAGGCAACGACAAGGCTCAACCAATACATAAGGACACTTTCACGTACCTTACACAATATCGAAAGAGGAGTTCGCGCTTCTGGCCCCTCACATGCCCACTTTCTGGTGTTCCAAGAACGCGCAAAATCCCAGAATCCCGCGTGGCACAGTGAGCCACCGGACAAGTTTGGCACATTTACTGGAATTCGATAGAAGGGTTTCGATAGTCGCTAGATAAAATAATGAAAGAATAAGAAAAGCTTTAGAAGGCTCGAGAATGAAGCCAAAAGAGGTTCACGGGAGCGAACTGTGGGATCAACATGACACCGCTCGATGAACAGCATAACAAGAGATCAATATCAAAGCAAAAATTTCGGGTAATTAGGTCGTACAATCGTTTAGGCATATAGTAAAACCACGTGGCTCGTGCATCGATGTGAATGCTTCGATTAGCAAATGGTGCGGTTGAAAACGGAGATAAAGCGTCAACCAAAAACACACGCACATGCTATTTACATCCGTAAATCCTAGTATCCTACCAAAGATATTGTCGTAAGATCGGTCTTTCGATATCTTAAACATAATGGGTATGCTCCTTTCAATCGAAAGCTGTTGACTTTTGCATGTGAATGCGAGAATGTTTGTCTTAATCTCAACCTATATTGCTAATATCCCTCGATCACACGCATGAATTATCTAGGGTTTAACAACTCCCATTTTTCATCCGAAAGCCATTACTTTGAAGCTCAGAAACTATAGGATGAATTCTTTGCTGGAATAATGCCATCATCTGTGTGACTAGATCGACGGAGACCCCTTAAAAGTGAGGAATGAAATCATGCCCACTTTCCGAAGCTATTACGTTTTCATATAATGGTTTAACCTCTCATATTTATTGCAATGATCCATTAGAACTTTACATGATATGTGGAGATGAGATCCAGCGTTTATGAGTCCGATCTAAAAGTTCTAAGCTTTAGAGGCATGCGTCGTTTGAATGGTCGATGTGACGTGAACTTTTCAAAATAGTTTTGCCTTTCTCTATGTATCTGAAAAGCAGGTATGCCTACTACAAGATTCTCATTCACGGACTCATTCACTGTGTTCTGTCTCGTCCTTTTTCCATGGTGAGTTATGTATATTGCATGGGCCATTGACCGACCACTAACTTTCCACTAAAAGGCCTACTTGCCAGCACCAAATCTTTTTTACATTGCATGGTGGACCTTCCCTTAAAGTTGACCACTAAAGTCATTCACATCATCACCAACGCAGTATAATGAAAAACTTTGGGTGGCTATTGAATGCTAATGTATAAGTGTTTATGAAAATTAGAAGTGTCAGATTCGAAATTCTCTATAAACTTGTAAAATAGAAGAGTAAGAGTTATACCAAACTTCCACTTAATCTTTCTATTTCATTGCATCAATGGTGAAGTTGTTATGCAAGATCCTTTCTTTTGATGGGATGGAGTTCACTAAGTGGTTAAGGAACACGTGTGTTTGCGAGATAGATCAGTGCACAATTGACTTCAAATGATCTCATATTTTGTTCAGTCGTCTTAGTTTTGACTTGCATCTTATCTCAATCGAAGGGTTTTTGTTTGGTAATTATTGATCTTAGAATTTAGGAAGCATGTTTCTAAAAGGTTGAGTTAAACAGGAACCAAACCCGAAATTAAATTAATCTTGACATGTTAAATCCTAATCTATTAGCAAATTAGGTTTATACTAAAGGGCATAATTGTCACTGTATTGTTTTAGCTCTAAACCCCTATGTATATATTGTAAATTACTTCATCAATGCAAGTAAGTTTGCCCAATCTTTACATGGTATAAGAGCAATTGTTGTAATTGTCATCCGTAAGGACCATGCCAACAAGATTAGATCCTGGGTTATCAGAATGATGCAAAAAATAAGGGCTGCCCACCCGCTGATGTGCGGGGACGGTGGCTGAAGAGTTTGATACTCAATTGCCATGATTACTTACGGCCAAAAAAGCGGTTGAGATGGCGAGCACCACGGAAGAAGTTCGTGCAAATTCCGATGCAGCCTCTGGCTCTCTCGGGAGGAAGAAAAACCAGATGGTTGCGTTCCTACGAGGCTACGATACCACAGATCGGAGGTGGGATTTACTGCGGAAGAAACGTAGGGAGACTGACTTTCTCTCTCTCTCCCACGGGGCTTCGGGCCAGCTCCAATTCTTTGCTTTCACTGCTCGAACGGGCACGCTTCCTTCTTCGAGGACGGGCTTCAAGGATCAAAGCTCCAAGACGTATCCCCAGCAGGCCGGCACGATCCGCAAGAACGGCTACATCGTCATCAAGGGGCGTCCCTGCAAGGTCGTTGAAGTCTCCACATCTAAGACTGGGAAGCACGGTCACGCCAAGTGCCACTTTGTTGCAATTGATATTTTCAATGGTAAAAAGCTCGAAGGATCAAACTTTTTAAAATGGGCTGAATACATATGATTCTTTCTGGGCAAGGTGATTACGGGCAATCCTGTCTCTCGAAGGCAAAAGATGGTGCGACCGTTGAGGACGAAAATCAATGACAAAGGAATCCTGGCCGTAATCGAAGGAAGCCAATATTCTCGACGAGATCAGAGAAAGCAACGGTTGGTCATGTCATCCGCTGCAAGGCTGCGGTGGCGTGGGAAGCTTGTCAAAAACGCAGCCGAAAGAAACCCTAGCGCTCGATCGGGAGCACGGCCTCTTCCATATAGCAGCAGCAGCAATGATTAGCAAATTAGGTTTATACTAAAGTAATCCAATTACTGTTACTCTCGATTGCCTATCTTTTTCACCATAAATAGCATGCACATTCCATCATTGAGATCACTGCATTTCTATCGTGAATTGAAGCATTTCAGGACGCACTGGATTCCTCCATACAGAGTGCATAGAACCAAAAGGAAAGGAGTCCCCTAAATAACCTTTCTGGGCAAGTCTGATGCCAATTATAATAGCATCATGTAACTAAAAAGAAGGAGAGTCAGCCTCGTAGCTTAATGACACATTTTGATCTTTGATGTATTTGGGATTGTTCATCAAGGCTTGATTGAAGAGCGTCTGATTCTTGTAACATGATTATTCAGTTTCAGGAAAGGTGGAAGCCTTAGGTTAAAAAAAAATGATGACTGTATATTCTTTGACGTATGAACTTTTAGCTCCATTAACTGATTGGACGCAGCTTTTTGAACGTAATCATCCATTGAAGACAGTATCATATCACGGAATTGACTTAGCTTAAAATCATGAGCCTTTTACTTGTTAACAAGTTCCTTTTTAATTCAAATGATGATGAACAACTAGAGGACGAAAAAGGTAAAAAGAGAAGTTGGAATTGAAGTTTCTTCCAATAAGGAAGACTGATAATACCCACTTCTAAACAAATTACACCGTCAAACTTCATAAATGAGAACTGTAAATAATTCCTTCTGAAACCTGCCCCCACAAACCCAACAAAGAACAATACATGGAAACAAGAAGTTGCCACTTACACTGCCCCCCCCCCCCCCCCCAACCCACCTCTCCCAAAACAAACACACACACACTCACACTCACAGGAACTTTTCCCAGGAAGCTCAACGTGTTACAACCCCTCAAGAGAAACCAAAACATAAACATGAACAGAGGTGTGTCTTTCTTGTAATTTAGGCACATTGGAAGCCAGGAGGAACCTTCTTGCTGCAAACATTGAGGAGCAAGCTGAGAGAGATTGGGATATTAAGATTGATGCCCAAAATGTTGGCCTTAATGGCAGTGCAAAGGCAAACCGCAGCTTCAAGGTCCACGAGGCCATTGAGGAGAGAGCAACAAGGGGTCACTGGGGGTTTGCCCACAGTCACATTGAGCAGGTTCCCCAGCACATCAGCACACACCCCCAATTTTAGGGCATCCCTAGGGCATGCACCCGTGGATGGGCCTGAGCTTGGGGATGGCTTGGGGGTGGGCTTGGGCTTTGGGCTAGGGCAAGTCCCACAGGAGGAGACTAGGGCAAAGAAGAGGAGGTTGAGGGTGAGGAAGATGGCTAGAGAAGCAGAGCTTTTTGAATAAGCCATCTCTCTCTCTCTCTCTCTCTCTCTCTCTCTCTCAAGAAAACGAAAGAAACCCTAAGTGGTTGATAAGAGAGCTTTTAGTGGCTAAAGCGAGTGAGAGGAGAGGAGAGGAGTGTTTTGTGTGTTTGTGGGATGGCGAGAGTTGCGAGACGTGGTGGGGTATTTATATTGGAGTTACGCGGAGGAAGCCTGGTGGGTTTGAATTGATGTTGAGAGAGAATTATTGGCCAAGGTAATACAACAAAAAGAGTTTGCTGAATTAGGCTTAAGATGCACAGTACAATATAGACCACATGTGTGATTCTAGGGATTTCTAGCTGGCAACTAGCAAGTGGAATCGGGGTGATGTTTTGGACGTTTGTGATCTGGGAAGCTGGCAACTTCCCATCTAAATTCTTCTTGTCTTGCATCAAAATTTCTGGATCTATCTTTCGGTGCTGATATATGACGATGCGCCGATGGATTTTGTGATTTTAATCAAGTGTCCACCTTCAAAAAATCCGCACCAACCGGCAAGAGCTAGATTTGGGGCTTGATATTTGGGAAATTTACTGCATAGCAAGGTTGTAATTATGTGGTTAGATACACCAAAAACTTGTCTGGGTTCAGTCAAGTCACGGATCTGCTAGAGGAACAGAAAATGGAAAGTACAGGTCATCATTTGCAGGGATGGATTAGAACATTTACGTAAAAGCGATTGATGTCCATAGCCAATACGCATCCGTAGATATGGGTACATTTTGCTGCACGAAGCAAATCTACGTTTATGTCCGCTATTTAGTTTTGAACCTCAAGTTTTGTTGCCACCAATGGAAAATCCCCTAGTTTAATAACTACAAGTATTACTTATTCAGTCTTTAGTTAATTAATCTGCCAGATGGCTGTATCTTTTTTTTTTTTTTTTTTTTTTCAGAAGTACATGGATAGCTCTATCTTTACTGTCTTTGGTTCATTTATTAAAAAAAAAAAAAAAAAAAAACACAACAAGATTGCCTTCAACTAAATAATTGTTCTGACAGAACCTTTTCTTCTAATGGAGATTGGCCGTGTCAATGTCAATACACGATCCAAACTCCTATTAACCCCTATTCGTTATTATCTTTATTTTGGTTGCCACATAAAATGACCATAAATAAAGATTTATTTTTTAATTAAAATTAGAAATGTATGAATAAGGCTTAGATGATCAAACCTTAATTCGTGTTCTTCAAGTCAGGAATGTCAGAAATCCAATTTCCTTTGTTTTAGACTTCGGTTTCCATTAACTGATGAAACTACATTTTAATCAAATTTTCAGGTAATTTAAATTCAATTTTAATCTCTTTTCGTCACTTGAGCGAGTGTAACAGAACTTATTCAATTTCACTTTAAGATATATCAGAAAAGAAGCATTCGCTTATTCTTACATCAAAGCACGATGATGCACATATGCCCCTTTAGCCAAAACGTGATTTATATCATGACTTCATTCAATATAGATAGCGACGGATCTCCTTTCTCGTGCATCTTCTCACTTCGCCTACCAAGTTCTTCCCATTATAATATATATTAACTGGGTTAGAAAAGAAAATATGCTTGAAGGACAACAAAGATTTGATTCACATATGCAATCGATACGTGGGATTTGAAGGATTGACAATCATCGGGCACAAAATTTCATGGCCACCCACTTGAGTTGTCGGTAAGAGATAAACGATACTACTGTTTTTCCATTCTTTTGTCTCGATCGTTAATAGTTTTGATGGACTGAAAGTATATTGTTTGTCCCCTAAGTCTATTCAAGATCAGTGGAAGACTATTTCCTGGGGCCAAGTCTTTAAGCGGACGAGATAATTGACATTTCAGCAACTCCTTTTTAATTATTTTATTACACTTCCGCAAACAACTTCGGGAATTATCAATCTTCCTGGTTCAGACTATTAAGATCTAAGCAATGTGCTGAATTAAGGGTTAATTAGCATATTGGATGATTAAACCAGCTTTTCGTGTTCACATCGATGAAATTTCATGCTGATCGGGCGAAGAAGAGGAGGAAATATACATGGTTCTGGCAACAGTTGAATTAAAGAAACAGAAGCTAATTAGCAGAGTCACAAATCATGAGGGTTTGGTTTCTTTACTTAATATTTTGGCGCGTTGCGATTGCAAGTGGCTTGGAGAGGGAGTGTCACGAGCATTCTTAAGAACGTGCAATGGGATCCACACTCCCTTTGCTTGAAAAAACATCATGAAATGATGGCAATTCCGAAAAGATGCGTCGCGTCACTAGCTCGGCCAATCTTTTCTCTTTTATGCATTCACACGAACAGCACACACGAGCGCGCAAACACGCCTAACCATGTGGCTTATCTTCTTCACCCCAGAGAAAGTGGCAGATAAATTAGAACTCAGGCTCACTGTTTCGACTCCATCACCGATAGTAAGATGTTCAGATCTGATCATGGAGCGGGAGCTTAATCTCTTGCTAAGGTCGAGCAAATGAAGACGGCTGATTATTCATTGTTTCTTCATTAGCGCGTGTTACTCTCTTGCTCTGAAAATTGTGTGAACTCGGGGTACTCGTGCATCTCTCGTTTTCTAGATGAGGAAGCCTATGTTAAGTAGGTGAGCTCCAGGCTCATGAAATTCCACACTAAGTTTGCAGACTACGCATGAGAAAGAAATCGAGCCCGGTCTTTAGCCTCTAGGCCGACATTACGGGACCAACTCCTTGATGGTCTTTCAACAGAAGGTTCGACCTTCACAGATAGTTCAGAAGAGGACATGTGAGAGAAATTCCAATGCCGACCTACCGCTATTTGGCTTCCAACATGCTGCGAACTTGCCAAAGGAATATGCTAAAACCTACGTACATATTGGTTCCATACAGTTTGGATAAGTTATCCCTGTGACATCGTCGCCACCTCCTTAAACTGACAAAAACAATAAGAGGGGTCTCTTAAACTTTTGGTAGACAATGAAAGCACAATGAAGCTGTCGGATTCATCACATCAATCTATCTCAGCTTTTCCATCATGTGGACCAAGTGTTTCATTCCAACACAGTAACTCAATGATTGGATCGATTTTCATTTCTGTTTACTGAATGATGTTGTAGATTTTTCAAATAGGTGTTTAGATTGAATGAGAGTTCAAATGCAGTAAAAAAGACGCCGTGTGACGTCGCTTAATAAAATCATGCATAATAAAAGTTCTCTTTCCTCCCCCTCTCACATCGCCTGTTGCACGAAATGCAGCACGGTCTATTTAGGAAATTTTTCCAAGCAACTATCTAAAGGACATATGTATAATAGCTTATAGTCATACTAGGTGAATCTCTCTAGATGCACTATTAAGCTAAAAACATGTGAATATTTTACCATTAATGTTTTAGAAGAAACACTTTGTTCTCCCCTCCCAAACTTCAAATTCCAGTTTTTTTTTTTTTTTAATTTCTAAATATGTTTCAACAAAGTTAGGTGGAAAAAGACTTTGTGAGAAAGTATTATACTCTTTTTCGTGTGTCTCATCATTTTTAAGACAGCAAATTCATCATAATAAGAAGTTCTAGCTCTTTAATCGAATGTTCTGAAGGAGGTGACTACTTGATTGCTCGCATCTTCACTATCAAGTAATTTCATCATCTTATTAGCAATGGTATTGATTCTAAGTGCGTGCATGTGGGAAGAATGATGAATTCCTCAAGCATGTCAACTTGATAAGATCGGATGAAATAACATGTAGGAATGAATTTATGAAGAAAGGTAACCCTAGAATGGTTGGAAGAGATTAAGCAATCAAACTTTAGAAATTCAATGTCAGAAAGTAAAAGTTGAGTGTGCAAACATTTATTCTTAAAGTTTCACTTGCCCAAAAAGGAAAGAATAAAAAACGGTGCGAATTATACTTTATATCTTACCACTGTTTACAGCCCTTTCATTTTATAAAAGATTATGGCACAACTTCAAACACAAAAACTTATATGAATTGAAATATTTGTGGTTCTTCATAGTAGATAAATGTCGAGTTTCCAAAAACCTAAAACCCTCGATGTGTTGATTGGCATGCATCTACATTGAAAGTCAGATTACTTTGGGAAGAGCAAAATGCAGAAAGAACAATAATCGGAGGGTAAAAAACGTGGATAGATAGAGAAGCTAAACTGAATTAAAAAAAAAATTGATAATAATCGATCCCCCATCTTCAATGCACTGCTGTCTGTGTTCATGTTGTGTTTAAGAGCTCACGGGGGAGCACCTAGCACGGCGATTGGCCAATCTCGTGATCCACAGAGGAATAATCAAAGGGAAAGAAATTCGAATGTCGACAAGGAATTTCTGAACTGTTCTCTTAATTGGTGCCGAATCTCCTGCCTAGCCACTAGCCACCCAAAGATCTGGCTAGCCCGTGCCTCACATGCCTTCTCACTCTTTAACTCTTGCTGCAGTTTCTTCTTTTTTCATCTTTTAATAGGTAAACATCAGAGAGCGAGACAGGAAAAATACTTCGTAGAGTCTACCTGAGATGCGCATATTCAACGATTGTGATGGTGTCGGTATACATTAATTAAATATATGTAGTAATTTCTCGGTAGGATAGATGCTTTAGAGAATGAGTTGAATGACAAAGGTGATTCAGTATTCACGTGGGTATAGAGTAGTGTGCGGGGCTACACCCATATTGTAGATGTCTTTAGTTTTCTTGAAATCAGGTTCAAACATGATTGTGGTGTTTACACTATGATCCCCTTATAACTACGGCATCTTAACTTGTTTCTCTAGGTCTTATCTATAAAACAGAAAACCGACCAGTTGGGTCAAAGATTCGGATGTTGACTTAAATAGATATCAAACATGAGTAGTTACTAATGTTTCCATTTTGAACTAAGTATGCCCATTGATGGTCGCACCAACCATGGTTCATTCTATGCGAACGTTAAGATTAGTAATCATTTCAGTGTATGTTCTCACCCCGACTACTTGAATTCCATTGAGCAAAGAGTGATGGACTATCTAGTCTCAGTAGGCTAAAGGTGGAGTTGAAGTTGGAGTTGTTTTTTTAACTAGTTTTCCATAAATTGATCGGTTTTCCACGATCCAAACATCGGAGAGTTAGAAAATCATTTCCCGGAAACAGTTTTACTCCATCCAAATGGACTCTTTGCGTAATTTTTTATGTCTCTGATGCTGACGAAGTTTGATGGTTCATTAGTTTATATCCACTTCTCCAGTCCCCATCATTTACCGACTCGATCAATCTCATGGAGTTTATCGCTAGATAGTTTCATTTTATTGATTCGAAGCAAAGTTCCCCTACAAATACTCACCATCCACACTCACTTACCTCTAACCCAACGGCAACAACGCACGCACACAAACGCACTAATTACCCCAAAGTCACCAACTTCTCTCTTTCTTTCTGAGAGATGGATGCCAAGATATCTTCCTCATCAGCTGCTCTGCTCCTTTGCCTCAACCTCCTCTTCTTTACCCTAGCGAGCGGCTGTAACACTTGCGTTCAGCCAAACCCTAAACGTATCACTAACCCTTTTTCTCCGAGAGGCTCTAGTTGCCCTAGAGATGCGCTGAAGCTGGGCGTGTGCGCCAAAGTGCTCGACGGGCCGGTCAATGCCATCATTGGGACACCGCCAGACATGCCTTGTTGCTCGGTCCTGGAGGGCCTTCTAGATCTCGAAGCAGCCGTTTGCCTCTGCACCGCCATTAAAGCCAACATTCTCGGGATCAACCTCAACATCCCCATTTCCCTCAGCTTGCTCATCAACACTTGCGGCAAGAACGTCCCGTCTGGCTTCCAATGTGCCTAACAAAAACTGATCAATGATCACAACTTGCTTCATTGTTGTTGTCGCCATCATTGTTGTTGTGTCTCTTGCGTTAACTGAAGTTGTTGTCAGGTCATTTCACTTAACTTCTTGGTGATTTTTCGTTTAAGGGTCTTAAATTTCTAGGGTTCGAATGATGTGTTTAGGTTGAGATTTGATTTCTGATTATGTAATTGTGAGTTGTGAGGGCATGAAAAATGTTCCTCATCTGTGATTTAGGCTAGTAAAAAGGGTGGGCTTGGATGACACGAGAAATTCTATGAGAACTGAACTACGGCACACTCTATGATCCTTCTCGCATGGAATCTTTGTCCTTTCCTAATGGGCCCTTCTACCATATTGCAAAGTGTGTTGCTATACTTTTCATGTTCCTTTAAGTATTTAATATAATGTAACTTGTGAAATCATCATTAGTTTACTGGAGTATTCCATAAATCCAGGGTTTTTTATACCTAAAATAACCCTTTTCATGATGGGAAAAAGTAACCAAAAAAAAACCCTAAACTATTATCCTAAACTTTTTCTTATGATGTCAAAAATCTCAAACTTGTACATATGACATATCTGCTCTTTGTTAAGATATGGTTAAATGACTTTTCAACCAAAATAACGTCTTATTTATTTCACTCAAGTCACATGAACGTTATGCCAACACCGTTTGCTTTTTGGCATTTATGGAAGTAGAATTTTAACAGTTCTCATTAATGGAATTTTAGTAATGAGTAAATGTGTCATGCAACTAAAGTACATGATTTTTGGTGTCATGGAGAAAATTTTAGGTTAAATATGTTACGGTGAGATATTTATGATTTTTTTTTTGTGACTTTTGCCCTTCCCTAATTTGTAACAAAAGTTTGTAGATGCGTGCATGAATGTACGTGCTTCAAGGAGCACATGCCACCTTATCAATCTCAACTACATATATCAAAAAAAAAAATAAAAAAATATATATATATATATATATATATATGGATCCATTTAACGTGTCCATACATAAAATATTATTGAATAATGTTCATCCTGTCGAGACAAGCTACATAATTATTTAAAAAAAAAAAAAAGAAGAAAGCAACTTGTCCCATTTCCGTGGGCGGAAATCTACAAAGCTAGGGTTCCATTCTTTTTGCTTTCCGCCAGGTAAGCAAACCCGTGAACCGAAACCACTTTCGAAATATCCAGCCAGCACCTAGTTTTGCTAGCGTCATTTCCGTTTGCTCTTTCTATGGAATAAATTTCAAAAGTTTAGTAGTCCGTGCGAGTTTCGTCCGATTGAGGACCATTATCATGTTACGTTCAATACGGATATAACGACAAAAAAAAAAAAAAAAAAAGTTGGAAAGTCCCCATCTCGACCTTAGAAACTGAGAGTGAGCTTTTAGATATTTTTGGACCAAAATGTCTTTGTGCAATCGAAATAATCACGACGTATCAATAAACCTCTCTAATCTTATGTTATAACTTCAGGATTGTCTTAGAATTTCATAAGACGATGGAATGTTTCTGAATAAGCTCGATCGATCCTGGGTCCGCCCCCGGCCAGTCGGGGACGGGGCCGAGGAAGTGGCTTCCATGGGCCGAGACCATCTCGACCGGCCCAAAAATTTTCTGCCACGCGGGGCCTGTGTTGGGCCTCTTTTCTGGAAGGGCCTGACTAATCAGGCCCGTTAATCATCCCTATTACCAAGGCCCATATTGGTGTCAGTTTAAACAAAAAAGGAAAATTCCATGGAAATATTGCCCTTTTAAAGGCAAACGATGACCAAAAACGTGGTCATCAAGCTGGTTTGTCTTTAAGTCCTTTGATTTCTTGCCTCATTTCCTCGTCACGATTGTGCATAAGCGAACAATTGCGACTAACACGGCACGTTTCTTGCGAGAACAAAGCGAAAAGGCTAAAGAAGAGGAACAAAGAGCAAAAATCAAAAGATTGGGAAAGAAAAGTCATGACAACTCAATCCCCTTTTGAGGGAGGCCCAGTCATGACTTTTAGTCAAATGGGCCTTCCTCTCTCTCTCTCTCTCTTCTTTTTTCTTCCTGTTGGGCCATCTTGTAATTATAAATGATGAAAGAGAATTCTCCAAGGCATGATTACATTACATCATTGTGAAATCTTCCACCAGAGGCCAAGTGTTATCGCTTTTATCAAATTAATGGGTGTGATTCTGTTTCCATACTCTCTAGATAGGTTGTCCTATCTATCCCATAAGATTAATGAAATATTTTTTGATCCAAAATATATTCATCTAAAGTAAAATTTCTCGTCGTAGAAAGAAATCGCATCAATGGTCAATTTTCATGTTTGTCTTTTGGGTTTCACGCGTGTGAAAAGTCACATTGCTTGCCTTTAGTCTGACCTAGGAAAAGTGACTATTTTGTCAAAGATCTAACACAAGACATTTTCCAGCTGGTGTATGGATGAGCATGTGATTTTTGGTCCCTATTTAAATTGTGTTGATAATGGGAATTTGATTTTTCGTCACTCTCTTGTTTGTCGACAAGTTCGAATCAAGAAAAAGCAGATATTGCCATAGAAAATACTTGGCCAGCTCGACTAATGCATGCCGTTTGTGTCGAGATTAGGAGACTAATGAGGAACAACTTTACTTCCTTGTTCTTAAGTTCCACTAGGTTAAATTCGAGTCTCTAAAAACTTGTGTGCACATGTTTTAGAGAATAATATGATTGTTTGTAATTGGGAAAAGTACTAAAAAAAAGTCGCAAACCTATTATATTAAGGTCAATTCAGTTATAAACATTTTAATTATATTAATTGAGTCTTAACCCTTTGGGCGATTTGCCAATTTAGTCTATCCAACTAGAAATAACTAACATGGATGCTAGTTGTCATAAATGACATGATTGGCGTTAATATGAACAATTTTTAAATATTTTAAATATTTTTAGTTTTTAGATTTTTCTTTTCTCTTCTCTCTTCTTATTTATTTTTTTTTTTTTTGTATTTCCTAATTATTGGCCAGCGAATGCCAAGGTCTAGGTGAGGGCCTCCGCCTCTCGCCAAATCTTGGAGAGGGCCATAATCCTCGCCTATTGGCCAATGAGGACCCAACGTCATTGCATGTGGCTGACAAGGAGTCTAGGCGAGGGTGTGTGACCGACGATGGTCGGCCAGTGACGTCACTAGCCCCAGAGTTTAAAAAATATATATATATAAAAAAATAAAAGAGAAAATAAATAATAAAAAATAAAAAAATTTAGAGAAATTGTGAAATTTGTCTCGTATTAATGCCAATTGTGCCATGCAGGGGAACCGGTGTCCATGTTTTCCAATCAAAATTGGTGAGATGGACTACACTAGCAAATCTTCAAAAGTTAGGACTTAATTAGCATAATTAAAACATACATGATTTCTTTGATACTTTCCTCTTTATAATTCAAGTGAGATTTCCCTCTAACCACTTACTAAAAGCATGATACCCATGATAACAATTAACGGAGCACTTTATTTGAATCATTTGAGACATCGCATGATTCGAATGATTGACGGCTTCACAAAAAAAATCGGAGCAAAAGAGATCGTGCCCGCATATGATGATGCTTAAGTAATAATTGGAAAAAATCCCTCCACTGCTGAAACCATAGAGCGCATGGCCGTTGAAATTCGAACGAGGAGGGAGGCTATTGACCCGGAACTAGACCACTACTTCTACTATTACGACCTACCACTATACATTACTTAGTTTGCATTCATATATATGCATCGACAAAACATTAATTGGACATTGATGTCTCACAAAATAAACTATTCAGATTTGAACCCCCCTCAAAAAATAAATTATAATAACTGCCCATCACATGAAATTAATCAAATAAGGTCCCTAACCCTAACTAACGAAACTCCTGAACATAGAATCTCATCATAAAAAAATTAATTGACGATTGGGAATATAAGACTTATATGCACCAACCGGACCTAACCGGATGATCATTGCGTCGAGCTTTTTCTTCGGCCGATCCGGAAATCACTCTGCCAAATCGAGTGAAAAAGCTTGCTCGAGGACGCTTAAGAATCATTTCATCTGCCGTCCCTTCCGCTATCTCCCCCTTTTTCCTTCTTTTCTCCGAGCACTAGCCGGCTCGACCAAAAAAGGTTGGAGAATTCTCATCATTAGACTTTGAAACTTCGATTCTTCCAAGGGCCCCTAACAAGAAAAGAATAATAGTAATGATAATATAAGAGAAAAATACCTCGAATGCTTGACTTGACCCAAAAGGATCAGATAGATAATTAGGAATTTGAATCGTCAACGGGACATATTACAGCATTAAACATCTAAGCATGCTTTTATCTATTAAATATAAAATTGATGCGTCTCAAATGTTCCGACTGCTTTTACTTCAAAGACCATTTGTAACTTGTCGAAATATTCCGCGTCACTTTGCTTGACGATGGAGTTTGGATTCTATTTCCATGCATTTGGTTTTCATCCACGTGTTAGTTTTAAGTTTCTGGATTATAACTTTGTAATATAATATCGGAGTTAGATTCCGTTCAAGTTTATTTTGCATGAGCATTCATCCGCTCGTCAAATTTCACATGTCATTCGTAACCGATTTGTACATGAGAGTTAGTATTGAAATATCTCACATTGCTTGACAATAGAGTTAGGAAAAATGTCAAAAAAGCCATAAACATTTTGTAATTGTGTCAATTTAGTTTTAAACCTTTAATTGGTGTCAATTTAGTTTTAATTTTTTTGATTTAGTACCAATTCAATCCTTTCGCCTAATTTTGGCTGAATTTTGCTAGCACTGGTCGGTGATGACACAATCAACATTGATGTTAACAACTTTTAATAATATTTTAATATATTTAAAAATATATTTTTTTTCTTTTCTTTTTTCCTTATCTTCCTCCTTCCTCCTGCCGGTCATCGAACCTCAACAACCAGCCAGAGGCAACAGCTGGCAAGGTCGACCTCAACCTGACCAACCTCTGGCGAGTCTCACCGGCCACTAGTGAGGCTTGAGCCCTTGCCAAAGGCTATGAGGGCAGCCTCACCGACCATGGGCAAGGCTAGCTCGAGGCCACCCAAGCCACAAGGGCAACCTCACTAACCATGCCTTGCCCGCTAGAGGCTGGGCAAGGCTCGACCTTGCCAAATGTGGCGAGGTCAAGTCTAACCTATGGCTGGCAAGGTCAACATCGATCTCGTTGGCTATCTCCTCTAGTTGGTCATCGGACCTCGGTGACCAATTTGGAGGAAGGAGGAGGATAAAAAAGAAAAAAAAATATATTATTTAAAATCTATCAATGTCAATGTTGATCATGTCATGTCAACCGACCGATGCCTAGTCAACAAACTCCGACCAAAATTAGCAAGAAATAACTGAATTAGCACTAAGTAAAAATGTTCGAGACTAAATTGGTACTAATAAAAGGTTTATGATTAAATTGGTACAAATGCAAAAGGTTTAGGATTTTTTTAACTCTTTTCCCCAAACCACTGGGGTTTGCCCCAATGGCCACCCTTCTAACATGGAAGGAGGAGATGGGGGGTTTAAGTGGGGACGATTTATTTTCATGCTCATTATACATGCATGACCTCTTTTTTTAGGGTTAATAGGAATAGAGTATGACCGACAAAAAAAAAAAAAAAACTCTTTTCCCCCATGGAGTCTATCATGCTCATTATACACACTTGACCTCTTTTTAGGGTTAATATTACGAAAACACCAAATTGATCATTTATCTACCATGAACTACTCTTACAAATTTACCTTATATTAGTTTCCGTCAAATTTTATCATCAATTTTGTTGAGTTTGATAACATATAACAATCGATGAGTGTATCAATTTAGAGTTTTACCCATCGTACTAGTTTATAGTTTTTCATAATATTAATTTAATTTAATCGAAAATAACAAAGAATGAATTTTAAAAAATATATCAACTTGGGATTTTCAGTGGTTAAAAAATTAATTTAAGATAATTTAATATAAATGTACCGGTTTATGGCTTTTTTTTGGCATTAACCCTTTTATGCATTAACTTAAATTTTGGGTCGGGCTCTCTAGCTAACCGTTGTCACTGCCAACTTCTAACGGAATAATTTCTAGCTTTAGGTTATGCCAAATTTAATACGTGATGTGGCTCCAATAAATTTGGTTGACCGTGAGCATGGCGAACGCGATTCCCGAGTTCCGCGCAATTAATAGCGTCGTTGGAGATCGTCGCGAATTAAAGAAGAATTCGCGGCCATTTATGGGGCAAAACGAAAGGAAAAAACTTCGCATTTAATCCGGGTTGAAGTCTCCCCTTTGTCCTAAATTCAGGCACCCATAATTTCATTTCATTGCATTGCATTGCTCGATGTCGGTCAAACCTACTTATTTTGCACGAACCGTCTGCCTCCCAAATGTGTTCATCAAGATCTTGCATTGATTAAACCTATCCTGCCGATGGCTATCCATCTAAGAGGTTTGTGCTGCGTATTTGAAATTTGAACTCCTCGTTCCTCCCCAATAACATGTACCATTTTTTTTTTTATTTTTGCAAGGTTAGGTGTCCGAGCTTTCGAAAACACTCAATTCACGATTCGATTGTCCAAGCACAGGGTTTGCAAAAGCCGGCCCCATGAAAGCTACCTTCATTGAGATCCGCGATCATGATCTCGCCATTCTGAGACAAAATCTAATGCTAGGAAATCCTTTCGCGTGCCACGGACTCGGCGGGTAGAGTCAGAACGTTTAGGTCGTGACATTGCAAATCAAACATGTGTAGACGTACATATTCAAAATCTTATTGCATGTTCTTGAGAGAGAGAGAGAGGCAAAAAGGAGGTTTTAATGAAGTTTTGTCTTGGTTTGGAGGAAAAGGGAGGGATCAATGAAGTTTTTTGTCTTGGTTTGGAGCGGAAAGGGAGGGTATTAATGAAGCATTTTGTCATGGTTTGGAGAGAAGGGCAGAAGCACGCCAGGGATCCAAACGCGGTTCCCGGAGCTCCACTAAAAATCTCAAATCCAGGCGTGAAGAGCAAAGGCTGGCAAATCTCCACCCACGAGTCCCCACTTACCACCATGCCCCGCCCACCCAAATCTCCATCTTCGCCAAAACCCAGAAAGAAAATTTCAAAAAGAAGCTCGACCCACTTAATGATTTGACAAAAAGACTTTTCTAGATCGTTCGCACGAAACTGTCATATACAATACCACTCAACCCATTTGTTTTTATATCATGATAACAAGCGTCGAAAATGAATTATTCTATCAAATTTACAGGACATTAACCATTTCCGGGCTTTTTTCGAGATGAGACGAGGTGAAATTTTGGAAATGTGGATAGCGTAGGCACGGATGGAGGGTGTGCGTTCGTTCGCGCACTAATGGCCGTAAGAGAAGTGTATAGAACATGTGCTTTTTTTTTGTTCTATACGTAGCAGAAAAAGAATTCGTGCTCCTCATCATTTGGATAATAATTGGGAAAACGAACGGTCCCTCCTCGTTCCGGCCCTTCGCAAATTCAAAAACCCTCGTCATCATGCATGTCGGATTCGGGAGGTGTCTCCGTCGATCACATCCTCACAGTCGCCGGACCACTCTCTCTCGATTTATCATTTCACGAGGAAATCGGTGCGAGGACAATTATTGATTATTTCCCCAATTCTCAATGTTGTCTCCTCCTCCCGCAGCCGAACACCCCGTTTTCCCAAATTTAATTAAAACCCTCCTTGGAAAAGAGGCCTTAAAGTTAATTAAAAATTGCGCCCCTACCGCTTAGACCCAGATTGGTCTGTATATCTATCTCCACCAATTCTTTGAAATTTCCATAAAATAAACATTAAAGAAGCATGAGAGTAGAGGAAAATCTTTGAAGTGCTCGTCGTTTTGGTAGTTTCAATTTCAGTGCTTTGTTCAGGTGTTACCGTCTGCTGCCACCACTTCTCTCATTCTCTTTCTATTCTTCTATTCCCACCTGCTCCACTTCAAACTTCCATGTGAGATTCCTACCCTCATAAACGATTCCATTTTTTCTTTTATCTCCCCAGTTGGGATTCTTTTTAAAATATTCGTCCAAAATTCCCATCTCCTAATTACCGATATGCCCTTTCGTTTTGTAGGAAAAACGGTTATGGCACAGCTTCATAATTAACGAGGCTGTACTAAATTGGGATATCTAATGTTTTATCGGAGGGTTTTACTATGATTTGACGGTCAAATCCAATAGGAATTTCAATGAAAGGAAGATGCTCTTTTTTTCTTTATGTTGTTTTAGTAATCGAGATAATAATAACATCATTTCACATGCGATGAAATGTCATTTTACTTAATAGTATAAACGAGCATGGAACACAAATTCTAAACCGAAAGTCTTTAATAGAACAAGAGAGCAAACGACATGAAATTCTAGCCAAAAGGGTATGGGGTGAACTTTGTAGGGAAAACGGTTGAGATGTCTAATGTTGTTGTGGGGGGTTTTACTATGATTTCACAATCAAATCTGATAGAAATTTCAATGAAAGAAAGATGCCTTTTTTATGCCATTTTAACTAATCAACGATAATGATAATATGATTTCATGTGTGCTAAAATATCATTTCATTTAACATTATAGACAAATTAAGGAATGCAAATTTTGAACCGAAAGTCTTTCACGAGATGAGATATCAAACAATTTAAAATCTTACCCAAAAGGGCACGCGGTAAACTTTTCTCATCCTCCGTCGGCATGTGATTAAGCCGATACGAGTGGACCAATATGGACAATTGAAAGAGACGCCAGTCTTTCCTAACATTGACGTTCTTGTGAATGACTTGTAGATTTCCAAAATGGCCACATCACGGATTCGCTTTAGTGGTTGTGTAGATTCCATCAGTTCGTTTCAAAATGAAAAAGAGCATACCGTCCAATGTCGTGCGCTAGCTTAATATAGGATGATAGGACTAAGAAACCGACCTTTTCCCCGCAAAAGTCGCCAGACAGGCTTCCGATGGTTATAGCTTTTGGTCATGGCAAGGGGCACGTCCAAGTCACGTACCAAAACGTCCCACCCGAAGAAAAAAATGAAAAAGGGACCTTAGCATTTGGTGCTTACCAACTGGATGTTGGGAGTTATTGCGTGGTTAAGTGAAGAAATTAATGTTAAATTTCCATGCGACAGCAACCCTCAACAGGCATTCAGAATCAAAATCAAAATCAAAACGATTGTCTTTTTCTTCTTTTTTTTTTTTCCTTTTTTACCTCATCTTTCATCAGCACTAATTAGCTGGAGATTTATTCCGTGATTATTACCTTAATTGCGTCACAGAAAAGCCCGGTGTAAATCCTTGATGAAACTGATTATGATGTTTTTTTTACATTAATCGATTGATTGATAATCCAAAGCTAATGTTAATCTGGATAAAAATGGATGGTTTTATGCTTGTAGGATAGTCAATGTTCAAAAATAAATGGAAAGTTGGATTGGACCACCGGATTCAAAGCAAAAAGCAATAAAGTGTTTGGTTTTTACTCTTTATGGCCTTTCAGAGATAATATGGTAAAGGAAAAGTATCTGAGACATGTTATGTTCAATGTTTTCTATTAATGTATTACGAGGTAATTTTTTTTTAATCATAAGTACCAATTATGCATATTATATGAAAATAGGAGCAATATATTGTAATATTCTTATATCATTTTAACGTGATATTTTTGAGAAAATAAATAAATCATGCAGTAATATAGAAGCGGAGATATGAGATTTTTATAATAAATAAAAAATTGCAAAATATTTTTCTTTTGTTGGAACTAAACAAAATGTTAAGTGCACAACTATTTTATTTCATTTGTATCGCATATACAAAACTGGCAATATGGCGAACAAAAGAGTGAAAATATTGAATATTCGTGGCTGATCTTGGCTAGAAGCCACTCTAAAATTGCAGTAATCTCATATAACTAAATTAGATTTTGTATCATATATACTAGCAAAAAATATACGCACCTTATTCTTACCAAAAATCTTATATAGAACGCAGAGTATTAATATTTCAAAGATTTTGTAAAGAAACTAATGAGTTAGCATAAAAGAATTGTATATTTAAGTATATGTCTGAAAGGATATTGTTATTTCAAGATCTTACCTTCCTTTTATAAAATAAAATAGGTTCAAAATTTAGAATTGAAATGCATGCGAGAGAAAAAAAAAAAGAGTTTGGTCTTTATCCATTTGTCCATTGATAAAGTACCTATAAAATCACTAGTCGATGATATTTTCGAGAAGAAAAAAAGGATTGTGATCCCTCAAAAGCAGGAGCTGCTTTAAGTAATAGCGCACATCATTTCATTGCACATATTTTGTGGTGAAAATCAATCATGGTAATCGTCACTCAATAGCGCTAATCAATTGCTACATTTGCAGTCAAAAGTTCATTGCCTTGACTCAATTTTCTTCTAAATGAATGCACATTAATGCTTGATCAATGCGTTTTTTTTTCCATAAATATTCTTTTTCATTGATTACACTCACTATAAGTAAATATATATCTTTGCTAATCAAAAGGAACGGCATCAATCAAGCAAACGATTCATAATCACAAAATAATTGAATGGTGGGAACGAAGCGACACCATCAACACCGAATCGAGATCTCCCCACACAAAGGCAAAAGCCAAGAATCAATCATGAATTTCTGTTTCCTTTAAACTAAATGTAATTCGTCCTCTTCATCTCAGTCTCATTAAAAACAAAAAAAAAACAAAAACAAAAAGAGTAAAAATTAGGAGGAAAAAAAAAGACAGAGACACTCGACGACATTAAACATATTAATACTAAACGGCCCGAAAACCCAAAACGACAATAACAGCAGCGACAGCGCAGGGGCAATCCCGTCATTTCGGTCCCCGAGCAGAAACATCATTTTTATCGTCGCGCCACGACCCTCCCGACGACCCTTCCGTATTCCCCACGCTGTCTTTCTCTCCGGAAAAGTCACCGAATTCGAGAGAGCGAGAGAGAGAGAAAGAGAGAGAAAGTTTTGATTTTTAGTGGAGGAGGAGGAGGAGGAGGCGGAGGAGGAGAGATCCGGTCTCAGGGGTCCGCCGTCGTCGATGGCGGGCGGGTGGGTCAAGTCGCTGCACTGCAAGTCCAGAGCGTTCGACGACGTCCATCACGGCCAGTACCAGAAACGCTTGCTCCCTTCCTCCTCTTCCTCGTCTTCCTCTTCTTCTTCTTCTTCGTTGTACTCTTCCAGCTGCAGAAATAGCGCCCAGACCATCAAGGACGTCATCGACATCGCCAAGCAACAGCGATCCAAGAAGCCCCGGCCCAGGCTCAAGCCCGCCCCCGCCCCCGCCCCCGCGCCGAAGCTCCCGCAGAAAGCGAAGGCGGAAGGGTGCCCCAACGCGACGCCCGCCCGGGCCCGGACGAGCGCCACGGCGAGGCCCGCCCGGGCTCCGGAGCCGCCGCTGCCCGCCGTGTACCCGGCGCTGACCGAGCTGCCGGAGGGCCACCCGTCGCGGAACGTGGTGGAGATCATCTTCCACACGAGCTGGGGGCCGAAGCCGTTCGCGGGCGGGATCGACGTGATCCTCAAGGTGCAGAACGGGCAGCGGACCGCGGCCCGGTTCGAGGAGTACCGGGAGCTGGTGAAGTCGCGGGCCGGGTCGGGCGGCCCCCAGGGGGACGAGGACGCGCGGTGCGCCGCCGACGGGAACGAGATGATGCGGTTCCGCTGCATGGGCCCCACGGCGCGCGAGGGGGGCGCGTGGGACTGCAGCGCGGGGTGGGCGGTCGGGTGGGGAGGGGGCTGCGTCGGCGTCGGCGGCAAGGGGGCGGCGATCTGCACGTTCGACGGCAGCGGGCGCGCCCACGAGAGCGCGGGGGGAGGGAGGGGGAGGCGGGCCATGCTGGTGTGCCGGGTCATAGCCGGCCGGGCATCCAAGAAACTCGGCCTCGAACCCTTCCCGGACGGCGGCGTCACGTACGACTCGGTGAGCGGGGACGACGGCGAGTTGCTAGTGTTCGATCCTCGGGCCGTGTTACCCTGTTTCCTCATCATCTATAGGTTGTAAAAAGATCCATCATGTCCGACATAATTCTTCGCAATGTCAAATTGATTTTCCACCGCATTCTACGTTTCTCCCATGATTATCGTCGAGGGAACTTCTTTTTTTGGTTCTGTTCCTATTTCCTTCCTTTTTCAAGGATTAGATCTTATGGGATTAAAGATTAAGCGTGTAAGTGAAAGTGCAGATCTTGAATACGAGTGCAAACTTCCCAGGCCTTGTTCATATTGACTGGTTTTCCAGTTCGGAACGATGTTGGATCAAATGCTGCGGTAGCCATCAGAATACTGCGCCAAAAGCACACTCCTCACGTAAAAAAAAAAGCCAAACTCATCTTTCTCTTTGTCCCCACCTGCTCCAAAGTTTAGCTGCGCTTTTTCTTCCGTGATGGGCGGTGGAGTCCTTCCTTAAAAACTCAACCATTTCCGACGCGGGATCAATCAACCGATGACCAAGAGTTTAGGTCCTAATGCTGCACTAAACCCTCGATGACGAACGCACACACGAGGACGGAAGAGAATCTATCGCGGCGCTTTAAATATGTTTTCGGCCATGCTTGCACTCAGCGATGAAGATGACACTCACTACACGGAAGATCTCTGAACTTTTGAGTGGCATCATGCTTTTTCCATGAAAGATTAGTCTGTGGAGGAGGATAATGTTTTATGTATTCACTGCATGTGCAGCGCAGCGATGGGCAGGCCAATCTCTTTCGAAGGGGAATTGGAGATTTGATGAGACGTTTGCGGATAGATGTGTCTTTTGATGGAAGATGTATAGTCAAACGTCGTACGTTTAAAGTGTTCGAGCTATTGAAAGAAGAGAGAATGCTATTCAATGGTAAACCTTTACGGGTCCTAATCAAGCGGATACCACGGAAAGCATCGTAGGCCCGACAAGCGTATTTTCAAGACTTGATTATGAGGCTGTCGGTCCGATGGGCGGGTTTGGATGATGACTCAGGGCCGGAGAACTAGATCGGATAATTTTTTGGGAGATTGACGACGGGTCCGGGCACGTCGTCTCCTTCTCGAGACAGGTCGATCATTTCTATGAAAAGAATTCGATCTTTTAGGCTGCGTTTGTTATTGTTTCTTTTTTTCTGTTTTTAAACAATTTTTTTGTTTTTTTGTTTATGAAAACAAAAAAGGAACAAAAACGCGTTTGTTTACGTTTTTATTCCAAAACTATTTTTTTGTTCCCAGAAACACATTTGGAATGAAATAAGAAACGATGGAACAAAATTTAGAAACATTTCTCCCTTTTTCCTTCTTCTTATCTTCTTCTTTTTTCTTTTTTTTCTTTGGCCGGTCGCCGGCCTCGGCCATGGCCGACGACCGGCCGTTGAGGGTTGGTGACGCTGTCGAGGGCCGACGACCTCATCGGAGCGTCGCCGGCCCCTGGCGAGGCTGACCTCACGTTGGGCTGGGCGAGCTCGATCTTGCCTAAATCCGGCGAGGCCGAGCTCACCTAGCGGCCGGGGTGAGCGTCTGCAAGTGAACGGCGGCAAGCTCCAACTCAGGGCAGGGGCGGAGTTGGGGCTGGGTCGCCAGTCACGGAGCTGGGTCGTAAGTCGCTGGGCGGCGGTGGCGGCTGTGGTGCGGGGCTCAGCCATGGGGTCTCGAGCGGTGGACGTCGAGGAGCGAAGCGGCGAGGACGGCCGGTGGAGTCGTGGGCCGACGGGGTCAACGATCGAGCGGATCTCAAAGTCGTGGGTCACGGCACGATGAGATCTGATGCAGCGGTGGCAAACGGAGGCTTGAGACCTGCAGATGCGTCGATCGGGCGTGAGAAGGAGGGGCGGTCTTTGGGACTCCAGCATCGCTGGGTTGTCGGCGGAGGCTTCAGGTGTAGGTCTGGTGTCGCGAGGGGAGAACACGGAGCGGCAGGCGACGGATCTGGGGACGCAGAGCTCGGCGACACTGTCGAGCGCGGGTCCGGCGTCACAGCGTGCAGGGGGCGCGGTGGCTACTCCGACGAACGGCCAGTACGGTGGCAGCGAGGAGGCGTCAAGCGTGGTCGCCGATGCGATGGAGGGAGACAACGGTGTGGCTCTGGGTCACCGTCGGCTCGGTTGCCAGCGTGGGCGCGCTGGCACGGTTGTGCGAGGAGACATCGAGGAGGAAGAGCAACCGGCCAAAAGAAGGAAAAAGAAAAAGAAAAAGAATAAATAAATAAGAAAATAAGAAAAATAAGAAAGAAAATAGAAAAAATAAAATAAAAATATTAGAAAGTATTAAAAGAAATAAAAAAATTATACAAATTTACCAAACGTATTTCGTTTATTTTTTATTCCTGGAACAAGTTTACCAAACGCATTTTTTTGTTCAAAAATTGTTCCCCGGAACAGAAATACTTTTTTTCTATTTCTATTTCCTAGAACAATTTTTAAACAGAAATGTTACCAAATGCACCCTTAGTTCACGGACCGACCTAGGTAAAGGTCTTTAGGACAGCCAAGGATCAACAATCGGGACTAGGACATCGCATTAGCTAGTTTGGGTGGCCGGTTTGTTTAGAATTAATCTGATATCGCATGCTCAACTCATCTTGCAATAGGGACGATAATGTTAGCACTTGCAATTATGGGTGATCGGATCCAGGGTGGGTAGGGTCTAGACCTGGACCCTGTACTCGACCCTGTCATAATCAATTCCCATTTTTTGAACCCTGTACCCGACCCACCCCATTTTTCCGATTCGATTCTAGGTCAACCCTGTTTCCATTGGAATCTATTTTTCAATTTCCCGATATCCTATAAGACTTTGAATTTGATATTAATATGCGAGAAAATAACGTAATTATCATAATTTATATCAAAACATTAAGCATTTGTAATAAATAAATAAAAATTAAGGATCCACATGACTAATTATAATAAATAAAATTATAAGGCAAAGAATTAGCAACAAGCATGGGTCTAATATTATTCTTATTCTCACAACTACTACATGAAACTACTTATTTATGCAAGCATAACTCCTCATACAAAAGAGAAATTAGGCAAGCCAATCCACATGGTACACAAGAATTTGGCAGCGACGAACACTGTCCGTTCATCGAAAGATGCGAGAGGGAGCTGATGAGGGAGGGAAGCAAGTAAGGAAGAGGAACGACGAAGAAGTAGTGTTGTGCGTGTTTGAGAGAGCCAAGAGAAAAACGCCATGTGATTGCGGGAGTAAGAATAAAAGTAAAGAGAAAAAAAAATAAGGTTTTTGATCTATACTTACAAAACCGATTCCTAAGCAAGTTCCAAAACCGGTCTAGGAACCGGTTCTTGGGTGTGCAATCAATCAGACCCGGTTCCCAGACCAATTTAAATCAATTCCGAATTTTGGGAACTAGTTCCCGAACCAGTTTCAACAGGAACCGGTTCCCTACCCTATTTTCCGGGTGGGCCGGTCTGGTTCCTGGGTATACCTAATTCGGTTGCACACCCCTACTTGCAATTTAACATGTTGCCGCTGCAGCTATTGACCCTGGAAAAAAACTATCAAATGCCGAGTAACAGTTAAATGCAGAATTTCAGAGATATACATTGATATCACATGATCTTAAGAGTCAACAAAGGTTGGGGATGAGATTCAGCAACACTGCAGCTCACGAAATCCGAATCAATAAAACCCGGTATGACGGATTTTGGTTGACACATTTTTACCTCCTGAGAAAACAGAAGCTAAAAGTACCCACGAACCAAACAAGCTCTTCAATACAACATTCCTGGACCTTGCCAGGTTAAATTATGCCAGTCCGACCGAATCACCAAGGCCGATCAAAATTCGGCAATGGTGGGAAGAGAGCAAAGATAAGATCGGATCTCCGATGAGAAGTGAACAATAACCAGTATCGCTTTAATGTACGTCTAAGAAGGTTTCACCAAGGAGGGCACAACACGCGCTGCTAGAATCAATGGGACTCCACGAGCACATATAAAGGCTTTCCCTTCAACCTCTCCCTACCCTGAGAAAATCAGAATTCAAGTAGATTCAGAAAATGCGACCCGGCTATGAGAAGACTGCGGAAACTAGAAGCAGTACATACTGTTTAATCAACCAACAGATTGACAATTGAAAAAGGTAGGCAGGTTTAATGCGATATGTGCACCTTTAAGTCCGGCAATTCAATCACGCATGCACATTCAACAACTTCAGCTCCAACACGTTCTGAGGAACATTATACACAAGTGATATTAGATGGCTTGCGTTACCGCCATAACAAGTAAAATGTAAAAAAGGGGAAGAAAACATTCCACATCAAACTGACATTATTGCACAAAGGAGTAAATTAAACCATCCAAAAGGCATAATCGAATCATTTCAGTAAAAGAAATTTCAGTCAAAGAGACTACTGCTTCTCTTGCCCAGATTCACAGACTTTCCCAGCAAGTAATATTGCGCGTCAATGAGAAATATATACCAAGTAAATTCATGGCTGCACAAAGGGTACCACCGGTGGCAATTAAATCATCGACCACCAAAGCTCGTTCCTCAGGTTGCACTGCCCCGATGTGCATTTGCAAGCAATCTTTTCCATACTCCAGAACGTAATCTTCTGAGATGACCTCACCTGACATTAGACGAATCTTTATCATGACTACTGGCAACACAATCGTTTATGCAGAGCATGCTCATTCTCAGCATTAAGCAATTTCAATTCCAAGATGGTATTGGATTTGCGGTGTTTATGCAGCTTAAGAATGTTTAATGGCATGCAGGATGACAAATTCATTGTGTTCTTAGATCTTGTCAATGCCAGAGAGCAAGGAGCAGCAACCTTTACAGAGCTAAATGCGTACTTGATAGTTACTGAGAAAAATGTAGTCTCAACATAAGCCCAGGACCCCAAAGGAGCTTGGGAGGATGATGGTAGAGCATGACGGTCAATTAAAAAAAGACTGACAAAATATCCGCAGCAATGTGAACAGCATGCAGCGTGAACATGTGCAGCTGTTGGATTGCTCAAGATGAAAAAATAAATAACTTTTAAAATTGAGTAACTAGCAGAAGGTAATAGTGCACATACTACATTTCTCGGAGACCGAAAGACAGCTCTATTTCTCATAATTCTAGAGTAAATCAAAGAGAATGCTCATCCGGGGCACCAGCTATTGTTGTCAGGTTCAGGAGCAGCCTAATCTAACAAACCTTTCAAATTTTACAATATCATGTTTGGTAAGAAAAAGGATGTAGTAATTCTATTGTCTAAAAAGAGATGCAAATGCAACCAATATCGATCATGAAATTCAATATATATACACTGAGTTTTACCAGATCATTTTGTCATGAGAGGTGTACCTGGCAACTTCCCAGGCTTTCTCAAGGGAACGAATTTCGCTCCTATCGCTAAGGCAATAGGAGGACCGAATATGAAACCCCGAGCTTCTATTCCTAGAAAAGAGAAAAGGAGAAAAGATCAGTCTTATATCATAGGACGAAGAGGAAACCACATTACTTAGCTCTATTGATTAGAAACTTGTCAAAATGGTCTGAAGTTCTGTGTTATAACACAATTAAGTCTTCTTTATCCTCAGCTGCGGAGGAACGACGAAACCACCAACCTAAGCGAAACTAATCAGATTGATCAGTGATAAACAGTGCAATGTTGTCACAGAATGAACTACATAAACAGGGTTTTCAAAATTTTCACATCCTCATATCTAGCATCAAGCATCATCCCATGCGTCACTTTGCAAATATCAGATCTATGGGACATGTAGTCAGAAAACATTATCTTTATCGTGTAAATTGGCGAGCCGTAACTTATCCATTTGAGAGCATCTGTTGGTGTTGAGGAGAGAAGATTCCAAAAACGTTCATTTATGCTATTAAATTCATCACGCAGACAAATGACAGCAAATGCCTCAGAAAACAGACACGAGAATAAAGACAGTCTTCAATGGCTCTGTAATGGAACAAATGCTGGTGAAGGGAACATTAAAAGAAGGAAAGAGTGAGTTGAATATGTTTCATTAAATTGCTACACATTTATAAATAGGAAGCAGTTGACGGGTGCCCTTAGAATACTAATTAAGTTACCCTTAACGAGATTTAGGAAAGTGTAAAAGGTAAACTCTGCTTGTTTCGATAACTTGTAAAAAAACACACTGAGTCTGACGACACAGAAAGCAGGCCAACATGAATGGACAAGAAGTAGCATAAGCAGCCAAAAGAAGCCAGGATTATCTGTCAACAATCTGTACATAACCATACAAAGGCACATTAGAGAATACAAATAAGCACATGGGTATAGAAATGAGCTACCGGTCAGTCCGGTCTGGCCCGGTTGTTAGCATCCACAAGCCATAGGACAAACGCCGAAATCATTTTCTAATCCTGAAACCACAAAATGAATTTTTTTTCTTTTTCTCTTTTTGCAGAGCCAGTCTTACGCAATCACCATCAAAGAATCACGCGAGTCATATGTCAACACCATACGAATACGCAGGACCCGAATTCAACAGCTGCTAATTGTGATGCAACCGGAGTCAAAGTAAGAAATTTTCATGGGGGACAGGCACAAGCTAGAGCTCACATCAGCATGGTCCACTTTCTAAGTAAGTGGGCGTACATCGTTATCAGGAGTCGGCCCAAATCGGATCCAACCACGTACCAACAACAACAGCAACAAAAATGTTAGAGAGAGAGAGAGAGAGAGAGAGAGAGAGAAGGAAAAGATAAGCGGCTCAATGAAAACTTCTAAGAAGCAATTGATGGCACACCGCACTAGCAACGGGCACATGGTCAAGCAACAAATCACCATAAAAAGCCAAATCGGATGGGGAAAAAAATAAGGTGGGGGGAGAAGAAAACAAGAGCCCGGGAGGGAGAATGGTCGCTTATCCAATCCAATGCATGTCCGGGGGAGAAATCAAGAATCACGAAAGAAAGAAAAAATTTAAGTCGCCCGAAATGATGGAACGAAGAAAGATGTCGATTTCGATTCGCGTTTCACTCCTTGAATGTTGCTTGTTGAGAGCGACTGCCCACGAAGGAAAGACCAAGAAAGCTTCTTAGAAACTGAGCGAAGTTCGTACTTCGAAAGTGGAACTCCTTTTACCAAGAGCTTTCGGGCTCGAGGGGATTCGTTGACTGGACCCTTCGCTAATGTTCGAGTCCCGGTTCATGAACTTGGCAATTTAACTTACGGAAATGATGACACATTTTGATCAGGAAAAAGGCGAGGTTCGTTTCTAATCAAAATCTTCTCTTTCCCCCATTTTTTTTTTTCCTTTTTTTTACCTGCAACAACGGAAATGTTTCTGTCCTTGTAACGCTCAACGAACAAGTCGACGGTGTCCTTGAAGGCCTTGGAATCCAGCAACAGAGTGGTGATGTCTTGGAACATTATTCCTGATATAAACGCACGTGTTTGCGGTTACTAGACACAACCAAGAAAGGAAGGAAGGAAGAAAGAAGCAAACACCATCTGCGGATCACTAGAAAACGGAGGAAAAAACGAAAGAAGAGAGGCGCAGAAAGATGGGGACGCGGGCATAGAGAGGACACGCGTCGATGCATATTGCATTGTGCTTCTTCCCGACAAAGAAGAACCAACATGGACAAAACCCAACTTCGCTCGAGCCCTTCTGAAGCGAAGTAGGCGAACTTCAGAGGCTCGGAGCCAGCAAAAGAAAACGGGGAATTCGCAGGGAGAAGAGGCGTTGATGGGAAGAAGAACCTGGTTTGGGGAAGTCGGGGACGACCCGGATTCTGGACTTGATGCCATACATGCGGGGGTCCTCGTCTTTGTCCGCAGACATTTGTCGCTCCCCGACAAAAATGCAGGCTTGGCAAGAGCCGAGGGAGAGAGAGAGAGAGAGAGAGAGAGAGAGAGGGGAGGAGGTGAAATTTGAAAAATGAGGAGGATCGAAGTTGCTGCTGATTTATAGGCACGGGCGAGTAGCGCTGGGAGCAATGAATTCGGAACGTGTAACAATTTATTTACTCGCGGATAAGGTAGACCCGATCATGAATTTGATGGATTTTATGCTGCCAAGTAAGAAATCCTAGAGTAGAAATCCTGTGGACCTAAGTAAATAGTTCCTTTTTGAAGCTCAAGCCTGCTCATATGCATTCACTAACTTAGATAGAAACTCTTAAGTTCAATACTCGACTCAACTTTTCTTAACAAACAAACATATTCGTGAGGTAATATAATGAGATTAATGATATTCGTGCGACTTAAATTATATCGTATAATATTTATGCATGAAGTGATTTAGAATTTGAAGTAAGTTTCATTTCCATTTGTCACATATTTATGATTTGTTATTAGCTTAGATTTTGCTTCTCCTTCTTTTTTCATGCCATTAATGCTCATTTTAAGCTAGTTAAGTGAGTTTGAGATCATGAAATTACAAGAAATGAAGGGCAAAACACATGAGTGAAGAACAAGCGGTTTGGTCGGTCTCCAATGGAACCAAACCGCAAGAATGGTCTGGAGTCTACCTATAATATGGTTTGGTTTGATTTCACTTTCCAAACATTTTTATGGAGTTGTTCTGAAAGCTTGATTTAGTAGAAACAATAGATAACCACGAGTAAAATTAACAACATAAACACAAGCAAATGGGTACAAATACGCCCACAAGCGCAAATTCAAGGAAACAAAGTATCTTGTAATTATGTCATTTATCAAAAGGATAAGCTATGTTTTACAGTGGAAATGGCTAATGTATTTAAAATTAAATAAAAATCTAAGATGTAAGAATATAATTTGAAATTTCGAAACGTCCTAAAATATAAGAATATAAGTCAAATTGAAATCTGAAAGACAATCACCCCCCAAGTGTCAAAGTTTAAAATATTAGATGGAGATTTTGATTTGTCAGGCTTTGGATATTATGACTCTTATAGACCGTTCTTAATTATTGCTTTTATATTTCGATTCTAACTTGAATCTCCGCGTAGAAGGTGATCGGGCAATATTGGGTAAAATAATAATCAGTGACTGAACTTTTATGTGGTTCGATCAGATCGACCAACTTAAAAATGTATTTCCAAATGATGTAATGCTGATATAATTCAACATGGAAAGATATAATCGACAGGAATTTTACCGATTGCGACTCATAAAATCATGAAACGAAAATGAAGATTGAAAGAGATGAAGATGTTAAGCATGCGACTTTGAGAGGTGCAGTGGATGAGTTTAATTAGCAAATTAATCGGGATAATTATCTGAAAAATCCTAAATTTATCGTACGGCGAATAACGCAATCCTACACATTTCAATTATACAGATTTAGTACTAAACCTTATGATAATTTGTCAATATAATCATTTCAATATATTTTGGTCCAAAATTACTGGCATGAGTGTTGGTCATTCTACGTGACACGACTAGGCGTTGATGTGGATAATCTTTATAAATGAGCAATGATCGATGTATCATAATTAAGTATAAAGTGGGGGTAATGATCTATGTATAATAATATTCTTTAATAAGTGGGATATCTTTCATGATTGCTTTCATCACCCAATAAATGAATATCTATGTACTACAAGTGCGACCAAAAAGTGCCATATTGCACATTTATAAGTCTTCATTATACAAACGTTCACTGCTATGCCGGTCCATTGCCAGTCGATGTTCTTATTACTTTATAATTAGTTTACTCTTCTAGCTAGCAAATTTTTTTTTTAAAAAAAAAATCTACTCTTAGATCATAAATTTTTTTTAAGTCGGTCGACCTAGAATATTGAGAACACTCACTAGCACTTGTGTTTTCAGTCCACAGTATGCAGCAATTTGGGGGTGAAAATAAGAATCGAATTAGAGACTTACTTGAGTTTGGTAGAGATGACTCGTTGTCACATGAAGCTCTATTCGACATTACTGCCCCTTAGATACCATGTATATTGTTTTCTTTTTATCACTAAAATATATTAATACATCATTTATCAATGGTTACAATACTAGAGAGTTACGTGAAATGACTAACTTATATTAATTGGTGTTACAATTTTTCATGCATTACGAGAAATTATTAATTGGGATCTTATTACGGTATTTTTATTAATTACATGTCATTTAGAATAAGTTGATACGCAGGAGGGCTTATATCTAGAGTAGTTCCAACATGCAGCAGCAGCTATGTAAAGAGAACTTTAACAAGTAGGCTCATCCATTCTTGATTCAAGGATTAGCAAGATATTTGAAGTTTCAGACAACAAAAGGTAACTTGTATCTATGTGAAATTTTCAAATTAATAATGGGCTCATGTGTTGTACAGATAAGCTTAAGAGCTCCCATGTATCTCTATGTTGCATTACAACGCAAATACAAATATATTATACGGGAGAAAATTCTCAAAATAGTCTTAAACCTATCACAATTGTGTTAATTCAGTCATAATCTACATTTTTATGCCAATTGAATCATGAATCTTTTGAATGTATGATAATTTAGTTTATTTGGCCAAATTTGACCAATCGATACTAACATGAACACCGGCTATTCTATGAGATGGGCGGCAATAACGCTAACATGAATAATTTTTAATAATATTATGATATTTTAAAAATTATATTTATTTTTCTTTTTTTTCCATTTTTTTAAATTTCTCTTTTTTTCTTTTCTTTTTTTTTCCTTCTCTTCATCTTCATCCTCTAGCAGCTGCCAAAACTCAATGACCGATCTTACGCCCACCCCTAGCAAGGCTCAACCTCATCGTCTTTAGTGAGATCAAACTTGCTAACTGTTGGCAAGGACTAGGCTCGCCCTATTGGCCCTTGCCTCTAGCCCATCACCAAGTTTTGGTGAGGCTAGAGGGGAAAAAAATGAGGAAAATATTAAAATTAAAAATTGTTTAGATAAACGCTGGTCGTGCCACGTAAAACACGATCAACATTTATACCACACCAACTAGTTAAAATTGACTAGATGAATTGAGTTGATATAAATGTAAAAGATTTATGATTCAATTAGCCAAAAAAAAGTGTCACTGTTGTAGAGCTTTTAGTAATACCTCTACTTATATTCATACATACATACATACATACATACATACATAAATGCGCACGCACTAGAATGAAAATTCATCAACACCTCCAGAAAGGGCGTCATCCGCAACACTCTCGAAAACTATGGTTATCTGCCCCCTTTTCTCTTTCTCTCTCTCTCTCCCTACCCCCAACCACGGATTTTCCAATGAATAATCGCAGCCAGATTTCCTCTGGCTTAGATTTTGTGGTCCTGCTCGTGCCCATTTGCATCACCCATTGCTTTCGTGCTTTTGTCTTTGCAAGCATCAAATTCGGAAAAGAAACAAAAGATCGGACGGTGGTCCGATTGAAGGTATTCGAAGAGAGTCAGCATGAAAAGATCTGACGATTTCCCAAAAGAGTGCGTTTCTCTATTTGCTTTCTTTTCGAGCCGAACGTGCAAATCTTCCTAGATGCCGAACCGATTTCAGCAGGACCAGTCTTCGTGTGGATCTCAGTGTTCTGTACGAGAGAATTCGAAAGCGAAGCCTTTGATCAATGTGGAATCACGAGCTGTCGAATGGAGGCCTCCTCTTATCGTGCAAGGGGGTTTACGTACTGATCTAGATCAGTTCAAGGGATAAAAATCAGGTTCCTAAAACTGAAAATCGACGTCGAAAAGTTTTAGTCTATTGGGTAGAGAGAATGCGATGTGAATATGACGAGACCTCAACAGAGCCGTTGTTGCGTCCTCATCCATCGCATCCTCTCAATTTGCATCTTTCTTTTTTCCCACGAAAGCCAAGCAAGAGTAATAAGAATTCGGGGCGTGTAAAACGAACCACCCAAATCAAGAATCATCTAGATCTAACCAAATCGGCCAGTTAGATCTAATTCCCAAGAGTGTCGGTTTGGTTACCGGTCCCATTTCTCGATTTTAAGGAGAAATCGGATCAAATCGATCATATACACCTTTTTTTTTTATCATTTCTTCAAAAAATAAAAATAACCAGCTCTTTTTTCTTCATAACATATAGTATCAAGTATTGAGAAAAATTGACCAATTCCATTGAATTAGACTAGACTGGCGGTTTGATTGATTCCCTATGCTTGTGATCCGATTTCTAGTTCTACCTTAGACTAGACTGAAAATCTTTCAACATGTTGAGAAATGTTTGACTAATGGGGCAATAACTAGCTATGTAGTTCTTGAATTTAGGAAGGTTTATTAGAGGGTTAGGTGAGAAAAACTCCACACCACCAACCCCTGTTCAGCCATGGAAGGCCAAAAAAGACAGAGATGGGCACGCCGTGAATGGACAGAACCGGCTTTGGGTGCGCGAGGCCGGGCTCGTGGGAGGAGGACGGGAGAGAGAGTTTTCATTTCATAGGGTCAGGACCACGAGAGAGGGTTTTAGGTACTTTTGGGTAGGCATCATCAATCCGAATTATCGTGTCAAGGATTAAGTGATCCAACTGATTGGACCCTGCCTTTTTTCCTCTCCACGGAGTCGATTCAAGAGGGGTTGTAATTATGTGGCATTTAATTTCCGATCCAACCGACGTATCGATTGTCATCTTCCATCACAAGGTCAGAAAGAGAGAGAGAGAGAGAGAGAGAGAGAGAGAGAGAGAGAGAGATCTTGGGAGAAGATTATACTACTGTGCGCCGTTTGTGGGAGATGTTTGGTAACAGAGACAAAAAGTGGTGCTTGATTAGATTCGTTTGGGACAGATGAATATGTTGCCACAAAAGCGCAATGGACCCTTTTCAGCGTTTTAAGTGGACTTATTTGATCTTTGCTTAAAGAGATAATGTAGAGTTCCCCTCCCCCTAACCTAGTTGCCCAACACCTCATTACCTACAACGTCGGCATACACAGTAACTCAGACACACCAGCTTCCTATCTCCCCTTTGCTAGTTTTCTTTTTTCTTGTCTTTGTCCATTTTGGTTTTCCGTTAGTATAAACTATACTAGAGGAGAAATTTTTCCCTCTTGACAGCATATTTAAAAGGTGTTTTTTTCTCTCTCTGTTCGGTTTATCTCTTTCGATTTCGGGTTCGGATGCCTTCAATTCAATGGTTTTACCAGAAACATTCTAGCCTAGGGGTTGGCTCGAGCAGGTAAACTTTAGTCTTAGCCATCCTAGGTTTGTACCCTAGGCCAAGGATCGAATTTTCTGTAGATGGAGCGGAGATTTCGACCCCTAGGGGCTTTGATTCTCTCAGGAGGTTGGACTAGTCGAGGAGCATGCGAATAGGTCGGACTGCACCAAAAGATAAGACCCAATACAACAAATTGAGGTGCAATGCTGATGAAAGAAGATGAATCGCTGGGCCTACCACTGAAGCCAAAAGGGAATAGCTTTGCAAGTGTTGCAAGGAGAGAGAAGGAACCAAAGGGTCAGTGCTCGTGTTTGAGGAAACCTTCCATATAAATCAATCCATTCATGAATCAATCTGAAGTCATCATTTTCAGTCCCACTCACTGGACAGTTCATGAGAGCCAGAATGATTCGTTGTAGAATATGAGTGTGAGTGTATCTCAGAACATTTTCCTTTAAAGATTTAGTCCTTGACTCTTGCAGCAACATGAGTAAGAATCCAATGACCAACATGTTCAATCAGAAGGACAAAACTCGTGAGGTGGGGCAGATCCACATCAAGAGAGAGATTTTATCAAATCTTCACCCTAAAAAGAAAATGGGGGTCCTCCTCCTCTTGCTCTCATAAGAGTCTTGAGGTTCTTGATGGATTCAATGTCACGTTCCTGATCTTTCACCTCAATGTGGAATTCACCAGGGAAAGCTAGGTGACATCACCAATGTCTTTTGTCCGATCAAGAAGAATTGCCAACTTACACATAGGCTGGCATCCGCAAATTATGACTGAATAGCAGGATTGCCAATCAGGATAAGGCTGTTTCAAAGCTCCCAATGATAATCGGTCAAGTGTTTCTCTTGCTAATGTCGCAGGATGATCCGTTTTTGCATCACTAAATCAAGGGAGCTGAACATGCATAGATGGCGTTCCATCTTCCATCTGTCTTGGCTGATCAAAGCATCGCTCAAATTTTAGGCAGCAACAGAAACGGTTAAACCGCGATCATCAAGCTGCATAAGAAGAGTACTTGACAAGTTCCTGTTTATTTTTTTGATAAATTAAACGCACAAGTCTATCCTCACTGATCACTTAACAGAAACTGCACAAGGAATCAGTATACAAAGCTAAATCACTAGGAGACGCACATCATGAGATAAACTTGGCCTGGAACGATTTTCCTAATCTTAATTGTGACAATCATTTGCAAAGACAACTTTTACAAAGATCATCCCTGAACAGTGGGATTTTTCACAGCAAGTGCATAAACCTCTGTTTTATAACTTACGACACAACTGTCCTACTGCAATGAATAACCAAGACAGGATGATAGCAACACTAAAAGATCGATGTCTACAGTATGCATAAATCCCTGACCAGACTAGATTAACGTTCTTTGCATCAAAAAGATTCTAAAACATAGCCATGGCAAGAGAAAACAATAATTGGTATCCGAGGCCACATCACTTGCAGTCATATAGGAAGGCAAATAAAATCTAAGAAGCAATATTAGTCAACTATATCTTCTCCGTCCTGCATGATAGGATCTCGATCGTCTGCTTCTCAAGGGAGCGCACACCATCTCCCCATCAGCCATCTTGGCTCTTAACTTCCGGTATTCCCTTGACCTAATGACTCCCTCTAGAATGTTAACATCTTCAAGAATCTCATGCCTGGAAAGAGATGCTAACCCAGGCAATATCTCCTTCTGAAAGTCTTTCAATCTCCTACCCCTTCTCAGCCTAATGCTGAAATCCTTATCTGACACTTCTGCAATGTCGAATGCCTTCGAGGTAACCGAATAATCCTCTGTACTGCTTTCCTCTAGCATGAGCACGTTCAACTCATAGGAATCAGAAGAAGACAGAGGTTTTGTAGGATTATCACCACCCTTTTCTACTTCATTAGATCCCACCTGCCTAGAACGATCTTCAAACCAAGCTGGATCACTAAGTGAAATTCGGACAAGTGATTCAGCTGCTTCTTGGATCAATTCATCACCTTCAGGTGAATCTTTCCTTCCTGGGCAATTGTTCTCAGGTCCAATGCTTATTCTTTCTGCTGTTTCCTGCCTGTTCAATGAGGTTTCCATGGTTTGACGTGCTATTGATTTTTCTTCTGACATCAAACAGCTAGATTTTCCAACACTGTGTCTAGATTGTGCTGTTTTTATGCTGCTTGAATCACTACCCGTACTTCTGATCCCACATTGCATCTGCCGGTGTCCATCTTGACTTGCGTCTTGACAGCTTTTCTTAGATGAAGAAAGCAGAGCGTCTTTCTCATCATCCTCAGAATCTTTTGCTCGTGCATTATTCTCCTGCTGCTCCAGGACAAGACTATTTGAAGATTCTGATGTAAGCTCGACATCTTCATTCTTAATATTACCATTGTCAGTGCCAAGGCATTCAAAACAGCCCGGTAGCCTCCCGGATGAAGCCTCAAGATCCATGGAACTAATCTCAGCAACTCTAATGGCATCATCACGGTGAGTCTTTTCTGTGAGTCCACTATTGGCTTTGCCCTTGGATGAGTTCAGCATGGCATCATTCAAGAGTCTTTCTCCTTGAGGCATGTTATGCCTTTCATCTGAGCTGCTGACGTCATCTTTCATGATATAACCAAAAATACAACAACCGTCTGGACGAACCTTCCCAGCTATGGACGTCAAGTGATTGGTAACAGCAGTAGCATCATTTGAGCAACAAGGTGAGCTATCAACAATAACTGTATTAAGATCGACAACAAGAGGCTTCCTGGGCTGGAGACTGTTGTCTGTGCTTTTTGCAACATACTCCTTCCGAGCTGCAAAGGACAAAATGATGGTGAAGAACACCCTTTTAACTTGCCCAAGAACTAGTCAAAGGGAAAAAAGAAGCATCAAGGATACAATACAATCGGATAGTGCATACCTTCATCCAGAAAGTTGAACCTGGGTTGGCTTTCAGAGTATGTGATCCCATCAGATGGTTCATACTTTGCACTCTTCGGGATGCTTTGACCAGATAAAAGGGACAAGTTGAAATCATTTTCATGTGGCAACGACGTGAGTCTATCATTCTCATTGAACATCCTTCTAACCGGAAATTGAGGATTTGTAATACCATGGGAAGAGGGGTATTTCCTCTTGGCATCCTGGCATAGTCAAAATGCCTCCCATCTTCTCACTGCACTCTCCATTGGTCAAGGAAAGCTTCAAATTATTGAGATTGGCAAAATCATCGCCACGGGAACGAGGACCGTCTTCTGACCCTTTCAAATAATCTCCAAAAAATTGCTTTTCAAAACAGCATGCATCACTGCTGTTGGAATACTCAATAGCAGGATGCCCACAGTTTATCATCCTCTCCTTGAGATCAATGTGCCTCCGCTGAAGATTGTTGCAGGAGGAGGTGCATTCCTCTACAGCCTGGTTGGGCAATATTTATGAAGCCTCCTTAAATTTTATTTGTGAACAATGTCGCATTTGTCAGATTAAAAAACACAAATTGAGCTCAAATCCTGATCAGATGCGTCCGAGGTAGTGGGAAAATCATATTTAGCAAACAAGTCGCAAATTTTCAGAAGCCTAAGCAAACACGTGGGCGAGGAAAAATGGAAGCTTGCAGACCGAAATAAAATGTTGTTAGCATAGCTTGAAGTTCACAGCCTTACCCTTGGAGTTTCATGAAAAATGACGTCCTCAGGCAGTGAGTTTCTTGTTATAATTGTAAGTTGTGTTAGATTTGACTGAGTGCTGGCTTTCCAAACATTGCAATTTCTGGGCTCTTTCCAGCTGAGTTCTTGCATTAGCATCTTCTGCATCTTGTATAATCTATGGAGCTCAAGGATCTACGAATAGACAAAAGATAGAAAAGCAGCGATATGTTGAGAACCTTTTTCAGTTGGGTAAAATGAAGGCAAAAATCTCAAAGGCAATCTGGTTGTTGTCTATTTGGACACAGATGATAAAAGATGATGACTGAAACATCTGTAGAAACTGAAAAAGTCATGCCATCACCCCCAAGAACACCCCAATAGTAGAGAAATTTCTCACCCAACATGCGACTGAGATGAAACGTCGACACACCTTGAAATTATGGTAATTGCTACAACATAAGACCCACTACTACCTTACGTAGATGCTCAATAATCTATGCCACCTTACCTGACTCCTGAAGATGAGCTCTTGGTTGATAATTGTATGCTTCATACATTCTCTATGTGAATCACTGTGCCCCTGCACTAAGTTCACGTTTAAATCAACTTGGTTCTTCATCTCTTCCACAAATTTGATGTACTCAAGTTCAAAAAGTGTCCTTATTCCTTGTGTTCAAGTCAGAGCCTCTCCTCCATAGATTTTTCCTCTGAAACAATCTGAAAATAAATGGTCGAATGATTTATGCATCCAAGCAGACAAAAGAAAATATTTATGTGAGCATACATTTTGCATTTTCTGCTATCGGATTTACAATCACACATCATTGAGGCATTTATGATTAACAGTTGAGTGGCAAAGTTCCAATTTTCATAGCAGCAGAGAGCAGAAACTAGACTGGCTGAAGAGTAATTGGCGAGTGATGGCAATTGGACTAATCTAAAAGACTGAAGTGACTGCAGCCATGGAGGATGCACAGTGATCCTCTAATCGCCTAACTCATTTCGTAAACCGTGCTCAGTGAAGAGTTCATTTTCTTTCATTGCTTGAAGTGAAGCCTCAGAGAAAGAGCACCGTCCAAACGATTCCAGTAACTTCGAGGTTCAGAACAGCAGATACTTAAGTCCTCAAGCTCTATCTACTGCATACATGCTGCGTGTATCATTCATTTAAATCATATATACTGCCCAATTGCAAAGCCACTCTAATGTAATTCAGAGAACGAAAAACAGAAAAGTCAATGCGAACGGTCATACCCACCATTTCAACATCATCCCTTGGTGTCAATTTCAAGAATTCAGGAGAGGAAGTAAAAGCAACCCATCACTCGGAATCATTCCCCTGCAATCAATAAGCTCGACACAGGACCCATAGCGGTAACTGCTGAACACTCTTTTACTTGCCTCCTAAAATATTATCCATCACTAAGGCAAAACCAGCACAACATCATAATATCCGATCCCAACCATTACGGGGAGAAAAGCTTGCCGAATTCTATGTCAGAAACAGTTGAGAAATTACACAAAGTAAGCACCAATCTTCTCTCTTCATATGATCCAACAAAATCACACAAACAACAGATGTACCTCTCTCTCTCTCTCTCTCTCTCTGTGAAAGGTTCCTCTACTCAAGAGGCTCAGCGAGGACTTGAGCAGGGTCAATGGAACATCGGACGCCATCAGAACAATTAATATTTGCAGCTATCACATCTACCCACAGAAAGGAAGGCATATTCAATGCAAAACTAGAACGGAAAAAAAGAAGAATACCCAGAAATCCGGTGACCTCAAACTCCGCATTCAGCTCGTGCGTCTCCCGAAAGGGAACATTTTTAGCTTCTGGGTAATGAAATAGGAACCGGACGAGATCAGACGCAGGCAGCAAACACAGAACAGAAGGAAAAAACACAAAAGACTTTCTAGAGAGAGAGAGTACCAGGAACCGTCGAAGCTCAAGAAAGGAGGGTGCTTTCTCCTCCTCCTCCTCTTCCCGCAGCGAAATTCTCATTCTCTACGATAGGAAAAAGCGAACGAAATTGCATGATCCCATGAACGGAAGCACACGCAACGGTGGGAGATATTATTCGTGGAAATGGATGAGAGGAAAGAGAATAACACAATAAATAAATATCTAAGGAAAGAAAACAACAGAGAGACGGAAACAGAGAGAGAGAGAGAGAGAGAGAAAGAATCGGATCTTTGGAGACAACTGATGGAAACTCTCCCTCTCTCTCTCTCTCCTCTCGCGTAACGCTTGCATTGCGTTAAAAAGGAGTAATGGCCAAGAGGGTTAACCTCAGCCCAAATCCCATCAGTTCTCTTTTCCCCACTTCAGTTCTTGTCATAATAATAAAAAGAGAAAAAAGAAAAAAAACTTGGGAAAAGCTTCTGTCTCTTTCACTCTCCCTCTCTTGGTCTAGCAAGATTCCCCTTCTCTCTCCTCTCCCCTCTCTCTCTCTCTCTCTCTCTCTCTCTCTAGGATCAAAGATTTTCCAAGGCTTTTCAAGGACTGACCAGTCGCAGGCGGACGTGCCTCGGTTGGTACAATTCCAACTGCAGAAAAAGAGCGTCCCCTCCACATTCCGGCCTTCCCCTTCTTTTGCGCTTCCTGTCCAATACCAGAAGAACCCTACTCATTCCTCGCTGTATAAATTACACCATAGCTCCCCCCCATTTATCAATCAGTTGATTATGTTGAATCTTTTGCTTGCTACTCCGTTTCCCCAAAGATTAAAAAAGGGTAGGGTGGGTACATACATAGTACCGAAAGATACGTCTGAGTAAAATATAAAAATTAAGCTATCACGCTCATTCAAGTCAAAATATATTTGTACGGTTGAAATTTATTGCATTTCGATTTAATGGTGAAAGATTGTAAAGAGAGAGTATCTCGTGGAGATCACGGAATCATACCAAAGAACAAAAAGGTCATGATGCGTGTGATAGCAATGTTTGTTTCCCAATGGTTTTCCTAATAACATAATATGATACAATGAGATACGAGAATTCAGAGCGCGCATACTAACCATTCGATTTTTCTTTTTTTTTTATTTTTAATTATTCTATTTCTAGAACAAAAGTAGAAAATAAAAACTATTCTCATTGTCAGCTCTTGTCACCACTCGCTGCCCATCGCCGCCTGCTGCACACTTGACACCATATGTCAACCACCAGCCTCTCCTTTCCACCATCACTCGAAAAGGGAGGAATTTTATATTATTATCAAATAAATTTGTATTCCAATAATAGATAATTTTTATGGTTATTAAACGCGTATTTTTACTCGTAAACTTGTCCGGAAAATTTAAAAAAATCAATTTTTAGATCAGAATTATTATCATTTGTGCCATTAATGCCGACCATGACGATAACATAAAAACAATTGAGTGTTTTCTATCACAAACCCTGTTTTTGTGAACGTGCTAGTAGGAATTAGATGAACAAATAGGATTAAATTCAACAACTTGCTAAGATGGGTGCTCCCTCCACTACAGATTGATGATAGAACTCGGGTCTAGAGATACTTGCTTACTCCCATTCATCAAGATATTGCGTGAGGCAAAACATGGTATCGAGATCGTTTGCCCTTGATGATGGGAAAGACCAGAACTATCTCGTGCGCCTAGTTCACAGATTAGGTCCGCCGGCTCTCTTGAGTATCGATCCAGTCGGACGAGGTCACCAAGTGCCGATATCGAGGCTCATCGTTGATTAGAACAGCTAGATTCGAGACAGATTAAGCATTGTCTACGCGTGTGAATGAAGTACCGAAGCGGATTTGATGGAGATGAATAGCGGCACACGTTTTCTCAATCTTAGTTAGCTTCTGCCGAACAGGTTGTCTTGGTTGCCTGCTTTTGTGGTCGGAGCTGGACGGCAGACATTTAAAAATAATTTAATTCTCTGTCCTGCTCGAATGGTCACCATACCATTCATTCATTTATTTGTTGTATTCCAACCTCTTTCTTTTTTTTTTTTTACTTTATCTTTTCTTTTGTGTGTGTGTGTGTGGGGGTCAATGATAACGTTCCAGCCTTATTGGCATTGTTTTTGTGCTACTTGCCTCTTCTTAGTCCACCCGTGGTCTGAAGTTTCCATCTTTTCTTTTTAAATTATTATTATCATTATTAGTGTTGTTAATCGTGCAAGATCCGTTGTCCCTTCCACGCATATTTTAATCGTGACATTGTTCAGGATACGTAATCATTCTGTGCCTATTGATCACCCACAATACCGTAAAAGAGATAAGACTTTCTAATTTAGAGAACTAACATGGCAGAATTTAAATATTAAAATTAAGCTTACATAAAATAACTTATTAAATTTTTAGAATGATTGATAAAGAGTTTACGAAATCTTACATCATATCAAGTAAGTCCTGAATTCAGGTTTTTCTTTTTCTTTTTTTTTTAGCTTCTTAATTGCCTCCATAAGGGAGGGAGTTTAGAAAATTCGATTTCCATGAAACAGAATGTCACTAATATAATCCTTCTTTCTTTTTTTGATCATTTGAAGCAATTATATCGCTTTGCAATGGTCCAATTCGACGGCACCACTCTCCCTTGGTAGGCTTTACATTTTTCTCATTAGTTATAAAATTATCTATTACTTTATAAGCGGAACATATTGCATACTTCATGATCAATCGGATCGAGTTTGGGAGTTGGTAAATGCAACAAGCAAATGATAAATGTTAGAGTATGCAAGCTCAATTCAATGCGTAGCTCATGAACCTAATGATCAATTCAATCAGTCATCACATTTTATGTTAAAAGAAGTAAGTCGACATGAATTCCGTCAATAGTACTATTGCCTCTAAAGCTGTGTTGACGTTACGTAGCTTTTTAGAAGGGAATTTATGGTAAATCGTCACATGATAAAGATGTGCAGAAAAGGTGATTGCGTTGACCGACTATAGTAGACATTAAAGGACCAAATTAGGGAAGGAATCGTCGTCAATTCACTCCCTAAAGCCCGTGGTCTTTCGGGCAAGTAGGCCCATGTCACATCCCTAATTTTGCTGAAGAGGCCCATACCTGAAGATGTACAAAGCTAATGAAAAGAGGGAAACTACAGCACGATGCTCAATTATAAAAGCCCCGACTGGTTCTGAAAAATCATATCTTTTCATCTCTTACAGAGCTGTAAAGTCAGATTAGAGAGCTCGTTTCGCGAGGATTCACGGCGACCGAGACTGGTGGTGAAGGCAGCGGCGACTTTTCTATTTTCCTTTTTGTATCTTTTTACCTAATCCGGTTGATTGATTGAATATACATAGATTGAAAACAAGCCATGCTAAACCCTGATGTTTTTTGTTCACACTGTTCATTCTAACCCACATATATAGGATGCTATGGCGTGTGATTGATTGGATCCATGAGCTACTAGGGTATTAGGAGGAACTCGCAAGAGAGTCTCCATGCTTAATCAAGGGTATATGTCAAAATAAATGAGTCACCTGATTAAACTTGACCTGATTTAACACTTTGCTTTGTCTCTCTATCTCTCGCATTCCTCCTTTTTAACATTTATAGGTTCATTTAAATTGATTGGCCTAATTAGACGTCGGAATCTATGTCAAACATTTATTTCTATAACTTAAGAAAATTATTAATATGAGAAAAGAAATCATAATTATGATATCAAAAAGGGAAAATTCTAAATAAAGGATACAAGATGGGATCATTTTCTTATTAAAAAAAATGTTTATAATGGATCTTACTTTAAATAAAGATATGAAGTAATTAAATTAGCTTCAAATAAGCATCTAAGCTTGTCCACTACCCAATTGTTCACCGGCCAACGATCATGTGATTTTTCGGAGGACCAAAGCAAGAGTATTTTTGTCCAAATATTTGTAAAAAGAGAAGAAGCTAAATCCCCAAAAACAAAAGTCCAAATTGCATTTAATTTTCGAACGAAGTGTTGTTTGAGCGAAGACCGATAGGCACCGGCACTCTGGCTCCACAAGGCAGCATGCGACCAGGCAGCGGCGGCAATCGGGGAGCGAGGGATTTTGAGTGAAAGATAAAGAAAAAACTCCATGTTGGTTGCATGAAGACCTCGAGAACATAATGGAGGAGTCGGTGAGCTCTTCTCTCAAGCTCCCCCGCTTCAGGCTCCTCCCCTTTTCGTTGCCGTAGGCGCCACCGGTGTCGTCGCGGTTGATCAGCCACATTCCAGAAGCTTTCGGAACGTCGGATGAGTGGTTCAGATGCTTTGAATGCTTTGAGACTGCTCTGAATAAGTAATCTTTCATGAAGTCAACTGCTCCCCTATTGAGTGAACTGTTCTATTCAAGAGTTCGGAACAATCTGGCATTTCACTCTTTTGTGTGTATGTTATATAGAAAGGAGGATGATTTTAATTCTCCCCTCCCCATTTCTTTTAAGTGCTCGTTTTTCTCCTGATCGAGATTGTCAAATTGCATGCTAAACGGATTGGTTCTTTTGGCTTCTCAACAGGAGGTTGTCTTGATAGGGAGTGCTGCAAGTGCGGCGGACATCTCTCGGGACATTGCCGAGGTCACCAAAGAAGTTCACGCGGCATCTAGATCATACGAAGTCGATTCCCATGGTAAAAACTGGTCCTGTCTTTCATCGCAAGATTGTTGCGAAACTCGGGGCCTCGAGTAGTCCGATCAATACGTTAATGAAAGTGAACTAAGTGTAGATCAGAAAGGTCCACAAAGATGGTGAAGTCACTTTCCTTGTTGGAAGTTCTGTAGGCGCTGATATTATTCTACACTGTACCGGGTATTCTTTCGCTGATCTTGCTTAGGTTTCAAACACAGAGGCTAAGTGAAACAGATGCTATTGAATGTGATGGAAAACAAAGCGATTCGCCCTAATTAATTTTTTTTTTCAAGTACAAATATCATTTCCCTTTTCTTGAAACAAACGGAATTGTGACTGTAGATGACAATCGCATAAAACGATTATACAAGCATGTATATGCACCACTTCTGGTGCCTTAGCTATCATTTGTAGGATTGGCCTGGAAGGTTTATACCAAATATCAATCGCCCTCCTTTTCATGTAGTTGATATTTTCTAGTCTTTTTCTTAATATTTGTAATTATTCAACGTTAATATCCAGGTCATACCATTTTGCCAGTTTGAATATTAGAGCAAGTGGATAGCAGGTGCTTTGTCCGGTACAATTACTCTTCCAACGGAGGAGGAGATGATGGAAGATGTAAAAGATTTGTACTCTAAACTCGAAGCTTCGAGTGCACCAAAGCGATATGCTCTTAACTTAGCCAACTCTCAGGAAAGCATTGTTGACATACATGGAGAAATTTTCGACTTTTAACAGCTCACTTTTGACAGTTCTCATCAATCGTTTATTGGGACAGTCGTGGAAAAATCATGTTTTGACATTGGTAAGTTCGTTCCATTTTGACTAAGTTGCGTCTTCTTCTTCTTCTGCGGTTAGAGTACGAGGATTGGCTTGCGTTACAGAGCAGATCTCAACCGTGTGAAGAATGAAGGAAGAAAAGGTACTTGAAAGTTTGAGGAAGAGGTGCACTTTACCTGGGGCGCACCACAATGAGGGGGAATGGGAAAATGATGTAGTTGCGTTTCCTCTTTAATTAAGGGTGTCTATAGTAGACCATCTATCTAAGAGAATATTGGATTGGAGATGACTTTGCAAAAGCCATCAAAAACAACAAAAGAGTAGAAGCTCAGGGGTTTGCGAGATATTTGATCATCAGATGGATCAAGTTAAAAGTCCTTTAATCTGTAAAAGAAATTTAGAAAAAGGAAAAGATGAAAGCTCAGGGTTTGCGAGAGGCTTGATCGTCTGATGGATCAATAGGCGTGACTGAATCAACGGTCACAATCGCAGGTCGTCACAGCTCCTCGGGGGACTGCACCAGCCGGGAATCGAACCCGGGTCTGTACCGTGGCAGGGTACTATTCTACCACTAGACCACTGGTGCTTGACGCCTAGTATTTCGCTGCTTTTTTAATTTAACCGTAAATTTTTATTAATTTAGCCATCAAAAACGACAAAAGAGTAGAAGCTCAGGGGTTTGCGAGGTATTTGATCCTCAGATGGATCATATGGCGTGATGGAATCAACGATCACGATCGCAAGTCGTCACAGCTTTCTTCAGAATTGCACCAGCCGGGAATCGAACCCGGGTCTGTACCGTGGCAGGGTACTATTCTACCACTAGACCACTGGTGCTTGATGCTTAACACTCAGCTGCTTTTTAATTTAACCGTAACTTTTTAAATTTCCATTCTTGCATCATTTATGCCGCCTCGTTGCTAATGCTGACTACTTGCTTTATATAATGTCGAATGGAACTTGCTAAAAAAATGGAAAAATATCCGGACGCCCCTTTGAAAAGTTGGGACAAGCTTTGTTTCTCACAGCAGAATTAAAGGGACGATGGGGCAGTCAAAAATTTTACACATGCTTATTTCATGTGGGCGTAAATTAAAGCTTATAAACCCAAACATTAAAAGCAATACGAAGCACTGGTTCACCTAAAGATTCTGAGACCTCAACACCCCAACGAGTCAAAAACAAATTAGGAATGACCCATCTCTACCATTATTTATGAAGTTAGAAGTGCATATGAACAAATCAAAACCAACACAATCAAAAGAAAAATAAATCAGCCCCCAAAGAGGAAACTAATGTACCAGAAACTTCCCCACGTTAGATTTAATGTTTTCTTTTTTCCCAATTCGCACCTTTTTTTCGAAAGAAAATTGTATTCATTAGTTAAAAGGATACATAAATATATAATATTCATAGCAAAATAAATCCAAAAAAGCAAAAATACTGAAAGCAAAACCAAATCCAACAAACAAGGAAGATTAATGGAGCACCGACAAAGTTAAGCATACACTCATTCCACAAGAACAAATTTATCAAACAAAATCGGCAGCCAATCACTAGATCTCGTGTCTTTGTTAGTGATGAGCACACGTCATAAATTTCTTCTCCAATGTTTACAACGTTGCCACTTGGCATTGTGAGCCTAAGTTTAGCTTCCTCTACACCATCGTCATATGGAAACAATAAAAAATAAGTTAAGTAAACACGGATCTAACATGTGGAGGAGCAAATCTTCATAATTCAATGAGATACCAAAACTCCTACAATTATCATTGAAGCTGAAGGCAGATAACTTATAAATGAACAAAGTAAAGGGTCATTGAATCTCCAAAATCATATTTACTAAATTCCTAGAATTAGATTAGGAGAAGATAGTACCGGAATCTAGAACTAGATTGATAGAGTTCAAACTCTCAAATCGAAAACTAGACCGAGAGAATAGAGTGCCCAAATCTAAATCAAGAGAGAGCAAGAAAAAGCAATAAAACGCAAACAAAATCAATAAAAAAGAGGGAAGGGAGGGTGAGACTAACTCATTCTCTCCGTATCACTAGGTAGACATTTAGATTCCATTTATTTCGTGAAAAATATTTTTCAAAGAATTAAATTTCTTCATTTTTCAACGTTCTCATTATCTAAAAAAATGAGTCAATAGAAAACTTGTACTTAAATTTAAAAAAAAAATGATTTCTTTTTTAACAAATTGGAAATCATGTTTCAAACTATGACTAGAAATCAACCCTTGGACTACTTCTGGGCCTTTAGCAATGAACTAGAATTTAGAGGCTAGGGCTGGATCGATCAGTGTCCATCAAGATCCACCAAGGTGAAGCTCAAATCCAAAGATATTGGGTCTAGTTTGGAATTTTTGATATCACAAAAAAAAATTCAAAATAAATGTATGACAATATGTATAATTTAAGATTTTTTGTGGCTTCTTGCCCTAGCAACAAGCCTAAAAAGCAAACAAACACAATGCTTCTTCTTCTCGGGCAACTCAAGTTGGTCTTTTCTTACACGCATCATTAGGATATATTTGTAACCATTCTATTTTTGAAAACAATTTTTGATAAAAAAAAATTATTCTTTTTTATTCTATTCCCAAGAATAATTTCTAAGCATTTTAAGGTATTTTGTAATTATCTAAAATTTATATTCTCGGAATAGAATTGCATTTGATATTGGTTCTTAGAGTTTATAATCTAAACAATTTTCCTTTAATTTTTAAATAATTTTTTTTTTTCTTTTTTCTTTTCTTTCTCTTCTTCTTCAAGCTTCAGCTAGTCGATGGCCTTGAGATGACTGGCAACCAGCCAAATAAGGGTCGGTGACCTCACCAGAGTGTCATCGACCCTCGACGAGGTCGTGCCTCGTCGATCAAGCCTTGCCAATAGCCGGGAGAGGCCAAACTTGCCCAACCATTGGCGAGGCTTGAGGCCGACCTCATGGTGGCCTAGCGAGGTTTAGCCCCACCGATGGTTGAGGGAGGTTCCAAGCCTTGCCTAGCTAGGCGAGGCTTGTCGGTTGCTAGGGAAGGCCCAAACAAGGCCGAGCCTTGTCCGTGGTTGGGCGAGCCTCCAGTGAGCTTGCTGAATCTCTTCAGACCTCACCCAACTAGTCGTCAACAACCAGCAGTGGTGGATGGTGGCAATGGTGAAAGAAGAAGAGAGAAGGAAGAAGAACAAGAAGAAAAGAAGAAAAGAAAAGATAAAAAAGAAAATTGGGTTAGCTTGATTTTAGAATTGTTCTCGAGAACAAAAATGTAACTCTTTTTATTCCTTAATTCTATTCCAAATTTATTCTTAGAACGAATTTGTTTTAGAGAATAAAAAATTTACCAAACGGATTTCTATTCCCAAAAATTAAAACAAATGAAGAATAAAATATATTTGACAAGTTATCAAAGCGCCCTTAGTTTCTCAGAACATCCATTCATTTATCTCAAGGATAAAAATAGTAATTCTTATCCAATTATTAGTCGGATCGAAGAGATTGCCTAGCCGCCGAAAAACACTCTTGCCAACATAGATTTGTCGCAATTCATTTGGTATTTTTGCGCACAAGAAAGTGTCGCCTCCATAATTCCCTTCACTCGCCAAGACTGCGGTCGTGGACGAAACCCCCATGGCCGCCTTAATGATTCCCCACCACGTGGCAGTCATTGGCACCGACTGCTGACCTCGTAGCTGCCCGTGAACTCCGCCTCGAGGGCCACAAGGTCGTCGTCTTTGAGCACGAGTCCCGCGTCGGCGGCACCTGGGTCTACTCATCCAGCACCGAGACTGACCCGCTTGGGATTGACCCGGCCCGGGCCGTGGTGTTGGAATTTTGTTTGTTAAAACAAAATGGGTGCTTTTACTTAGTCCCACATAGAAAATGTGGGAGTAAGTGGGTCAGTTTAAATATGTGGGATTTCCTTTTGTAGTTAAAGGAGTGATTAGGTGGGGGTGGACCCCACCATACCCGCGTGCGGGTGCGCGATTATTTGGCGCACTTAGCACACCTGCGCGCCCCGCGGTTTAATTAACATTAATCCCTTGCTATTTTTTTTTTTTTAGTTGCAAGACTGTTTCATATATATACTTGTCATTTTTCGAAAAGAAAAGAGTGGTCATTTTAGAGTCTTCTTTCTGAAAAACTACAGCCAATTGTTCGATTGTTTCTTAGAGAGACCTTGGAGAAATACTAGAATTGCTATTTAGTATTCTCATCCGAGACTTTGTTGTATCCTGGAGGATTTTTGCCGGTGACCATTAGCAACGTTGTGGGGCAAATAAATCCTTAAAGAAAGTGATATCACGCCTCAAAGTCCGAGTTGTTTTATTCGATCCGATTTCATTGTTCAACCCATTTCGAAGCCATATTTTCCAACACGTGGTCCACTCGAGCCTCTACAAGTCCCTCTGGACAAATCTACCACGTGAGGTGATGGGGTTCAGCAACTACCTGTTCCTGCCGAGGGTGGATGGGTCGGGCGACCTGAGTAGGTATCCGAGTCACGAGGAGGTGTTGGCGTACTTGGAGGATTTGGCGACAGAGTTTCGGCTTGAAGAAAGTGGAAGGATGGAAAGTGGAAGGTGAGGTGGAGGATGAGAAATGGCAGCGGCAACGGCGAAGGCGGAGGCGGCAGCAAAGAAGAGGAGGTTTTTGATGCGGTGGTTGTTTGTAATGGGCATTACACCGAGCCCCGAATCGCCGAAATCCCCGGTAGTGTTCGATTTAATGCTCGATCTGTCATATAATGTTGATGTCGATTGGCACATTACATGATTTTGGCCACTTCTGCGTAGGCATCGATCTGTGGCCAGGGAAGCAAATGTACAGCCACAGCTATCGTACGCCCGAGCCATTTCAGGATCCAGAATGTTTCAGGTGTCTATTTCCCCCAGTCTTGCAGTGTAGCTTGTCGTGTGTTTGCTGTCTTAGAAAGCAAGATGGTTTTTTTTCCTGATCAAGATAGTCAAATTGCATGCTAAGCAGAGTTATTTTTTTGGCTTCTTAATAGGTTGCTGTTTTGATAGGGAGTGCTGCAAGTGCTGCGGACATCTCTCGGGACAATGCCAAGGTTGCCAAAGAAGTTCTTGTGGCATCTAGATCATACGAAGTCGAAACTCTTGGAATTCAACCCGGTTACTATATGTGGCTTCATTCTCTTGACATTAATTTCTATGTCATTCCATTTCCCCTGTTTGAGTATCAAAGCAGGTGGATAGCCGGTGCTCTGTCCAGTAGAATCACTCTTCCATCAGAGGAAGAGATGATGGAAGATGAAAAAGATCTATACTCCAAACTCGAAGCTTTGGGCATACCAAAGCGATATACTCATTGCTTAGCCAACTCTCAGGTAAGCATTGCAGACATACATGGAGAATCTTTCAACAGTTGGGATGGCTGTTAGAGAATCATGTTCAAACATTGATAAGTTTATTCCAATTTGACTAAGTTTGCACCTTCTTCTCCCTCTTCTGCTACAGTTTGAGTAGAACAATTGGCTCGCGGTATAAATCGGATCTCAACCGTCTGAAGAACAAAGAAAGAAAATGTACTTGGAGAGTTCAAGGAAGAGGCGCGCCCAACCCAAGGTGTACCATGATGAGGGGGGAGACGAGACACGGATTTCACAAGTGCACGAGGATTCCGCCAAATACGCTTCACATCAAGATATTGTAGTTGTTTTTCCTAATAAATAAGAGTGCTTAATATAGACTTTCCATCATGGATCTCAACATTCATTTGTTCCTTAAGAGAATATCGTATTGGTGATGACAGCAAAAACCAACCAAAAAACAAAGCAACATCTTTTGAGAACTCTTGCGCAATCAGTTGATGTGGTTAGTTTTAATGACATGGAGATGATTTTGGTGAACTTTTTCAAAGATATTAAAATTCCTTTAATCTTCAACAGGTAGCAAAATTAAGAAAAATCGAAAAAGAAAACGAAATAGGGTAAACGAAGAAGCTCGGGTTTGCAAGTCATCACAGCTCCTCATGGGTGGCGATGCACCAGCCGGGAATCAAACCTGGGTTTGTACCGTAGTAGGGTACTATTCTACCGCTAGGCCACTAGTGCTTGTTGGTAAAGCTGCTTGATCCATTTAACAATGCTTCCTGAAATTTCCATTCTTGCATTGTTTATGTTGCCTTCTTGCTAATGCGGAACGAAGCGCTGGTTCCCGTAAAACATGTCAACTATAAATCACGAATGCCCCATCTCTACCATTATTTATGAAAATTTTCATTTAAATTTTTTTTTAGATTTGTCCACCTTAGCATTGGTTTTCGTATGCCCATGTATAGGGTTTTCGATCCAAATACCGATGTCTAGGCATATTTTGGAAAATGATTTTCAATTTCCAGATTATAGGTTTTTGATAGGAAAACATTTTCCATTGATTAGGAAAATATTTGTCATTGAATTATTTTCCTTAAAGAACCAAACACTAGAAAATGAATAAAATACTTTCCTGAAAATTATTTTTCACAAAATAAACAAAGCCTTAATCTTTTTTTTTCCCAATTCACACTTTTTTTTTGGTCGGTTCCAATTCACACTTGAACAAGTATAAGTTCTATCATCTTCTCTTCGTCTCTTTCGAGTAGACATTTAGCCTCCGTTTGTTTTGTAAAAAATATTTTTTCGCTAAAATAATTTCATCATTTTTTTGGCATTTAGATCGCTTGAGAAAATGAGTTAACATAAAACTTATACTTAAATTTAGGGAAATAATTTTGTTTTTATATAGTGGAAATCATTTTTAAACTATGACTAGAAATTTAGCGCTTGACAAAAAACTTATGCTTGGGCTTGGAAACACAAACACTGCTTCCCAAGCTTTTAACAGCAAACTCAGGTCTAGAGGCCAAGGTTAGGTCTATCGGGTCCATTGAGGCCAAGCTTGAGTTCAAAAATGCTGGGCCTGAAACCCCAATGCCTAAGCTTGAGTCTATAGAGGTTGGGCTAGGGACAAAAATATTTCTAAAAAAAAATGGAAATTCAAAAAAAAATAGTAGAATTTGCCCACGCCAACACTATTGTGCCACATAAGACACCTGTAGTCCATGTCAACAATTTCTTATGAAAAATAGTCGAATGGACTACATTAGCAAATCATCAAAATGGTTAAGTTTTATGAAAGACTTAAGATTGAATTGATACAAGCATAATAGGTTTAGGAATTCTTTTTGTACTTTTCCACGCTAATGTTGTATTAAGAGGATGAAAAATGGAAACATCAGCATTTTCTAAAAGGTAAAAGCAATAAAAGGTCCTATACTATGCCAATTATGACTCATTTACCTTAAATTTTTTTCTATTACACAAAAAATCACAACAAGTTTTGTTAGTAAAGACTATTGAAAATCCACCTCCATTGACATTGGAAAACAATATGGCACTTACATGGCTAACTGAAAAAAAAAAATCTGATAAAAGTAGAGAATAAATATGTCGCATATGTATAAGTTTGAAATTTTTTATATTACAAGAAATTTTTTTGATATATGTGTCACATTGGACACAATTTGGAATTTCTTATGTCATAAAAAAATTCAAAATAAATGTATCATAATGGATATGCCTCGAGATTTTTCATGACTTTTTCCCCGTTATAAAAGCAACAAGCCTAAGATTCGAAAAAACACAACGCTTCTTCTTGCCGGGAAATTCAAGGTCGGTCTTTGCTCACAAACAGCCTTAGTTTCCCAGAATATCGTCGCGATTCGCGACTCCGTTCATTCATCTCGCTGCCAAACTAACAAAAATGGAAAACGAAATGCAATTATTGGTGCGCCCGAAGAGATTGCCTAGCCGCCTATTAAAACTCTCTCGCTACCGACCATAGATTTAGACTCGTCGCCATTCGTTCGTCATTTTTTCGCGCACAAGAAAGTTTCGCCTCCGTAAGTCCCTTCGCTCGCCGAGATCCCCCACCGCCGCCTCAATGGTTTCCCAACACGTGGCGGTCATCGGCGCCGGAGCCGCCGGCCTTGTAGCTGCCCGCGAGCTCCACCGCGAGGGCCACAGGGTTGTCGTCTTCGAGCGGGGGTCCCGCGTGGGCGGCACCTGGGTCTACACGCCCGCCACCGAGCCGGACCCGCTCGGGATAGACCCGTCCCGGCCCGTGGTCCACTCGAGCCTCTACAAGTCCCTGCGCACGAACCTGCCCCGCGAGGTGATGGGGTTCGGGGACTACCCGTTCCTGCCGAGGGCAGACGGGTCGGGCGACCCGAGGAGGTATCCGGGTCACGAGGAGGTGCTGGCGTACCTGGAGGATTTCACGAGGGAGTTTGGGCTTGAAGAAGTGGTGAGGTTCGAGAAGGAGATTGCGGGGGTTAGGAAGGCGGAGGAGGAGGAGGGTGGAAAGTGGAAGGTGGCGTGGACGATGAGGAATGACGGCGGAGGCGATGGCGGCAGAGAAGAGGAGGTTTTCGATGCGGTGGTTGTTTGTAACGGGCATTACACGGAGCCCCGAATCGCGGAAATCCCCGGTAATGTTCGATTCAATACTCTATCTGTCATATCATGTTTATGTCGATTGGCGCATGCCATGATCTTGGCCACTTCTGCGTAGGCATTGATCTGTGGCCGGGGAAGCAAATGCACAGCCACAACTATCGAACACCCGAGCCATTTCGGGATCTCGTACGTTTTAGGTGTCTTCTTTTCTTCCTAGTCTTACGGTCGCTTTGTCCATTTGCATTCTCGTAAACGGGTTTATTTTTTTGGCGTCTCCATAGGTTGTTGTTTTGATAGGGAGTGCTGCGAGTGCCGTGGACGTCTCTCGGGACATTGCCAAGGTCGCCAAAGAAGTTCATGTGGCATCTAGGTCATATGAATATGACGCTCTTGGAATGCAATCCGGCTACGATAATATGTGGCTTCATCCCATGGTAATAGATGTCTCCTCTGTCTTTCATCACAATATTCTCGCGAAACTCGATCCTTCGAATAGTCTGTTCAATGCGTTGATGAAGCGGAACTAAGTGCAGATCGAAAAGGCCCATGAAGATGGTAAAGTCACTTTCCTCGACGGGAGTTATGTAGGGGCCGATATCATTCTACATTGCACTGGGTATTTTTTTCACCGATCCTGCTTAAGTTTTGATGCGAGGGCAAACTGATGCTATTAGATATGATGGAAAACAAAGTGATTCATGCTGGTTTCGTTTCTTGTTTTAGGTACAAATATCATTTCCCTTTTCTTGAAACCAATGGAATTGTATCCGTAGATGACAATCGTGTCGGACCATTATACAAGCATGTATTCCCACCGCATCTGGCGCCTTGGCTATCATTTGTAGGATTGCCATGGAAGGTTTATACCAAGCATTCATCATCCTCGATTCTCTGTATTTGATTTCTTTGGACTCTTTTTATTAATCTTTGTTATTTATTTATTCTCTTGACATGAACCAGGCTGTACCATTTCCCCAGTTTGAACATCAGAGCAAGTGGATTGCTGGTGTTTTGTCTGGTAGAATCTCTCTTCCATCAGAAGAGGAGATGATGGAAGATGTAAAAGATTTGTACTCTGAACTCGAAGCTTTGGGCATACCAAAGCGATATACTCATAACGTAGCCAACTCTCAGGTAAGCATTGATGAAATACATTGTGAAATTTTTAACTTTCAACAGCTGAGACGATTGTGAAAGAATTACGTTTGGACATTGACAAGTTCATTCCATTTTGACTAAACTGCACCCTCCTCTTCTTCGACAGTTTGAGTACAACGATTGGCTCGCGACACAGAGCGGATCTCAACCGTCCGAGGAATGGAGGAAGGAAATGTACTTAGAAAGTACGAGGAAGATGCAAGCCCGACCCGAGGTGTACCGTGATGAGGAGATTGACGAGACATTGATTTCACAAGCGCATGAAGACTTTGCCAAATTCCCTTCGCATCGATGATCTTGTTATTTTTCCTAATAATTAAGGGAGCCTAAAGTAGACCATTCATCATGGATCTCAACATTCTTTTGTGTTCCTAAGAGAATATTGGATTGGCGATGACAGCAAAAGCCAACAAAAATATATATATTCTTATAATTCTTGTGTAATAAGTTGATGGGGTTAGTGTCATTGACATTGAGATGGTTCTGGTGATTTTTTTATTTTTTTTGAAAAGTTTAGTTCTTTGATCTTCAAAAGGTAGTAAAACTCCGTTTGTTCACAGAAAATAATTAATTTAGAAAATATTTTTCAACATTGGATCATTTATATTTCTAACAAAAATGAATGAATGAAAAGTTGTCATCATCCATGAAAATGTTTAAATATAATTAGTCAATAATAAAAAAATTATACCGGCTAATTATCTCAAGATATACAAATGATAATATTCATTTTTTTCGTGAAATAAATAGAATCTAAAAAAAAAAAGAAACATGATATTTAACATGATATTTAAAAGTAGATCTTTTATATTTTACCAAGATCAAAAGTCTAATTAAAGAGCTTGGTTTGCATGTAATTACAGCGAGTGAGGTGGCAAAGGCAATTGCAATCCTCTCTTCCTTTTATCTTTCTACTTGATCCGATTGATTGAATATATGTAGAATGGAGTTGAACCATCCTAAACTTTGATGTCTTTCGTTCACACATTGTTCATTTCGACTGACATATATAGAAATGCTATTGCATGTGCGCTGTTAACATGCTAGCTGTGATTGGGTCATTGAGCTTATATGGGAAAAGTACCCAAAAAAAAAAAAAAAAAAAAAAAAATTAAAAAAAGCATTTTCAATATAATCTATCCAACCAATTTTACTTGTGCTAATTCAATAATAAATCTTTTGATTGTACCAACTCCTTGTTAAACATTTTAACGGTTTGTCAATATAATCCATCCAACCAAAATTGGTCGGAAATTGCCGATATGGATGTCCATTATCCCATGTGAATAACCAACATTTTGGATAATTTTGGATAATTTTTTTTTTTTGTTTTTTTTTCTTTTCTTTTCTTTTCTTTCTTTATCTTCCCAACTGTGGACCAACAAGGTCGTTGGCTGACCCTCTCAACCACAGGCGGGATCTGGATGAGGGCCTCCTCCCTCCCCAATCACAAGTGAGAATCTCTATGCCCTTGCCTATGTCCTTACCTACATCCAGGAGAGAGTTGCAACCCTTGCATAATGGTTGATAATGGGACCCTTGCCCAGTTTCAGGCTAGGGCTACCATGCCCTCTCTTGTGGCCAACAAGGGCGTTGCGGCCCTCACCTAGACCAGGTGAGGGTGGCCGCCCCTCCCATGGATAAAAATCTCCAAACTTTATCAAATGTCATGCATTTACCCTAAAATAATTTTTGTAATACCAGAAGTCCCAAATAGATACTTGTGTAATACATTTACCCTCCGTTAATGAGGATTGTTAAAAATCTGCTTGCATTGAGGCTTGAAAGCAAATGTTGTTTATATGGCCTTCACATAACTTAAATGAAATAAAAAATGATTTTATTTTGACTAAAAAAATTACCCACGGAACCTTAACGAAATAAATAAGTTGCATGTTGATAAATAAGTTGTATGGATATAAATTTTGGATTTGTCATATCACAAAAAATCTTAAATATAGTTCGAGAGTCGTTCGTGACTTTTTTTCCTTCTCTAAAAGGGCAAGCCCAAAAGAAGAAGAGAAACACAACGCTTCTTCTTCTTCCTGGGGAATTCTAGTCGGTCTTCTCTTACAAAGCAGCCTTGGCTTCTCAGAACATCATGGCGACGAAAAATTGGGCCAAAAAAAAAAAAAATTATTATATTATTATCCAAAATTAGTGGGCCCGAATTGATTGCCTAGCCGCCGATAAAACTCTGTTGCCTCCCACCATAGATTTTGTCGCCATTCGTTCGTCATCTTTCCGAGCACGAGAAAGTTCGCCGTCGTCGACGACCATGCACATGGCCGCCTCGATGATTCCCCGCCACGTGGCGGTCATCGGCGCCGGAGCCGCCGGCCTCGTCGCCGCCCGCGAGCTCCGCCGCGAGGGCCACAGGGTCGCCGTCTTCGAGCGGGAGCCCCGCGCCGGCGGCACCTGGGTCTACACGCGCGCCACCGAGCCGGATCCGCTCGGGATCGACCCGTCCCGGCCCGTGGTCCAGTCGAGCCTCTACAAGTCCTTGCGCACCAACCTGCCCCGCGAGGTGATGGGGTTCGGGGACTACCCGTTCCTGCCGAGGGCGGACGGGTCGGGCGACCCGAGGAGGTACCCGGGTCACGAGGAGGTGCTGGCGTACCTGGAGGATTTCGCGAGGGAGTTCGGGCTTGAAGAAATGGTGAGGTTCGAGGAGGAGATTGTGGGGGTCGGGATGGCGGAGGAGGGTGGAAAGTGGAAGGTGACGTGCAGGATGAGCAACGGCGGCGGCGGCGGCAGAGAAGAGGAAGTTTTTGATGCGGTGGTTGTCTGTAACGGGCACTACACGGAGCCCCGAATCGCCGAAATCCCCGGTAATGTTCGATTTCATTGGATATGTAGAGTATATAATTCGCGGTCAGTTTGAATTTCGATGTGTTCGATTGGATTCAGCAGGCTACAGAAAGATTTGATTTCCGGCGGTGTTTTTCCTGTTTCTGTTGTTGTGTCCTTAATGTGGTTTGGCCATGCTTTGCACATAGCATGTTTGATTCGAGTTGCCATGGATTATGTTCGGCAACGGAAATGGAATGGTTGATGGGATTTGTCGCGCTTTTGGAGGTCTGCTAGCGCCGGTTAGGTTTGGTTCGACTGGAACGAGTCTTCAATTTGCTCTGCTTTATTGAGCCGTGTCTATTCGGAAGAGGAAGATCTCAGACTCCTACTTACGCTATTGCAAAATTCTTCTTCTATGAAGAATCTTGAACTCTATTTATCTCAGACATTGCTGTGACTATCAATGAACAACTTTGTGAAGTTTTCTTTTTATTTGTATTTGGATTAGAAGCTACTGAAAGGAACCAAGAATCAGATGGAAGAAGCACTTCTTTTACATAATATGACCAGTTCCTGAATGTCTAAACAGATCGGGGACAGAGTCTTAATCCATACAAAAGCAAATAGAGGTTTAATCAAGTGAATAGGTTTCCTGTACGAATTTGCCTTTTTTCGCTTCAGCATCTGTTGTTGCTGGTCTGATGTTCTTACAATTAGCAAATTCGAAGTTAACAGCAATCAAAAGTCCAAAGTGTGGACCTTTTTGACTCATCAAATTTTTGACTGGCTGGATTCTCTGGACTCTGCATTTGATCTCCTTGTATATAGAGACCAATTAAGTACAGCAAATTAAAGAAAGTTCTCTCATTTTGCTCCTTATCACTTATGCGAGATAATAACTGAGTGTGCGAAACATTGGTTGCATATTCTTGTCATCTCTTAGCAAGGATATATGATCGACTTGTGGTATATTATGCCTAACCATAGAGAGATTGGCCCCATAGAGGGCCTTGTTCTTGAAGGAGTCATTGTTTCTGTCGCACTGTCAAAAGAAATGAGTAAATTTTGATTAGGTCACAGTATATATCACGCCTACCATTCTCGCTTTTTGTCATATCATGTTATAATTAACACAGGTAAGCATATATCATGATTTTGGCCACTTTTGTGTAGGCATTGATCTGTGGCCAGGGAAGCAAATGCACAGCCACAACTATCGTACACCCGAGCCATTTCAGGATCTAGTACGTTTCAGGTGTCTTCTTCACCTAGTCTTGCAGTGTAGCTTGGCCTGTGTTTACTGTCTTAATATTTCTTTGTATTGCTATCACACCTATATATTACAGTCGCTTCTGTCTATAATAGTTTTGAATATGCTCTTGAATTTGATGTACTTATTATTTGAGCAGTAAATGTCGATTAGGGGGTGCATAAAGACTGAAGGGGCTAAGATTTTGAATCATTCATAGTTCATAATAGGGTGAACTGAGACTGCTTCGAATAAGTAATCTTTCATAAAGTTAACTGCCCCCCTTTTGAGTAAACTGCTCTATTAGAGAGTTGGAACTATCTGGCATTTTTTTTTTGTATGATATTTAATTCTCCCCTTCCCATTTCTTTTCAGTACGTTTCTTTTTCCTGCTCAAGATTGTCAAATTGCATGCTTGTAAACAGAATTATTTTTTTTGGCTTCTCTACAGGTTGTTGTTCTGATAGGGAGTGCTGCAAGTGCCGTGGACATCTCTCGGGACATTGCGCAGGTTGCCAAAGAAGTTCATGTGACATCTAGATCATATGAAGTCGAAACTCTTGGAATGCAATCTGGCTATGATAATTTGTGGCTTCATCCCATGGTAATATATGGGTTCACCGTCTTTCATCACAATAATCTTAGAAACTCGATCCCTTGCATAGTCTATTCAATACGTTAATGAAGCAGAACTAAGTGCAGATCGAAAAGGCCCATGAAGATGGTAAAGTCACTTTCCTCAACGGGAGTTCCATAGGTGCTGATATCATTCTACATTGCACCGGGTATTCTTCCACTGATCTCACTTAAGTTTTGATGCAAAGGTAAATTGATGCTATTGAATATGATGGAAAACAAAGCAATTCATGCTGGTTACATTTCTCGTTTCAGGTACAAATATCATTTCCCTTTTCTTGAAACCAATGGAATTGTGTCCGTAGATGACAATCGTGTCGGACCATTATACAAGCACGTATTCCCACCACATTTGGCGCCTTGGCTTTCATTTGTAGGATTGCCATGGAAGGTTTGTACCAAGCACCAATCATCCTCGATTCCTGTAGTGGATTTTTCCTGACTCTTTTTCTTAATCTTTGTAAATTATTCTCTTGACATGATTTTCCAGGTCGTACCATTTCCCCAGTTTGAGTATCAGAGCAAGTGGATAGCCGGTGCTCTGTCCGGTAGAATCGCCCTTCCATCAGAGGAGGAGATGATGGAAGATGTAAAAGATTTGTACTCCAAACTTGAAGCTTTGGGCGTACCAAAGCGATATACTCATAATTTAGGCAACTCTCAGGTAAGCATTGCAGACATACATGGAGAAACTTTCGACTTTCCACAGCTGAGACGATTGTTAAAGAATCATGTTTGGACATTGATAAGTTCATTCCATTTTGACTAAGTTTGCACCTTCTTCTCCCTCTTCTTCTATAGTTTGAGTACAACGATTGGCTAGCGGCACAGAGCGGATCTCAGCCGTCTGAAGAATGGAGGAAGAAAATGTATTCGGAGAGTTCTATGAAGAGACGTGCCCGACCCGAGGCGTACCGTGATGAGGAGGGAGACGAGACATTGATTTCACAAGCGCACGAGGACTTCGCCAAACTCCCTTCGCATCGGTGATGTTGTAGTCGTGTTCCCTAATGAATAAGGTGGTCCAAAGGAGACCCTTCATCATGGATCTCAATATTCATTTATTCGACGAGAATAATGTCGGATTGGTAATGACAACAAAAGCCAACAAAAAACAAAAGTACATCTTCTGAGAACTTTTGCACATTCATTTGATGTGATTAGTTTCATTCACATCTAGATGGTTTTAGCGGAACTTTTTTAAAGATGTGAAAAGTTGTTTAATCTTCAACAGGTAATCAAATTGAGAAAAATCGAGAAAACGGAATAGAAAATACATCTTTAGAGAACTCTTGTTCAATCGGTTGATGTGGGTAATTTCAATGACATCGAGATGGCTTTCATAAAGTTTTTTCAATGATGTTAAAAGTCATTTAATCTTTAAAATGTAGTAAAACTTAGAAAAGGAAAAAGAAGATGACTTTCATAAATTTTTTCAATGATGTTAAAAGTCCTTTATTCTTTAAAAGAAATTAAATCGAGAAAAGGGAAAAGAAAAAAGGAGGGAGAACATCTTTAGATTGATGGATTAATTTCATTGACATGAGATGGCTTTAGTAAATTTTTTAAATGATATTAAAAATCTTCAATCTTTAAAAGGTAGTAAAATTTAGAAAAGGGAAAAGAAGATGACTTTTGTAAATTTTTTCAATGATGTAAAAGTCCTTTAATCTTGAAAAGAAATTTAGAAAAAGGAAAAGATGAAGCTCGGGGTTTGCGAGAGGATTGACCGTTTGATGGATCAATTGGCGTGACTGAATCAACGGTCACAATCGCAGGTCGTCACAGCTTCCTTGAGGATTGCACCAGCCGGGAATCGAACCCGGGTCTCTAGCGTGGCAGGGTACTATTCTACCACTAGACCACTGGTGCTGGATGTTCAATAGCTAGCCAATTTATATATTTAATTGTTATTTCTAGGCCTCCATGATCCCCTCTCTTGAAATATAGGTTCCATGGACAATATATATTTTCATCATTTATGGAAAAATATTAGATATGAATTATTGACGATAATAAAAATGCTTTGCATTGACTTATAATTTCAAGTAACACAAACAATCACTTTTAGGGATTTTTTTCCAAATCATTATTATTTCTCTAATAAGAGAGCCATAATCCCGACCATAATTAATTAATTTTTTTAAATGAAAAGATATGATACTCCTTTGAAATTAAGTCGGTAGGAGCTTGTTTTGTGCCCATGATTATTTCCGCGTCGGCGTTTGTCAGAAGCTTATGAACCTATCATTAAAAATCCGTACGGAGCACACTGTTTCGCCTAGATTCCGACACCCCCAATACGTTGCGCCCTCAGAAACCCCTCAACGCCCCAACGTGTCAAAACAAGCACAACAAATGGAAGAAAATTTACCCCAGAAAAGGAAAGTAAGTACCAAAAACATCCCCCAACCAAACTTAGATTTAATGGCTTTTTTTTTTTTTTTTTCCCGTGTTTTTCTGACAAATTCGCCGCTTGAATTGAATCGCATCCACCAGAAGTGTGTGGTGTAGGGTGTTGTCTCTTCTTCGCCGGCCTCCTTCGTGTCAGGCATTCAAAAGGTTCTGTTTCTCTGGCTCTGCCAGGAATCAGCTGGCGAGGAGGAAGCAGAGGCAGGAGGAAGAAGAGCCAATAAAATTGAATGCCCTCTGGGGGTTTTCCTCTGTTGTCATATGGTACTGATTAAGGATGTGCAAAAGGAACTGTTCAAATTGAAAATTTGAATCGAACCAACTAGCTAATTGAGTTTGGTTTTTGTGTCAATCTGAATTTTGGTTCCTAAAAGTGGAATAAGGGTCCAAGCGATCCGAATCTTGATTTTAAGGAGGAATTGGACTAACTACATATGTCTTTTTTTTTCTTCAAAAAAATAAAAGTGATCAACTTTTTTCCTTGTTTCTTCATAATAGAAGACATCAAGTAATAGGAAAAAATAGTGATCAGTTCTCAATCCTAGGACCAGCCAGTCTAGTCTCTAGTTTTCAGAAATGGGAGCTAGATTGAGCCGAGAATTAATCATCCCCAATATTATGTTGAGGCAGCAAGCCACAAAAGCGAAGAGAGGGAGTCACTATTGCGCCGACTAGTCATGCTGCGGCCAATTCACATAATGGATGTACCACGTGACTGTGATCAGGCAGGACAAACGAATCCTTAAGTAAGTCAGTGTTTTAGCAATCGATAATAATTTGCCACGTTGTTTGGTCGGCTAGTTAGCTCACATGTTAATTTCACGAAAACAAACTGGGAAAGAAACAAAAGGAGAGTGGGGGTGGAGCTGTGTATTTCTAGGAGGTGTTTCTCCAGGTTTGGTGGGGTCTTGGATCCCATTCATCTGTCCAATTTGAGGCCCCTAAAATCCAGATTTGGGGAATCTTTGGTCACCCCCACAGCCTTCACAGTTCACTCCAGCTGTTGTTTCTCAAGTGCTTGACTCTGAGAGAGAGAGAGAGAGAGAGAGAGAGAGAGAGAGAGAGAGAGCACTTGTTTCCCTCCAAATCTTCAGCTTCACAAGCCATTCATTGTCAATACTTGAGGTTACAATACAAAGGAAAGTTGCCAAGTAGGAAAGCTTTCTATCGCCCAATGCACTTGTTTCCCTCCAAATCTTCAGCTTCACAAGCCATTCATTGTCAATACTTGAGGTTGCAATACAAAGGAAAGTTGCCAAGCAGGAAAGGTTTCTATCGCCCAATGTAAAATATAATTTATACAAGTGGCGCGTGAACCATCCATTCGAGAGAGTGGATAGTTATCACCTTCAAATCAATGATAAACAAGACTGTTTGTGTTAAAAAAAAAATAAAATTGCATGGACGATGTACACTACAAAGTAAGATATGAAGCTCAACATGCAAGTCTAAGCTAGGTAACTTTAGATTGCTAGATCGATCCCATTCGCCGCATCATTTGGTATGTGAAATTCAATTTCAAACCTCAATCGCCAAAAAGGAACTTTCGAGGCTGCCCCTTGAATTGTACGACCACCATCATTATCAGCAAAATAAGTTACTCCGGAAAAAAGGTAGATCATTTTCCAGGGAGCAAAGAGAGGAAGGCCACTTAATTTTGGGTGAAATTATTGGCAAGCCCATTATTCAACTTTTTCATGCGGCAGTGCGGCGAAGAGTCAATCCCGACGAATCAGCAGCGAGCAGGGCCATCGAATCGCATTCAACGCATTGGCTGCTTTTTCGAACATCGTTACACATAGCAAAATCCAACAGATCAAAGGATGGAGACACGATTCAGCAGCCGACATGAGATCCGCACGAAATGCTGTCTAGCTAATTTCGGAAACTGGCAGGTATAATTAGCGACATACAAGTAATTGACACCGGCGAATGAAACGATGCATGCGTGTTGTATCGGTACAATGATGATAATTACTCTACAAGAAGAGAGAAGAGAACAAAAAGAGAGAGAAGAAACAAAAAGAGAAGCCGTTGTTTCCTGTCAGAGCGCCAAAATCCGTCAGGGGGTGCCCCCCAAGCCGTCTCCCGCCGCGTGGTCAGTACAGGGGCGACCGGTGAGGGACGCCCTTCCGCCGGTTCATGAAGCCGGCCACGTCCGTCGCCGGCCGGCACCAGAGGCGAGCCGTCGTCACCCGGGTGATCGGGGCCGGGCGGTAGCGCTTCCTCCTGACGAACTCAGGGCACGCGGGTGGCGAGATAGGCAAATCGAGGACCGAGTCGGGGGTGATGCGTCCATCATCTTCGAGCTCCGGGAAGCCCTCGTGAGATGGTCTGTTCAGTGATGGAAGGGGCTCGTGGCTGTGATCTTGGAGCCGTTTCTTGAGGCCAATCTTTTTGGTCATTTGGTCGTCTACCTGCATTTTCAGGACGAAAAATGAAACTCGACCAAGAAAGAAGAAAGCAAGCTAATCCAAACTGAGGACTTAAAACAGAGTCGGGCTGCTCGAGCTTAATTGGTGCATTACTCGAACAAACTCAATTCTTCTCGAGTTCCAAGTCTCGACCACAATCGGGTCGAGCACGAGTAAATTGAATTTCAATTTTAGTAAAGCGGGATTGGACCTTGCATGAGAGAGAGCAGAAGTGGAAGCCATCTTGTAGGCTCCGGTCACAAGTGATGCAGAAGTTGCCTGAGCCTCTAAACGGGCGAGACATTGGCCTCTGGTTCAAGAACACCACTTTCGCGCTGTTCGTTGTGTATGGCTGTTTATCAAAACGATGAATTCAATTGAGAAAAATCAAGAACAATTGCATATTTAGGCGTATGGAGATGTACAGAGATTCTGATCTTTACTTGGACCAGGGAACAGTCGAGCAGTTTCTGCGCATCGCCCAAGCGAATGACATCGTGGTACACATACCTCCTTATCTGAGAAAAATCACGGAGAAGTGATGAATTCTAAGCAAAATTCAAGACACGCTGTTTTTGGATTGAAAGGGGTGAATTTTGAGTTGAGAAGCGGACCTGCAAGAGACGGTGATGCCGATGAGGAGGCAAGCAATGAGGGCACATGCTGGCGCAGCAATCCAAGCAAAACGTGTTCTTCTCGTTCTTCTTCGCGCAGTCGTGAACGCCGCACGGATTGAAGAACTTCTCTCCGAGGAGAATTCCGAGCCACCGAGGAATGTCTGAACCCCCGCCACCACCGCCACCGACACCACCAACCTGAACCAAAAAAAGCGAAAAACAGGGCACGATACCCACATGGAAAAGTCAATGACCCATTTCACAAGATCCTCCAAAAAGCCGAAAAAACTCAAAATCTTGAAATCTAGAAACGAAAGTCACCATCTTTTCTCAGTAGAAGTTCCCTTCACTGTTTCTGAAGACGAAAACAGAGCAGAGACTGCTTCGGCTTTTGGCAGGCTTTATAACCAGAGTTCCATGAGAGAGAGCAAGAAAGAAAGAGAGAGAGAGTGATGGAATTGGAGAAGGGTGCAAGCAAGAAAGGGGGAAACGGCGCGCCGGTGGGCAAGTAAATTTACTCCGCTTCTGTGATTACCAATGAAGAGCGGAAACAGGGGAAGAGTTGGAGGTTCATTTAAAGACGTGAAGCTCTCCTCCTTTTTCCTTTTTTTTTTCCGGCTTTAAAACTTATTTCACGCACTGATCTTGAAGTCCAAAGCAAAAAATTCTTGCTTGCGCCGGTTTCACACCTAAAAGCTAAAAAAAAAACCCTAATCTACGATTCTATCTTCCCCTCCATCATATCTTTTACCCCATATTTACCACTCCCGAGAGGATGTTGTTACTCTTATCATCACTTCTAATCTGAGAAATGGTAAACATAATAAAGTTTAATTTAGAAAACTCGACGTGAGCATATAATTTATCTTTGCTATGACTAGATATCGCCATGTATCATCATCGACAAATTCATTAGCTCAATTCAATAACAACTCGATAGCTAATTCGGCTCTTGAACAGAGCTATTTACAAATATGTAATTAGGAGGTTAGAAACGAAATTTGAATCTTCTTTTGAAATGGTAAAGTGAACACTAGGGGTTATCAATTTTGGAGTGATAGATTTTTGATCTAGTCTAATCCAATAATCGGGTCCAATCTTAGTTGCACCATGGAATGTGGGACTAGACCAACCCAGTTCGGTTTTCGAGAGGTTCAATGGAACTGGTCAATTTCAAAGGAGAAATGCTTAGAATTCTATGAGAAGGGAAGGAGATGTGAAGAAAGATAAAGACCAAAGGATGTGAATAGGTGTGAGCATTGTGAGGTGATAGGGAAAAGACATAAAGAGGAGAGGAGGTGTGAGCATCATGAGGTGAAAGGGAAAGACATAGAGAGGAGAGGAGACGTGTGAGACAATAAAAAGGGAAGAAGAAGAAGTAATTGGTCTAGGCAGTCTAATTTGATTCAATTCCGGCCGATTCCACTTTTAGAAATCAAGAATTGGATTGATATTCCTAAAAATTGAACTCAATCGGTTGATTCAGACCAATCGAGGCTATTTCCGATTTGGTCAATTTGCCTTGTTCCCCTAGAGAACACTTCTGAAATTTCAAATTTATACTATTAGTTAGGGTGGCTGATCTCTGCTCCTCGACATGCAGCACTCTGCATTTCATTTGGGCGGGCACTGTGGCGTCAAATATCTTTTTCCGTCTCTAGAAATAGAATGATGGAATGAAGAACAGCAACGAGAAGACCGCAAAGCGCCGGTACTACTTCTCCTGTCATTCTCCGGAGAAAACATTAAATAAAGTGTCGGAAAAAATCTGCTCCCGTCCACGCTTCGTTAGTGCGCTTTCCTTGAGCCGTCCTTGGGGATTGGACAACAATCGCACGCACGCACAAATAATGATTTTTCTGCGAGTCCCCAACATGATGACAAAAGACCAAAAAAGAAAATAATAACAATAATAATAATTATTATTATAATAAGGAGGAGACCGGTTTACGAGACGACTATGGTATTTGTACAGTGGCCAATGACCGTGGTGCACTAATGAGTGACAATTGGCAAGCTGTGACCTATTGCTTTAGGGCTAGGTTTTGACTCCTCTCCCTAAATTAGGGAAATAGTTATTCCATATGCAAAGGTAAATCAGAATGAACGATTAAAAGTTCTAGCCCTAGTTGTGGAATGCTAAGGCTTCGATTCGATCTCGAATTATTTAACTTATAGGTTGAAAAGTTGGTGAAGAAAGTTATTGCAGTCGGAATACCTAATGCACCTTAACAAGGGCCCAACAAGGCCCTAACTTAATGTAAATCTGCATCTATTCACAAAATTGAGTACGCAAGATCAAATTATCCTGTTGTTGAAAGGGAAACTTAGAAAGCATAGATGTCCTCACGCCAACATTCACTTTTGGGGGCATCTTTTAAAAAGTGGTTGAAACCACGGAAAGAGCTTGTTGCAAATCTCAATTTTGATACCACCTTCAGGTCGCCCATTAAATGCTCCACATGATAACGTCAATCAATCCATCATTCATATCTTGAAAAGGACTCAAAATTTCATTTTTTTTCCAACCTTTTGGTAATGAATGCGAAGCCTGATAATAGAGTCTATCCAATTGTAGTAAAGCAACCAATGAGCTATGTCTTCATATTCGCAAAAACTACCAACCCAACAGACTAATCACGTCAGATTGTTTGAATAATTCAAGAAAAGAGACCTCGTGAGCATAGTTTAGATGCGCCACATAGATTTGACTCCACCCCATCAAATACCATGCAAACTTATGGTTCAAGCACCTGTTCATATGTCAAATCAAGGAAAATTGTCAAAAAAAAAATACTTGTTATGCAGTGACCAATTCAATTTACATTTTTCAATTTTACCAATTTAGTCATAAATATTTTTTAATTTACCAATATAATCATTTCTAACCAATTTTTGACTAAAAATTACTAACGTGGACGTTGACCATCCTATGTGACACAATTATCACATCAACAATTTTTTGTCAAAATTGATAGGAATGATTGCATCGGCTAATCGTTGAAAAATTTAGGTCAAATTGGCTAATTGCAAAAGATTTAAAACTATATTGATAAATTTGAAAAGTAGCCACAAAAAACCTAAAACTGTATTTTTGTGACAAATTTATCCAAATTAGTTTTTTGACCACCAAAAAATCCCAAACCGATACACATGTAATGAATTTATTTCAAACTAATTTTTTTACCACAAAAAAATCCCAAACTTTTGGTACATTTGTGACAAATTCATTTCTATTAATATTTGTTAAATTAGATTGATATTATAAAAAATTATAAACCAGTTCACGTATGACAAACGGAGGGTAAAACCTTAAACTAGTATGCTAGTCAATTGGCTAATGTCATTCAATTTGGTAATTTGATAGTAAAATTTAATGGAGATTAGTAAAAGGTAAGTAAATTTATTTTGAATATATCAATTAGAGATTTTTCATAATATAAATTCAAGATTAAATTGGCCACCGCATGATATATCAAGGATTTTTCTGGATAAGTATCCCGTCAATTCTGTGTCCATGGTATTTGAGGGTGAAAATGGGGATGTTAACCAAGATAGAGGAGGTGGAGGTGTGATGCGGTGGCGGACTTGGAGTAGCCAATGAGTGACCAAAGGCCACGCAATAAATCTCCTCGATAGATCCTAGACTCTGCCACGGTCGGATCGCGAAATTTATATCCCGCCTGACGAGCTCCCGGCATGAAAGCTGGACACCTCGAGCCGATGCACGGAAAAAGGATTTGTCCTCTTCCGACGTGTTCCGAACGCTTGGACCATTTGGGGGGTCACGCCTCGAGGGCGAGATCTCAAAAGCATTCGTTCCCAAGTTCGGGAGGACCACGAAGAATTTTTCCCTCCACCCGTTTCCGTTTGTCCGTATTGTTTGGGATGTCCCCCTCCAATTCGGACATTCATCTCCCCTGGGGAGCAAACGTCGTGTGGACTCTTCTTATGTGTCTCCCCCAACAAATTGAGCACAAAGGATACTCGAACCTGACCATAATTCCACGTGTGCACATCTAGATTACCAACTCGAAATATTGTCCTAAATATATAGAATGGATACTAATTTAGTGGTAAATATTTCAATATTGCCAATTTGGTTTTAAGTCTTTGTGCGAAATTCAGATTTAGCCCTTCTTGTCAACTTTCCCTAGGAATAAAAAATATGACGTTATGTCATGTAAGATGACTGATGATATTTTGAATGACCAATATTGTATAAAACATGTGTAGATGGAGATTTTGTTACCAGAACGAGGATTTGAGTGATGAGCTATTTTGGTTTTTACATATGGTTAAATAAACTTTGTTTTGCAAAAAATGAATGATTTTGAAAGCATTTTTCTAAAATGGCTGCCTATATTGTTTACGCGATTGAACGAAAAATATTTCATCATCAATAAAAGTGTATAAAACATGAAAAGATTTGTGCATCGAAAGTCTCAAAACTTATCAAGAGAATGCAATTGAGTTTTGAAACTTACGAAATGTGCAATGAAGTTTTAAAACTTATCAAATTGATTGAATCGAGTCCTTCCATTAACTCCATCCAAATAAACTAATGAAAAATGCTAATGTATCTTATTTTATTGTTTTCTTTAAAAACATGGCAATGATGTGGCACTTACTAAGCGTCACGTGAAAAAAAAAATACAAACTAAAACTTTTAAAAATAAAATAGCTAAAGTTTAAAAGGAAAAAAAAAAAACAACTCACATTGATGATGGCCAAACCCTCGTTGGTGTTTGCTGCCATAGCCAATGGGAAGGGCCAGCAGCTCTCGCTGGCCCCAAGTAAGGCCTTGGCAGCTCCCAATGAGGGCACGACCCTCGCCCTATATCTGAGTGAGGGCTGTCAATCCTCACCTTGGGTTGGGTAACACTCATTAGCTTTTGTAGGCCCCAAGCAAGGAGAGGTGGCCCTCGCTCAGATTTGGAGTGAAGCTCTTAATGAGGGCATGACCCACGCCCTATATCTGAGTGAGGGTTGTTGGCCCTCACCTTGGGTTGGGTAACACTCATTAGCTTTTGCAGGCCCCAAGCAAGGGGAGCTGGCCCTTGCTCAAATTTGGGGTGAAGGTTGCGCCCTCCACTAGTTCAAGTCCAATAGGCCCTCGTCAAGGGTTGCCAAGGTCTCACAGGGGGCCAATGAGGGTTGCCAGGCTTCAGGAAGGCCCAGGCAACCTCCATCAGCCCTTCCCGACGATGGTGAGGGCTTGGCCACAATTCGAGTTTTTTTTTTTAATCTAATTCAATTTACATTTTTTTCCAATATTTTTTTGACATGGTGCTTGGTGGGCGCCACATCATTACCATGTGTTTTAAGAAGTAATAAAATAAGATACATTGGCATTTTCCATTAGCCTATTTGGAAGGAATTAATGAAATGACTCGATTAAATTAATTTGACAAGTTTTAAAACTTGATTTCACTTTCTGCAAGTTTTTGGATTTAATTGCACTTTGTGACAAGTTTTAAGACTTTTAGTGAAATTATCATAACCATAAATTGTTATCGATAATAAAAATAATTATCAACTAATTATTTAAAGCGATAAGCGATTATTTTTAAGAAAAAAATTTCTAAATCACTTATTTTTCACGAAGTAAATGGAGCCTAATTTTTTACTTCATAGCTTCCGGTCACAAGACCAAATCGAGTAATATCTGTAGACGACCACATGCGCTAATTTAAGTCCAAAAAACAAGAAAATTTGCTGAGAAAAAAATTAATAATAACACGACAAAACGCTAACCTTACACTCATCCGGAGCTGATATAATTTTAAAGGTAATGACATTTTGAATGAGTATCTAACTCTAATTAAGTTTGACGTTAGTGTAATAATTCTAATAATAGAGGGGTGGCGGTCGCCCTCCTATTGGTGGTGATGGATGAGCCCAAATCAAGCGTGAGAGAATCTTGGTATTTATCCTCATGTGGGCCTGATCTTTTGTCGTTGAGATGGGGTCCAACTTGCGGCCCAATTTATAACAAAATATGAAGAATCGAAAAGGCCGGCTCGTGGACCATGCAAAATCCATATCCAAAGAAATGATTCATCTCTACCTAGCGCAAATTGAAGATGGCGGTAGTATCTGTTTACCTAAAAAGTGAATGATTTAAATATATATTCTTAAAAATAATCTCTTATATCGCTTAAATTTATTAATCAATAAAAAATTATTTCATTGTTGACAACAATTTAGGTATAAATAACATTGTGGACGATAGAAATATTTTTCATTCATTCATTTTCCGCTTCACAAGTGATTAGTTTTGAGAAAATATTTTTGAAATTATATATTTTTTGCGAGGCAAATGGACCAATTTTCCAATTTTATACGTAGGTTCCCTTCCGATCAATATTAATACTCAATTACTGCGCCCTCTTTTTTCCAAAGTTGGTCCTGCTTTTAGAATATTGCAAACATTGAATTAAAATAATTTCCGGAAGTTGAGAGAGGACCATCGCTTCTATTGCGCGTACCGCTCGAGCAAAGTCCGCTGTCATGAGATTTTATATGACCGCACCTCATCAGGCCTCACCTGGTTTTCAATTACTAAATTTTGCTACAAATTGTTATTTATGTTGGTCGGCAGCTTTGCCTCAGTGGCCCGATTGAGCTTTCATTACTGCCAATGATAGAGATTAAGAAATGCCAATCTTCATTTTTTGTGACAATTGTGCTTCATGTCACGATAATTAATTGGCTTTTCAACTTTGGGCGCGTTTGTTTCACTCAAAATTTCACGATTAAGGAAAATATTATATGTTTTCAAGAAAAAAATGTTAGTTTTTATTTGTTTGATTAGGGAAAGTGATTTTCTTTTTGTCAAAGGGGAATTTGTTTACCCTAATCTACGCTCCCAGCTTCAATCTAAGGAAAATGCCAAATGCCAAAAGATTGGAAAGCAATTTTCCGAAAACCAGTTTTCTTCAAATAAACGGACCCTTTACTTCGATTGCATTACGCGCAAGAGAGTTATATGTGTGAGTAACTAATTCACGTGACCAGTAAATTTCGTATAAAACTGACCAATAACACATCTAAATTTAGCCGGTGTTATTTATACATGATGCTTGATTCTTACTACTAAAACGTCAATATCAGCATATTCGGAATTAATTTCAATATGAATATTGTATCTTTCCCCGTAACAACCAACTACATGCAAGTAATGTGGTCAAGGACCACCATGGATTTGCAATCTTGATTTATGGTGTTTACGTAGACATAACAATAACAAAAATATCATTAGTAGGTGCAAAATAAAGACCAAACATTAAAAAATTAGCAAGACAAACTTTGGCACATAGACATTGAAACATCTTCCACAACCTACTAACCTATTCAATATCCTTTGAGATATGACATTGAACAATATCCATTGTTATTATTATCCACGCATCAATGATTCACTATTGAATAGATATATATATATTTGTCAATATGAAAGGGATATGAATGGTCCTTAAAACTTTAATCTAATATATAATATTGTCCTAAAAAAATTTTCAATGTAATTCTTGAACTTTGGTTTAATGTGCAATGTGGTCTCTAAACTTTGATCTGATGTGTAATATGGTCTTTAAACTTTTTAAACATTTTCATATAGCTTATTTAATATGTTGAACATTGAACAAATTAAAAATTTAAGAATGATGTTGTACATTGAATCAAAATTCAAGACCACATTATGCAGTTAAAAAATTCAATGATAATATTGCACATCGAAATAATATTCAAAGGTCATTTGTGCCATTATCCTTTTTTTTTTAACATTTAATTTCCCCCGGGTCGATTCATATTGAAAAATCTAAAGATGGTAACATAACTGAAATCTGCTTCACATCCAAAAATCTAAAGATGGTAACACAACTAAAATCTGCCTTCTCCCATGTGCATGCCAAGGTCATGAAGACAATTCAAGTAGTCTAGGACCACAGAAGGCACGGCAGCGTAAATGGCGTATCGGACAAAATACAAGAATGTGTTAGAGAGATTAGAAGATCGAGTACAAGATTAGAAAAGATTCGCCAGGACAAGCTGTTCCATCGACTTCCTGCTCTAATATAAAAGAGAGCAGACATAGCAAGACGGATTAAGAAAAAGACACCTTAGCAGTAGAAATAACAAGATTGATTTTCTTTAAAACCTCAGGATTCAAAGGGCAATTTGCTTCCCACGACTTCATCAAATCACAGTCTCAAAGTAGGAGAATGCTGCACGGCAATATGAATAGAGCAAGTTATTGGTTCAGAGCTGGATTCCTTTTTAGCTGCATAAAAGAAGAAGTTTGGTTCGAAGTTGAAGGAGTATTTGCGCCATTTCCTCCAATTGCGTGCATCTGTGCTCTAATATTGGCAAGCTTTTGGGGAAAGATTCCCAAATTTTTATTTTCGTTTGGTTTCAACGCCCACTTACCCATTTTCTTTCGTGATTATAAAACGCCAAGGTAGCATCAAAATCTAGAGCGATAGCTTTCACATTTGATTCAGCAATCTTTTGGACAAAGAGCATGCCCATACATGTGTTGATCCTCAGAAGAGATACAGAAAGTGATGAGTTCCCAACCCCTACTACTAAAATGACCTTAATTTGAGCACTGCTAAACTTGGTACAGACTTCAAATTAACATATAAACACCATCTTTGCAATTCATCTCATTTTCTACTCAATTAACCCATAAATGCGAAAGTGCTCACAAGAATACCAAGATCGCAAGGATATTCTTCTTGACTAAGTGCAAAGCTTCCTAGGGACAAGACTGAAAGCAACTCAGATGAGTGGAGTGGACCACTGGAGTGGCGATTGGTGAGCAATCGGAGTGAGTGTTGGAGTGATGCCGCCAGAGCAAGTGCTGGATTACAAGTGCTGGATTACGATCGAGTCACTAGCTAGAGAGTGAGAAACAAGAGTAAGAGGCTGCAAGACTATATCGTAAAAGAGGATGAACTTAGGGTCAGGACTTTATTAATGAATTGGTTTAAAATTGGTCCAGCTCACGAATCTACCCTAGAACCGTCCTCCTTGTAGAATCAACCTTTTTGAGGCATAGAAGTAAAGATTTGAACCAGTTAAGAACAATTGTCAATTTTTTGAATCGAGCTTTGAATTGGTTTCCCAGTGAATTGGCCTTAATCTAGCTGGTTTTTAGGTATAATTGACCTGATTACACATCCCTATAAACAATGACAAGACTTACTTCATATTAGTGCATGTACAACAATCACCATATCTTATCATCGTCCAAGTCTAGGAAAGTTATAACGCCTGTGCTACAATTTCTCGTTAAGAAAGTGTCTTTTTTTTTTTTTTGTAAAATTAAGAAAGTTTCTTTGTATACATCGACATGAAGAAAAAGAAGTAAGGCTAGGTTAAAAACACAAAACCATACTTATAGACTTTAACCATGCTAACGCAACTCATTCTCCTAACAAATCAAATGACGGATGACTTGCAAGATGGGGTTCTTTCTGGCTCCTAGAATTCTCCTCTACCAACCTAACCAAGCCGACTTCCAATTAATAAAGAGAAACCTACCAAGCCAACTTCATGCTCAACTAACCTCTAACCTTGAAATACAACGACAAAAATTGCAATCCCCGATTGACATTAAAATGTCACCTTTCTTTATCGTACAAGCAAGACATGATCTGACCAGCGGATTTGAGATCACAACAAACGCGAAAAATTTCCTTTTTTCTATCTAATTACTGCCTCGGTTCTCTTAACGAAAATAAATTCGATGACCCCATTTAGTGTACGTAAAATCCAATTAAATGCACTGTCAATTATTAGAATACGGTCCCAAAATGTCTGCGGAGAAAACAAGGAAATAGGGACAAAGGCAAGCAACCCTGTTCTCAAAGCATGAATCTTCAGCTCAAGAAAACATCGCTCCTTCGTTTGTGGTTGCTTGACATGTCTGGCGCAATTCGTTCATGAGTAAATTTATGGGCGGGGAGGGTCGGTAACCCCGTCGCCCAGATTTCACACTTCTCACAAAATAATAGAAATCATTTGCAAAGCCTTCGTAAATTTGTCAAAATGTATCATGGAATCTTTTCCTAATCCATATATGATGAGATGAGTTGTTATATATGTCGATTATATTTTAGTAAATGAGTTTATAAATAATATGGGTGTTAAATGGGTAATAAATGGATTTACAACTTAAACCCAACCCACCTTCATGATTTTTTCTTCATTTTCTTTTGCATTCACTTGATTTCGTGTTAACTCATTCTGTACTCGCCTCAGTTTTGATGTAAGTTTTTCTAAATCGGGCTAAATATGAAAGTATTTTAGTAATATGATAGCGTATAATTCACTAAATTTACATTGCACAGAAATAGATCAAATCGGGTTAGATAAATTAATTTGGATTATCCCATTTTTGACACGTCTCGACTCGTTCCACCGGTTTGATGAGTCTAAGTTTGACCCATCTTGGTGTTGGCAGCAAAAGAGAGCCTTTCGACACGAACTATGCCATAGTCGAATGGCGCGGTTAGAACCGACAGGTTCAAGACAAGACAATCAAGTTGACATTTTTGTTGATTAGGAAAACGGAAGACCAAAGTCGCACGGTTGCCAAAATACGCGATGGGTGGAGATATCCGAGTGCTTATCCTATGCCGCACGCTCCATCGAACCCTCCGAACTCCATCCAATGGGGCGACTCCACGCCTCCGCACGACCTCGCGAGCGTGAATCCTACAACCCCTTCCCGTCCGCTGGACAAAAATCCGCCAAAGATCGTTCCTTTTCGACGCCTTTCTGCTGGAAAGTCGATCGTCGCATGGTTCTTCTTTGGGAACTCAGGGAGCATTGCACGACTCTCCTGCACGCGCGCGCACGCGCACGCTCTTGAGAACTCTTCAGGGAGACAGAGAGAGAGAGAGAGAGGGAGGGACGCATTGGAGTTTGCTCTCTTGGGTTGGCATAATCGCCCCTTATTTATTTAAGGTTTTTTTTGCGTTTCTTCGGACCCTCCAATGATTTCAACTGTTAAGACCCGATCGCTGTCTCCCCTTCGCTTCCCAACCCTTCTTCGATCTCTCTCTGTAATGGGTTGTTCGAGCATGCCCGTTTTCTCGCGATAGAGCTCCAGAAGGAAGAGAAAAATCCGAGCTTTGTCTTGGTGGCTGTGCATTAGAGACGTTGCAGACATTGTATTTGTTTGTTGTTGTTGTTCGAGAGAGAGAGAGAGAGAGAGAGAGAGAGAGAGGGAGGGAGGCTCCAAGTGATTTTAAAATGGCTAATGCGTCTGGGCTGTTTTCTCCTTCCATGCCCACCCTGAGAAGAATCAAGATTCAGCCTTCGGTAGGAGTTTCTCGATCTGGGTCGTCTGGCTCGAACAAGGTCGTGCTCGGGCGGATACTGTGCGGCGGCAACAGCGAGAAGCATGCTTCGGGCGCCGTATCTTCTGAATCTCGGGTGCCTAAGTGAGTACTGATTTGGGTCTGTCTGCGTTCTCAATGCTTCTTGATGCAATTGCAGTAGCAAGGAGATGTATCAGTTTAATTGACTAGTGTTTTTGATGATGTTGTGGTAGAGCTGATTGGTGAAAAGTGGGAATACTCTAAGCTGTATCCGTTGTTATTCCTGTCTCCTTGTTTCACCTAGCTTTTTTTAATCTTCTAATTTCTGTCGAGGCCTAGTAGAATTGGAAAAAGAACGATGATGTTGGCTAGATTAGCTCATGGATATGGTCTAAAGGCTTGCCCGTTCCTTTTGATTTGTTTGGTGCTGATGCATGTATATCTGGAGAAGAGGTGGGAACATTTGAGCAAGTAGAATAGAGACTATATTTGATTATGGGATTGACTGGTCTTGCATTACAACAATGGTGACCGGAGTGTAATGTTCAATGACTATGTTGAGCTAGTTTTGGCAGCTGTATGGCGTTTCAGTCTATTTAAATTGGTTCCGAAAGCTAAGAGAAGAGCTTAGATGATTGTTGAGATGAAAAGTGCTTGAAACTGCTTGATCTTTTCTATGATTTGTGAGGGCGTTCTTTCTATAGATTATACAGGAGACATCAAGAGAAAGTTAGGTAATCAAAGCACTTTGGTGGAATACATGTTTCTCAGTTCTTCTTGTCAAGCAAGCTGAATGCAGCTCCTTTACAAATGGAGATTAATGATAAGCTTTTGTTTCAATTGTTTGAGTTCCTGTTGTTTACTAGTAAGTTGGTAATGGAAAGTAGATTTTATCTTGTATAATAGATGGGCAAAGAAGAGAGACTTCAATCCATACAGCTGAAACAAATGCTTGTTATGTTGTTAAGTTTCCTGATTAAGCATCTCGAATCATTTGACCAACATATTGTATAAACTTCGCTCGGTGGAAGTGGGCTTTCTATGCTTTACATACCTTATGCTAAGGACAAGTTCTGCACTTAAAACCCAATTGACCCTAAAATGTTTGGCACTGCTTTGGCCACGTGCCATCTGTAGATGGACACGGACCTGGAACGGCATATGCCCTAAACTGGCCTTGTCAATTTTCATTAGATGTCAAATTCGGTTGAAGTTAAATGGAGAATTTATTGTGTCCAAGTGGCCATGTATGCACAGAGCAGTTTTATCAAGTAGTGCAAAATTGGAATTTGTAGCTTAAACTTTGTGGAAGTGGTTCTTTATTTTGTTAACCTATATGTGCAACCTAAATTTTTGAAGGGTCATTGGTAAAGGCTGCAAGTTAATTGGATGCGGCTCAGCCATTCCAACTCTTCAGGTTTCAAATGATGATCTTGCAAAAATTGTCGACACCAGTGATGAATGGATATCAGTTCGCACTGGGATCCGCAATCGACATGTTCTTTCAGGTTGGCTCTTGCAGATGCTGCTGCTGGTATTTGCTTCTTAAGTTCTAAGTTGTTGAAGCAAAGTCGGTCTTTTTTTAGATTTTGGATGAACTGGTCTAATCTTGCTTTCTCAACATACCTTATCAAGAAAGATTAGATTTGTTGGTTTTATTTATTTTTGTCATTTTGATGCATACAATCAGATGCAGACATGATTTTATGAAACTGTGAATGAAGATCCATCCATCATCTGCAAATTTATCCACTTTTGTCACCTCTGTTTCCTTCATTATTTTTTTACTTTGGATTTAAGTAAACACATACACCGTTTTGTTCCTGTGGTCTGGATCTTATTATCTTCTGTATGTGGTGGCTCTAAGGTTGATAGCTGCAGTCTCACGATTTTGTCAATGCAGGCAAAGATAGCTTGACAGGTTTGGCTGTGGAGGCAGCGAGGAAAGCTCTAGAGATGGCACAGGTTGATCCTGAGGATCTGGACCTAGTCTTACTGTGCACGTCTACGCCAGAGGATCTTTTTGGCAGCGCTCCTCAGGTACTATATGATTGCATGTGTTCTCGTTGTGTGCACTGCCTCGGTTGAGTGTGATTCGGTCATCCTTCCTGCTAAGTCATAGAGAGGATTATAAATTCAATTGGGGGAGATCATTATGTCTTGGTGTAACCATAGAAAGGTCGCAGTTAGCACAAGCCTTGATAGTTTTTGGTTTAACCTTGCTAAATAAACATCGTTAGAGTCCAAAACATTCCTTTTCATAAGATACCTTCTTCAAGAAGTGTTCCATTTTAGATGTTAACCTGAACCATCTCATAATACAGTCTTTTGCACTATGTCTATCTCAGATTCAAAAAGCACTCGGTTGCAAGAATAATCCTTTGGCTTACGACATAACAGCTGCATGCAGTGGGTTTGTGCTAGGTCTGGTTTCAGCTGCTTGTCACATCAGGGGTAATGTAAAATACATTTGCTTTTTTTTTTTTTTTTAATAGTCTACAGTATGATTAACATCTCTTTTGGCTAGTTACCGTTACCAATAATCTTCTTGATTAAAATGTGCCTGAAACTGCAGGAGGTGGGTTTAACAATGTCCTAATTGTTGGCGGAGATTCTCTTTCACGACATGTTGATTGGACTGATCGAGGGACCTGCATTTTATTTGGCGACGCCGCGGGTGCTGTAGTGATGCAGGTGATTTCTTTAGTGAACTGCATGAGGAATATCCATGCAAAGCTTATGCTGCTCTTTAAATATTCTTTCTTCTGGCATTGGAATGATGTACTTTCACTTTATAAAGGTTCATTCATGTTGCTGCCATCATTATCACTATATATTATTACAATGCTTATATTTGACATAATTTAGGTCTGTTGCTTGTCTCAATAGCTATGTCATATGCTCGTTAGAAGGATTTGGTAATTTGTTTTGTCCTATGATGCTCCATTTCCCTGCTAGCTTGTATGTATGATCCAAGAGTAATAATCCAGGTTCCTCAAATCTTGCTTCTTGAGTATTTTGTTGGACTGACAGTTCGAGGAGAATGATAATGGATATCGTTTTATTAATGGAATATATTCTTATGCACCGCACAAAGTCAACTTGAGTATAATGTTTTTGTTTGTCTTCATAGCTTTCTGGTGCAAGCCTTCATTATCTGTGTGTTGTAGAACACGCTAATGGCATATATCTTGGCAGCCGACCTCCTTTTACTTTATTCAGACTGCCTGTCAGTCTGCTGTTCTGTTGTATGAGGGATTTCTGTACAAAATCTAATTCAGCTTAACCTTGTTTGTGCCTTCAGCCAATTAAACATCAGGAGCAACTAAAATTATTTCATACTATACTTCTCTGCAGGCCTGCGGAGCTGAAGAGGATGGTTTATTCGCTTTTGACTTACATAGCGATGGAGATGGTGGAAGGTACTTCTTTTCCATGATCTTCTTCTTCTCTTTCATCACTTTCTGCTTGGAATACCAGTTTTTAGAACCCTAAATTCCATTTTGCAGGCATCTAAATGCTTCTGTCAAGGAAAATGAGACCGATCATGCCTTGGGTACTAACGGTTCGATTAGAGATTTCCCTCCGAAACAATCCTCTTATTCCTGCATCCAAATGAATGGCAAAGAGGTTTTCCGTTTTGCTGTGCGCTGTGTGCCACAGTCAATCGAATCTTCCCTTGAGAAGGCCGGCCTTACTGGATCTAGCATCGACTGGCTGTTGCTTCACCAGGTGTTCTTCAAATTGCTGACTTAGCCATAAACAAATTTGGGATTTCATGTGAAATTTTTTCGCTCTAGTTATGTCATCCTTCTCTTTTTTTGACCACTCATGTGACTCTGCATGTGTCCTTATTGCATTCTCTCGAACCAAAACTATAGCGATGGCTTACTTTGAATTCTGAGTGTACATAGATACATAAACATGTGAAAAACACTGTAGTCAGATTCTATGGATTACTTATCCAAAGAAGAATGGGAGAAGAACTGTAAAAACTGACAGAAATGATGCAGGCAAACCAGAGGATCATTGATGCTGTAGCAACACGTTTGGAAATCCCTCAGGAGCGAGTCTTATCGAATCTGGCAAAATACGGTAACACAAGCGCTGCATCGATCCCCTTGGCCTTGGATGAAGCTGTTCGTAGCGGAAAGGTGAAGTCAGGCCACATGATTGCGACTGCAGGTTTCGGAGCTGGCCTAACTTGGGGGTCTGCCATTTTTAGATGGGGATAAAGCTTTACAACTTCCAGTAATCTATCAATGACTGAGACTGAGAGTCCAGATACTGCACAAGGCAATCGCCAAATTCTCTTGCTTTCAAATTTCACAGATTCTCTTAGGGAGGTAGCAATTTTGTTCCTTTGAACTCCAACGATTCAAATAAATTTTTATTTTTGTCCTTCAACTCTTGTGCAACTCTTGTACGCATTTGCTGTTGTTGGTCTTCCAACACGGCAAAGCTAGTAACAATCTAAATTATGCAGGTAAAGAAAAGCTCTGCGACCCCAGTATTAGTTCTCTATTTCCATTGTTATTATCGTGAACCTATCAATGTTTGAGCAAGAGAAGGGCGCAATGCACAACTGGCAATTCTGCAAGAAAGGAAATATGTCTGAATCTTTATTGCTAGTCAGATACATATACTGTAGTTCTTTCTGCAATTTTGCAGTCAATAAATAAGGGGACAAAAAATGAGGGACAACAACAAACAAACAAGAAAATTACAAACAAGCACAAGAATGTAGTAACTCCACTCTCAAAGTTAGCGAAGCTCAAACTGAAACCTCTTCAAGTCTTGCTTTGATCCTCTTCAGTGTACCCTCAACCGCAACATCAAATGCATCCATCATAGACCTGAAACCAGGTGAGTCTCCATGCTTTCTGTATATGATTCTCGGTATCATTTCCACAACTTTCTCTCTCATCCTCTTCACTCTCTCTATCGGTATCCCCATCAGCACATCGACTATCTTTAAACCTTTGTACACCACCTCCTCCTTCGGTATCGTCACCGAGAACTCGTCGAATTCTTCCTCCGGCATATGCCACTGGTACTGCGACCTCGCCGATTGGTCCTCGAAGAACACCGGGATGCACCCGGCGAGGAGCGAATCGAAGGTCGACCTCCGCGTCGGCGTGTCCCCGGGAGGCTGCAAGCAGAACGCGGCCTTCAGCATCGGCCGCATGTACTTGATAGGGTTGTGCTCGCAAATGCCATTGGAGCAATCCACGAAATCACAAGTCTTGGCGTAGTACCCGTTGCCTGACGGGGGAGCTTCGGTCCCATTTTCGCACTCGAGCCTGATGCTCCTCCTGATGTTGAGGGCCGCCGAGATGCCGCCCCCGCCGGCGAACAGCATAAGCGCAGTGCGGCGAGACCGGCGGACCCTGGCCATCCACGACTCGAGGAGGGGGGAGTCCGGCGGGTGGAAGGAGGTCGGGTAGGGGATGGCTTGCTCCTGCCAGGGCCAGGCTCTGGCCTCCAACGTCAACGCGGTCACGTTATAGAACTCGGGCAATTCGAGAAAGGAAGTGCCCCAGATGGGAGGGTCGTTGGACAACGGCTGCGAGAAGTCCCAGGCGGGTCGGGCCATGACGAGGAAGTGGTCGTGGCCGGAGCGGCGCTCCCAGATGCCCGGGTCGTTGGCCCGGAGGAAGCGGTACAGATCGAGGCCGTGGTCGGCGCTGGAGTTGACGTCGCGGCCGTAGAGGTAGCGGAGGGCGTCGAGGCCGGCGTAGTAGGGGAGGAAGACGGCGTCGGCGAGATCCGGGTCCGGGGTGAGGCAGGGGAGCTCGAGGACGCGGCGGTGGAAGACGAGCTCCAGCATGAGGGGGTCGGTGCGGAACCAGCTGCGGGAGCGGTTGTGGGTGGGGCGGCCGAGGCCGTGGTTGGCCAGGTAGGGGCAGAGGTCGTCGAGGAGCGGGTAGTCGGCGCAGGTGGCGAGGAGGTCGAGGTTGAACCGGGGCGGCAGGCGGCGGACGTGGATCCGCCGCCCCGAGCAGCCGTCAGGGACGGGACGGCGGCGGTGGGGTCCGAACGGGTCAGGCCCAGAACGGAAAGGAAGAGGGCGAGGAAGAAGGAGATGGTGGTGGCCATGTAGAGAGAGAGAGAGAGAGAGAGAGAGATCTTTTCAGCCGTCCATCGAAGGGGAAGCGGAGCCACTCGCCCGATCGTGGGTCGATGGAACTCAAAGTTACTACCTTTATCTCCTCCTTCTCTCTCCTCTTTCTCTCTCTACTGTGGCTTCGTTGCTTTTTTGTTTTTTTGTTTTTTAACTGTCGGTGGAGGAACCGAAGGACGGTGACGGCGACGGCGACGACTCTGTAAAAACAGAGCCTGAAAACGCGGCGGCCTTTTCTTGCATCGTGAAGGACGGGGGGAAGGAGGGAGGGGATCGTTAACTGCAATTTTCCAGCACAAACCAAAGTCGTATGTGAATTTAGTGAGGCGGGTTTTGAGCTTGGCGATTGTTAAGGTGGCGATGATGGGTGTTGGACTGTCATTAATTGAAGAAAAATGGGGATGATTAGAGTAGTGATGATTAATGAGGTGAGGCCTCATCAAGAATGGAAATTACTTATAATAGACATCGTAGGTAGATCTATCAAATGGATGGATTAGATTGAATTTGAGTTCGGGTCAAGTCGGGTTGGAAATGAACCAATCCAAATAGGTCTATTTAATTTGTTTTGATTAATAATATATATAATATAAATTTAGTATATATAATATCCAACTCATATCCAACCCAATCTATATTGTTAAAATATTTCCATATTTAATCTAATTTGCGAAGACTCGTACCCAAGATGAGGGGAAAGAATCAAGCAAGCGAGAGAGAAAACGAGTGAGAACGAGAAAGAATGAAGAGAGTTATATTAAGTTGTAAATTTGTTTATAACTCATTTAACACCCATATTATATTTAAGCTCATTTACAACTCATTTACTTAATATAACTAACATTTTTATGATCCATTTAACACTCATATAAGTTAAGAAATGGTTGAATGACCCATCTTGACTGGTCTAATCATAGGTCAAGGGTGCATCTGCACATTAAATGAATTCGACCCTCTCTTTGTTGAGGAGTGGCTTTATGCTCTTTGTGCCAACGAAGAAACTCATACCCGTTTTTACCAAAAAAAAAAAAAGAAAAAAAAACTCGTACCCGAGTCGAGAAAAACCCTCCCGAGTCGTGCGAACCGCCCCCTCTCCGCATATCGAGTTAGGCCGGAGCCGGAAGTCAGGGCGCGATGAATTGGTTCTAGAGAGGTATTAATCAATTATAGAGGTCCAAAGAATTGGTTCTAGAGAGGAATTGATCAATTACAGAAGTCCAAATTGTCTGAGTTCATTGCGATGGGCCACCAAAGAGTTGAGCTCATTCTAATTCGATGCTGGCGGAAGGGCCACCAACGATTTGGGCTCATTCTAATTCAATTCAAGCCCTCTCACTGGAATGCATTGCCCAAGCCCAATCTTCGTGCAAATGGAGCTAATTATCAGGTCAAACTTGATTCACGTGATCACTTGGCGTGTTCCCCTGTTCATATATACAAAACCTAGGAGAACAGTAAAGACCCATTATTCTACTGATCTTCTCGCACGGTTTTCAAGATTTCGAGGAACTGATCGATCGCTTTACGGTCCGACAACGTGAGAGACATCAGGTGGGAATCTTGATTATAATTACCTCTCTAGGCTCTCTCATTGACCCCAAATGACGACAAGATTAGGTCCGCTGGTCAGAAGTTCAGCCATGTGAGTTTCTGAACCCTCTTATTAAATTTGAGCAAGCTCTCAGCTGAACCAGCCACAGAACACAACTGAGGCAGCATCATCTGCTAATCTTAATCTGCGTGGAACTCGTGCAAGATTTGGTAATCTGGTCGGTTTGACATGTTTGGGAGGTTTTCTTCTTTTGGTTCTTCTTATCCACAAAGGGATGATTTTTAAGTATAGAATGGCAGCTGTACCATAAAAGAATTTTTATTTCGTCCATCGGTTTAGAAAAATGAGAGCTAAGATGTATGTATAACTACTCTTAATTTATTGTGCGAATAACAGTTTATTTGGAAAAAAAAAAAAAAGCAAATGGTAAATAATTAGAAATTTTCACGGAGTCCACTCATTCAAGAATTTGTGGCTTACAACATATCGTTACTCTCATAGTAATTTAAAGAATGTTATGCTAGCAAAACCCTTAAAATATCATTTCACAAGTAATGTTCAAGCGACAAATTTTACCTTGAATGACAAGTTGAAGCCTTGTCATAAGAGATTCAGGATTTGAGAATAGTGTGTAGCTTGGTAATTTCGAGTTGAGAAAAAACCTAACTAACCCAATTTGGAAATTCAATGAAAAATGAAAATCCTTAGGCTGTGTTTGATGGACTTGATATAACTCCGGATATAATAATTTTTATCTTATCCGGTGTTTGGGAGAATACTGGATTCGGATATGTTCGGATGTGATTCAGATAAATAATCCCACATAAGAGATGTGATAAAGCCTGATAGGATATCTAATATGAAAAAAAATTGAGGAAAAAAGGACAGAATAAGGAGAAAAAAATTTGATGGACTCGCTTCGCTACTCACCAATCGACATTGTCCCCACCATGTTTGCACATCTCAGTCGATCTCTCCTCTCTCCATCGTCTCGTCACCATCGCCCTTGACCTTAAATGCCATCACCTTAGATCGCTGCTTCGGGCTTCGTCATGCGCAGCCATGGAGAGTTCCAATGAACACTGCTCAATAGAAGGATAGCAATGACAGGTTAGATTAATGGGTTTGCCAAGGAGGGTTCATTTATATGACCCATTTAATCCGTTGATGATCGGTCATCAAAACGAGGTTGTTTATTAGAATTTATTTATGTTTTTTGGGACATTTTGGATCTACATCTTGTCCATGTTTAGTACTCTATTTTGCGCTGTCAAAAGTTTCTTAGGTAACAAAGTTGTGACTTTATATAGTTTCCTTCAATTTTCAATTTTGGGTGATAGTCTGTTTAATCTACTAGGAAGAAGAATTTCACAGAGAAAACAAAGGATATGAGTTCAGCTGTGGAGGACTCAAGTATTGATATCATATTATTAATTCAAGAGGTGAATTGCAAAGGAGGAAGATTGAGCAACTAAATTGAGAGAACAAAGAATTGTAGCGACACGCACTAGATGTGGAATCGTTAACCTCCCGTCATTGTTGGAGGATGAAGATGATGATGAATTGTGGTGTCTCATCTTCCTTCACCACCGACCATGAGAGGGAGAGTGAGAGAGTTGAGTTGAGTGAGGCTGTTCAGGTATTTTAAACTCTGATTTGGATATTATTGATCTATATTCACATTATATCTAGACATTACCAAACACTATATAGGATATTTTGAAATCCTATCCTATCCAACCTTCTTTTATCCAGTAAAAATGCCAAGCGACCATATAGGATATTTTGAAATCCTATCCTATCTAACCTTCTCTTATCCAGTAAAAATGCCAAGCAACCAAACGCATTCTTAGATTTTCCCCACCTTTGTCCCCAATTCACGCCAACTTGATGCCTTAAAAAGAGCAAAACACACATATTATACACATAGAGCAGACAAGCAATGACAAATCGAGCATCGTGAATCACAACTCCCCTGACCTATCGTCCTCTCTTTCCAAGTCTATATGGCTACATGCCAGATATCTTTGTTGACTGAAACGAGGAAACTGCTGCTTTTGTGTCTTTGTTATCTAATATCCCAATTGCTGTCTGGCTCAATCGATATTTTTAGCATGCATAATGCCAATGGGAAGACTGATGACCACGTTTCGTATCAGTGATGATTCCCCAACTATGTTCCTCCAATAATGCACGAACGTGGTAGTTGACGGAATCGTGACTTTTATTAAGCTCAACGCAACGCGAGCTTCTAGACAAAAGGAGAAACCATGGGTTCTCTCCATGGCTGAAAGTCTATGATGAAACCCCTTGCCAGCTTCCTTGTCCAGCAAACATCCAAGCCCAGAAGGACAAGGGGGCCGACAGGAAAATGCTCGCATAATTGAATCGAGTTTGTCGTACCCAAGCTTGTCAACTTGTCATATGCTCCCAGAATGAGAATGCATGCATAGTCCCTATTGAGTGAGAAATTGATGAGATTCATGTCTGCGTAGGCCAAATGGGACTCACTTACCGTAACGTTTGTGGCAAGTTGTACAGTTTTGTACATACATGTAGCCTTGGACGTTTGGGGAATGAAAGACAACCAACATTAATTGATTTTGGTTATTCCCATGAGGGACAACAAACATTAATTGGATTCACTATTCACTTTGGATGTATATATATGTAGCACTTGCTGATAAAATGTCCACACAAGCTTAAAACTCTGTTTTCGCGAGAATTATTGAAGGATTTTCATTATTGTTTCGCTGATTGTTGTCCGGGAGGGGCATTAACCTAATATTTTTTCCCAGTATCTGTGTTCTTTTCTTGACCAAAAGAGGGTCAAGTGGGAGGTACAAGAGAAATTCGAAATGCTTAAACAACAAAATGAGCATTTTGACTTCGTGCATGATTTCGCTACTGTCACTTTGATTTCGACACTTACTGTTGCTCCCCAATGTCAAACAATTTGGTCAGTTTGACGAATAACAAAGCGTTCACGGTAGTGAGATTGACAATAGCTATTGTGCCAAGAAACCTGGAGACGTTGCGTGCTTTCTTAAGTATCGTATGAAAGAGATTTAAAGGCAGTAATCTAAGAAACCCTAGTACTACCTCTGCATGGGTAAATACTAGAATAATTTTAAGTTAACTTAACCCTAGTACTACCTCTGCATGGGTAAATACTAGAATAATTTTAAGTTAACTTGTTGCAGAAAACGAAGTTATTCCCTTTGATGTCACTGATGATGCGCTGCAAGAATCGATGGTCTTCTCCAGAAATTGGAACTTAAAACCCTAGTTTGTCGCTTGTTCTATCTTTTGCATGCACGCATCGAGATCGGAAGATTGGCCAGCGAAGCAAACACGTACGTTTTGAGAGTTTAATATGACCCCATGTTAGTCCCAAAAATATGATTTTGTCTGAACGAAAGATATTTGATTCTTCTTAGTAAGAAATTACATCGAGATTTATATATAGTATGGAATGATGACTAACTTAATTGCATCTCCTAACCATTTTCCAATCACATGTTAATAAGAAACTTCACTCCTTATCCTGGACAGAGATCTAAAGAGATTTTCATCTGAGCAAAACGCAGATCGAGGATCAATAGTGCCGGATTTCATATATTATAATGTTAGGTTATATCTATTTTGTTTTCTTCTTTCCGGTTTTGCATTTAGTTATATAATATTCATTTGAACTACCAAATTACAGTTTTAGGAATACAAGTATGCGTCTACCAAATGGTGAAATTTGACGAACGATATCATTGACCATAAGCGTCATTATCATTTGAAATTCTAAAGTGGCGAAAGTCATAGATTTATTGTTGAAGAAAGGTAGAAATGTTTGACCGCGGGGGGCAGAGGACGGCGTATAATTCGCTTTCATTGTGGACAATGACACGGTGGAGGCGGGTGGGCGCGAGCATCAATTTGCAAACTTAGGCTCGCACACAGAGAAATCTCTCAACATTAGTTCCGATTCAAAAAGAGAAACTTAATTACGTGTAAGCATAAAGCACATAATTATGTGCCTAAAACCCTAACTCTAGAAGATTAGTACTTACAATAATGTAACCGGAAAAAAGAAATAACCAGAAAATATAATACCTCGAGAAACCTATAGAAGGATGGTGCTACATAATGGTTGCGTTTATCTAGAATTTCTCCGGTGGAATTTTGACCACAAGTTTCAATTTGTAAGAGATGCGCAATGGAAAGTGATATCTCTCTAGTTTATTCAAAGCAACAAATCAACGGTAAAAAGAATCGGGCAATAATTAATTCACAAGAAATTGAAGTGCTGGTTATTTTAAGATTTTAAAGTCTATTAAATACACGATTGTGAACCGCTTTCTTTGGATTTAGAAATGAAAATAGATGTGATCCCCCAGCGTTGAAGCAAGAAAGATTCATCAATAAATCTCTTGATTTTGATTGGGAGAAAGTGATGTCTTTGACATCGTTTCAGTTGTTCATTGTTAAAGTATTATTTTTAGAAATACGATACTCGATCCTTTTCTTTCCTCAAATCTTTTTAGATGGATGCAGTTGATATTTAATGTAAAGTGTATTGATGAAGATGATGCCAACAGCGAAAATGAGATCTATGATATGCCACTGTAGAAGGGATCATAACACCGAAAGAAATGGTGAAGAAGAGGTTAGTCAAGTCAAAGAAATTATGCAGCAATGATGAGAATTTATCTACCCAAGTCTAAGTAAATCAAAATAACAAAAGCCCTTTTTCAAACCAACTTAAGCTGAGCACAACGAAAGAGTTGCCATGCAAATACAAATAATGGTTTCATTAGTCCCAAAAACAACATTTCTAATACTTTTTCAACCTTGGAAATTTAATGGATATTTCTAATAACATTAACAATTTCTTTTTAGTGATACTATTTTCATACTTGTTATTTTATGTCGGTAGTTAATTTTTCACATTAATTTTGTCTTGCTTTCTTCTTCTTCATATATGGAACTCCAGTTATCCAAAACCCAATTGAGATTTTCTATTCCTGATTTTCCAAAGAAATCGATTAAAATAATGTTTTCATTAATGGTGGAGATGGCATGTTACTATCGAAAAGGCTACGGTTCCACCAGTTCATCATTTCCCTAAAGTAATAAAAAATTCGAACTAGAAAACTAAATAAAGAGATAAATTGTGAAATTCTAGTCTTTTTGCCATCTGTGGGCATGCCTGATTTGTGAAATGTAATTGATCTTTCTTTTTTTTTTTTACCCTTTTCAAGAGTTATGATGTGGTGGCCTGTACTCCCGTATCCTTGGTTTTGTTTATGTAATGAGGAAAGTAGTATTGAAAATTTACTTGGTGTTATTATTAAGATAATTAAATTATCAAAAACTTTGCATAAATAATAATTCTGAATGAAGAGCAATCGACAGCCTCAATTTATGTGAGTTTAATCACACAAAATTTCATAGCATGTGAATTTCTACAAGGGTATTTGATCTGACGATATACACGAACCTAATACATATAAATCTAGATAATTTAAAGATCATTACGAATAAAGTGAATCTCAACCATTGATCATGTAGAGATCTCTCTTCGATCTTGCGTCACTAAACAACATTGAGGTTGCTAGATTTGATCAACGGTGGATTGAATGGCATGTTGCCTAGTCAGGGAGGGAGGGGCGGTGGTTAGGAGGTGGGCTCAAGTTTCATTTGTCATAAACACTGAAGACAACATGTTACCTCGTGGATCCGAAGTGGCTTCACCAACCTTTCTGTTTTTTAAAAGGTCAATTTCTACGGAGCAAAATTAAAGTAAAAGGTCAATTTCTTTTGTAGTTTCATTTCGTGGATGTTTAGATCAGCTTATTCGAATCTCGACTAATTACGGTCAACATTTTACGGCGCCTTGATCATTGTACTTTTTCAAACCGGTAATAACTCGAAAATCCACATCATATGAGGATTATATTAAGATAGGCAATTCACCTTCCGCTATACCCGGATCAAGGGATGACGGGCAATCCACGAGTTCTATGAGAAATGGAGAAATCTCGTGATTATTGTCCGATCCAAGATTGAAACTGGTGTATGTGTTCATGCCTAATTCCGGTGTCTTTTTTAAGAGGGAATTTGCTTATGAGAGTGGAATTTCGATCCAAGAGAATACAATTTGTGCGCGATGCAGGTGCGTGTCTATAAGCACGTAATTTTAAAGCCTCCAAGGGGCTTTAAGCTTGTCCATTTTTAGCACGCGTTGACCTTGCAAGGTGGAGTAGTGAGAAAGTTATAGGCTTTAAAGGGAAAGAACGACATAAACACACGCATGCATGTAATCTTTTATTAAAATTTGTCTTTTACATATTTGCTGACTTTAAGCAAGGCTGCTAAGATCTCTTAGAGTAGACATGCTAAACACGTATAAAACACATTACGTATGGGACTCATGTAGAAGTATTTAAATAGCATGTCAATTAGTGTATTTATATACAAGATTATATCTTCTCACATTCACATAAATGGATGTACATATTCTTATAACAAAATAACAAAATTTAATTACCATGCGTGATATATTTATAAAAAAGTTCCAATCAAAAGAAGCATATATGCATATGTAAATTTTACTTAATTGTAGTACATTTAAGGTCCATTTTGTTTGAAGGAAAACTGTTTTTTGAGATTTTTTTTTTTTTAATTTTACAGTATTTGGATAACAAAAAACTCACCAATTTACATAAAACATTTTCCAGCGACTAAAAATAATAAATTTAGATCAAAGGAACACGACTTCTCCTTCTAGTAAGACGGAAAGCGTTTTCCTTAAATCATTAAACAAGCGAAAACTAACTGTTTTTCCTTAAAATGATTTTCATGGAAAATATTTTATTTTTATCATGAAATTGTCAATGAAATAACCACACCCGGGTGTAAACTCACGATAACAATAAAACTCTTTTTAAGCATGGTAAACTCGAACAATTATCACGTACTCTTAATGAAGAACCAGTAAATACCAATTCACATCTCGTACCGTTCAATTTCCTGTTTCCTTGTATTACTAAGAGAGGAGAGGACCTCACACCTAAAAAATGAAAACCAAGATGAGTTCACATGATGACGAGGGTTTGGCATGCAACGCAAGAAGTCTTTTTTTTTGGTCGGTTGCAACGCAAGCAGTTAGTTGCGAAGAAGTTGGGTGAGCAGCTGAAGCAACCTCGGATGGCATCGTGGCAAAACTGTCACGGATCAGAGCGGTTGCCTGCAAGGCTGCAAAGCCGGAGGGTTTCAAGCAAAGTGGGACAGACAAGGGTTGCAACTTCTCTCGAAGAACATGCAAGACGCTAGAGGCATTGGACTCCAGTACAGTTCATTTATCTTGAACTTAGATTCGTAGATTTTGCACTCTGTTCGAATACCTTGTGCGAGCTTCGTGCTCGAGTGAGGGATCACGGAACGATCTCGATCACTCGCCAATTGTCTGAAGTTCAGATATCCTCGATACGATCACTGCTCGTTATCAACCGTTTCAAACGCTATGATTAAATCGGGGAATCGGCCGGCATTTTCAGATGCTTCTTTTTGGCCAATTTCGTCAGGTAGTTTGAAGAAATTTGTTTTTTTGTTTTTTTTCTCTCTCTGTATTAGCCAGCATGCGCTAGATGTATAAACAAAGTCCAATGTTCTTATTGTTGAAAAAATCAAATATCATTTGTCTAAAGAATAGCAAATTCTCTAATAGTTTTTACTGTTTTGATCCGAAAGGAGTGCACATAGGTCAATAAGCGGTGGAATGAAAACTTTAGGTTAGAATTGGTAAGATTATAAACACATAAATTAAGGAGCATGATCCTGGAATGAAATCAGAACTTTATGAAATTCTGATCAAGAGGGAAGATAATCTTTTTAGTATCCAAATTCATCTTACTTACAAATTTTCTTTTAATAAACAACAATCTGCTTAATTCTACATCTATAAGAATGTATCAAGTACAATGTAAAATCAGGAAAAGAAAATAAAAATCATTAAATAAAAAAACCCTGAGTCTTATCACTTTTCATTATTTAAATCTACTTGGGTTGGTGAAAAGAAAGTAAAAGTTTGAAATTGAGAGAAAAAAAATCATTGCCGATTTCCCAAGAAACCAATTTACTACTCACACCCCCCTTCATCTTAATATATATAGTATTAAGATGTTATTGTTGTTGAAATATTATATCATATTGCTTAACAAAAAATAATATATACTTTTTCTATCTATTTGTCTTAAAATTTTAGGATGTACTTTCTAACATTGCATTGCAATTGGTCTTTAACAATTGTCTTGATACCATATGCTTGTTTCCTCTATTTATTGCAAATGGTATTGAGCTAGTGTACTACAATATAGCAAATATGGCCATAACTATACTTATCGCCATTTATTTCACGAAAAATAAATAATTAAAAAAATTCATTAATTAATTATTTCAAATTATATAAAGGATCACTCTTTCGAAAATATTTTTGAAATAATTTATTTTTAAATTTAACATCGATAGATATTGGATTCTTGCTTACTTTATAAACCTTCTGGCATATATGATGATTGCTTCCAAATGTCTCTGCATGCACCACCCCCCGAAAAACGAATCCCACCATCCGGATCTGGCATTTGCACTTTTCATGCGATCGCCATCTAACAAGTCCCCATCAAGGAAAATCGAAATCGTAGCTTGGAGCCAATTCAATGGAACCTAACATTTGCAATGTGTACAGGAGGAATTGGGCATGGGGGGCGCTGTCACCCGAATGTGTTTTGGTTGGCCAGAAATGCCGACCTTTACCTAACTGTAATGTATTATTTTATATTATTATGAAGTGAACTTTTGAGAATCGCTAATGAAAAGGACGCAAAATGGAACTCTTTTAAGGAAAAGAAACAGACCACATTTTTTCAGTTTGGTGAGAATCCATTGCCTTAAGGCAATGCACTGACAAAAAAAAAAAAAAGACTTAAAGGCAATGCATTAGAAGAAAAGAAGGGCAGATCTTATGCGTACCCTATTGTCCAAAAAACAGAATTTTGTGTTTCTAAGCTTGGGGAATTGAAATTTTTCCTTCCGAAAATATAACAATTGCTACGAAATGGAGAGATGTGTTGACTTGATCGATTCCGAAGGATCTTGATGCAACGATGCATTATTAGGGCGGGCCATTTGAGGTGTCAAATAGGCATGACTTTGCTTTGGTACTAAGAAAAAACGTGTGAAATCGAGGAACCTTATTTATTTTATTAGATAAAAGGCTCAAGGCGAGGTATCATTTATAATAATATAGTTGGTCACTTAATCGTGCTTTTTTACTTTATTTGTTGTATGAAGGCATGAGATGGTTGACTTTTGTTGGTGTGTTATTATACGCGGTCTGATACGAGAATTTTGTAGTTCTAGTGTGCATGGACTTGCGCACCCATAGATTGCTCAATTTTTTTTTTAGGCTTAACTAACGGAGCATTTTTTGGCCTATTATAAGAATAATAACTTATTGTAAGTCATAAGTTCTTGAAAGAGTAGATCCCATAATAATTATAATTTTTTGTTATTTATATTTTTATGATTCAGAACATATTATTATTCTTATAATAGTTTTTTTATTGGATTTTTTGATAGACTGTTTAAATGAATATCTTTAGAGACCTTATAAACAATAGCCGAAAGCGATAAGAACTTTGATTGCATTTATTAATGTAATTGAAACAAAGTTAAAAATCACAATACACGTCAAAAGAAACCCTGACAAGCATCGGAGCTCATGTTTCGACCGTCTTTGTCGGTAAATTAATCATGGTTCATGATTTTCCCTCGTGGCATCATTGCATATGTCAATAAAGTCCTAAAACATCGACACGAATAAATTGCATATGTGTTTAGAAGACAAAATGGTGACATCGCGCCAACATCACATCTAGAAGCTTATGCATGGCCTCGAGACTAGCTACAACAAGTTGACACCATTAACAAAAATATAAGTTTTGATCACGAGTATCGTCAAATTTGAAAACTTAAATTAATGGTTCTAGATTACACACTTATCATTAGACATCATATGATAAGATTACACGAACACATAGAATAATACAAAAAAAAAAAACACAAAGATTTGAAGACCAACCTATTGAAATAGATTCCCCAATTTTTGGAACTTGAAATATATCCATCAAATCCTTCACTTATCCATTTCTGAAGTTACTGGTTTTACCCTAAAACCATACTCATTCCTAACTGGATTGACGTGTATCAACAAGAGATGGTCCATCTCCACAAGAATCAGGGCCAAAACTGGATTCGACGCTTCCCGAGAGCTCGCACCTCAGCTGAGGTTTGAATTACGTTGGCCGACACCTTTTTCCCCAAAAGCGCAAGCAGCGCTGCGGTTTTAGCTGTTTGACTTTGGTGCCTTGTCGCGCCTGAACGTGGTCAGCTGTTATCGCAAGCAGTCGATTACGTAAAGGCTTAGTCCCGTTTGATTTTTGTAATGCGATTTTGTCACGGGTGATGACATTAGCAGTTCAGCACGCTCTGCATCTTTTGTCCGAAGGGGGAGGAGGAGAGCATGTCAAGGATCGATCAGCGGGTTTTGCAGGCCCCTGTTTTGATACGTGGATCAAAGGGGAAATGATGCTAAAAATAATGACTCAAATCGAGATGTGCACGTCCCCTTTTTTTAGCCCATGCGATCTCATTTAAGGCAATTTATTTCGCTCAACGTAGGTGAAATCACGCATATGTTTTTTTTTTTATGGGAATGATAGTTCCTGTGCTATGATGGGTAGGAAAATTCAATAATAAAAAAAAAAATGAAGGACAAAAAAAAGGAAAAAAGAAAAAGCAAAAGGAGTTGTCTTCGAAATCCCACTCTATTCAGACCAAAAAAGAAATCCCACTCTATAAAATGCCCAGACCACCTCGCCTTCCTCGTCTCTGCTGCTCTGCCCCTGCGTTTCTCCTCTCCTCTCTCTCTCTCTCTCTCTCTTGCTGTCTGTATAAAGGTGCAAAGGTTCGACCTTTTTCGGTATTTGGTGACAGAGACAGTCTACCTCCTCCTCCTTCTTCTTCTCCTTCTTGTTCGAAGCTCCTCCTTCGTCCGACAACCCAATTCAAGCAAATTCGTCTTCGTTCGCCACGACCGACCTGCTCTCTCCTGGAAAAACTGCATTTTCCCGACGTCCCTCGAGGAAAAAAAAAAAAAAGGTAAGAGCTGCTGTTTTTTTTTTTACCGCGGGTGATTCGTTGCATCATGCACGTCTCCGCACGACCCGTATCGACAGGGAGAGATTCTTTCTCTAAAGCTCGCGTTTCGGTGCGGGAAACAGAGGTTGCGGCTGGGATTTCGTGTGATTAACGTTCTTAATACGGAAAAAATCGAATCTTTAAGCATCAATCACCGTTTACGGTGACGGTACATGCATGGAAGTCTTTCTATTTCGACTCGCCGTGAGTTTCCGCGACAGTTTCTTCGGCTTTCGATCTCAAGTTTTGTTTTTTTTTTTTTTGGCCTGCCTCCTCGGTTCATCTAGGACCATATGATATCGGGCCCATATTTTTTAACGCCGTATAGTTTTCGACGACGCGACTTCCTCGATTATTTTAGAGGACTGAACCGCTTCCCTGCTTGGTTCAGCTTTGAAAGAGCTGTGTACTTGCTGAAGATGGTGACTTTGAGGACCCCATTTGTTTATTTTTGTTCATGTATCATGGGTTGATAATAAAGTTAATTGCTTGTCGGTAGCTGCACTCCTGGTGGTCGATGCTGATGTTTGGGAACGTGTATCAATCACTTTCTTTGAAATGCAAAACCGTGAAACGTGTCTTAATCACTTTCGATGTGAACTGTTAAAATAGAAGTTTTGATGATGTGCTTCTAGCTTACCATTTTTTTTTTTTTTTTTTTTTTTTTTGTTTCTTGATTGGCCTAGAACCTTCTGTCAGTAGTTTACAATCTTGAATTGTTGCATCCTATGTAAGTTCGAACCGAAAGTGGCAAGATTACATGTCTCGTGTGAGAACTATGAAGGTTGAGGTTGTGTTCATTTTCTTCATTTTCCCCCATTTTTGTGCCTGGTGGCATCTCATGGTCGTTTTTTTGTAGTTGCAGTGTCCTTTTCACTGTATAAAATAAACCATGACGACTTCCTGATGGGTCATACTATTATGCATCTGTTACAGTGATCTATGAGATCTATTCATAGGTATTACATGCCTCATTTGAATTTCGATCTAGGCCCCCGCAGCTTTAGGTAGTACTACATGATGCTTGCATAGGAGACGATGTGAAAATGATTCCTTTGTTTTTTATTTTTTTGTGGGATTTCGTTTTTCTATGCATGATATGTAAGAAGTTTGGCGTATGTTCCATGGGCATCATCTCAGTAGGAATTGGTGATTGCTCCATAATTGTCCCTTCCAGTCTTCGCGATAACAATTGTGACAACTGAGTCCTTGAGATGACACAAAGGAAAAGTCCTTTAAGAATTAAAAAATCTTAAATCATCTTGCTGATGATTACATGAACCGTTGATCACTCTCTAGAGAGCACGAAGTCTGTACAAAGTAAATTTGGGATGGAATCATGGAGATTCTGTCTCTGGGTGTTTTTCATTTAATTTCACATGGTGCAAACATTGCATGCCGTGTATTCTCTTTCTGCACTTTTGTCTTTTCAATTTGTCATATGAAAGTATCGTGTAAAATTTTGGACTGATTGTTACATATAAAATATAGATATCCAGCACCAAGGTCATCTGCGTGTGCATATTCGGTCGCCTTTTTCCATGTCTAAATTTGCAAGGTGGGTTCTTTACCGCCTGCTGCTGAACAAATTTTTAGGAGTAGAATATTTCAACAGGCTCAAACTTCAGATGCTAAATTAGTGATTTGCATTTGCAGTGACCTTCAGGGAGGTATTGAGCGCACGAAATCTGGAAGATAGTCGGCTTTCTCAAACATTCCAATGAATTATCCGCTATAAATGCAACGCTTTGGAAATGATAAGGTATTTTCTGGCATAAAGGCAATCTGTCTCGTTTCATGTTAATTATAGTACTCTTGCTGAATGTTTTTGTTTTATATTCAAGACCAGATCTCAAGAACTCAGCACTCAATGGACTGCACTCCCAATAGCAGTGATAAGAAAACTCTGAAGAGGTGGTTTTTCATTGACAAGAGGGTAGGATAAAGCATATTCAGTTATAGCTTATAAATCGCTTTTAAAGCACAATTTCCAGAAACTGGCAGCACAATTGATACGATCTGTTTTCCTATAGTGCTTTTATTCTTGATTCAATGGAACTCAAGTCTACTCATTCATCTCCTGTTCTTGCCGATCCTGCACCCATTAACAAGACAAGACTAGGCATTCATTCCAACTTGTCCTCTAGCAAATGCATACCGATACTGAGGAGAAAGCCGGGAAAGCTCGATGAGGCTCTCTCTAATGGCTGGCTAGATGCAATGAGGGCCTCGTCTCCTCCTCGTAAAAAGCTTATAAAAGGTTATCGTGTTGAAGTTGCTTTAGATGATGCCGAGATTGCCTATTGCTCTTGGAAGGTATTTCATTTTTATAGTTTCTAGATTTTAATGATGTGATAAGTACAATGCTATGCCATTTGCTCTAAATCATGTTGTTTAATTGCAATTTCTCTGGATTGCACAGATTAAGCATCCATCAGCACTCAATTCATTTGAGCAGATCACGAAGCAGGCTAAGAAGAAAAGGATAGCCATTTTTTTGGATTATGATGGGACTCTTTCGCCAATTGTAGACAACCCTGATGATGCACTGATGTCTAATGAAGTAAGAATAGCATTTTGTAAGCATAGAAGCCCTCTGTTTCTCGGTATTCCATAATTATTTATTTTATGACATCGGTGAATATATACTTTCAGATGCGTTTGGCCGTGAAAAACGTTGCAGAGTTCTTCCCAACTACCATTATTAGCGGGAGGAGTCGCAACAAGGTATCTGGAGGACTCCACTTTAGAGGGTGTTTGGGACATTTCGAGCCTTTAATCCACTTTTCAACTTTCACTTTTTAATTGATACTCTGAAGATGTTATGCCTGAATTACATCAATTTAATATCGTTTTAGGTACATGAGTTAGTAGGACTGACTGAACTTTATTATGCTGGAAGCCATGGGATGGATATTATGGGTCCTGTGGGTGTTGCCGCATCCATTGACCATCATGGCTGTGTCAAATTAGCTGACAGCCAGGTATTTGAAGATCCTTTCGAGAATGTTTAAATTGATTCTCCTGGGGAAATAAATTTCATGTTGATGGTTTAATTTTTCTGTGACATCTGTCCTTATTATTATAGGCTGAGGAATTAAAGCAGTTTCAGCCCGCTGGAGAATTCTTACCAATGATTGATGAGGTGTGCGACTGCTCTGCATCCAATTTCTTTTTTATTTTATGGTATCTATATATGGTAAATGGCAATTAGAAGGTTGATTATTGACTTGGGCATGCAGGTTTTTAGAACCCTCGTTGAGAAGACAAAGGGAATCAAAGGCACAATAGTTGAGAACAACAAGTTCTGTGCGTCAGTACATTACCGAAATGTAGATGAAAAGGTTAACTAAGGGCTGCAGTGATGTTCAATCAGGTTAACTTCCAAGTCTGTCTCATTTTAATTGATTGCTCTATGATTTCAGAATTGGCGCACTATTGCTCGATTAGTCCACAATCTATTAAAAAACTACCCGCATTTGCAAATAACTCATGGACGGAAGGTATAATTCTGGGCTCGATTCTGGCTTTATGCATCATGATTTCCTTTTGTTAAGTGGGTCTCAGTAATTTGTTGCACATACTTCCTTTTGGTTATCCAGGTTTTAGAAATCCGTCCTGTGGTGGACTGGAATAAGGGGAAAGCGGTGGAGTTTCTACTCGATTCTCTCGGTATCTTTTCTTTTGGCCTTTGACTCTCTCTTTTCCAGAACATAAGTGGACACGCTATTCTACAACTTTGCTTTCATGTCAACACAGGTTTCGCTAATCAAGCTGACGTGCTCCCGATCTATATTGGAGATGACAGAACTGATGAAGATGCATTTAAGGTACTACGCACATGCAATTCCTATTGTTCTGTTTCTTTTTCTACCTTGAAGCAAGCCTGCAGATGAGTTGGCCATTTTGATGATCTATATCAGATGCTGCGTGAAAAGAAATGTGGCATTGGGATTTTGGTATCTTCAGTGCCCAAAGAAACAAAGGCATTTTACTCTCTCAGGGACCCATCGGAGGTGCACATCCTTGTTCATCTTTTTCACTTTTCGTCTCAAAACTTTCAGTTGTGTTTTCAGAAACATATGCTAATATACGATGGATGTGTCGGAATTGCATGTAGGTGATGGAGTTTCTGAAGTCTCTTGTCGCGTGGAAGAAGATGGAAGACGCATGAAGGATGTGAAATTGCAGTGCTAGTACTAGTGTCATAAGGCTAGGGATTCAATGGGATACTGTCTATGCTTCTAATAGATCACGGTCGGGCGGTCGAAATCTGAGCGAATTTTTTTTTTAATATTATTTTGCTTTTGCATCTCGGCCATTGGTCCGTTTAGTTTCTAGTGTTTATATGTGTTGTTCAGCAAGCTGATGAAGTTCTGTAATTATGTTGTACTCTTCTCTGCTAAGTGATTATGAATAGACATATACTAAGTTATGACAACAGTTCAAGAACTTCAGGGGACGGTTGTGGACCATTAGCATTTCAGTTGATGTGATCTTGTAAATACCCTGGGAATCATTATATCTGCCTAACAAGAAAGTATTCGACTCGCATTGCTCGTGTAACCTTTATCTTCGCTTGTCCTCGGATTATTTCAAGGTTTTTTTCTTTTTCGGGTGTAAGCGAGGGTCGTTTCTTCTCATCTAAATATCATGAAGTTTATATTCATCCACCGGTTTATCCTTGAGTTATGCTCATGTTGTCATCAAAAGAGGAGAAGAAATTCAACGTTCCATCCAAATTTCAGGATGGGGCTTTTGGTGGATGAAGTTGAAGAGGCTTGGTTTGAGCTTCTCTGGCACAAAACCACGTCCTGGGCTCAGCATGGGGCATGGGCTCAGCATGGGGCAAAGTCCCAGCTCTGATGAGTCTCTCTTGCTTTCCTCGAAATAGTATTGGTGACATTCATTGTCCGGCGACGCCTTATGAATTTTCCTTCACCGGCCGTGTCGTTTGGCAATGCCGGCTGAGTTTCAGGACAACGAAGGCGAAAAAAGTTAGGGATCATTAATGAGCTGCGAGAAGTCCCGAGCCTAATGAAATTTTTCCTAGTTTCCACTTTGTTTCCTTATCCCTACATAAGAAATACCGGGGGCGTCGTCCGTTACATATCACTTTGGCATCATAAGTGCTGAACCTTTCTTCTCTTTATTTATAAAAGGTTTGTGATGACTAATTGCAGATTATGAAATTCCTATTTTGTCACTTAGAAAATAATGATCATCATTAAAAGTGACGCCGTCTTTTTTTTTTTTTTTTTTTTTTTTTTTTTTTGTGACTCGGGAACCACCGTACAGTCGGCAATTGGCAGTGTAAACCCGGGGCAGACTGAGCCACAAACCCAGGGCAGACTGAGCCACCACCACAAACTCAGCCGTAGGTGAGTCGCGCGAATGCGATGCCTCTGGGATTCGAACTCCTCCCCTTCGTGAAGGGGGAGAGAGCCCGAAGCCAGCTGTGCCACCACGGGCGGTGGTAAGTGACGCTATTTTGATTTTCACATTTGCAATAATTGATAGGTGACAAGTGTTGGATAGCTCCGTCAAGTTAGAATATGAGCGATGCTATAAAAACGATCTTATATATATATATTTGAAAATGCTTCACCATTTATTTTACCATCTTTTTTTTTTTTTTGGAGCAAACAATTCCGAATCCCCCATTTGCCCCCAAAAATAAGCGGAAATCCTACTTTATTACGAGGCCGGCCCTAATATTGTTGTCTTGGTCCAACTCCACCAAATTGATGAGCCTTCTAAAAAGAAGCCTAATAAAAAAATACCAAAGTTCATGAGCAATTATTAAAACTACTTTGTGCGGATGACATTCAGCTACCCATCGTCCTCGGAAAAACGGTACATGAATGTCTTCTATCAAGTGATTCAGCCCGTTCTCTTTCTTTATTTGGTAAATCTCGATAACTTTTTTGAAATTTCACACCGTTCCGACTTGCTCTAACTAGTACGTCATTCAGGTGCAATTTTATAAGATGTCTATAGTAACTATCAATTACAAGGAGCGTAACTAAACGCCATAGAGATCAGGACCGGCTTGGAAATTCGCATTATGATACCCTTAAGTCATGAACAACTAGGTAATCCATTATTTACTAGTAATGATCATCACTATTTTATATCGACATCTAGTCATGCTGTAAGCTCGGATGTGGCACTCAAAAATAGGGAAAATTCCAAATAAGAATGAACTGTCATCATTTTTTTAAATAAAGGTTCAAAGTGAACTTTGTAGTAAATAAAAGTATGAAGTGGTAAAATTATTTTAAATGAGGGCATGAAGTTGTCAAATCATCTAAAATAAAGGTTTTTGGCTGGCCGATGACTATTCCAAACATCGAAAAAAGGGTTTTTTTGGTTAAAAAAATTAAAACCATATTTTTTCCTTTTTTTCTTTTTTCCTTTTCCCTCCTTCAGCTATCACCATCGATGCCTAGTGGAGGTCACCTTGCCTAAGCTAGGCAGGCCGAGGGTCACCCAAGCCAAATCCGGCAAGGGTGACCCTCGCCTGACATTGATGAGGAGTGCCCATGCCCAACTCCAACGGGGGCTAACCTCGCATGAGTCCAACGACCTTTGCCATGGCTAACGGAGGAAAGGGGGAAAAGAAGAAAGAAAAAAGAAGGAAAGAAATAGAAAGAAACAGAAAAACAAACTAAAAGACAAAAATGCCATTTGATATGAGAGGTTTAGCACTTTTTTAAAATTGATATGATCACTTTGATCCTCATTTGAAATAAGTTCTACTTCAAACCATTATTTGAGATATTTAGCCATTTCAAGTTCTTATTTAAAATAAGTTCACTTTGGACTCTCATTTGAAAAAATGGTGGTACTTCAAGTCTTTATTTAAATTTATTTCCTCAAAAATACAATGAATTTATGCATTTACAAACCCTCATTTTTAAAAGCTCGCAAGGACTTAAATGTTATGATGTGATTTCACTGGTTAAATCGAGGATTAGCAAACCCTTTACCCTAACCACTCTCTCTTTTTTCCTTTTTCTTTGTTTCGTTAACCCAACTTTTTGTAGTTAGGGTTTTCTTGTGGAGGAGGAAAAGGAAACTACGCTCAATGATTATAGCTTGCGCAAGTTAAGAACGCGGTGGAGACATAATGTAATAAAAAGTCTTGTCTAACCACATTATTTATATTCCTGGCTTTTCCTTGTAAGCAAGATCATCTCATCATATAGATACACGCTTAAGAAAAAAAAAAGTGAAGTAAATTAAAAAGTCAAGAACTTGAAATGGACAATTTTTAATGGCATGAAAGGCTGAGCCGACACCATGAAGTTAGGACATTGATGAAAGATGTCTAGGGTTGATCCTTTTTCCACACGTTATCATCAAGGTTTTTCAAAAGGTGTGATTAATGTTAGGATCGATTTGGGATGGTTCCTTCACTGCTGAAATTGGGTAAGTTGGAGATTCCTCATGATCGAGATGATTCTAATCCATTCGTGACCTTTTCTTTTCCTTTTCTCGCTCCTTAATTTTAGGAAAGACGAATGCAATTTCTTTTTCCACCTACCCTCGAAATCCCACTTTGGTTTGCTCTAAAGGGTCTAACGGAATCAGTGATCGTATTCTTCGCCCATTAAACTCAAGTTACGGACAAGAGAAGTCAATTCAATTGTAAATTTCTCAATTAAATTAATTTAGTTTTTAACATTTTCATATTTTATCAATTGAATCCATTTGTCTAATTTTAACTGAAAATTATTAACATAGATATCGATTGTTTACATGATGGATTGGTGCTAACATTGACATTTTTAAATAATAATTTGAATTTATCATAATATTTCATGGTTTTTTCTTTTTCTTTTCTTCTCTTTATTTTTTTTGGGGGCTAAGGACCGGCAAGGGTTGTTGGCCACATCGTTCACATAGAATGGATTTAATTGGCATAAATATATAAGGTTTAAAATTAAGTTAATTCCATATGAAAATTTATGACTAAATTAATATAAATGTTATGTGTCTATAACTTTTTGGTTTTGTATTTTCTTCTTAGGAAAGCTTTTTGGATCTCTCGAGTATCGTGACGATACATTAGGATTCAAACTCATAAGATTATATTTATTTTTGTGTGATACTATTTTCATTTTTTTTTTTGGGGTCAAAGCTGTAATAGTAGTAGTAGGCTTGGCTATGGTAGAGATAGCAAAACATCCCCATTTTGGCGGCTTGAATTGTTTGATAAAAGCCAAGATTTCCGCGTACCTATTCAGAAAACATTATTAATGAGGAAATTAGATTCCATCTCAATTCTTGCCGTTGTGGTTACTATTATTTATATTTGGCCCCCCTTGGGAAACACATAATTATTAATTTTCGGCCTACAATGTTTGCCGCCAAGCAAAAGCAAAAAAGCTTAATTAACAAGGCTGGTTTCTAGGTGTCAGGTATGGAAGTTGATTGAGCCTACTGCCTCTCGATCCTATTCGGATTACGTTTTACAGTAGCCCCGAATGTACAAGTTACCTTTATCTCCATTTTTCCAAGTATTTTCCGAGGAAAAAAAAAACTAATTGGAAGTATCATTACATGACTCAATCAATCGACATTTGTGGCGGCTGAACACCTCAATGAACAAGCCATTGACTTGAACATTCTTTATTTCTTCTATGACTCTCTTATTCCCTCTTGCTCTCACTCCATCTCACATTTGTTCATTCTATGCTCTTGCCTTAGTTTAGATATGAATTTTTTTCGATTATATTAGAGATAAAATTGCTTTAACAATATGGCTAGATCAGATATACATTGTATAGTAATAAGTCAAAACGGATCAAATATGCTAATTTGAGTTAAATCATCTTCGATCTGATCTACTCATTTAATAGTATCAAACGTAGAGATATGCTTGTTGGGTATTTCTCTAATTGCCAAAGCAAACTCGCCCAATGAACATTGGTCAGAAGCGATCCACGCCCATGATCAAACGATGAAAGGCAGGAATGTTTGCCTGCCAACTCTCACCTTTTTTATGACAGCAATCAATCCTTGCCTTGCTGGATATGGTCCATGCATGGCTTGTTTGCTTGCCATCTCCGGTGAAGGGTAGAGAGAGAGAGAGAGTCACTCTCTGGGGTGGGTCCGAGGTTTCATCAGGGAGATCATGGGCTTGGCTTACGAAAATGTGCAATTCTTTATTTCGATGTTCATTATAAGTATGTTATCCAAATTTTACGTGCGAAAGTAAAGTAATAAGTGAGGAAAGGGGAATGCAAAACAATGCATATGAATGTGTTTTGCTCATAATCCACCCTCCGAGCTTTATAAAAAATATGGAAAAAGGCTTTTTGGGTTAGAAATTTATGTATTATAACAAAATAGAAGTACAAAAAAAAATGGAGGAAAGAAAAATAAAAAACGATACAGACCCCAAAAATGTCATCTTGGAAAGTGGCAACTCTTAAATTTTTTTTTTTTTCGAAAAATTCTGGTGGAGCAATTTCCGCTTTCGGCTTGCCATTTTCTCTGCCTCTGACCCCACCACCCCTTGCAAATATTGGCCATCATGTCGTCACTCCCATTTCCCATTCTCTTTCCAAAGTAAAATCTCCAAGCAAGTCGTACCTTTCAAACTTAAAGAAAATATATAAATGGTCCTCATGCTTTCACTCGACACACAATATTATCCATAAAACTTTAATTTATTCAATAGCATTCTTATATTTTAACTTAATATATAATGTCGTTTTCGAACTATTAATCTTTTCAATATAACTCTTAAATTTTCTATGCATGTTCAGTATAATTCCTAAATAATGTGTGGAATTATCCCTTTAAACTTCGAAGAAGAGTAGCAGATTCCGGGGTCAAATATAAGCTTTAAGAGAGCAGGTAACCTTGAAATTTACAAATCGAAGAAGGGCTAAATGAGTAGGGGTCTCTCTCCGTCGCACTCCAGACTATCAAAAAACACAAAAGAAAACCTGAAAAGCAGAAGGACCGAATCAAACGGTTGGTAGGTGTAGTAGTTACCTAACCAACGACACTGCTAATTGCCAGGTTAAAATTTTCGAATTTCCTTTTATTTTTCCAAAAAAAAGAAAAGAAAACAAAACAAAACAAAACAAAAAAGGACAAAAAAAAAAGAGGGGACTGTATTAATTAATTAGCAGTGGTGGTGAGGGGCCCAGGCGTGGGAATGGGGATGGGCTGGCAATCATGTGGCGCTTTCAGTGGAAGATCTGGGAGGCTGCAAAAAAGAAATTGTTCCTTTTTCTTCTTTTTTTACTGAATTTTCCTCTGTTTTCGCATCTGGTTTTCTGGAATTTTCTCTCTTTTCTTGAATTGTATCTGTTTAACCTTGGAGACGGGACGACAGGAGTCGAACGTTGATCCCCTGCCACGCGCGTGCAAGAAAGAGCTCGTTTCCATCAGCTGTCTCCGCTGCTGCTCTTGCTTCAGCTCCAAGCGGGGAGGCGCTCGGGACAATAATGGTGTCTGGTCGATGCCCTGTCCTCGGGCAGCATTAATTTAGGAAGGTAATCAGCCAAAAAAATCAAGTCTTGATATCGAGGAGCGGTGTGCTCTGGGCTCTGGCTACATTTGCTATTCGGGAATAAGGGAAAAACCAGGTGTCCCTTTTCAATTGACGGAGCTGGTGCGACCCAGTTTCCTTGATTTCGTCTCTTTTTGAACTGGCGATAAGCTGTCACACATCACACCTCCTTCTCTCTCTCTTTCTCTCTCTGTCTCTCTCTCTGTCTCTCTCTCTCTCTCTCTTTCACGCACAGCATGCACGGTCATACTCAGCAGCGCATGAACGACGAGTGGCGAGCGACAAAAAGAGAGCGCTTCGATTGGGATCAGGATCCGATCCTCAACCCGACCATAGTCACCTCTCTCTCTCTCTTCCCCAGTGGACGAATTTCCTTCGTTGTTTTAATGACTACCCCTTAAACTAAAGGAACTTAGATCTAGAAAGGTTTCGAACAAACAACAAATCTTTGACAATTCTCGCTCCCCAGTCCAAACTGTCTTTGACCCACCAGCGCTCTAATCACTGAAAAGTGCTCGACCCAAAAAAATATATAATAGAAAAGGACTGAAAGGTGGGTTCGTCGAGGTGATCTTGAAAAAAGGAAAACGTTAACATGGACTTGCGAATTTCACAGTGCATTTTCTTTTCCTTGGACAAACTTATACGAAAAGTCTCAAGGAGGGCGTTGGTCCCAGTAATTGTTTCTTTCTTTTTGCCTTTTTTTTTTTTTGGGTTTCAGACTGTCCCCGGAGGTAATGAGCATTATAAGCCCACAAGAGCAGATAAAGCAAAAAAAGAGCCGTTTCCTCTCTCTCTCTCTCTTAAGCACGCACACGGAGGCTACTCGGTCTTTCACCATTCTCGCTTTCCCTCTACTAGATAATGCAAAGCCCGTAAAAGCCTTGGAAAAATCGCCCCTGTTTTTCGACGGGAATACGCTGAGAGGGAGGAAAAGAGAGAGCTTTTCTAGAATGGGTTCGAACGGCCTCGCCGCCGCAGTTTTGCTGCTGCTCGTCCACATTGGCCTGCTCTCGAGCTCCTGCTATGCCGACGATCCGTTCGTCTACTACGATTTCAAAGTCTCCTACATCACCGCCTCTCCGCTCGGCGTTCCTCAGCAGGTCCGTGCTCTCAGATCTCCTGCTCTGTTTTTCCCCTGAATCTGTATCTCCTTCGTGCTCCGTCTTTCGGTGTTGAGCTTGGCTTTTTGCCCGCTTATGGTTGATGGGTTTGTGCTGAATCCTCGAAAGTTTCCATTTTATGTACGGATCTGTGTGGTGTGAGCTTTCGGTAGTTTGCTTTGAGCTGATGCGTTTTGGTTGGAGGTCGAAACGGACAGTGTAGTGCCGACAGAGTGAGTGTTCCACTGGGCTCATCGTTTGGGTTTCGATTTTGCTTTGCAGGTTATTGCTGTTAATGACAAGTTTCCAGGACCTACTATCAATGTCACTACTAACAACAATGTCGTCGTCAATGTGCGCAACAAGCTGGACGAGAATCTTCTTATGCACTGGTATGATTTGCTTGACATTGCGAGACAGGAGGGGGCAAAAAAGAAAGGTTTGATTTTGCTGCTCTTTTGATCATGTGGAGTGTGTGGTGTGTTGGTTATGAGTAGGTCCGGGATACAGCAGCGGCGCAGTTCGTGGCAAGACGGTGTTCTGGGGACCAACTGCCCCATTCCTCCGAAGTGGAACTGGACTTACCAGTTCCAGGTCAAGGATCAAATTGGGAGCTTCTTCTACTTCCCCTCCACTAATTTCCAGAGAGCATCGGGCGGATTCGGTGGCTTCATTATCAACAACCGGGCTATAATCCCCATTCCCTTCGCGACTCCCGATGGTGATATTGTCATTCTGATCGGTGATTGGTATACCAAGAATCATACGGTCGGTGATTGTTAGATGATTTGGGATTGTGGCATATGGTCGAAAGCTCACTTTTAAGATAGATTTTGTTTTTTGTTGTAGGCCTTGAGGAAGTCCCTCAATGGTGGAAAAGATCTTGAGATGCCTGATGGTGTTCTTATTAATGGGAAAGGACCTTACCAATATAATACAACACTGGTCCCGGATGGTATTGATTATGAAAACATTACAGTCCACCCAGGTAATATTAATTAAGGTTCTATTATTAAACAAATTATCTGCGATTATTTAAGCAGACCAAGTAAGCTCTGCTTCCAATTGATAATGTTATGCTGGGGTTTTACTTGTGATTGTGGAGTTTTCCCAAGACTCTCAGTTGTGTGCTAGAAAAAGAATTTGGCTGACCAAGATAGGTGCCAAAATTATCTGGTCTCTTTTGCACTATGAGTATGATTTTAGGAGTTGCAGCCATGTCATAAGAATATCTGCATCACCATCGTGGCGTTAAGGGTGCTTCTTATATTTCCTTGCTCTTTTCTGTCATTCTCTTATTGTGTAAGCAGCATTATCGTTCTTGATTTTTGCTTCGTCATCTGCAACATTTTGCCTCATCAGGGAACATATTTATAATCAATGACTTTAACAATCTCATGTAGAGTAGTTATTTGATTGTTTCATAATGCTGCTCGGTCTTATTAAAGTGAGCACATACAATAATTTATCCTGTAACTAGTTCATGGGTTGTGGTGGATATGGCTCGAGCGGCACAACGGAGTTTGATCGTTCTGTTTCCCTTCTTTCTTTTCTTTGTTTTGTTTTGTTTTGTCTTTTTTTTCGGGGGGGGGGGAGGTTTAGGAAGTCCTGCTCAAATGAGTACTGATTTGTTTGAAGGTGGGGTAAATCATCAATAAAGCTTGTATGGTTATCAACACCACGAGACTTACTGATGCCAATATGATTAACAGGGAAAACATATCGCATCCGTGTGCACAATGTGGGAATATCAACAAGCTTGAATTTCAGGATTCAAAACCATAACCTCCTTTTGGCTGAGAGTGAGGGTTCATACACGGTGCAGCAGAATTATACTAGTTTGGACATCCACGTTGGTCAATCATTTTCATTCTTGGTGACAATGGATCAGAATGCTAGCTCTGATTATTACATTGTAGCAAGTGCCCGATTCGTGAATGAATCTCTTTGGAAAAAGTAACTGGTGTTGCCATATTGCATTACACAAATTCAAAAGGGAAGGCGGAGGGCCCTCTTCCAGATGGACCACAAGATGAATATGATAAAACCTATTCTATGAACCAAGCGAGATCAATCAGGTATGCATCCAGGAATTTTATATATAGACACTTAACATTTCTTTTCCCGACTATGGTGGGAGTATGTTGAGTCAGCATCACCTTGGATTCAACATCTGGACCACTTTTTATCTGGAAAAACCGTCACGGCAATGAAAAGTCTTGAATTTACATTCTGAGATTGTCGGTCCATGTTAGTTTTAAAAGTCGATGAGAAGGTCAATGCATTAAATGTTTGAAAATAGATCAGATGTGGCGTCAAAACTGCCTCCCTTATTTGTTGTAACCTAATCTTTTAATCGCTGACACGACATGTGCGATTACTTTGTTTATTGAGACAATAGATAATTGAATCTCAATTCTTTGATCTGATGCTGGGATGCAGATGGAATGTGAGTGCCAGTGGGGCTCGTCCCAATCCACAGGGGTCTTTCCGCTATGGCTCAATTAACGTGACTGATGTGTACATATTGAGAAATGCTCCTCCAGTGACAATTGCTGGAAAACGGCGCACGACACTTAGTGGAGTTTCGTTTGTGAATCCTTCCACCCCGATCAGGCTCGCTGACCAGTACAAAGTGAAAGGAGTATACAAGCTTGACTTCCCCGAAAAACCACTGACTGGACCACCGAAGATGGAAACATCTGTGATTAATGGAACTTATAGGGGATTTATGGAAGTAATATTGCAAAACAACGACACCAAGGTGCAGTCGTATCACATGAGTGGATATGCATTCTTTGTAGTGGGGTAACTTCTTCTGCCTTGCCATGCCTACTTGCAACATTGCTTTTGCTTTCCATGGTTATACTAGTGCTATTTACTTTGTTAGTCGGAGTGGTAGGAATTCCCTTTCCTTTTAATCAAAGGATGGTGACAAACATCTTCTGTGTATAGGATGGATTATGGTGAGTGGACAGAAAACAGCAGAGGGACATATAATAAGTGGGATGGCATTGCCCGCTCCACAGTCCAGGTGCGTTTTCACTAGTTGAAAAACTTTTACCAGATAAATTTCTGAATATCCTTATCTCTCGGAATGGTTGGGCTCATTTTCTGCATTCATTGAGGAAGACTGAGCATTTCATTGGTTGTTGTATGCCTTCGTAGTTCTTCATAGTTGTGTGTGAAAGATGCTTGTTGCAAATGATCCTGCAGTGGGGATGCTCTATGGCATCTCCTGTTATTCAAAAAGAGAGTGCTTGACAACTTATTTTAGTTCAGAAGAAGCTGAAGTGCCTCATGTTTCTTGTTTCCTTTAGTCAACGCTAGACTTTCTCCCAAGGAAATGGGAGACAGATGAAAGATTGCTTATACCGATTACTCTCTCTCTCTCTCTAGGTCTATCCTGGAGCATGGACAGCAATCCTCATATCCCTTGACAATGTTGGAGTTTGGAACTTGAGAACAGAAAACCTCGACTCATGGTACCTCGGCCAAGAAACTTATGTGAGGATCATCAATCCAGAAGAGAATAATAAGACTGAGCTGCCCGTACCTGATAATGCTCTGTACTGTGGTGCACTTAGCCATCTGCAGAAGTAAGTAATCCAAATCTGCCCCTAAATTCTTTGTTTCAATAGATGAACGATCATCAGACAGTTAGGCGGCCTGTCCCTTTTTGAAATCAAACCTTTGACCCTGACAAAAGGCGTCTACTGCTCATTTTTTTCTTTTAGTATCTTCAAGGAAACGTATTTAATCTAAAAACCAAAGCATAAAGAAACAAGCATTTTGACCTATCTTATTGTTTTGGTGAAAGCTTTCCTGCCACATACTAAAATTCAATGCCTCCAATTGCAGGCCTGAAGATATCTCTTCGGGAGTTACAATCACTGCCAGTATATCAACCGTGGCTGTCACTGTGCTAATGATACTCTGCGCTCTCATGTCCATCTCCCGCTAGGCATCATCGTTGCCATCTCCTTCTAGTGTTTCCTTTATGTCACTTCGCCGGATTGTAGCTTCTTAGTGAGGTTGGTTTGTGAGTGTTTTAGGGTGTGCCATTCTAGCCTGTCCATAATTCAGTGATTTTGACATGTATTCTTTTGATCCACGGTAGTCTAAGAGTTCCGCACGGGGTCCTTTTGTCCAATTTATTGTGATCTTACATTCTTTTAAATACCCTACAATTGTATGAATGACTTATGAACAATTTTCCGAAGCAAATCCAATTTTCTGCACTCTGGTTTGGCTCTATTAATCCCTCATTAGCCTTGTCCTGCCTTTGTTGCCTGGCTTATGTCATTGCCATGGAAGTGTAAAGGAGTTGGTTTTCACATGTGTATTTTTCATTTTATTACTGTTAATATAAATTTGTTGTAGGTAGTTCACTTAACAAAGGTCGACACTTGACAAGAAGACCTAGTTCAGTTAAGTCATTTCGATACAACAATCGTTCATCGTATTCTTTTCCCAGGTTTCTCAAAGGCTATCTCTATTTGCATACAAGAATCAGAATCCAATGTTCACGTTTTGGCATACTTTAAGCAATGCCTCGGATACCGATAGTGACGGACTTGGCATCAAAAACTCGAAATCAATGACTGTTGTACACATCCAAAACCAGTTGAAAAAACTGATGGAAGGATTTGTCTGTGGCAACGATCTTTAACTCGTGTGCTTCTGACCCAAAAAAGGGCAGCCAAAAGAATCGTCACGACAGAAACCCCATGCTCTCATGTCTTATGCTTCACAAGCCCATATCTCTGAGGAATTCTCAGTTCTCAGCAACTAAAGAATGAGAAGAGGCTCTGGCTTTAGGCTAGGAAGAAAGGTAATGAAGATCTTCAAATCGATTACCCAGAACTAAAGTCTCCTTTCTAAGAAAGAAACTCGTAATTCCATGAACAAAATCTACGGTTTGGCTCGGTACGAGATGTGCGGAGCAAGTAGGCTCGCCCCTTTCACTTCAGGTGAAATTTACATTTGGTTGGGTCAAGGGATAGACTGAACCAAAGGAAAGGGAGTCACAACGGGACACTAGGAGGTCTAGTGGACGAGCCGGACGAGGAGTGATGCTGCCCATTAAGTATCTCAATCACCCGCTGTTTGGCGAGATGCAAGAGGAAGCTCAGAGGGTTCGTGGGTATGATCATCCAGCTGGGATCAATGTACATTGCAGGATTTAGGAGTTTAAGAAGGTGAAGATGAGGATTGTCACCAGAGATTGGCCTCGGCAACAACAAAAGCCAGGCTGGTGGTAGCATTTGCTAACCTCACCTAATTCAAAACGTTTAATCTATAAATTTAAAGATGATAGAATGAAAGACTGAAGGCAATGGTGATTTTAAGTCCGGTGGTGATCAAGATTAATGACTGGTGTTCCACAAGTTGCAGGTCCTCTGTTCTTCAGTTTCTAATTCCTCATCGATTTGGTTATTTGATGCAAACATCAAAATACTTTCAAAGTTCTGCAAACTATGGAACTCATCCCCGAATTTTCCCTGTCATGGGTGAGCCGATCGTCTCCAAAGTACGCAAACAACGAACACACAATGTTGTGCATATTGAAACTAATTAAAATCACAGCATCAAAGCTATCCCGGCCTAAAATCAAGGCGATCCTTCTTCAAAGGATGAGGATTGTGAAAAGAATGAGAAGCTGCCCTACTCTCGGTCTTGGATTGTTATAAGCCCAACAAAAGTACATAAGGAAGACATGCAATAAGGAAGTCTCTAACAGTGTCCACAGCTGAGCCATGTTTGAATTCTGTTCACCCTCAAGCTTGCTCAATAACTGATGGTGCTTCGGGATCAAGAAATTCACCTCTGCCCTCTTTAAATTGCAGAAAAATACAACAGTCGTAGTCCAGCTCATTCGAGCATGGTGAAAATTACAGTGAGAAGATGCAATTCAAGGGGGAAAAAAAAACCCCTCACATTACCAGAAATTCAAACTTTTATCTCCTGGTTGTGTAATCAGTTTCTTTGTATTATTCAACTCACTGCGAATGACTATTCTCTAGTATCTACCCCTCCAGGAACTCCATTTGAGTTTCAGTTGGTACCAGAAAGGAGAGATGCCCAGAACTCCTTGTGGTATCCTTGGGTCAAACACATCGAACTGCACCTGACTGAGGGTATCTAGCATTACTTGCGCAGGCACAGCTGGGAGCAGCACGGGGATCGCCTCAACAGGCACTGTTCCAGCTAATTCACGAGCCTTCTGCAAGTGGATGTTAGCCACAGATGCCATCTCGAATACTGCATCGCAAAGCTTCTCACGGGAGTCTAATCGAACTTCTGATTGACCTCCCATTTCAACCAGCAATCCATGCTTGTCCGCCACTTTTCTAGGTATATATAAACAGTGGCGGCTCTTGCTAGCATGATATGGCAGCGACTTAAGCAGCAAAAGAAGGCCACTAGCCTTTCCTATATGAGATGCCGCGTGATCAGCTGCAGTGGACCTGATTCCACCAGATTGAAGTGTTGTGTACAGAATGGTTGATGCAGTGTCCTCGGCATACTTTTCCAATTCATCAATGGTTTCTGGCATTTCAGTCACCTCTCTGCTAGCATCATTGATACGAGCTTCAACAGATCGTTTCAACCATGCTTTGCTAAATTTGAAATCAGATACAACTGCAGATAAGGCCCGTGCAGTTGGGTGTTCAATTAGTTTATTAGCAAAAATTTTGTCTATAGCTTCCTGCCACCAGACAAGGCGCATGAGGCCAATTCTTGGATCAGAAGCAACATCCATGGCTCTGGATGTTTCAACATTGAAAGCACGGAGGGCAAATGCAGCCTTGCGCATGTTGGGTGGAAGTTCAAGAAGGCAAAGGTAGTGATGGTAATCATAACTCCGAACCTGCTGCACGCAATGGGAAAAAGCAGCACGTAAGTTAGTAGATGCACCGGAGCTGCTCATCAGTTCAACGTCAGAAAAACCACCCTGCAGATACACAGAACTCGAATGAGAACAGGAGATCTCTGTAAAAGAAAGGAAGAAACTTCAGCTCGTTCAAGCTTCCGGGTAGTCTTTCAACTGAAAATTTTGGCTTTCACACATGCATCTACGCTTCTTATTCTCTTTGCCCATGCAAACCTCTATCCTATCTATGCAAATTGATGGCGCCAACATCTTGCTATAAATGCAGGGCCAGGTCATTGAGTGAGATGGATAAGGAACGTCATACTAACCGTTGCACATCACTAGAACTTCTTTGATACTCCTTACTCAAAATTAAGCTAGATATTTCGCTCTTTTCTGGTAGAGTTGCAGTTTTTCCCGCCCCACGACGTGTCATATGGCCCAGGAGCGCATACATAAATTGGCCCAATTGTTGCAGACCTTTTAGCACACAAGTATTGATCACCGCACGCTGCTTTGTGTTTTACCAAATTATTTTCACCAATGCCGGTCCATTTTAATACGCGTGAATTCACAGCGGGACACGACACCAACCGTTCGGACAAATGCAGTCGCTAAAAGAAGCAAAAAACCATCCGGCAAAGTTTACGAGGATTAACGAGTTCCCCATTTTAGCAGATGTGGAAACGCACCGGCATGAAAAGTATCGAGTCAGACAACCACACATGAATACGATCTCGCTGAAGCACGCGCTCACAGAGGCATTTCGTCAAACAGGTGGCCCCCAACGCAATTTCCAACGGTCGAATCCAAAACAAACCGACGCGAACGCGAATTTCGGATCTTACCCGGATCGTCACAGGCGATGGCCGGCGCCGGACGGTGGTTCCAGCTTCCAGGTAAATACCAAGAGGCGAGTTGGGAATGCGGTTCCGGGACAGCGAGCGGGAAACGGGTGCGGCGTCGCCGGGAGCGGCCGAGCTCTTCGGCACGTGGAGGCGCGCGTGCGGGATCTCCGGCGGGGGGGAGGAGGCGGGGGCGAGCGAGGGCGGCGGGGGGAGGGAAGGGAAGGGAAGGGAAGGGGAGGAGGAGGAGGAGAAACGCCGCGGTTGCGGGCGGAGTTACCCGGGCGGCGTGGATCTGCTGGATTTCGGTTTGTTCTCGACCCTGTCAGACATATAGGCTTGTGTTTTGTTTGTTGGGTGGGAAGGGGAAAAGGAAAACACCGTCGAATCTGTTAAAACCAGAAACTATAATCAAGCATGCCTGGTAATTTGCATTGGCAGTACTCAGTAGCACATCATCTTGCTCTTTATAATTCCTGAATTTATGTTTTTGCCATGGCCATCGTATTTTCTTTCTTATTATGTAAAAGTGTTGTAATTGAATTGCGACGAAATCGTGTTAATTTTCATCAATGTATGTGCTAAACACGTCGTGTCTAATACTACCGGCCTCTGATATAATTGATGGCCCATCAAAAAAAAAAAAAAAAAAAAAAAAAGAACAGAACTGAGATCATTTTGCTATAAAATTAAATATTAAGAAGAAGATGTAAATTAGTCTCGGCTGTGCTTATTTTTCACCTCCTAAACGAGTTGCCCTTCTTTGTTGTGAAAGAATCTTAGGTGAAGGAGCAATTATTTAGTTATTTTACACTAAAGGAGCACTTATGAATAGTTGCTTCTTATTCCCCATCTGTCTGTGATTCTTTTTGAAAAATATTTTTAAAATTATTTATTTTCTGCAGAACAAATGTATCTAAGTATCATTTGAGTTTACTCAAAAAAAAATTCATAAATACGAACAAAAAAATTGGAGAACCAAAAAAAAAAAATTAAAACCAAAATCTGACCAATAAAAAACAACACGTTAAAGTTTAAAAATGCATTATTTTTAATGCATCTCATCCGTATTTTCGACCAAAAAAATTTTTTAAAAAGAGGGAGAGTGGTGGGGTTGGGGACAGACCAGAGCGTAGCCACGGTGGAGACGGATCCTGCTCGCCTCGACCACCGGCATGATATAGTTCGACTATAGAACGAAAATAAAAGTCCAGCATTTTTTGGACGTGATTTTGCAGATCCGATTTCATAACTGAAGAATGCAGAGTACGAGCCTTTTATCGATGTAGGAATCGTGCAACTTCTGTGGAAAAATTAGAAGCGTTCGAATTTCCTAATCAAATTGAAAATTTAATTGAGATGAGCCTATCGCGTATTGCCATTCAGGGTATAATATTTTTTATTGTTTAACTATTTTATGTTGTACAAACATTCATCTATAAGAAAATGTATTTCGAGTTATTCGTCTTTTCTTGAAATAAACGAAACTTGTTTGATTGGCCATTAAAAAGGGATAAACGCAATATACCAGTTCGGATTAATCGGGCTTAAAATTTTTTATTTGACGGGAACCGGACTAAGTAGATGGGCCTAGGCCCAACACCCGCCTCAGTTTATTGTTACAAGAGCGTAGTGGGCCTGACCGGGTCACGATCGGGTCCCACACGTTACCCGAGCTGGGCCTAGGGTTTCGCCGGAGTCGTCTCCCTCCTCGAAGAGAGACACAGAGAGTGGGACGAGAGCAAACACGACTTTTTTCTTCTTCCATTTCACATATTTCACAAGAACTTCTTACATTCGAAAGCTCAACATGCGACAGAAGAACTTCTTACGTTCCCACACATGTTATACATCTCATATAACTAGTCCTCTTTCTCGTCGCCATTTACACATTTCTCAGAACTATCGTTTCTTTCAGTGTCGACCCCGACCTTGCCTTCCCGCCATGATGCCCAGATCTACGGCTGCCCTTTGGCCCCGCGGTGCTTCGACCCGTACCTGTCCACGAGGGCCAGCGCGTTGCTCACCACCTGCGTCAGCTGCAGCACCTGCCCCTGCACCGCCTTCTTCGCGGCCCCGTCCATGCCGGGCCTCGCGAACCCGTCGAGGCACGTGTTCTCGTCGGTGAGGGCCCCGCTCACCCACGTCTGCACGTTGCTCATGTGCCAATCGAACGCCGCGGCGGCGGCCGCCTGGCCTCCCATCTGGCCGAGCTCGTCGATCGCCTGGCTCAGCCGGCTCACGCTGTTGCCGACGTTCTGGATGCAGTCCTGCACGGCCTGGGACTCCCGGGGCGTGATGCCCCGGAGCCGGGGCAGGCGCCCGACGTGGGACGCGGCGGCGCGGGCCCGGGCGAGGCTGACCTGGAGCGCGGCCCGGGCGAGCTGGCGGGGGTCCTGCTGGACGGAGGCGGCGTAGCCAGAGAGGCACTGGACGCAGAGCGCCGGGTAGTGGGTGGAACTGCAGGAGGACTTGATGAAGTCCGTGCTGGGAGCTTTCGCGGGCTGCGAGTTGGACGGTTCGAGGAGCGCTGTGAAGAAGAGGATGTGGAAGAGGAAGAGGAAGGAGAGGGATGGTTTTGCTTTGGCCATGTTTATGAGCTGGTTTCGGACTGCGTGCATGTGCATGTGAAGGTGAAAGGCATCGTGGAGTGCATGGTTTATATAGAGAAGTAGAGAGAGAGAGAGAGAGAGAGAGAGAGAGAGAGAGAGAGAGGACCTTCCTTGGAAGCTCCACACCAAGTCATTGTTTATTTATGTCTCATTTTTCATTTATTTATTTATGTGGTGGCAAAAATGAGGGGAAAAAAAAGAAGGCAGCCACGTGACTGCCTGCCGGCCCCTTTGAGTTCCCTTCATTTAGGGTTTGCATTTATTTTAAGCTCTAAAAGTCGGTACCATTTTATTAACCCATTTCGACTTCATTTCTCTCAATGGTATCATGCAGCGAGAGCAGAAATCGGGAGTTTGATTTGTCCTGATACACAAATGAGTAGTGCTTGACTAATACTTGATCAAGCGATATCGGGCAAGGCTACTAGGCTTATCAAGCGACGGAATGGACAAGTTGTTGTGTATGCTTGGTTTAGTAAACTAAGTGGATCACATAACGAGAAATCACGAGACCCACTTTTGTCCTGCTAAGGAACACGGGTTCTCGCACGACCTTTAGGCCCCAATCAAATCTGTCTAACACATCTTTCGTATACAACGAGACTACCCGATATATATTTCGAGAGAGTGGCTTCTGCCTCGAGGTTTGTCGTCCATCCGGTAGTTATATAAGCGGCTGTTGTCCTAACTTTGATCGGGGAATCAAATTTTGCGCATATGAAGTTGAATTCTAAAGGTTAAATGCATAAAAAGAGAAGCAGAACAAGTCAATAAATTGGTGTAATATTAGCTAAACTGGCATCTTCTTTGCGATTGCGGGTCTCAAGAAGTGTGGAAATTTAGGGTTTAACTCGGATTGGACATATCTTTGAGTTGTTGGGAAGCTTTTACATCCCCAATCTTGGAGGCTTTGTTGTTTTATAATTGCCACGAAATCCATTATGAGGCGATTTACTTTTGACATAACACTAATGAACTTCAAAAACAAATCATACAGCAGCATAACGTCAGAGGAGAAATTAATGCCTTAAATGTGAAAATGGTTTTGACCATACATCTAAGCAAGGACATACGAACATACAAGGTTAAATTCAAATTTCATACCAAAGAGAGCCAAAGAAAAAGGGGTTTAGAGACAAATGCCAAAATAGTAGCATGGTTTTTGAATTTTAGCTTGGTCATGACCTCGAGCATAGAGATTATAGAGAGCTAGATATTCAAAAGGATACATATGATTAGGTTTTATGAACATTAATATACCATCACTGATAAAGAAAACATCTTTTCGTTGATTAATTTTTTCAATGGATACAAATTTATGATATTCATTTTCAACTAAATAAAGGAACCCCAAACAGAATAAAAACTAATTATAAGTCAAGTTTTAGGACAGTTTTGGTATAGGAGGGCCGACACCGGAGGAACAGATCTACAATGATGAGTCTACAATGATCCTATGAATAAACTGGCGACGCCGACCGGCTAAGTACAAGCCTGCCAAGATGGTTCTCCTTCTTTCTCGATGCTTCTTCCTTGTCACTCAAATCTCATGCAACTACCGTCACAGATCATATGCGATTCCTGTACGACCGCTGCATTAAAAAACCACAAGTCCACGTTCCTCGCTTCTCGAGAAGGCGCAGACCACACGGCCAGTTGCGCAATGTCAACCCAATCGATTCAAACTTGTTTCCCGTGTCAGGAAGTCTCCCAGCACTTGCCTCAGACTCAGAGCAATATAATAAAAAAACAGCCACTGCCAGTTATTAGAACCTGTCCCTTCTTGTCTAGTGCTCTATTTACTAGTCTCCTCGTGGGTCTGTTGCGCATTAAAAGATCCCGTCTCAGAATTTGCTTGACCAGCAATGCCGATACTGGTTCTGGTCTGTCCCTTGTTTCTGTAAAAAAAAAAAAAAAAAAAAAAGACGGGATTACACAACTTGAGTTATGGCGTGGCACGTTACCCAACCCTTGGTCAAACCTCTAAACTTGGCTTGGATCTTAAGATTAATCTAGGGTTGTCCAAAGCCGCCTCCTTTAATGCGTGTACACGTATGAAGATGACCGTCGAGATGGATTTTGTACCCGCAAATAATGAATCGTAGAATTTTATGATCAAGGATCAAACTTGCCTTCTCATCAATTTAACGTGTACCTAAGACTATTAGACAAATGGTTCTTCTTAGAAAAATTTGAAGGGCCTTTTAACACTTTTTCTTGTGCAAGTCGATTTATGTACCTATGAAAGACATGTGGAACGTACAATGAGATATCTAAAAAACAAAAAAATATCTAAGACGAAAAATGATGGACATGATAAGGATCGATGGAACAGAGTGTTAGGGTTAGGCTAATGCTATTATGTTGGTTAAATCACTTTTTTCTCAAAATATTTAAATTGTTCAAAAACAGAGATATTATCTGTGTATAGCACATTTCTTACCAATCGGCAAAGAATGAGGATATTTGAAATTAAATCGCAAGACTTGACAGCCATTTAAGATGACAATGAGGACCGTGTGATGAATCCTAATGATATATTGTCATGGCTATATATTTTGATTTTATAAGCTCATATTAGCTAACTCAAAATTTGAAAAACTAGCTAGGCATCCACATTAAAATTGGGGCTACGTGTCCTTAGGTACACGCTATCGGTCCATTGACTAAACATAACATCATTGATGATTTTTGTTGGGTCGATTGCATTAATGGGGAGACAATTTTGCTGGTTGTCTCCACTTTTTTAGAATTTATCGAAAGAAAACAAAAGAAATCAAAACACAGTAGATAAAAATAAAATAAAATCCACCATTGGCGATCGCATCTCCCACATAAGCCCAGTCAAACTTCTAGCTGCGCCTCTAAAAGTCTGAAGTCGTGCATTGGGCGGGGAAAAAATTATCTTTTCAGCTCACGTGTGGATTTTTGTTTCCCTTTTCCATATGTACAAGACAATCGTCACCCATGTTCTAACAACAATTTAGGCATGCGTTTACTAAGGTTCCATTCATTTAGTGAAAATAATTTTTGGAAAAATGTTTTCTGGATTTTCCGGCGTTTGTTTCACAGAAAATGAATTTCTTGAGGAAAATGTTTTCCATGAAAGGAAAAAAGTCTTCTAAATTAAGGAAAAATATTTTCCACTTTTGAAAAGTGAAAAATATTTTCCTCACTTGATTTATCTAATCTCACACCTTTACAAATCCTTACTTCCTCCTCCTCTTTCTTTTTCTTCTTTTCTTTTTTTGTTAGAATTATTTTTTAATTTTCTTTTTCTTTTTTAATTCGAATTATTTTTAGTTTTCTTTTTCTTTTCTTTTTTTCTTTTTTTTCTTTGTTTCCCATCTTCTTCTTTCTTGGCTAGTCGTCGGCCATTGCCAGGCGAACCTCAAGCCCGTCGATCTCAAGCTCGCTCTCTGCACTCTTGCTTATCATTTTCTTTATTTATTCTACTTTGCAATTGTAGATTGCTCAAGCAAAGGGCTCTACATGCTTTGCTTCTTTTTTCTTTTATTTATTAGAACACAAAAGATGCAGGAGAGAACAGGCCATTCAATTGGAAGATTCTCATGAGGGTTGTACATGCTTTGCTTCTTTTTTCTTTTGTTTCCTTTTAAAATCCATACAAACTTTTTTTAGAGTAGATGAACGTTTGATGATAATGAGGGAATAAAGATATGAAGTAAGTTTGCCTGGTAAAGGCAAGTTCATATTTGATAGATTTATAGGTCGATAAGTGATGCACGCTTAAGTGGTGAAGTCTTAGAAAATATTTTCCTTACCGAACACTATAAAATATTTTCCGAAACATTTTCAGGATTTAGCCAAACACTAAAAAATATTCTCATTTTCCTAGAAAATGACTTTTGAGAAAATATTTTTTCGGAAATCACCTATTTTCCACGAAACGAACGGACCCTAGACTTGCTACATTGATTTGATTTCTCTTTGGACCAAGATTAACGTTTTTGTAATTCGAGTTTGAGTGCACCGCTGGTATTGTCTGATAAATTTACGAAAATCTCGAACTTAAAGTTCTCCTAGATGAAGATTATGGTGTGGAAGTGAAGGATTAGGGTCGAGGTCTTGGCAATCGTGATTGTATTGATCATAGATCTAGAGGAGAGGCTCGTCGAAGTCGAAAGGCGAAGGCTCGACCCAAATTGACGGGAAGTTCGATTCCTCCTTGACGTATGCATGTACATCAGAGGCTGAATTATGTAGTGACAGAGCCAGAAATCTGGCTTAGGAAGGCGAGATTCCTAGGACAACTCACTTTAATTTTCAATTCCAAATTTTGGTAATCATTCAGTAATACCAACTTAATTAATTTACAATAATGAAACAAAGCCTAATTATTCAAGAAAATGCAACGCAGTACGACCACTTATATGTGAAAATAGAGAATTATTAGCAATTTACATCTTACTTTATTTGTATACATGAAGGAAGGAAATCAATTTTAAAGACTGAGTTACAATGTTTAGCAGATAAAGTCTTTTGCGTTTAAATTATAAAATTTTGTTTTCCAAAGTACGTGAAAAACTAGATATATGTTGGTATTGCGTTCAAACTTGTTGGAGATTTTATGTATCGTTCCTGCTAATTATGATAAAGATTTGGGTAATCAATAGTCATATTGCTTTGTGAGGGGATTGTTTTACCTTAGAGAGAAACGGACGTGAGAGCAAAACATCACTTTTCTTGCAATTCACTTATTTCACAAAACTTCTTACATTCACAGAACATGAACAGGTGACAGCAACAGCAGAACTCACGTTCCTACATGCGTTATATATCTAAACACTTCTCTTTCTCATGACCATTTACACCAAACCCAGAACTATCATTCTTTCAGTCTCAACAGCAGATCTACGGCTGTCCCTTGGCCCCGCGGTGCCTCGACCTGTACCTGTCCACGAGGGCCAGCGCGTTGCTCACCACCTGCGCCAGCTCCCCCACCTGCCCCCGCACCGAGTTCTTCACGCTCCCATCCATGTCCGACCTCGCGAACCCGTCGAGGCACGTGTTCTCGTCGGTAAGGGCCCCGCTCACCCACGTCTGCACGTTGCTCATGTGCCAATCGAACGCCTCCCCGGCGGCCCCCTGGCCTCCCATCCGGCCGAGCTCGTCGATCGCCTGGCTCAGCCGGCTCACGCTGTTGCCGACGTTCTGGACGCAGTCCTGCACGGCCTGGGACTCCCGGGGCGTGATGCCCCGGAGCCGGGACAGGCGCCCAACGTGGGACGCGGCGGCGCGGGCCCGGGCGAGGCTGACCTGGAGCGCGGCCCGGGCGAGCTGGCGGGGGTCCTGCTGGACGGAGGCGGCGTAGCCAGAGAGGCACTGGACGCAGAGCGCCGGGTAGCGCGTGGACCTGCAGGAGGACTTGATGAAGGCCGTGTTGGGAGCTGTCGTGGGCTGTGAGTTCGATGGTTCGAGGAGCGCCGCGAAGAAGAGGAGGACGTGGAAGAGGAAGAGGAAGGAGAGAGATGGTTTTGCTTTGGCCATGTTCACGTCTGCGTTTGAGGTTAGAGAGAGTGCGTGTGCGTTTGAGGTTGGAAAGAGTACGTGTGTGCGTGAAGGTGAAAAGGCATGTAGAGTGCATGGTTTATATCGGTTTATATAAGGAAGTTTACAGAGAGAGGTGCCCGCTTGGAAACTCCACTGGAGTCAATGTTTATCCATGTCGCATTTTTCTTTATTTATTTATGTGGTGGCAAAAGAAGAAGAAGAAGAAGAACAAGAAATGCCGTCACGTGACTGCCTGCCGCCCCTTTTGAGCTCCCCTCATTTAGGGTTTCCATTTGTTTATGTTCTTAAGTCGGTACCATTATATTGACCCATTTCGACTTCATTTTCTCCCTACGGTATCATGCTTTAGATTACTTCAGTGAGACCAGAAATTGGGAGTTCGATTCGTCCTTATACACAAATAAAAAGTGCTTGACTTATACTTGATCAAGTGACATCTGTTATAACATTATTAATGTGATTTTACATTCAGTTTATTATTACTCATGTTACCTAGTTTTATTGATGATTTATTTTTCATGATAACTATGCTATTCGCTCAATATTAAAATCGGTCCTGATGGAAGACATTATCCGAAAGGGATGCAGACATATAAATAGGTCATTTAAGTCAAACTCTCTTATTAATCTAAAAATCTGATGATCACAAAATACACCATCAACGTTGAGAAGGTAATTGGCTAGATGAGTTTTAAGATAGTTTGGGTGTAGGAGGGCTGACGCCGGAGGAACAACTCTAGAACGATACAATAATCATATGTATGAACTGGCGACGCCAACCGGATGAGTACAAGCCTGCCAAGATGGTTCTTCTTCTTTCTGGATGCTTCTTCCTTGTCACTCAAATTTCATGCAACTACCGTCATGGATTATACGCGATTCCCCTGCGACCGCAGCATTAAAAAATCACAAGTCGACGTCTCTCGCTTCTCAAGAAAGCGCAGACCACGGCCAGACGGCCAGTTGCACAATGTCAAGCCGTCGATTCAAACTTGTTTCGCGTGTCAGGAAGGCACTTAGCACTTGCCTCAGACTCAGAGCAATATAATATAAACTAAGCCACTGCCAGTTATCAGAAGCTGATCCTTTTGGTCTTCTAGGGCTCTATTTCCTTGTGTCCTCGTGGGTCTGTTGCGCATTAAAAGATCCTGTCTCAGAAATTGCTTGACCAGCAATGCCGTGCTGATTCCCGTCTCTCCCCTGTTTCTGTAATGAAAAAAAAAAATTGGATTACACAACTTGAGCTATGGCGTGGCACGTTATCCAAACCTTGTTCAAATCTCTAAATTTGGCTTCGATCTTAAGTTTGTCTAGGGTTGTCCAAAACCGCCTACTTTTGTGTGTGTACACATATGAAGATGACCATGGAGATGAATTTCGTACCCACAGGTAATGAGTTATGGAATTATATGATCAAGGATCAGCTTTGCTTCTTAATGATATGACATGTTCGCATGTAAGTCAATTTATATACATTTGAAAGACGTGATGTACGACGAGTAACTAAAGAATTGAAAAAAAAAAATGAAACGAAAAATGACGGGCATTATAAGGATCGATGGAGGAGGGTATGTTACGGTTTAGGCTGAAATCACTTCTTTATTTTTGAAATATTTCAACTGTTCAGAAACAGGGTAATAATATGCGCACAGCATGTTTCTTACCGATCACCAAAGAGCGAGGGTGTTTGAAATTTAATCGCAAGACTCGATGGCCATTTTAGACGAGGACGAGGACGGTGTGATGAATCCTAAGGATATAATGTCATGCCTATATATTTTGATTTTATTAGCTCATATTAGCTAACTCAAAATTTGCAAAACTAGCTAGAGATCCACATTAAAATTGGGGCTACGTCTTCTTGGATACACGTTAACGGTCCATTGACTAAACATAACATCGTTGATGATTTTTGTTGGATCGATTGCATTAATGGGGGGAAAATGTTGCCGGTCGAATCCATTTTATCAGAATTCATAAAAAGAAATCAAAACAGTATAGATAAAAATTCCACCATCAGTGATTGCCTCTCACCCACATAAGCTTGGTCAAACTTCCAGTTGCGCCTCTAAGAGTGCATTTAGTAACGTTTTTGTTAAAAAAATTGTTCCCTCGAACAGAAGTAGTTTTTTTATTTCTGTTCCCCGAAATAATTTTTAAATAGAAGAACATGTTTGGTAACTGCACAAAATTTCTATTCCTGGAATAGAAAAAGAACAGAAACACGTTTGATAAACTTCTATATTTTTTTTTGTTTATTTTAATTTTAATTTTCTTTTTTCTTTTTCTTTTTCTCTTTGGCCGGTCATCGGAGGCCAACCTAGCCTCGGCAAGGCTCGGCCTCACCCAGGCTGTGTGAGGTCGTCATCGCCCTGGCCTAGTGAGGCCCGGCCTCATGTCGGCTGGGGAGGTTGAGCCTCATTGTGGTCGTGCGAAGCATGGCCTCGCTTGGGCTGGGAGAGCTTGGCTTTGCCGGGGGCCGATGACACTCTGGTGAGGTTGCCGGCCCTCGACAGCCGGTCACTGGCCATGGCCGAGGCCGGTGACCGGCCAAAGAGAAAAGAAAAAGAAAAAGGAGAAAAAAAAGTAAGTTTTGTATTTTTGTTCTTTTATTTCTTCAAAAAGTATTCATGGGAACAAGAAACAGTTCTCGGGAACAAAAAAAAAAGATTTTAAACAAAAATCTAAAGAAACTTGTTTTTGTTCTTTTTTGGTTCCTTGGAACAAAAGAACATAAATTGTGTTCTAGGGAACAAAAAAGAACTCAAACAAACATACTCTAAGGGTGTGAATGGTAATGCTTCTTGGCTGGAGAAGAGTTTGTTTGTTCTTTTTTTTTTTTTTTTTTGTTTTTTTTTCAGAAATAGTTCTTTTCTATTTCTATTCCGAGAAATAATTTCTGAGTAAAAGAACCCATTTGGTAACTACACAAAATTTCTACTATTGGAATAGAAAAAGAATATAAATGTGTTTGGTAACGCAACAATTTCTCTTTTGTATTTGTTCGTTTTTTATTCTTGCCCACGGATCGCCACCGCCATTGCCGGTCATCGTCGCCTCTGCCTCCGTCCGCTGCTGCCACTACACGTCCGTCGGCCACCGCCGCCTCCTGCGATTGTTGCCGCCAAGCCCATCGACCGTCAACAACCGGTGGTGGCAGTGGCGACCGGTGGCGACGGCGACCGGTGGCGGCAGGGGGTGGTGGTTGGCGGCGGCAACAAGAGATGAATAAAAGAAAAAAAAATCACTTATTTCTAAAACTTATTCCCGGGAACAAGAAGCAACTTTTTTTTACTTCTCATTTCTATTTCAAAACCATTCCCGAGCTAACTTTTTGTTCCTAAGAACAAAAAACAAACTTGCCGTTATCAAACGGGTTTCTATTCTTTTTTTGTTTTGGGGAAGAAAAGAATAGAAATTCTTGGGTTGGGGAATGTTACCATGCGCAGCCTAAAAGTTTGAAGTCGTGCATCGGGCGGGGGAAATCTTGTTTTTTCAGCTCACGTGTTGATTTTTCTTCCCCTTTTCCATATTTACAAGACAATCATCACCCATGTTTCAACAACGAGTTTGGCATGCGTTCATCAAGACTTACTACATTGATTTCATTTCGCTTTGCTCAAAGGTTAATGTTTTTGTTAATTCGAGTTTGGGAGCACCGCGGCTCTCGTCTAATAAATTTAAGAAAATCTCGAACTTCGAGTTCTCCTAGATGAAGACTATGGTGGAAGTGAAGGATTAGGGTCTCGGCAATCATAATCGTATCGATCATAGATTCAGAAGGAGACAACGTAGTCGAAAGGCAAAGGCTTGACCCAAATTGACAGGAACCTCGATTCCTCCTTGACGTATACACATATATCAGAGGTTGATTTATGTAGTGATATACCCGGAAATCTCGCTTAGGAGGGGCGAGATTTGAGCACAACTAACTTTAAGTTTCAATTCCAAATTTTGGTAAGCATTGAGTAATACCAACTTAATTGATGTACGATAATGCAACAAAAGCTAACTATTCATGAATATGCAACATGCGGTCGACATGTGATTAAAGAGTACAACCATGTATACGTGAAAATAAAGAATCACTTGGGTGTATTCCTTTCGTGGAAAATTAGTTATTTGGAAAATATTTTTCGAAGAATGATCGTTTATATAATTTACAAAATTAAATGAATGGAAAATATTTTCATTTCCTAGAAAAATAGTTAGATGCGGATTGTTATTGATAATAAAAATATTTTCCATCGACTAATTTTTCTAAACAATATAAACAATCATTTTTCAAAAAACATTTTCTAGATCACTCATTTTCTGCTAAACGAACACATTCGAAATTTGCATCTTACTTTATTTGTATACCTGAAGGAAGGAAATCGATTTTAAAACTGAGTTACAATGTTTAGTCACTATAGCTTTTGGATTTAATTCATCAAAGTTTGTGTTCTAAAGTACGAGAAAAACTAAATATATGTTGGTATTGCGTTAACGTAGAAACTCAAACTTGTTGGAGATTTAATGTATCGATCCTGCCAATTGTGGTCTATAATTGGGTAATGTTAAGTCAAATTGCTTTGTGACGGGAGTGTTCTTACTTCTTCCTTAGAGAGAAACGCACGGGAGAGTAAACATCACTTTTCTTGCAATTCACATATTTCACGAAACTTCTTACATTCACATAACATGAACGGGTGACAGCAACAGCAGAATTCTCGTTCCTACGTACGTTCCATGTCTAAACACTATCTTTCTCATCACCATTTACACCAGTCCCAGAACTATCATCTTCCCACCGTGATGCCCTGATCTAAGGCTGTCCTTTGGTCCTGCGGTGCTTCGACCCGTAACTGTTCACGAGGCCCAGCGCGTTGCTCACCACCTGCGCCAGCTCCCCCACCTGCCCTCGCACCGAGTTCTTCACGCTCCCATCCATGTCCGACCTCGCGAACCCGTCGAGGCACGTGTTCTCGTCGGTAAGGGCCCCACTCACCCATGTCTGCAAGTTGCTCATGTGCCAATCGAACGCAGTCCCCGCGGCCCCCTGCCCTCCCATCTGGCCGAGCTCGTCGTTCGCCTGGCTCAACTGGCCCACGCTGTGGCCGACGATCTGCACGCAGTCCTGCACAGCCTGGGACTCCCGGGGCTTGATGCCGTGGTACTGGGACAGCCGGCCCACGTAGGAGCAAGTCGCGTTGGCCCGGTCGAGGCTGACCTGGAGCGCGGCCCGGGCGAGCAGGCGGAAGTCCTGCTGGACGGTGGTGGCGTAGCCAGAGAGGCACTGGACGCAGAGCGTCGGGTAGCGGGTGGCCCCGCAGGAGGACTTGATGAAGTCCGTGTTGGCAGCCGTCGAGGGCTGTGAGTTCGACGGTTCGAGGTGGGCCGTGAAGAAGAGGACGTGCAAGAGGAAGAGGATGGAGAGAGATGGTTTTGCTTTGGCCATGTTTATGTCTGTGTTTGAGGTTAGAGAGAGTGCGTGTGCGTTCGAGGTTGGAGAGAGTACGTTTATGTGAAAAGGCATCGGGGAGTGCATGGTTTATATAAGGAAGTTTACATACAGAGAGAGAGAGAGAGAGAGAGAGAGAGAGAGAGAGAGAGGTGCCAACTCGGAAGCTCCACTCAAGTCAATGGTTATCTTTGTCGTACTTTGCATTTCTATTATTAATTCATTTAGCGGCAAAAGTGTCGGAAAATTAAAAAATGAAGTCACGTGACTGCCTGCCTGCCCTCTTGACCTCCCCTCATTTATGTTCTTAACATTAGACTCGACCTATTTCGACTTCATTCCTCGATGGTGTCGTGCTTCGATTACTTCAGCAAAAACAGAAATCACGAGTTCGATTTGTCCTAATACACAAACGAGACTGCTTTGTCTAATGCTCGACTAAGCGGTATCGAACAATGGGGTTTGGCTTATCAAGTGATGGGAGATAGAGGTTCTTGCGTCAATAAACCAAACTAACTGCTTAATAAGAAATAACGACATTCATAGGGGTCCAATAAAAACAAAAAATGGGTTCTCGGGCGGTTTTCGGATTCCATAAAATCTGTCGCCCTATTGTGATATCAAATTTTGCAACTTAGGAAGTTAAAATCCAAGTGTTAGCGTAAGTTAATAGATTGGCGCAATATCTCTAGGGTTTAGATCACGAAGTGTTGGGAATTTAGGTTTAATTTGGATTCACAAGATATCTTGAGTCTATCCAAAGTCCTTAAATCCCCTAATCTTGGGGCAATCTCTTATATGGACAAGGCTTTTTTGTTTTGTAATTGCCACTAAAACCGTCGCGGGGCGATTTTTACTTCTAACAGAAAAACTGATGAACTTTGAAAATAAATCACGCAAAGTCTGATGTCGGTCGAGAAATTAATGTCCGAATGGATTCTGACTATGCATAGATCAGCTAAAGAAAGAATACACGACATCTAAGCAAGTAAGGACATATTCAAGGTTTAAGTCAAACATCAAACCACAAGAGAAAAGCAAAACAGAAAGGGTGCGTACAATGTTCATGGCCTTACTCGAGCATTTCCATTTCGATCGTCTTTAATATTTGAACTAGTAGCTTGATTCTCTTATTTTAGCTTGGTCGCCACCTCGAGCATACAAATAATGGAGAGCTGGGACTTTGAGATGGTGCATACATTATTTCTTTCAAATGTTAATAAACCATCGTTGATAATGGGACTATTTTATGTTGAGTAACATTTCTGGGTGATACAAATAATTATTGTGCTAGGTATTTTTCAAATTATTCATTTGCAGCGAAACAAATCGATTCCGCGTGAAACGAAAGCTAATTATAAATTATGCTTTGGGCCAGTTGGATACAGGAGGGCCGACACTTGAGGAACATTTCTACAACCAAAAATTTACAATAATCCTATAAAAATGAACTGAGGACGCCAATATCCAGCCGAGTACATGCCTCCCAAGGTGAGTTCTTCTTCCTTTCCGGATGCTTCCTCCGAGTCGCTCGCTTTCATGCAACTAATACAATAGATTAACGCATAATTCGTGCGCAACCGCAGCATTAAACAATCGAAGCCCACGTTTCTCGTATCTCGAGGATCGCAGAAGATGGCAAATTGCACGATATCAACCCGTCAGTTTGATCCCCTTTCACGTGTCTGGGAGTCACCTACCACTTGCCTCGAAGCATTAGAATAACACGGGTTGGCAATTAAAAAAAAAAAAAAAAAAAAACAGCAGGAGCCAGTTATTTAGAAGCTGTTCGTTAGGTCTAGGGTTGCCATTTCGTTTTGTCCTTGCTGGGTCGGTCCCTGCATTAAGATTTCTCTTGGAAATGGTTTAACCGGCAATGCCGGCGCCGATTCCCTACTATCCCTTGTCTCTGCCTGCAGCTGGACATAGGTTTCTGACCAATCTTTCAGTCCCTGTTCAAACCAAAACTTACTTGAACGTTGAGGTTATCCATGTTTACCCGCAGCTGCCCTACGTTCATGAAGTTGACTGTCGAGATGAATTCGTATGCTACGCAAACGTTTCTTCTTCTATGAGTTTGAACGTTCCTATAAACACTTTTCTCGCGTGGAAACTGATTCATATACATATGAAAGACGCGTGGATGTACGACAAGATACCCCAAGAACGAAAAGGTAAGTAGAAAACATGAAATAACAGGCATGATAAAGATCGATTGAAGGGAAGGTTGGGGTTCAAGTAGGTGACATTGGGTTGGATAAATTGCAAGTCTTGACAGCTATTTTAGATGCGAATCTCTATAATAATATTATCATGCCTATATATTTTGATTTTATAAGCTTGTGTTAGCCAACTAAAACTTTTAAAAACTAGCTAGTGATCCATACTAAAATTGGGACTACATCTTTCTAGGCACATACACTATCGATCCATTGACTAAACCCGATATAGTCGTTGATTTTCGTTGGGTCGACTGCATTAATTGGGAGACAGCGTTGCTGGATTGACTCCATTTCATTAGTAGCTGCAAAAAGAAAACAAAGGAAGACGAAAAACAATGAGAAAAAACCTCCACCATTATCGGTCGCATTTCCCACACAAGCCTGGTCAAACCTTTAGCTACGCGTTTTCAAGCCTGTAGTCGTGCAATCCCCTTGAGCTCGCATGTTACATTTTTCTTTCCCCTTTCCATATTCACAAGACAATTTGGAAAAAAAAAAAAAATATCATGGGTTTGCTTTAGCGTTACACATGTTCTATCAATGATTTAAACATGCGTCTATTATGAGTTGTTATAATGATTTTTCTTTTGATTTTGGATAAAGATGAACATCTAGCTTGACAGTCGGGACTCTAACCATCATACATTTAGAGGAAAAGTACCAAAAAAGCCCTTAACCCATTGCATTAATACTAATTCAGTCATAAACATTTAAATTAGATCAATTTAGTCATAAATCTTCTCATATTGATATCAATTAAGTCTACCGATCAATTTATGTTGGAAATTGCTGACATGGATCAGTCATCCTATGGAGATTGCATCGGTGGGCATTTTTATATAATTTTTAATTTTTATTAATTTTTATTAATTTTTGAATGTTTAGATCTTTCCTTTTTTTCTTTTTTTTTTTTTTCTTTCTTTCCTTATCTTCCTCCACTTGCTCCTTGGTGAGGGCTGCTAGCAAGGGCGAGGGTCGGGATGTCCCCACTAGCCACAAGCAAGACTGGCCCTTGCCGGCCCTTGGCGAGGGCTGGCGAGGGCTGGGCGAGGCCACCTCTGACCAGATTCGGCAAGGGAACCCTCGGCTAGCCAACGTGAGAGGCCGGCAAGGGCTGGCGAGCACTGGGAAGCCCTCGCCAGCCTGGCCTCGACGAGACAAAACACAATGAGAGAAAACCTCCCCCATTATCGATTGCATCTCCCACATAAGCCTGGTCAAACCTTTAGGTATGCCTCTTCAAGTCTGCAGTCGTGCATTGCGTGGGGGAGAAAAACTATCTTTTTGAGCTCACGTGTTGATTTTTCTTTCTCCTTTCCTTATTCACGAGGCAAATTGGAAATAAAAAATCATGGGTTTGCTTAAGCATCACCCATGTTCTACCAATGGTTTAAGCATGCGTCTATTAAGACTTGTTACTGTGGATTTTGCTTTCGATTTTGGATAAAGATGAACGTTTTTTATTTCGGTTTGAGTGTAGAGTGACTTACGTGTAATAAATTTAAGAAGATCACGAATTTCAAATACTTCTAGATGGAGATTATCGTGGAAGAGAAAGGGTAGAGTTGAGGTCTCGACGGTCAGGAATCCACTCATCTTAGATATAGAGGATGGATTGTGAAATGCGAAGGCTCCACCCAAATTCACAGCAAATTTGGTTCCTCCTTGGTATAAATAGATAGATTTAGAGGCTGAATTACGCAGTGATGAAGTCAAAAATCTGGCTTGGGGGAGGGTGACATTTATAGCACAACCGACTTCAATTTTCAATCCCAAATTTCTGTAATGCAATGTCAACTTAATTAATTAATAAATAATGCAACAAAACCAAACTATTCGTGTGAATTTAATAATCTTTAAATCTTACTTTATCTTTATTCATGAAGAAATGAAATCGATTCCAAAAACTAAGTGAGTTGAAAAGAAAAGAAGTTATTCAAAACTAATGTTTAGGCGACACGGTCATTTGAGTTTGTTTTGTGAAAATTCTTATTTTTAAGTGCATGAAGACGTAAATTTATTTTGGTGTTGCATTACGATAGAAACTCAAGCTTATTAGAGATTTAATACAACGTTCCCGCCAATTATGAAGTATGCAGAATTACGTCCATCTTATTCAAAACTCTTATGGGAAAAAAGATGATTTAGAACTGGTTGAATAACTTAGATGTTAATTAAAGGAATCGTTAATTGCTAAAAGAATGTGACTTGAGAGTTGTGTATGAGACAATTCAAATATTGAATTAAGATGCGCAACTCTAACATCGATTGTTAAACTCAAAGGGGCAGCAAGGATACCAACTGTTGAGTAAGACATACAAGGCTTGCTTAGGCAATCTTTTACACTATCGATTGAGAGAATTTCTTATACACACTTGATTGACAAGCACCCTTTAACGGGAGCACTTGCCTATCAATAGGCATATGAAGGTGGTTCTACCTCCGAAAATATCTAAATATTTCTAGATAAATATCTTTTAGAGAAGTAACCTAAATAGTTCTAGCTAAAGGAATATCCTAGATAGTTCTAGAGAGACATCTCTCTCTCTCTCTCTCTCTCTCTCTCTCTCTCTCTCTCTCGATATTTCTAAGAATTATATCCCCACATTTTTTAACAACTCTTCTTAAGACACCTTTCAATAAAATATTTAGATGTGGAATGAACAATGAGATATCTAAAGAGCCAAAAATATATAAGACGAAAAATGATGGACATGATAAGGATCGATGGAAGAGTGTTAGGGTTCAGGCTAATGCTATTATGTTGTTTAAATCACTTTTCTCTCAAAACATTTAAATTGTTCAGAAACAGAGATATTATCTGTGTATAGCACATTTCTTACCAATCGACAAAGAATGAGGATATTTGAAATTAAATTGCAAGACTTGACAACCATTTAAGAGGATGATGAGGACTGTGTGATGAATCCTAATGATATATTGTCATGGCTATATATTTTGATTTTTTTTTTTTTTTGACGTTGGAGGAATCGCCTTGGTTGACAGCCGCCACGTAAACCCCCAGGTGTCGCTAGCGGGGAGACCACCACCTCGACGCCACGTGTCAATCACCTAATGGCCCACCAGCCTCCCTGCAATTTGCGTTGCAAGGGTTTCGAACTCCCGACTTCTCCCTCAAAGGCCTAAAGCCTACCTAGCGGAGCCACCACAGCCAGTGGTGCTATATATTTTGATTTTATAAGCTCATATTAGCTAACTCAAAATTTGAAAAACTAGCTAGGCATCCACATTAAAATTGGGGCTACGTGTCCTTAGGTACACGCTATCGGTCCATTGACTAAACATAACATTGTTGATGATTTTTGTTGGGTCGATTGCATTAATGGCGAGACAATGTTGCTGGTTGACTCTACTTTATTAGAATTTATCGAAAGAAAACAAAAGAAATGAAAACACAGTAGATAAAAATAAAATAACATCCACCATTGGCGATCGCATCTCCCACATAAGCCCAGTCAAACTTCTAGCTGCGCCTCTAAAAGTCTGAAGTCGTGCATTGGGCGGGGAAAAATGATCTTTCAGCTCACGTGTGGATTTTTGTTTCCCTTTTCCATATGTACAAGACAATCGTCACCCATGTTCTAACAACAATTTAGGCATGCGTTCACTAAGACTTGCTACATTGATTTGATTTCTCTTTGGACCAAGATTAACGTTTTTGTAATTCGAGTTTGAGTGCACCTCTAGTATTGTTTGATAATCTCAAACTTCAAGTTCTGCTAGATGAAGATTATGGTGTGGAAGTGAAGGATTAGGGTCGAGGTCTTGGCAATCGTGATTGTATTGATCATAGATCTAGAGGAGAGGCTCGTCGAAGTCGAAAGGCAAAGGCTCGACCCAAATTGACGGGAAGTTCGATTCCTCCTTGACGTATGCATGTACATCAGAGGCTGAATTATGTAGTGACGGGAAAATTGTCCAAAAAGTTATAAATCTATTACACTTTTGCCAATTCAATCATAAATCTTTTAATCTTGCCGATTGTATCTTAAACCTTTTATTAGTTTGCCCATTGAGTCCATTCGGCTAATTTATGCCGGAAAATGTTTACATGGATATACGGTCAGCACCAGCTGTCCTACATGGCCGAACCGGCACTGATGTGGACGTCGGACTTATTTAAAAAAAGTCATCTTTTTTTTAAAAAAAAAAATTTACGGGGAAAATTGCCCCAAAACCAGAACCTCCCCCAAGTCACCTCCAAATTAGAGACCTCCAAACCCTCAACAACGCTGGCTCTTACCCTAATTTGCTCGCCCACTCCAAAAATTAGAACCTCATAACACTTGACTCCAAAAGTTTTCTCAACAACAGTGGACAACTCTCGACAACGGCCGTCGATGGTGCACGACGATGCTCGGGAGGAACAAGGGATTTTCGCAAGCAGCTTCTGAGGGGACCCAATTCGACGCGAAGACCCGATTCGTTCTCAAGATTCCATAATAAACTCGATATTTTGTGGTCCCAATTTTCTCACACTGTCGACGCTTAGCGAGCATGACAAAAAGGTATGTTTTGTGGTCCCCAATTGTGTGTGTAGTATAATCTGTTCGACTCATGATGTCGGAGAGAAATATTTTTCAATGCTTTTTTATATTCGAAAGAGAAAATGCTGGTGGGCATTTGGGGTTGACCAATTATCTTTGATGAGGAAGAGCAGCAATTAGGTGCGAGGCAGCTGTTCTTTTAGGGTTGTGCTCCTAGTTCGAATAGGGACGCATTCCTGCCTTAGAGAAGGTGTCTGCTTTACAAGTGATATGGCCGATGTCGTCTAAAGACAATTTCCAGTGGGGTCGTAAGCATGCATGTCCACTGCCTAATAATGCTTTTAGAATTATCAATGAAAATCTCAAGTTCTCTCCAAACTGGGTTTTCTAGAAAGTCTCCTTCCTTTCTATGTGTCTAATGTCAAACCTGATAGGAAGGGGATAATCCTATGTTTATTGAAAGTCAGCAGGACGGATCTAGAGTTTGATTTTTAGAGTCCAACACACTACAGAATAGAGATAATGGAAATCACGAGTATCATGAATATGAAAACTAAGTCCAAAAAGGTCAATTATCAGTGTCACCCATAAGTCCAAAAAGTTTGTAGATCTAATGGCACTTGGGAGTTAGGTTGTTTCATTTGCTTTGTGCATGTATGTTAATAAACTCATTCAGCTAATAAAATAATTTTCTATGTTGACGCCACATATCTTATATCAATCAACAAATTTGATTATGTTAGTTGGATAATACTATGTTAGTTGGATAATCAAATTTAGAATTAAGCTTGTAGAATTATGGCCAATTCAAAGTTTGGAAAGAATCAGGTCACTTGTAGATTTGGAAGCCAGGTCAAGCCAAGCTGATTCTAATCCCATCTTTAGCTATTTCAACAGGAGTTATTGACAACTTCAACTTGTTATACATTAACATAGATTAATATAAAGGCTTATCGTGCGCTCGTTTATATATTGTCTTTAGTTTTAGAGAACTTGTGGGGCTGCTGTTTTAGTGAACTCACAAGCGTATAATCCATTTTTTATTTGATTCACAGCAGAATATGAATTAGACAGCTCATGCTTTCCATGGTCTCTAAACTTTGGAAGAGTAAATCACCGTGCAACTTTGGTTTTAGAAGATAACATGTCTTTAATTTTATTTTGCTTTAAGCATGTTACTTCTCTCTCAAAACATGTTGATTTCATTTATATATTTGCTTTAGTTTTAGAGGACTTGTGAGGCTGCTATTTTAGTGAACTCATAAGCTTATAATCCATTTTTTAGTTGAAACACAGTAGAGATATGAATTAGAAAGCTCATGTTTTTAATGGTCTTTGAACTTTGGAACTACTGTAGTGGCATTAACTTTTGTCATCATTTTGAGAACCATTCAGCATAGACGATGGCATTAGTCCCTCCAATTAGCAACAATACATCTGTGTTTTGCTATTGTGACCTAAAATCTCCTCTACGAAGAGCAAGGATGAAGGACAATTAGGGAAGAAGATATCTTGGTTGCCTAAAATACAACTAGAAAAATAGAGCGGAAAATTGTGGATTTTTTATTTGGATTGATGTGGAAACCAATCAATTGACAATGACTGTGTCTAAATTTTTTTATCAAAGCAATGTCAAAGAAGAACTAGTGTCGACCCATAATGAGGATAATGGCAATTCGATGGATGTTGAAGTCAAAGTTCTCAAAGTACAATTGAAACGTGAGAGACAGGATACGATAAAACTGAAGAAAGAAAATTCCAGATTAAAGAAAATGTTGATTGTGTTGTCAATGTCTACAGTTATATTAGCTCACATGTTATTTGGAAATTTGAAGGTTAAGGATATAATGAGTTTGCCATAATATGTTATCGTGAATATATTTTGTATTTGTCAACATGTTTTATATGAGGATGTGCACTCTCATTGTGGAAAAAAGTGTGAGTTTTGTTTTCAATAAATGAATTCCACTTTTGAGGTCTCAAAGATTAGTTTCTTCAATCAAGATATATCTGCAATCTTGATTTCAATGTTCCATACATGGATTTTTTTTTTTTTGTCTCAATCTCTCCTTATATTTGTAATAAATGAATTAGGCTCTTATATCCTCTTTGCGAAGACTTCGGAATGTCTTACATAAATCATGGGAAAGTAGATGTTGGAAGTGTGAGACAAATGTAATATTAGAAAAGAAAATCAATGGAATGAAAAGTCAAACCAAGAGGAAGCAGGTTTCTTCAAGCCATTGCTCTTGGGCAACAAATATTTGCGATCTAATTTGATTTGTTATGAAGAATCAGCTCCACTAGGCATTAGTTAAAGGGTTAGATTGAGAAGTATGAGGCATCAACCCATTCGAGCCGTGTTACACATCGATTGAATTTCCATAAACGCACCTCCCCAAAAGTTACTATGATTTCCAACTTGCATTCATATGAGCCTCAACATAAATAGAAGAAAGTAGAGTTCAGGTTCTAAAGCTTTTGAGCATCACATAACTTAAAGCTCAACCTACGTTTCTCATGAAAGACACGGAACGTCCTAAATAAGCACAAAAATTGGAAAAAGGAAATGAAAAAACATATTCGAAATTGAATGCGGTTGTATTATGGCCTATGGGATTGTTTAGATGAAATGGACTAATCAATTTTTCTCCCAAAATGGTAATGAAGCAAGAGGGAGCAAACAGTTTCAATCAAAGGATTGAATTTATTCAAACATAAAAGCTAACCAAGCATTGTTATATAATGTCACGTTGTTGCTCTTCAAACTTGGCAACCCAGGTATCTAGGTTGTCTTCTCTATGTCTCTGTGGGGAGCTCAAAGCACCATGGAGGACAACTAATTGTCTTGTAATAACTTCTATAGAGAGAAGGAAGAAACTATCAGTACTGTATCACTTTAGCCAAAATAAAAGACTCTCTAGATATAATGCATTAACGTCGCACCAAATTCTACTAATTAGAATCCCAAAAAAAAAAAAATAACTATCTAAATAATACAGCAAGTCACCAACAAGTGTCTGCAATTTCAAATGGAGTAAATAAGATTGCTTGAACAATTATGGCCTATTGGATCACTTCATAACACCACTTCACTAAACCAACCCATCATCAAAAAAATAAAATAAAAATCCACCAATGCTATATCAATAAAGTTATCAATGACGACAAAAAGAAAATAGCCACAACACCACTTCAGTAAACTCGTCATTAACAATAACAAAAGAGATAGTCACATCACTTCCCTTAGCTCATCATCACCAACAAAAATTAAAAACAGCCATGTCACTTCCTTTAACCCAACCACACAAATGGCTATCATTCTTATAGGTTAGAGTATATTTTTCTTCTTTCTTGATGACCTTAGTACTTTAAATGGCACTTCAATTAGAGCTCCCTATGATGTTGATTCAACTTGTTCTTGTAAATCACTTATTTGTCTCTTGTCCTGTTTAGCACTTTTACTCTTAACCTAATAGTATTAAAATTCATTAGTTCACAAATTTGTTCATAAATATGCAAATTTAACAAAATGGAAGTACTTACTAAAAGTGTTTGTGATGCCACTAACCCAACTTTCTTAGCAGGGCACGTCAAACTATTATGTCCTATCTTCTTGCAACTTCAATATTTCATCTTCATTTCTCTTCTCGACATTCTAATACCACTTGTGACCTCCCCTTCCTCTCTTCTTCTTTTTTGTTTGTGTCTGCCAGGCTTCACCCTAACTGGAAGTAGTTCAAGTGCTTCTTTATCAATATTTTTCCAAAATTTCTCTCCTTGAATAGGATGCATCATATTCTGATATGCAGCTAAGAACTCGGTCTTTTTATAACACTCATCCACATAGTCGTTGTGACATCCCGATTTTTCTCAATTTTATTTTCAGTCAATTGAGTCGGACAATTCAATTGTGCATATAGTTCGTCTCTCAGAGTTGGCCACTCACGAGGGAACTAGTCTATTGAGTGAGGTGATTAAGGAATTTTACCGCATCAGACTTGGGGACTGATCACCCTCGGATCGGATGCAAGAAAATTTCCCTAAAAGCCACTCAGTGGATTAGGCGAGCTGAAATCGCACCAGATTGAATTCGACCGAAAAAATTGAGATTGAATTTAGAAGTCGGAAGCTCGGTCATGTCGCACATCTTATTAGGATCATGGGATAATTTTTGTGGACTTTAATTTGGACTCAATTAGAAGAGAATTGATGGAAATTGAAGTAATTGAATGTACAAGAACTTGGACCCTGGTGGAAAATGAAATTGAACCTATTGAAAGATGTTATGGAGGATTTGAATTAGTGGAGAATGACATCAGCAGGTGATGTCATGGTGGAGGCCAAATTTAAGGAGAGCTTGACAAGTGTCACAAGCCAATTGGCTCACCAAAAGTGGGGATGTCACTTCCCCCTTGTCTCCATCATCTTCAAGCTTGAGAGGAGAGAGATTGGGAGGGAAAAGAGGGAGAGAACCAGCGGAAACCGCCCCCCTTCCGTCCGCCCTTCGCCGTTCGACCGTCGCCACCGCTCGCCTTCGTCATTGCTGGAGCTCGCCGTCGCCGCTCGCCCGCGCGCGACCGCACGCCCTCCCGCGCCGAGTTGCTCGTCTTCGTCCGCCAAGCCTCCCACACCATCGTCGCCTCTCCAAGACAGCAGCTGCTCGACGTTGCCGTGCCTCGCCGAAGCTCCCGTCACCGCCGTTCGTCCGCCCAAGCCTCCGCCGGTTGTTGCTCAAGCCGTTGCCGGTTCTCCTCCGCCATTTCCCCGTCCGTTCAGCTACCGTTCCGCCACCCTTCAAGCTTGGTTAGTTGCTAGAAAAACCAGCAAGATCTAGCCCCTTCCGAGCTCATTTTGGTCCCCTTTCAGTGCTCATTTGGTGTTGATCCGTGTAGGTTTGTCGTCGGCGTCGTCGTGCTCTTCGCCAGAGACTCATCGGAAAGTGATTCCGGTGAGTTTACCTCACTAATCCGCGATTAGCGAGTTAATGATACCCTAAGTATGTTTAGCTTAAGTTGATTGAGATTAGGTGGATAGATTGGCTTAATTAGTGATGGATTATATTAAGGTGATTAATTAAGGTAAATGGTGTTTAGTTTAATGGTTCAAGATGTTTATTTTTAAAATAAACCTTGATGTGACTTAAAGGAGTTTATTTATAATTTAGATAAATGCTTCGAAATTGTTGGATTATTTAATAATATATCTTATTCCGAAATTCATTAAAATATTATTTATAAAAAAATCGAAAAATTTATTTTGACCCTAGTTGCTTAGAATTTCGTGCCGATCGTTGTTGTGCTTGTAAAATTTGAAATTGATGATTAATTGTGGCAAATTGAGTGTGATTGCGATAGATAGGGATTCTTTATAAAATCCAAGTGTTGAAATTGATGGGAGATTGGCCGTAATTGACCACCTATTAGAGGTCGTGCCCAGTGAGGCCGTGATTAACCACCTATTGGAGGTCGTGTCTAGTAGGGCCGTGATGAACCACCTACAAGAGGTCGTGCCTAATAGGGCCGTGATGAACCACCTAAGAGAGGTCGTGCCTAATGGGGCCGTGATTGACCACCTATTAGAGGTCGTGCCCAGTGAGGCCGTGATGGACCACCTATGAGAGGTCGTGCCTAATGAGGCCGTGAACTACCACCTAATTGCAGGTCGTGCCGAGTGGAGCCGTGATTGCCACTAGTTATTAAACCTTCCTATATGGTCGAGATTGGGAGCAGTAATTGATTTACTAGAATGACATGTAATCGGCCGAGTCGATTGATCGCTGAGACAATCCCCGTGATTAAGCTGTTCTGATGATGTGATTGTACTTCCGTTGTTGAGTTATTAGAATTGCACATGGTTGAATTATATAAACTGTGCTAACCTGCAGATGATGGCTAAGACGAGGTAAGTCTTCTTGATGTCGTGGCTAAGCTACTTTGGGGCGTATTTACTTTCGAATAGGGGTTTAGGAGGGGTGAACTTACTGAGACAAAGTCTCATCCCAGTTTGGGGAAAATATTACAGGATCGTAGATGGCGGGACCCCTAGAGAAGAATGGCATCTCAGTGCAGATTATCGAGCAGGTGCACACCTTCCCTGATCATGGGAACCATTAGGTCTACGAGTTGATCAGGACTACCGTATGGATCTAGGAGACTGAAGATGTTAGGGTACCCCATAGGTATAGGGCTTGGTTCCGTTTTGGGGTCAATGGCTTTAGGATTGGCCCACTTAACAGTTTTGATATCCCACTGGCCGTGATAGATGCTATCCTGGGTGAGGGTGTAGCTGACCTTCCTGATGGTAAGGTGGATGACCCATCATCCCCGGACCCAGTGTTGTCAGAGGTGGAGGATGTGGGATCATTGAACGAGTCCGATTAGTACTAGTAGGACTGTTCCTCTTTTTTTTGGTGGGCTGATCCATGTTGTGTAGGCTAACCCCTTTTTGATGCACATAAACTTTGACCCATTTTTGGTGCATAGTCTTTGGATCATGTTGATGTACGTAAACCTTGTAATGATGATGATGTATGAAAGTGTGTTGTTCGATTTAGAGTTGATGTTCCTGCTGTTCCTATCCCGTATGCTTTTGTAAGGGGTTTCTTAGTACGTTCCGCTTGCGCATTAAAAAGTAAATTGGGGTCGGTGACACTACCTGGGAATGTCGCATTACCATGACCACGACGGGTCGTTTCACGTGTCTCGGGATTTGGGGCGTGACAGTCGTATGCATCATCTTGCCCATTGCATATAGAATAAATGGCATGAGAACAAGGAATGCCGGTTAGTTGCGATCTCCTACAAGTACATTCTCTCTTGAATACATCTACCACATACTTCACATCCTTATCCATCATCTCATCATCACAATTCCATAACACCCGATAATAAGTTGCACTAAATCTATTTTCTTCAAACTTTCTTACAATCCTTGGACCATAGTCCTTTCTCCACTTAGCACATGCATCCCTTTGTGTGTGCATCATTGTCATCATCATTATCCTCATTTCTTCCAACATATTGTAAATGGACTTACACCTAACATCTATTATTCTTCCATTGAATGCCTCACATAGGTTGTTGTCAATTATGTCACATTTGACATCAATAGTAAAAAGCTTTAAAACAGTGTTTTGGCTCTGTTAGAACCAAGTTATGATATGCTATAGAACTGATTTTCTTCAATGCTTGAGAATGTTTGTCATAATCAACCATAATACTATTTTCAGCACACTTCCAAAACAGTCTTTGCATTTGTATCCATTTATACTTCTTGCCCCAATTAGCATAAATGTGTCTAGCATACATTCTATGCTTAGCTGCCGGCAACAATTTAGCCATAGATTGTATAAGGCCCTACAAAATATGATTTCAAATGTAAAGCATACACTACATTTATGATCATCTAAGAGCAATAATAATAAAAAAGAAATAAGAAACTTACATTTTGCTTATCACTAATTATGACCCATCATTGTCCATATGTGTTTGTAATTTTCAGATCCCACATCAAATTCGTCAAGAACCAAGTTCAGGTTTCTGTACTCTCAACTCTAACAATTGCCTAAACAATTTGGTACATTTGATCATTAGTATCCATTCCAATAGCACACGAGATCTCCCCTTTACAAATTCCCTTTAAGAAACAATCATCTAGTCCCGCAACTCTTCTACATCCATAAAAAAAAAAAAAAATAGCCTTTCTTACATACTACAAAACATACATACATTCTTTCAAATAATGCTTTAGATTGCACATCAAACTTTTCAACCTTAACTGTAATAATACTTCCAGGATTTGTCGCCTTAAGTTCTTCTGCATAATCCCACAACTTTGCATATTCTTTCCTATAATTTCCCATCAAAACTTTATAGGCAAGCAAGTTAGCCTTTGTACATTAATTTATTCTTTTAAGCCTAACTGTTCCTTGATAAGATATTTCAAAGCAAGGGTTTTAATAATTGGCATTGCTTTAATTGTAGTAAGATAATGATTTGCCAACCTAGAACTTGTCACCATCTTATTTTTTAAGCTAATGGTACATGTATGTTCTTCATGATACGTCTTCACATGGAACGATCCAATTCTAATATCAAAAGATGCAGAGATCTTCCAGGGACAATTTTAATCAACACATTTTGCCCTAATATACTTCTTTTCATTCTTGATAAATTTTATCTCTTTACACTTAGCTACTAAATACTTTATGAGAGTATTTTTGAATTTCCTACCATCATCAAAGCTCATACATATAGTAAATACAGGCACTACAGAATCAAGTTCATACCTTGGGAATCGTCTTCTCCTTCTAACAACTTCAACTTCTTCACCTACATTAAACCCCAAGCTCTCATCAACATCAATGTCATAGTATTCTGTTCGGTAATCGGCTTCAACAATAGCCATATCTAATAGTTGGAGATTAGATGATTCAGGTATAGATTCTTGAGATGGTACAAATCCCACAAATGAATCCCCCATAATCTGAGCCTTTATGACCCTCCTATCAAATTCTCTAATGTTTTTCCTTCCTTCCATAAGGTCCACACGATCATCATCATCATCATCAGTCAAGATTCGTACATTGATGAGGACGTCTATGTCTTCATCTTCTGAATATATTTCTCCATTATCATTGTTATTATCATCAGTTGCTACCTCATTACCCAAATCAATGTCCTCACCATGACTGATACCCTCACCAATGCCAACACCCTGACTAACTCCCTCACCAATATCCTATTGACAAGCTTTGTCACCTACCTCATCATCAACATATTCTCCATATATCTCAACTACCTCATTATGCAAATAATGGAAAATTAGATTGATAATAGTGCTATCATTCCATGTGTATGTCAACCCATTTTCTAGAGACTTCCCAGAAATTTTCAAATAAAGTTTTTTGAATTTTCGATTTACCCCATCCTCAAGATCTCTGATGAACCTCTCATAGCTAATTGATTTGATATCAACATGTATGAAGTCCATATTTCCCCCAACATATTCCAATGTTGGACAACGAACAAGTTTTCCTTCATAGATAAAGGCAAACCAACGTTGTTTTGTTGCTCATCTCAATCCTACAAAAAAGGCATATATTATAAGTAAACACGTAATAGAGGGATAACATAGTAACACACATGAAAATAACAAGCAACGGCATAAATAAATTTGACACAACCATGATTCCAAGGAAGGGATCTATGAAGATAATATTTGTGTGCTCGAATTAAATCTATATAGTTGTCATTGTGCTTAATTGATGATTTAGGAGATATCTTGACACTCCTTATGAAAACATAAAAAGTGTATATACTAAATCAATTCGCTAATGAATTTAGGACATTAATAATGATGGTTTTAATTTGATGGTTCAAACTTAATTTAGCGTATGTTTTAGTGCAAATGATTGAAGGAGTTTGAAACCAAAGTACACTTGTAATGGACAATTTATGAATTTCTACTAAAACATTAAAACAAAATAAAAACTGTATATTTGTTCCTAAATTTCATGAAATCGAACCCCGTGAATGTCTTGATGAAAAAAGGCATGTTTCGATGATTAACAAAGTCTGTGATTCACCACAATCCAACCAACCAAGCTTTTATCACTCTAAAACAATTCTTGAATTTGCTGGTCAAGGCATCATTCACATTCACTTAAATTTCACATACACTTTTTTTGTTCACATCCACACGGATTCGATAAAGTCATCTCCTTTTGCGAGGTAGCTAATGGAAGTTCTTGTAAAATTCTCATTCACATGCACTTTTCTCGTTCCAACAAGCATTGGTCATGTGGAGCCTTTCACATACAACAACCAGTCAACCCCAAATGCCCACTAGCGTTTTCTCTTTCCAATATAAAAAAACATTGAAAAATATTTCTCTCCAACGTCATGAGTCGAACAGATTATACTACACATACTTAATTGGGGACCACAAAACATACCTTTTTGTCGTGCTCGCTAAGTGTCGACAGCGTGAGAAAATCGGGACCACAAAAAATCGAGTTTGCTATGGAATCTTGAGAATGAATCGGGTCTTCGCGTCGAATTGGGTCCCCTCAAAAGTTGCTCACAGAAATCCCCTGTTCCTCCCGAGCGTTGTCAAGCGCCGTCGATGGCCGTCATCAAGAGTTGTCCACTATTGTCGAGAAAACTTTCGAAGTCAAGTGTTACAAGGTTCTAATTTTTGGAGTGGGCAAGCAAATTAGGGTAAGAGCCAGCGTTGTCGAGGGTTTGGAGGTCTCTGATTTGGACATGATTTGGGGGAGGATTCTGGTTTGGGGGAATTTTCCTCAATAAGTAAAAAAAAAAAATTTAAAAATTGATGACTTTTTTTTTTTTAGTCCGTCCACTTCAAAGCCGGTCCGGCCATGTAGGACAGCTGGTGCTGACTGTATATTTACGTAAACATTTTCCGATATAAATAAGCCGGATGGACTCAATTGGCAAATTAATAAAAGATTTAGGACTCAATCAACAAGATTGAAAGGTTTATGATTGAATTGACAAAAGTGCAATGGATTTAAGACTTTTTGGACAATTTTCCCATGTAGTGATAGAGCTAGAAATCTAGCTTAGGAAGGTGAGATTCCTAGCACAACTCACTTTAATTTTCAATTCCAAATTTTGGTAATCATTCGTAATACCAACTTAATTAATTTACAATAATGAAACAGAGCCTAATTATTCAAGAAAATGCAACATAGTACGACCACTTATATGTGAAAATAGAGAATTATTAGCAATTTACATCTTACTTTATTTGTATTCATGAAGTAAGGAAATCAATTTTAAAGACTGAGTTACGATGTTTAGCCGATATAGTCTTTTAAATTTAAATCATAAAAAATTGTTTTCCAAAGTACATGAAAAGCTAAATATATGTTGGTATTGCGTTCAAACTTGTTGGAGATTTTATGTATCCTTCCTGCTAATTATGGTAAAGATTTGGGTAATGAATAGTCATATTGCTTGGCGAGGGGATTGTTTTACCTTAGAGAGAAACGGACGTGAGAGCAAAACATCACTTTTCTTGCAATTCACATATTTCACAAAACTTCTTACACTCACAGAACATGAACAGGTGACAGCAACAGCAGAACTCACGTTCCTACATGCGTTATATATCTAAACACTTCTCTTTCTCATGACCATTTACACCAAACCCAGAACTATCATTCTTTCAGTCTCAACAGCAGATCTACGGCTGTCCCTTGGCCCCGCGGTGCCTCGACCTGTACCTGTCCACGAGGGCCAGCGCGTTGCTCACCACCTGCGCCAGCTCCCCCACCTGCCCCCGCACCGAGTTCTTCACGCTCCCATCCATGACCGACCTCGCGAACCCGTCGAGGCACGTGTTCTGGTCGGTAAGGGCCCCGCTCACCCACGTCTGCACGTTGCTCATGTGCCAATCGAACGCCTCCCCAGCGGCCCCCTGGCCTCCCATCCGGCCGAGCTCGTCGATCGCCTGGCTCAGCCGGCTCACGCTGTTGCCGACGTTCTGGACGCAGTCCTGCACGGCCTGGGACTCCCGGGGCTTGATGCCCCGGAGCCGGGACAGGCGCCCGACGTGGGACGCGGCGGCGCGGGCCCGGGCGAGGCTGACCTGGAGCGCGGCCCGGGCGAGCTGGCGGGGGTCCTGCTGGACGGAGGCGGCGTAGCCAGAGAGGCACTGGACGCAGAGCGCCGGGTAGCGCGTGGACCTGCAGGAGGACTTGATGAAGGCCGCGTTGGGAGCTGTCGCGGGCTGTGAGTTCGATGGTTCGAGGAGCGCCGCGAAGAAGAGGAGGACGTGGAAGAGGAAGAGGAAGGAGAGAGATGGTTTTGCTTTGGCCATGTTCACGTCTGCGTTTGAGGTTAGAGAGAGTGCGTGTGCGTTTGAGGTCGGAGAGAGTATGTGTGTGCGTGGAGGTGAAAAGGCATGTAGAGTGCATGGTTTATATCGGTTTATATAAGGAAGTTTACAGAGAGAAGTGCCCACTTGGAAGCTCCACTGGAGTCGATGTTTATCCATGTCGCATTTTTCGTTTATTTATTTATGTGGTGGCAAAAGAAGAAGAAGAAGAAGAAGAAGAAATGCCGTCACATGACTACCTGCCGCCCCTTTTGAGCTCCCTTCATTTAGGGTTTACATTTGTTTATGTTCTTAAGTCGGTACCATTATTTTGACCCATTTCAACTTCATTTTCTCCCTATGGTATCATGCTTTAGATTACTTCAGTGAGAACAGAAATTGGGAGTTCGATTTGTCCTTATACACAAATAAAAAGTGCTTGACTTATACTTGATCAAGTGACATCTGTTATAACATTATTAATGTGATTACGTTCAGTTTATTATTACTCATGTTACCTAGTTTTATTGACGATTTATTTTTCATGATAACTATGCTATTCGCTCAATATTAAAATCGGTCATGATGGAAGACATTATCCGAAAGGGATGCAGACATATAAATAGGTCATTTAAGTCAAACTCTCTTATTAATCTAAAAATCTGATGATCAGAAAACACACCATCAACATTGAGAAGGTAATTGGCTAGAAAAAATTTATTCACCAATCATTCAAGACTTTGCGAAGATGAGTTTTAAGATAGTTTGGGTGCAGGAGGGCTGACGCCGGAGGAACAACTCTAGAACGATACAATAATCCTATGTATGAACTGGCGACGCCAACCGGATGAGTACAAGCCTGCCAAGATGGTTCTTCTTCTTTCTGGATGCTTCTTCCTTGTCACTCAAATCTCATGCAACTACCGTCATAGATTATACGCGATTCCCCTGCGACCGCAGCATTAAAAAATCACAAGTCGACGTCTCTCGCTTCTCAAGAAAGCGCAGACCACGGCCAGACGGCCAGTTGCACAATGTCAAGCCGTCGATTCAAACTTGTTTCGCGTGTCAGGAAGGCACTTAGCACTTGCCTCAGACTCAGAGCAATATAATATAAAATAGCCACTGCCAGTTATCGGAAGCTGATCCTTTTGGTCTTCTAGGGCTCTATTTCCTTGTGTCCCGTGGACCTGTTGCGCATTAAAAGATCCTGTCTCAGAAATTGCTTGACCAGCAATGCCGTGCTGATGCCCGTCTCTCCCCTGTTTCTGTAATGAAAAAAAAATTTGGATTACACAACTTGAGCTATGTCGTGGCACGTTATCCAAACCTTGTTCAAATCTCTAAATTTGGCTTCGATCTTAAGTTTGTCTAGGGTTGTCCAAAACCGCCTACTTTCGTGCGTGTACACATATGAAGATGACCATCGAGATGAATTTCGTATCCACAGGTAATGAATTGTGGAATTATATGATCAAGGATCAGCTTTGCTTCTTGATGATATGACATGTTCGCATGTAAGTCAATTCATATACATTTGAAAGACATGATGTACGACGAGTAACTAAAGAATTGAAAAAAAATGAGACGAAAAATGATGGGCATCATAAGGATCGATGGAGGAGGGTATGTTAAGGTTTAGGCTGAAATCACTTCTTTATTTTTGAAATATTTCAACTGTTCAGAAACAGGGTACTAATAATATACACACAGCATGTTTCTTACCGATCACCAAAGAACGAGGGTGTTTGAAATTTAATCGCAAGACTCGACGGGCATTTTACACGTGGACGAGGACGGTGTGATGAATTTTAAGGATATATATTGTCATGTCTATATATTTTGATTTTATTAGTTGATATTAGCTACTTCAAAATTTGCCAAAAACTAGCTAGAGATCCACATTAAAATTGGGGCTACATCTTCTTGGGTACACGCTAACGGTCCATTGACTAAACATAACATCGTTGATGATTTTTGTTAGATCGATTGCATTAATGGGGGAAAATGTTGCTGGTCGAATCCATTTGATCAGAATTCATAAAAAGAAATCAAAACACAATAGATAAAAAAAAAAAAAAATCCACCATTAGTGATTGCCTCTCTCCCACATAAGCTTGGTCAAACTTCCATTGCGCCTCTAAGGGTGCATTTGGTAACGTTTTGTTCAAAAATTGTTCGGGGAGCAGAAATAGAAAAAACTATTTTCGTTCGAGGAACAATTTTTGAACAAGAACGTGTTTGTAGAATCGCACAAAATTTATGTTCTGGAATAGAAAAAAAAATAGAAACACATTGATAAACTTCTATAATTTTTTTTGTTTATTTTAATTTTTTAATTTTTTAATTTTCTTTTTTTCTTTTCCTTTTTCTCTTTGGTCGGTCGCCGGAGGCCAACCTGGCCTAAGCGAGGCTCAACCTCGCCCAGCTGCGGAGGTCGGCATCGCCTTGGCCTAGCGAGGCCCAATCTCGCGTCGACTGGGAAGGTTGAGCCTCGCCATGGCCGCACAAGGCTCGGCCTCACTTGGGCTGGGAGAGCTTGGCCTGGCCGGGGGCCGGCGACACTCCGGTGAGGCCGCGGCCCTCAACAGCCGATCGCCGGCCATGGCTGAGGTCGGTGATCGGCCAAAGAAAAAAGAAAAAGAAAAAGGAGAAAAAAATAAGTTTTGTATTTTTGTTCTTTTGTTTCTTCAAAAAGTTTTCCCGAGAACAAGAAACAAGTTTTTCTTGTTTTTTGTTTCTATTCTCGGGAACAAAAAAAAGATTTTGAACAAAAGCTTAAAGAAACGTGTAATTTTTTTTTTTTTTCTGTTCTCTGAAACAAAAGAACAGAAATTGTGTTCTGGGAAACAAAAAAGAACTCAAACAAACAGGCTCTAAAAGTCTGAAGTCGTGCATTGGGCGGGGGAAAATCTTATTTTTTCAGCTCACGTGTTGATTTTTCTTTCCCTTTTCCATATTTACAAGACAATCATCACCCATGTTCTAACAACGAGTTTGGCGTGCGTTCATCAAGACTTACTACATTGATTTCATTTCGCTTTGCTCAAAGGTTAATGTTTTTGTTAATTCGAGTTTGGGAGTACCACGGCTCTCGTCTAATAAATTTAAGAAAATCTCGAACTTCGAGTTCTCCTAGATAAAGACTATGGTGGAAGTGAAGGATTAGGGTCTCGGCAATCATAATCGTATCGATCATAGATTCAGAAGGGGACAACGAAGTCGAAAGGCAAAGGCTTGACCCAAATTGACAGGAACTTCGATTCCTCCTTGACGTATGCACATATATCAGAGGTTGATTTATGTAGTGATATACCCAGAAATCTCGCTTAACTTTAAGTTTCAATTCCAAATTTTGGTAAGCATTAAGTAATACCAACTTAATTGATTTACAATAATGCAACAAAACCTAACTATTCGTGAATATGCAATATGCGGTCAAAATGTGATTAAAGAGTACAACCATGTATACGTGAAAATAAAGAATCACTTGGGTGTATTCCTTTCGTGGAAAATTAGTTATTTGGAAAATATTTTTCGAAAAATGATCGTTTATATAATTTACAAAATTAAATGAATGGAAAATATTTTCATTTCCTAGAAAAATAGTTAGACGCGGATTGTTATCGATAATAAAAATATTTTCCATCAACTAATTTTTCTAAACTATATAAACAATCATTTTTCAAAAAAACATTTTCTAGATCACTCATTTTCTGCTAAACGAACACATTCGAAATTTGCATCTTACTTTATTTGTATACATGAAGGAAGGAAATCGATTTTAAAACTGAGTTACAATGTTTAGTCGCTATAGCTTTTGGATTTAATTCATCAAAGTTTGTGTTCTAAAGTACGAGAAAAACTAAATATATGTTGGTATTGCGTTAACGTAGAAACTCAAACTTGTTGGAGATTTAATGTATCGATCCTGCCAATTGTGGTCTATAATTGGGTAATGTTAAGTCAAATTGCTTTGTGACGGGAGTGTTCTTACTTCTTCCTTAGAGAGAAACGCACGGGAGAGTAAACATCACTTTTCTTGCAATTCACATATTTCACGAAACTTCTTACATTCACATAACATGAACAGGTGACAGCAACAGCAGAATTCTCGTTCCTACGTACGTTGTATGTCTAAACACTTATCTTTCTCATCACCATTTACACCAGTCCCAGAACTATCATCTTCCCACCGTGATGCCCTGATCTAAGGCTGTCCTTTGGTCCTGCGGTGCTTCGACCCGTAACTGTTCACGAGGCCCAGCGCGTTGCTCACCACCTGCGCCAGCTCCCCCACCTGCCCTCGCACCGAGTTCTTCACGCTCCCATCCATGTCCGACCTCGCGAACCCGTCGAGGCACGTATTCTCGTTGGTAAGGGCCCCGCTCACCCATGTCTGCAAGTTGCTCATGTGCCAATCGAACGCAGTCCCCGCGGCCCCCTGGCCTCCCATCTGGCCGAGCTCGTCGATCGACTGGCTCAACTGGCTTGCGCTGTGGCCGACGCTCTGCACGCAGTCCTTCACAGCCTGGGACTCCCGGGGCTTGATGCCGTGGTACTGGGACAGCCGGCCCACGTAGGAGCTGGTGGCGCTGGCCCGGTCGAGGCTGACCTGGAGCGCGGCCCGGGCGAGCAGGCGGAAGTCCTGCTGGACGGTGGCGGCGTAGCCAGAGAGGCACTGGACGCAGAGCGTCGGGTAGCGGGTGGCCCCGCAGGAGGACTTGATGAAGTCCGTGTTGGTAGCCGTCGAGGGCTGTGAGTTCGACGGTTCGAGGTGGGCTGTGAAGAAGAGGACGTGCAAGAGGAAGAGGAAGGAGAGAGATGGTTTTGCTTTGGCCATGTTTATGTCTGCGTTTGAGGTTAGAGAGAGTGCGTGTGCGTTCGAGGTTGGAGAGAGTACGTTTATGTGAAAAGGCATCGGGGAGTGCATGGTTTATATAAGGAAGTTTACACAGAGAGAGAGAGAGAGAGAGAGAGAGAGAGAGAGAGAGAGGTGCCAACTCGGAAGCTCCACTCAAGTCAACGTTTATTTTTGTCGCACTTTGCATTTCTATTATAAATTCATTTAGCGGCAAAAGTGTCGGAAAATTAAAAAATGAAGTCACGTGACTGCCTGCCTGCCCTCTTGACCTCCCCTCATTTATTTTCTTAAAGTCGGTAACATTAGACTCGACCTATTTCGACTTCATTCCTCGATGGTGTCGTGCTTCGACTACTTCAGCAAGAACAGAAATCGCGAGTTCGATTTGTCCTAATATACAAAAGAGACTGCTTTGTCTAATGCTCGACTAAGCGGTATCGAACAACGGTGTTTGGCTTATCAAGTGACAGGAGAGAGAGGTTCTTGCGTCAATCAACTAAACTAACCGCTTAATAAGAAATAACAACATTCATGGGGGTCCTATCAAAACAAAATATGGGTTCACGAACGGTTTTCGGACTCCATAAAATCTGTCGCCCTGACCTTGTGATATCAAATATTGCAACTTAGGAAGTTAAAATCTAAGTTAAAATCTAAGTGTTAGTGTAAGTTAATAGATTGGCGCAATATCTCTAGGGTTTAGATCAAGAAGTGTTGGGAATTTAGGTTTAATTTGGATTCGCAAGATATGTTGAGTTTGTCCAAAGTCCTTAAATCCCCTAATCTTGGGGCAATCTCTTATATGGACAAGGCTTTGTTGTTTTGTAATTGCCACTAAATCCGTCACGGGGCGATTTTTACTTCTAACAGAAAAACTAATGAACTTTGAAAATAAATCACGTAGAGTCTGATGTCGGTGGAGAAATTAATGTCCGAATGGATTGTGACTATGCATAGATCAGCTAAAGAAAGAATACACGACATCTAAGCAAGCAAGGACATATTCAAGGTTTAATTCAAACATCAAACCACAAGAGAAAAGCAAAACAGAAAGGGTGCGTACAATGTTCATGGCCTTACTCAAGCATTTCCATTTCGATCGTCTTTAATATTTGAACTAGTAGCGTGATTTCTCTCATTTTAGCTTGGTCGCGACCTCAAGCATAAAGATAATGGAGAGCTGGGACTTTGAGAGGGTGCATATATTATTTCTTTCAAATGTTAATAAACCATCGTCGATAATGGGACTATTTTATGCTGAGTACCATTTCTAGGTGAGACAAATGATCGTTTCGCTAGATATTTTTCAAATTATTCGTTTGCAGCGAAACAAATCGATTCCGCTTGAGACGAAAGCTAATTGTAAATTATGCTGTGGGCCAGTTGGATACAGGAGGGCCGACACTTGAGGAACAACTCTACAATGAAAAAATTACAATAATCCTATAAGAATGAACTGAGGACGCCAATATCCAGCCGAGTACATGCCTCCCAAGGTGAGTTCTTCCTTTCCGGACGCTTCCTCCGAGTCGCTCGATTTCATGCAACTACTACAATAGATTAACGCATAATTCGTGCGCACCCGCAGCATTAAACAATCGAAGTCCACGTTTCTCGTATCTCAAGGATCGCAGAAGATGGCAAATTGCACAATATCAACCTGTCAGTTTGATCCCCTTTCACGTGTCTGGAAGTCACCTACCACTTGCTCGAAGCATTAGAATAACACGGCTTGGCAATTTAAAAAAAAAAAAACAGCCGGAGCCAGTTATTTAGAAGCTGTTCGTTAGGTCTAGGGTTTCCATTTCGTTTTGTCCTTGTTGGGTCGGTCCCTGCATTAAAGATTTCTCTTGGAAATAGTTTTGCCGGCAATGCCGGCGCCGATTCCCTTCTCTCCCTTGTCTCTGCCTGCAGCTGGACATAGGTTTCTGACCAATCTTTCAGATCTGTTCAAACCAAAACTTACTTGAACGTTGAGGTTATCCATGTTTATCCGCAGCTGCCCCACGTTCATGAAGTTGACTGTCGATATGAATTCGTATGCTACACAAACGTTTCTTCTTCTATGAGTTTGAACGTTCTTTTAAACACTTTTCTCGCGTGGAAACCGGTTCATATACATATGAAAGACGCATGGATGTATGACAAGATATCCCAAGAACGAAAAGGTAAGTAGAAAACATGAAATAGCAGGCATGATAAAGATCGATTAACAACTATTTTAGATGCGAATCTCGATAATAATATTATCATGCCTATATATTTTGATTTTATAAGCTTGTGTTAGCCAACTCAAAATTTTAAAAACTAGCTAGTGATCCATACTAAAATTGGGACTACGCCTTTCTAGGCACATGCTATCGACCCATTGACTAAGCCCGATATTGTCGATGATTTTTTTTGGGTCAACTGCATTAATTGGGAGACAGCGTTGCTGGATTGACTCCATTTCATTAGTAGCTGCAAAAAGAAAACGAAGGAAGACGAAAAACAATGAGAAAAAACCTTCACCATTATTGGTCGCATTTCCCACACAAGCGTGGTCAAACATTTAGCTCCGCGTTTTCAAGCCTGGAGTCGTGCAATCCCCTTGAGCTCGCGTGTTACATTTTTCTTTCCCCTTTCCATATTCACAGGACAATTTGAAAAAATAAAAAATCATGGGTTTGCTTTAGCGTTACACATGTTCTATCAATGTTTTAAACATGCATCTATTATGAGTTGTTATAATGATTTTGCTTTCGATTTTGGATAAAGATGAACGTTTCTTATATCGAGTTTGAGTATACAATGACTCACATTTGATAAATTTAAGAAGATCTCGAATTTCAAATACTTCTAGATGGAGATTGTGGTGAAAGATAAAGGCTAGAGTCGAGATCTTTACCAGCCCTTGTCGGCCCTTGGGGAGGGCTGGCGAGGGCTGGCGAGGGCTGGGCAAGGCCACCTCTCGCCGGATTCGGCAAGGGGACCCTTGCCTAGCCAACGCCAGAGGCCGGCAAGGGCTGGCGAGCACTGGGAAAGCCTCCCTGGACGAGACAAAACACAATGAGAGAAAAACTCCCCCATTATCGATCGCATCTCCCACATGAGCCTGGTCAAACCTTTAGGTATGCCTCTTCAAGTCTGCAGTCGTGCATTGCGTGGGGGAGAAAAACTATCTTTTTGAGCTCACGTGTTGATTTTTCTTTCTCCTTTCCTTATTCACGAGACAAATTGGAAAATAAAAAATCATGGGTTTGCTTAAGCATCACCCATGTTCTACCAATGGTTTAAGCATGCGTCTATTAAGACTTGTTACTGTGGATTTTGCTTCCGATTTTGGATAAAGATGAACGTTTTTTTTATTTCGGTTTGAGTGTACAGTGACTTACGTGTGATAAATTTAAGAAGATCACGAATTTCAAATACTTCAAGATGGAGATTATTATGGAAGAGAAAGGGTAGAGTCGAGGTCTCGACGGTCGGGACTCCACTCATCTTAGATATAGAGGACGGATTGTGAAATGCGAAGGCTCCACCCAAATTCACAGCAAATTTGGTTCCTCCTCGGTATAAATAGATAGATTTAGAGGCTGAATTACGCAGTGATGAAGCCAAAAATCTGGCTTGGGGGAGGGTGACATTTATAGCACAACCGACTTTAATTTTCAATCCCAAATTCCTGTAATGCAATGTCAAGTTAATTAATTAATAAATAATGCAACAAAACCTAACTATTCGTGTGAATTTAATAATCTTTAAATCTTACTTTATCTTTATTCATGAAGAAATGAAATCGATTCTAAAAACTAAGCGAGTTAAAAAGAAAATAAGTCATTCAAAACCAATGTTTAGGCTATACGGTCATTTGAGTTTATTTTATGAAAATTCTTATTTTTAAGTACATGAAGACGTAAATTTATTTTGGTGTTGCATTACGATAGAAACTCAAGCTTATTAGAGATTTAATACAACGTTCTTGCCAATTATGAAGTATGCAAAATTACGTCCATCTTATTCAAAACTCTTATGGAAAAAAGATGATTTAGAACTGGTTGAATAACTTAGATGTTAATAAAAGAATGTGACTTGAGAGTTGTGTATGAGACAATTCAAATATGGAATTAAGATGTGCAACTCTAACGTTGATTGTTAAACTGAAAGGGGCAGTAAGGATACCAACTGTTGAGTAAGACATACAAGGCTTGCTTTGGCATATGAAGGTGGTTCTACCTCCGAAAATATCTAAATATTTCTAGATAAATATCTTTTAGAGAAGTAACCTAAATAGTTCTAGCTAAAGGAATATCCTAGATAGTTCTAGAGAGACATCTCTCTCTCTCTCTCCCTATCTCTCTCTCTCTCAAAGAATTATATCCCCACATTTTTTAACAACTCTTCTTAAGACACCTTTCAATAAAATATTTAGATGTGGAATGTACAATGAGATATCTAAAGAACCAAAAAATATATAAGACGAAAAATGATGGACATGATAAGGATCGATGGAAGAGAGTCTTAGGGTTCAAGCTAATGCTATTATGTTGGTTAAATCACTTTTTTCGCAAAACATTTAAATTGTTCAGAAACAGAGATATTATCTGTATATAGCACGTTTCTTACCAATCGACAAAGAATGAGGACATTTGAAATACTTGACAGCCATTTAAGATGACGATGAGGACTGTGTGATGAATCCCAATGATATATTGTCATGGCTATATATTTTGATTTTTTTTTTTTTTAATGTTGGAGGAACCCCCTTGGCCGACAGCCGTCATATAAACCCCCAGGTGTCGCTAGCGGAGAGACCACCACCTCGGCGCCACGTGTCAATCACCTAATGGCCCACCAACCTCCCTGCCACTTGCGTCGCAAGGGCTTCGAACTCCCGACCTCTCCTTCAAAGACCTGAAGCCTACCCAGCGGAGTCACCACAGCCAGTGGTGCTATATATTTTGATTTTATAAGCTCATATTAGCTAACTCAAATTTTGAAAAACTAACTAGGCATCCACATTAAAATTGGGGCTACGTGTCCTTAGGTACATGCTATCGGTCCATTGACTAAACATAACATCGTTGATGATTTTTGTTGGGTAATTAATGGGGAGACAATGTTGCTGGTTGACTCCACTTTATTAGAATTTATCGAAAGAAAACAAAAGGAATCAAAACACAATAGATAAAAATAAAATAAAATCCACCATTGGCGATCGCATCTCCCACATAAGCCCAGTCAAACTTCTAGCTGCGCCTCTAAAAGTCTGAAGTCGTGCATTGGGCGGGGAAAATGATCTTTTCAGCTCACGTGTGGATTTTTGTTTCCCTTTTCCATATGTACAAGACAATCGTCACCCATGTTCTAACAACGATTTAGGCATGCGTTCACTAAGACTTGCTACATTGATTTGATTTCTCTTTGGACCAAGATTAACGTTTTTGTAATTCGAGTTTGAGTGCACCTCTAGTATTGTTTGATAATCTCAAACTTCAAGTTCTGCTAGATGAAGATTATGGTGTGGAAGTGAAGGATTAGGGTCGAGGTCTTGGCAATCGTGATTGTATTGATTATAGATCTAGAGGAGAGGCTTGTCGAAGTCGAAAGGCAAAGGCTCGACCCAAATTGACGGGAAGTTCGATTCCTCCTTGACGTATGCATGTACATCAGAGGCTGAATTATGTAGTGACGGGAAAATTGTCCAAAAAGTTATAAATCTATTGTACTTTTGCCAATTCAGTCATAAACCTTTTAATCTTGCCGATTGTATCTTAAACCTTTTATTAGTTTGCCAATTGAGTCAATTCGGCTAATTTATGCCGGAAAATGTTTAGGTGGATATACGGTCAGCACCAGCTGTCCTACATGGCCGAACCGGCGCTGATGTGGACGTCGGACTTATTTTTTAAAAAAAAGTCATCTATTTTTTTTTTTTTTACAGGGGAAAATTGCCCCAAAACCAGAACCCTCCCCCAAATCACCTCCAAATTAGAGACCTCCAAACCCTCAACAACGCTGGCTCTTACCCCAATTTGCTCGCCCACTCCAAAAATTAGAACCTCATAACACTTGACTCCAAAAGTTTTCTCGACAACAGTGGACAACTCTCGACAACGGCCGTCGATGGTGCTCGACGACACTCAGGAGGAACAAGGGATTTTCGCAAGCAGCTTTTGAGGGGACCCAATTCGACGCGAAGACTCGATTCGTTCTCAAGATTCCATAATAAACTCGATTTTTTGTGGTCCCAATTTTCTCACACTGTCGATGCTTAGCAAGCACGACAAAAAGGTATGTTTTGTGGTCCCCAATTGTGTGTGTAGTATAATCTGTTTGACTCATGACGTCGGAGAGAAATATTTTTCAATGCTTTTTTATATTCGAAAGAGAAAATGTTGGTGGGCATTTAGGGTTGACCAATTATCTTTGATGAGGAAGAGGAGCAATTAGGTGTGAGGCAGCTGTTCTTTTAGGGTTGTGCTCCTAGTTCGAATAGGGACGCATTCCTGCCTTAGAGAAGGTGTCTGCTTTACAAGTGATATGGCCGATGTCGCCTAAAGACAATTTCCAGTGGGGTCGTAAGCATGCATGTCCACTGCCTAATAATGCTTTTAGAATTATCAATGAAAATCTCAAGTTCTCTCCAAACTGGGTTTTCTAGAAAGTCTCCTTCCTTTCTGTGTGTTCTAATGTTGAACCTGATAGGAAGGGGATAAACCTATGTTTATTGAAAGTCAGCAAGGCGGATCTAGAGTTTGATTTTTAGAGTCCAACACACTACGAATAGAGATAATGGAAATCACGAGTATCATGAATAGGAAAACTAAGTCCAAAAAGGTCAATTATTAGTGTCGCCCATAAGTCCAAAAAGTTTGTAGATCTAATGGCACACGGGAGTTAGGTTGTTTCATTTGCTTTGTGCATGTATGTTAATAAACTCAGTCAGCTAATAAAATAATTTTCTATGTTGACGCCACATATCTTATATCAATCAACAAATTTGATTATAAAGTTCAATCTTTTGGGGGGTCAACGACGTTGAAATGATACTATGTTAGTTGGATAATCAAATTTAGAATTAAGCTTGCAGAATTATGGCCAATTCAAAGTTTGGAAAGAATCAGGTCACTTGTAGATTTGGAAGCCAGGTCAAGCCAGGCTGATTCTAATCCCATCTTTAGCTATTTCAACAGGAGTTATTGACAACTTCAACTTGTTATACATTAACATAGATTAATCTAAAGGCTTATCGTGCGCTCGTTTATATATTGTCTTTAGTTTTAGAGAACTTGTGGGGCTGCTGTTTTAGTGAACTCACAAGCGTATAATCCATTTTTTATTTGATACACAGCAGAATATGAATTAGACAGCTCATGCTTTCCATGGTCTCTAAACTTTGGAAGAGTAAATCACCGTGCAACTTTGGTTTTAGAAGATAACATGTCTTTAATTTTATTTTGCTTTAAGCATGTTACTTCTCTCTCAAAACATGTTGATTTCATTTATATATTTGCTTTAGTTTTAGAGGACTTGTGAGGCTGCTATTTTAGTGAACTCATAAGCTTATAATCCATTTTTTAGTTGAAACACAGTAGAGATATGAATTAGAAAGCTCATGTTTTTAATGGTCTTTGAACTTTGGAACTACTGTAGTGGCATTAACTTTTGCCATCATTTTGAGAACCATTCAGCATAGACGATGGCATTAGTCCCTCCAATTAGCAACAATACATCTGTGTTTTGCTATTGTGACCTAAAATCTCCTCTACGAAGAGCAAGGATGAAGGACAATTGGGGAAGAAGATATATTGGTTGCCTAAAATACAACTAGAAAAATAGAGCGGAAAATTGTGGATTTTTTATTTGGATTGATGCGGAAACCAATCAATTGACAATGACTGTGTCTAAATTTTTTTATCAAAGCAATGTCAAAGAAGAACTAGTGTTGACCCATAATGAGGATAATGACAATTCGATGGATGTTGAAGTCAAAGTTCTCAAAGCACAATTGAAACGTGAGAGACAGGATATGATAAAACTGAAGAAAGAAAATTCCAGATTAAAGAAAATGTTGATTGTGTTGTCAATGTCTACAGTTATAATAGCTCACATGTTATTTGGAAATTTGAAGGTTAAGGATGTAATGAGTTTGCCATAATATGTTATCGTGAATATATTTTGTATTTGTCAACATGTTTTATATGAGGATGTGCACTCTCATTGTGGAAAAAAGTGTGAGTTTTGTTTTCAATAAATGAATTCCATTTTTTAGGTCTCAATATTAGTTTCTTCAATCTGTATATATCTGCAATCTTGATTTCAATGTTCCATACATGGATTTTTTTTTTTTTTTGTCTTCATCTCTCCTTATATTTGTAATCAATGAATTAGGCTCTTATATCCTCTTTGCGAAGACTTGAATGTCTAACATAAATCATGGGAAAGTAGATGTTGGAAGTGTGAGACAAATGTAATATTAGAAAAAAAAATCAATGGAATGAAAAGTCAAACCAAGAGGAAGCAGGTTTCTTCAAGCCATTGCTCTTGGGCAACAAATATTTGCGATCTAATTTGATTTGTTATGAAGAATCAGCTCCACTAGGCATTAGTTAAAGGGTTAGATTGAGAAGTATGTGGCATCAACCCATTTGAGCCATGTTACACATCGATTGAATTTCCATAAACGTACCTTCCCAAAAGTTACTATGATTTCCAACTTGCATTCATATGAGCCTCAACATAAATAGAAGAAAGTAGAGTTCAGGTTCTAAAGCTTTTGAGCATCACATAACTTAAAGCTCAACCTACATTTCTCATGAAAGACACGGAACGTCCTAAATAAGCACAAAAAAATTGGAAAAAGGAAATGAAAAAACATATTCGAAATTGAATGCGGTTGTATTATGGCCAATGGGATTGTTTAGATGAAATGGACTAATCAATTTTTCTCCCAAAATGGTAATGAAGCAAGAGGGAGCAAACAGTTTCAATCAAAGGATTGAATTTATTCAAACATAAAAGCTAACCAAGCATTGTTATATAATGTCACGTTGTTGCTCTTCAAACTTGGCAACCCAGGTATCTAGGTTCTCTTCTTTATGTCTCTGTGGGGGAGCTCAAGCACCATGGAGGACAACTAATTGTCTTGTAATAACTTCTATAGAGAGAAGGAAGAAACTATCAGTACTGTATCACTTTAGCCAAAATAGAAGACTCTCTAGATATAATGCATTAACGTCGCACCGAATTCTACTAATTAGAATCCCAAAAAAAAAAAAAAAAAACTATCTAAATAATACAGCAAGTCAGCAACAAGTGTCTGCAATTTCAAATGGAGTAAATAAGATTGCTTGAACAATTATGGCCTATTGGATCACTTCATAACACCACTTCACTAAACCAACCCATCGTCAAAAAAATAAAATAAAAATCCACCAATGCTATATCAATAAACTTATCAATGACGACAAAAAGAAAATAGCCACAACACCATTTCAGTAAACTCGTCATTAACAATAACAAAAGAGATAGTCATATCACTTCCCTTAGCTCATCATCACCAACAAAAATTAAAAATAGCCATGTCACTTCCTTTAACCCAACCACACAAATGGCTATCATTCCTATAGGTTAGAGTATATTTTTCTTCTTTCTTGATAACCTTAGTACTTTAAATGGCACTTCAATTGGAGCTCCCTATGACGTTGATCCAACTTGTGCTTGTAAATCACTTCTTTGTCTCTTGTCCTGTTTAGCACTTTTACTCTTAACCTAATAGTATTAAAATTCATTAGTTCACAAATTTGTTCATAAATATGCAAATTTAACAAAATGGAAGTACTTACTAAAAGTGTTTGTGATGCCACTAACCCAACTTTCTTAGCAGGGCACGTCAAACTATTATGTCCTGTCTTCTTGCAACTTCAATATTTCATCTTCATTTCTTTTCTCGACATTCTAATACCACTTGTGACCTCCCCTTCCTCTCTTCTTCTTTTTTGTTTGTGTCTGCTAGGCTTCACCTTAACTGGAAGTGGTTCAGGTGCTTCCTTATCAATATTTTTCGAAAATTTCTCTCGTCAAATAGGATGCATCATGTTCTGATATACAGCTATGAACTCGATCTTTTTATAACACTCATCCACATAGTCGTTGTGACATCCCGATTTTTCTCAATTTTATTTTCAGTCAGTTGAGTCGGACAATTCAATTGTGCATATAGTTCGTCTCTCTCGAGTTGGCCACTCACGAGGGAACTAGTCTATTGAGTGAGGTGATTAAGGAATTTTACCGCGTCAGACTTGGGGACTGATCACCCTCGGATTGGATGCAAGAAAATTTCCCTAAAAGCCACTCAGTGGATTAGGCGCGCTGAAATCGCACCAGATTGAATTCAACCGAAAAAATTGAGATTGAATTTATAAGTCGGAAGCTTGGTCATGTCGCACATCTTATTAGGATCATGGGATAATTTTTGTGGACTTTAATTTGGACTCAATTAGAAGAGAATTGATGGAAATTGAAGTAATTGAATGTACAAGAACTTGGACCCGGCGGAAAATGAAATTGAACCTATTGGAAGATGTTATGGAGGATTTGAATTAGTGGAGAATGACATCAGCAGCAGGTGATGTCATGGTGGAGGCCAAATTTAAGGAGAGCTTGACAAGTGTCACAAGCCAATTGGCTCACCAAAAGTGGGGATGTCACTTCCCCCTTGTCTCCATCATCTTCAAGCTTGAGAGGAGAGAGATTGGGAGGGAAAAGAGGGAGAGAACCAGTGGAAACCGCCCCCCTTCCGTCCGCCCTTCGCCGCTCGATCGTCGCCACCGCTCGCCTTCGTCGTCGCCGGAGCTCGCCGTTGCCGCTCGCCCGCGAGCGATCGCATGCCCTCCCGCGCCGAGCTGCTCGTCTCCGTCCGCCAAGCCTCCCGCACCGTCGTCGCCTCTCCAAGCCAGCAGCTGCTCGACGTCGCCGTGCCTCGCCGAAGCTCTCGTCACCGCCGTTCGTCCGCCCAAGCCTCCGCCGGTTGTTGCTCAAGCCGTCGCTGGTTCTCCTCCACCGTTTCCCCGTCCGTTCAGCTGCCGTTCCGCCACCCTTCAAGCTTGGTTAGTTGCTGGAAAAACCAGCAAGATCTAGCCCCTTCCGCGCTCATTTTGGTCCCCTTTTAGTGTTCATTTGGTGTTGATCCGTGTAGGTTTGTCGTCGGCGTCGTCGTGCTCTTCGCCGGAGACTCGTCGGAAAGTGATTACGGTGAGTTTACCTCACTAATCCGCGATTAGCAAGTTAATGATGCCCTAAGTATGTTTAGCTTAAGTTGATTGAGATTAGGTGGATAGATTGGCTTAATTAGTGATGGATTATATTAAGGTGATTAATTAAGGTAAAGGGTGTTTAGTTTAATGGTTAAGTATGTTTATTTTTAAAATAAACCTTGATGTAACTTAAAGGAGTTTATTTATGATTTAAATAAATGCTTCGAAATTGTTGGATTATTTAATAATATATCTTATTTCGAAATTCATTAAAATATTATTTATTTAAAAAAAAATCGAAAAATTTATTTTGACCCTAGTTGCTCGAATTTCGTGCCGATCGTTTGCTGTGCTTGTAGAATTTGAAATTGATGATTAATTGTGGTAAATTGAGTGTGATTGCGATAGATAGGGATTCTTTATAAAATCCAAGTGTTGAAATTGATGGGAGATTGGCCGTAATTGACCACCTATTAGAGGTCGTGCCCAGTGAGGCCGTGATTAACCACCTATTGGAGGTCGTGCCTAGTAGGGCCGTGATGAACCACCTACAAGAGGTCGTGCCTAATAGGGCCATGATGAACCACCTAAGAGAGGTTGTGCCTAATGGGGCCGTGATTGACCACCTATTAGAGGTCGTGCCCAGTGAGGCCGTGATGGACCACCTATGAGAGGTCGTGCCTAATGAGGCCGTGAACTACCACCTAATTGCAGGTCGTGCCGAGTGGGGCTGTGATTGCCACTGGTTATTAAACCTTCCTATAGGGTCGAGATTAGGAGCAGTAATTGATTTACTAGAATGACATGTAATCGGCCGAGTCGATTGATCACTAAGACGATCCCCGTGATTGAGCTGTTTTGATGATGTGATTGTACTTCCATTGTTGAGTTATTAGAATTGCACATGGTTGAATTATATAAACTGTGCTAACCTGCATATGATGGCTAAGACGAGGTAAGTCTTCTTGATGTCGTGGCTAAGCTACTTTGGGGCGTATTTACTTTCTAATAGGGGTTTAGGAGGGGTGAACTTGCTGAGACAAAGTCTCATCCCAGTTTGGGGAAAATATTACAGGACCGTAGATGGCGGGACCCCTAGAGAAGAATGGCATCTCAGTGCAGATTATCGAGCAGGTGCACACCTTCCCTGATCATGGGAGCCATTGGGTCTACGAGTTGATCAGGACTACCGTATGGATCCAGGAGACTGAAGATGTTAGGGTACCCCATAGGTATAGAACTTGGTTCCGTTTTGGGGCCAATGGCTTTAGGATTGGCCCACTTGATAGTTTTGATATCCCACTGGCCGTGATGGATGCTATCCTGGGTGAGGGTGTAGCTGACCTTCCTGATGGTAGGGTGGATGACCCATCGTCCCCGGACCCAGTGTTGTCAGAGGTGGAGGATGTGGGATCATCGAACGAGTCTGATTAGTACTAGTAGGACTGTTCCTTTTTTTTTGGTGGGCTGATCCATGTTGTGTAGGCTAATCCCTTTTTGATGCACATAAACTTTGACCTATTTTTGGTGCATAGTTTATGGATCATGTTGATGTACGTAAACCTTGTAATGATGATGATGTATGAAAGTGTGTTGTTTGATTTAAAGTTGATGTTCCTGCTGTTCCTATCCCGTATGCTTTTGTAAGGGGTTTCTTAGTACGTTCCGCTTGCGCATTAAAAAGTAAATTGGGGTCGGCGACACTAGCTGGGAATGTCGCATTACCATGACCACGGCGGGTCGTTTCACATGTCTCGGGGTTCGGGGCGTGACAGTCGTATGCATCATCTTGCCCATTGCATATAGAATAAATGGCATGAGAACAAGGAATGCCGGTTAGTTGCGATCTCCTACAAGTACATTCTCTCTTGAATACATCTACCACATACTTCACATCCTTATCCATCATCTCATCATCACAATTCCATAACACACAATAATAAGTTGCACTAAATCTATTTTCTTCCAACTTTCTTACAATTCTTGAACCATAATCCTTTCTCCACTTAGCACATGCATCCCTTTGTGTATGCATCATTGTCATCATCATTATCCTCATTTCTTCCAACATATTGTAAATGGACTTACACCTAGCATCTATTATTCTTCCATTGAATGCCTCACATAGGTTGTTATCAACTATGTCACATTTGACATCAGTAGTGAAAAAAGCTTTAAAACAGTGTTTTGGCTCTGTTAGAACCAAGTTATGATATGCTATAGAACTGATTTTTTTCAATGCTTGAGAATGTTTGTCATAATCAACCATAGTACTACTTTTAGCACACTTCCAAAACAGTCTTTGCATTTGTATCCATTTATACTTCTTGCCCCAATTAGCATAAATGTGTCTAGTATACATTCTATGCTTAGCTGCTAGCAACAATTTAGCCACAGCTTGTATAAGGCCCTACAAAATATGATTTCAAATGTAAAGCATACACTACATTTATAATCATCTAAGAGCAATAATAATAAAAAAGAAATAAGAAACTTACATTTTGTTTATCACTAATTATGACCCATCATTGTCCATATGTGTTTGTAATTTTCAGATCCCACATCAAATTCGTCAGGAACCAAGTCCAGGTTTCTGTACTCTCAACTTTAACAATTGCCTAAACAATTTGGTACATTTGATCATTAGCATCCATTCCAATAGCACATGAGATCTTCCCTTTACAAATTCCCTTTAAGAAACAATCATCTAGTCCCGCAACTCTTCTACATCCATAAAAAAAAAAAAAAAATAGCCTTTCTTACATACTACAAAACATACATACATTCTTTCAAATAACGCTTTAGATTGCACATCAAACTTTTCAACCTTAACTGTAATAACACTTCCAGGATTTTTCGCCTTAAGTTCTTCTGCATAATCCCACAACTTTGCATATTCTTTCATATAATTTCCCATCAAAACTCTATAGGCAAGCAAGTTAGCCTTCGTATATTAATTTATTCTTACATTTAAGCCTAACTGTTCCTTGATAAGATATTTCAAAGCAAGGGTTTTAATAGTTGGCATTGCTTTAATTGTAGTAAGATAATGATTTGCCAACCTAGAACTTGTCACCATCTTATTTTTTAAGCTAATGGTACATGTATGTTCTTCATGATACATCTTCATGTGGAACGATCCAATTCTAATATCAAAAGATGCAGAGATCTTCCAGGGACAATTTTAATCAACACATTTTGCCATAATATACTTCTTTTCATTCTTGATAAATTTTATCTCTTTACGCTTAGCTACTGAATACTTTATGAGAGTATTTTTGAATTGTCTACCATCATCAAACCTCATACATATAGTAAATACAGGCACTATAGAATCAAGTTCATACCTTGGGAATTGTCTTCTCCTTCTAACAACTTCAACTTCTTCACCTACATTAAACCCCAAGCTCTCATCAACATCAGTGTCATAGTATTCTGTTCGGTAATCGGCTTCAACAATAGCCATATCTAATAGTTGGAGATTAGATGATTCAGGTATAGATTCTTGAGATGGTACAAATCCCACGAATGAATCCCCCATAATCTGAGCCTTTATGACCCTCCTATCAAATTCTCTAATGTTTTTCCTTCCTTCCATAAGGTCCACACAATCATCATCATCATCATCAGTCAAGATTCGTACATTGATGAGGACGTCTATGTCTTCATCTTCTGAATATATTTCTACATTATCATTGTTATTATCATCAGTTGCTACCTCATTACCCAAATCAATGTCCTCACCATGACTGATACCCTCACCAATGCCAACACCCTGACTAACACCTTCACCAATATCCTATTGACAAGCTTTGTCACCTACCTCATCATCAACATATTCTCCATATATCTCAACTACCTCATTATGCAAATAATGGAAAATTAGATTGATAATAGTGCTATCATTCCATGTGTATCTCAACCCATTTTCTAGAGACTTCCCAGAAATTTTCAAATAAAGTTTTTCGAATTTTCAATTTACCCCATCCTCAAGATCTCTGATGAACCTCTCATAGCTAATTGATTTGATATCAACATGTATGAAGTCCATATTTCCCCCAACATATTCTAATGTTGGGCAACGAACAAGTTTTCCTTCATAGAAAAAGGCAAACCAACGCTGTTTTGTTGCTCATCTCAATCCTACAAAAAAAGCATATATTATAAGTAAACACGTAATAGAGGGATAACATAGTAACACACATGAAAATAACAAGCAACGGCATAAATAAATTTGACACAACCATGATTCCAAGGAAGGGATCTATGAAGATAATATTTGTGTGCTCGAATTAAATCTATATAGTTGTCATTGTGCTTAATTGATGATTTAGGAGATATCTTGACACTCCTTATGAAACATAAAAAGTGTATATACTAAATCAATTCGCTAATGAATTTAGGACATTAATAATGATGGTTTTAATTTGATGGTTCAAACTTAATTTAGCGTACGTTTTAGTGCGAATGATTGAAGGAGTTTGAAACTAAAGTACACTCGTAATGGACAATTTATGAATTTCTACTACAACATTAAAACAAAATAAAAACTGTATATTCGTTCCTAAATTTCATGAAATCGAACCCCGTGAATGTCTTGATGAAAAAAGGCATGTTTCGATGATTAACAAAGTCTGTGATTCACCACAATCCAACCAACCAAGCTTTTATCACTCTAAAACAATTCTTGAATTTGCTGGTCAAGGCATCATTCACATTCACTTAAATTTCACATGCACTTTTTTTGTTCACATCCACACGAATTCGATAAAGTCATCTCCTTTTGCGAGGTAGCTAATGGAAGTTCTTGTAAAATTCCCATTCACATGCACTTTTCTTGTTCTAACAAGCATTGGTCATGTGGAGCCTTTCACATACAACAACCAGTCAACCCCAAATGCCCACTAGTGTTTTCTCTTTCCAATATAAAAAAACATTGAAAAATATTTCTCTCCAACGTCATGAGTCGAACAGATTATACTACACACACTTAATTGGGGACCACAAAACATACCTTTTTGTCGTGCTTGCTAAGTGTCGACAGCGTGAGAAAATCGGGACCACAAAAAATCAAGTTTGCTATGGAATCTTGAGAATGAATCGGGTCTTCGCGTCGAATTGGGTCCCCTCAAAAGTTGCTCACGGAAATCCCCTGTTCCTCCCGAGCGTCGTCGAGCGCCGTCGATGGCCGTCATCAAGAGTTGTCGACCGTTGTCGAGAAAACTTTCAAAGTCAAGTGCTACAAGGTTCTAATTTTTGGAGTGGGCAAGCAAATTAGGGTAAGAGCCAGCGTTGTCGAGGGTTTGGAGGTCTCTGATTTTGACGTGATTTGGGGGAGGATTCTGGTTTGGGGGAATTTTCCTCAATAAGTAAAAAAAAATTAAAAAAATGATGACTTTTTTTTTTTTTAGTCCAGCGTCCACTTCAACGCCGGTCTGGCCATGTAGGACAGCTGGTGCTGACTATATATTTACGTAAACATTTTCCGGTATAAATAAGCCGGATGGACTCAATTGGCAAATTGATAAAAGATTTAGGACTCAATCAACAAGATTGAAAGGTTTATGATTGAATTGACAAAAGTGCAATGGATTTAAGACTTTTTGGACAATTTTCCCATGTAGTGATAGAGCTAGAAATCTAGCTTAGGAAGGTGAGATTCCTAGCACAACTCACTTTAATTTTCAATTCCAAATTTTGGTAATCATTCTGTAATACCAACTTAATTAATTTACAATAATGAAACAGAGCCTAATTATTCAAGAAAATGCAACATAGTACGACCACTTATATGTGAAAATAGAGAATTATTAGCAATTTACATCTTACTTTTTTTGTATTCATGAAGTAAGGAAATCAATTTTAAAGACTGAGTTACGATGTTTAGCCGATATAGTCTTTTAAATTTAAATCATAAAAAATTGTTTTCCAAAGTACATGAAAAGCTAAATATATGTTGGTATTGTGTTCAAACTTGTTGGAGATTTTATGTATCCTTCCTGCTAATTATGGTAAAGATTTGGGTAATGAATAGTCACATTGCTTGGCGAGGGGATTGTTTTACCTTAGAGAGAAACGGACGTGAGAGCAAAACATCACTTTTCTTGCAATTCACATATTTCACAAAACTTCTCACATTCACAGAACATGAACAGGTGACAGCAACAGCAGAACTCACGTTCCTACATGCGTTATATATCTAAACACTTCTCTTTCTCATGACCATTTACACCAAACCCAGAACTATCATTCTTTCAGTCTCAACAGCAGATCTACGGCTGTCCCTTGGCCCCGCGGTCCCTCGACCTGTACCTGTCCACGAGGGCCAGCGCGTTGCTCACCACCTGCGCCAGCTCCCCCACCTGCCCCCGCACCGAGTTCTTCACGCTCCCATCCATGACCGACCTCGCGAACCCGTCGAGGCACGTGTTCTCGTCGGTAAGGGCCCCGCTCACCCACGTCTGCACGTTGCTCATGTGCCAATCGAACGCCTCCCCAGCGGCCCCCTGGCCTCCCATCCGGCCAAGCTCGTCGATCGCCTGGCTCAGCCGGCTCACGCTGTTGCCGACGTTCTGGACGCAGTCCTGCACGGCCTGGGACTCCCGGGGCTTGATGCCCCGGAGCCGGGACAGGCGCCCGACGTGGGACGCGGCGGCGCGGGCCCGGGCGAGGCTGACCTGGAGCGCGGCCCGGGCGAGCTGGCGGGGGTCCTGCTGGACGGAGGCGGCGTAGCCAGAGAGGCACTGGACGCAAAGCGCCGGGTAGCGCGTGGACCTGCAGGAGGACTTGATGAAGGCCGCGTTGGGAGCTGTCGCGGGCTGTGAGTTCGATGGTTCGAGGAGCGCCGCGAAGAAGAGGAGGACGTGGAAGAGGAAGAGGAAGGAGAGATGGTTTTGCTTTGGCCATGTTCACGTCTGCGTTTGAGGTTAGAGAGAGTGCGTGTGCGTTTGAGGTCGGAGAGAGTATGTGTGTGCGTGGAGGTGAAAAGGCATGTAGAGTGCATGGTTTATATCGGTTTATATAAGGAAGTTTACAGAGAGAAGTGCCCACTTGGAAGCTCCACTGGAGTCGATGTTTATCCATGTCGCATTTTTCGTTTATTTATTTATGTGGTGGCAAAAGAAGAAGAAGAAGAAGAAGAAGAAGAAGAAGAAATGCCGTCACATGACTACCTGCCGCCCCTTTTGAGCTCCCTTCATTTAGGGTTTACATTTGTTTATGTTCTTAAGTCGGTACCATTATTTTGACCCATTTCAACTTCATTTTCTCCCTATGGTATCATGCTTTAGATTACTTCAGTGAGAACAGAAATTGGGAGTTCGATTTGTCCTTATACACAAATAAAAAGTGCTTGACTTATACTTGATCAAGTGACATCTGTTATAACATTATTAATGTGATTACGTTCAGTTTATTATTACTCATGTTACCTAGTTTTATTGACGATTTATTTTTCATGATAACTATGCTATTCGCTCAATATTAAAATCGGTCATGATGGAAGACATTATCCGAAAGGGATGCAGACATATAAATAGGTCATTTAAGTCAAACTCTCTTATTAATCTAAAAATCTGATGATCAGAAAACACACCACCAACGTTGAGAAGGTAATTGGCTAGAAAAAATTTATTCACCAATCATTCAAGACTTTGCGAAGATGAGTTTTAAGATAGTTTGGGTGCAGGAGGGCTGACGCCGGAGGAACAACTCTAGAACGATACAATAATCCTATGTATGAACTGGCGACGCCAACCGGCTGAGTACAAGCCTGCCAAAGATGATTCTTCTTCTTTCTGGATGCTTCTTCCTTGTCACTCAAATCTCATGCAACTACCGTCATAGATTATACGCGATTCCCCTGCGACCGCAGCATTAAAAAATCACAAGTCGACGTCTCTCGCTTCTCAAGAAAGCGCAGACCACGGCCAGACGGCCAGTTGCACAATGTCAAGCCGTCGATTCAAACTTGTTTCGCGTGTCAGGAAGGCACTTCGCACTTGCCTCAGACTCAGAGCAATATAATAAAAACTAGCCACTGCCAGTTATCGGAAGCTGATCCTTTTGGTCTTCTAGGGCTCTATTTCCTTGTGTCCTCGTGGGTCTGTTGCGCATTAAAAGATCCTGTCTCAGATATTGCTTGACCAGCAATGCCGTGCTGATTCCCTTCTCTCCCCTGTTTCTGTAATGAAAAAAAAAAAAAATTTGGATTACACAACTTGAGCTATGGCGTGGCACGTTATCCAAACCTTGTTCAAACCTCGAAATTTTGGCTTCGATCTTAAGTTTGTCTAGGGTTGTCCAAAACCGCCTACTTTCATGCATGTACACATATGGAGATGACCATCGAGATGAATTTCGTACCCACAGGTAATGAATTGTGGAATTATATGATCAAGGATCAACTTCGCTTCTTGATGATATGACGTGTTTGCATGTAACTCAATTCATATATATTTGAAAGACGTGATGTACGGCGAGTAACTAAAGAATTGAAAAAATAAATGAGACGAAAAATGACAGGCATTATAAGGATCGATGGAGGAGGGTATGTTACGGTTTAGGCTGAAATCACTTCTTTATTTTTGAAATATTTCAACTGTTCAGAAACAGGGTACTAATAATATGCGCACAGCATGTTTCTTACCGATCACCAAAGAACGAGGGTGTTTGAAATTTAATCGCAAGACTCGACGGCCATTTTAGACGAGGACGAGGACGGTGTGATGAATTTTAAGGATATAATGTCATGCCTATATATTTTGATTTTATTAGCTCATATTAGCTACCTCAAAATTTGCCAAAAACTAGCTAGAGATCCACATTAAAATTGGGGCTACATCTTCTTGGGTACACGCTAACGGTCCATTGACTAAACATAACATTGTTGATGATTTTTGTTGGATCGATTAAATTAATGGGGAAAATGTTGCTGGTCGAATCCATTTTATCAGAATTCATAAAGCGAAATCAAAACAGAATAGATAAAAAAAATTTAAAAAAAAATCCACCATCAGTGATTGCCTCTCGCCCACATAAGCTTGGTCAAACTTTCAGTTGCGCCTCTAAGGCCTGTTTGTTAAAAATTATTTATGTTCTCTGGAACAAAAATTTCTGTTTTTTTGTTCCTGGGAACGAAAAAGGAATGGAAACGCGTTTGTTTGCGTTTTTGTTTCAAATTATTTTTTTGTTCCCAGAAACATATCTAGAACAAAAAAAAAAAAAAAAAGAAGTTGTTTCTTGTTTTCGGAACAAAATTTATGAACACTTCTTCTCTCTCTTCCATTTTCTTCTCTCTTTTTCTTCTTCTTTTCTTCTTCTTTTTTCTTTCTTTTTTTTTTTTTGGCCGATCACCGGCCTCGGCCATGGCTGGCGACCCGCTGTCGAGGGGTAGTGACCTCGCTGGAGCGTCGCAGGCCCCCGGCGAGGCTGAGTGTTGCCAGCCCCTGGCGAGGCCAACCTCGCGCCGGGTTGGGTGAGCTCGATCTCGCCAGATCCGGCGAGGCCGAGCTCGCCCAACGGTCGATGAGGCTCAGCCTCGCCGGGGGTCGGCGAGCCTCGCCGTGGCTAGGCGAGGCCACTGGCCCTCATCGGCCGGTCGCCGGCCATGGCGAGGGCGACGACTAGCTAAAAGAAGGAAAAAGAAAAAAGAAGAAAGAAAATAGAAAAAATAAAATAAAAATATTTAAAAATTAAAAGAAAAAAATTATACAAATTTACCAAACGTGTTTCGAGTTCATTTTTGTTCCGGAACAAGTTTACTAAACGCGTTTTTTTGTTCAAAAGTTGTTCCGGAACAGGAACACTTTTTATATTTCTGTTTCCTAGAACAATTTTTAAACAGAAATGTTACTAAACGCGCTCTAAAAATCTGAAGTCGTGCATCGGGTGGGGGAAAATTTTATTTTTTCAGCTCACGTGTTGATTTTTCTTTCCCTTTTCCATATTTACAAGACAATCATCACCCATGTTCTAACAACGAGTTAGGCATGCGTTCATCAAGACTTACTACATTGATTTCATTTCGCTTTGCTCAAAGGTTAATGTTTTTGTTAATTCGAGTTTGGGAGTACCGCGGCTCTCGTCTAATAAATTTAAGACTATGGTGAAAGTGAAGTATTAGGGTCTCGCCAATCATAATCGTATCGATCATAGATTCCGAGGGGGACATCGAAGTCGAAAGGCAAAGGCTTGACCCAAATTGACAGGAACTGCGATTCCTCCTTGACGTATGCACATATATCAGAGGTTGATTTATGTAGTGATATACACGGAAATCTCGTTTAGGAGGGGCGAGATTTGAGCACAACTAACTTTGACTTTCAATTCCAAATTTTGGTAAGCATTAAGTAATACCAACTTAATTGATGTACGATAATGCAACAAAAGCTAACTATTCATGAATATGCAACATGCGGTCGAAATGTGATTAAAGAGTACAACCATGTATATGTGAAAACAAAGAATCACTTGGGTGTATTCGTTTCGTGGAAAGTTAGTGATATGGAAAATATTTTCCGAAGAATGATCACTTGTATAATTTACAAAATTAAATGAATGGAAAATATTTTCATTTCCCATGAAAATAATTAGACGCAAATTGTTATCAATAATAAAAATATTTTCCATTGACTAATTTTTCTAGACAATATAAACAACCATTTTTCGGAAAATATTTCTACATCACTCATTTTATGCTAAACGAACACATTGAAATTTGAATCTTACTTTATTTGTATACCTGAAGGGAGGAAATCAATTTTAAAACTGAGATACAATGTTTAGTCGATATAGTCTTTTGGATTTAATTAATAAAAGTTTGTGTTCTAAAGTACGAGAAAAACTAAATATATGTTGGTATTGCGTTAACGTAGAAACTCAAACTTGTTGGAGATTTAATGTGTCGATCCTGCCAATTGTGGTCTATAATTGGGTAATGTTAAGTCAAATTGCTCTGTGACGGGAGTGTCCTTACTTCTTCCTTAGAGAGAAACGCACGGGAGAGCAAACATCACTTTTCTTGCGATTCACATATTTCACGAAACTTCTTACATTCACACAACATGAACACGTGACAGCAACAGCAGAACTCTCGTTCCTACATACGTTGTATGTCTAAACACTTATCTTTCTCATTACCATTTACACTAATCCCAGAACTATCATCTTCCCAACGCGATGCCCTGATCTAAGGTTGTCCTTTGGTCCTGCGGTGCTTCGACCCGTAACTGTTCACGAGGCCCAGCGCGTTGCTCACCACCTGCGCCAGCTCCCCCACCTGCCCTCGCACCGAGTTCTTCACGCTCCCATCCATGTCCGACCTCGCGAACCCGTCGAGGCACGTGCTCTCGTCGGTAAGGGCCCCGCTCACCCATGTCTGCAAGTTGCTCATGTGCCAATCGAACGCAGTCCCCGCGGCCCCCTGCCCTCCCATCTGGCCGAGCTCGTCGATCGCCTGGCTCAACTGGCCCACGCTGTGGCCGACGATCTGCACGCAGTCCTGCACAGCCTGGGACTCCCGGGGCTTGATGCCGTGGTACTGGGACAGCCGGCCCACGTAGGAGCAAGTCGCGTTGGCCCGGTCGAGGCTGACCTGGAGCGCGGCCCGGGCGAGCAGGCGGAAGTCCTGCTGGACGGTGGTGGCGTAGCCAGAGAGGCACTGGACGCAGAGCGTCGGGTAGCGGGTGGCCCCGCAGGAGGACTTGATGAAGTCCGTGTTGGCAGCCGTCGAGGGCTGTGAGTTCGACGGTTCGAGGTGGGCCGTGAAGAAGAGGACGTGCAAGAGGAAGAGGATGGAGAGAGATGGTTTTGCTTTGGCCATGTTTATGTCTATGTTTGAGGTTAGAGGGAGTGCGTGTGCGTTCGAGGTTGGAGAGAGTACGTTTATGTGAAAAGGCATCGGGGAGTGCATGGTTTATATAAGGAAGTTTACATACACAGAGAGAGAGAGAGAGAGAGAGAGAGAGAGAGAGAGAGAGAGAGAGAGAGAGAGAGGTGCCAACTCGGAAGCTCCACTCAAGTCAATGGTTGTCTTTGTCGTACTTTGCATTTCTATTATTAATTCATTTAGCGGCAAAAGTGTCGGAAAATTAAAAAATGAAGTCGCGTGACTGCCTGCCTGCCCTCTTAACCTCCCCTCATTATGTTCTTAAAGTCGGTAACATTAGATTCGACCTATTTCGACTTAATTCCTCGATGGTGTTGTGCTTCGATTACTTCAGCAAGAACAGAAATCGCGAGTTCGATTTGTCCTAATATACAAACGAGACTGCTTTGTCTTATGCTCGACTAAGCGGTATCGAACAACGGCGTTTGGCTTATCAAGTGACGGGAGAGAGAGGTTTTGCATCAATCAACTAAACTAACCGCTTAATAAGAAATAACAACATTCATAGGGTTCCTATAAAAACAAAATATGGGTTCTCGGACGGTTTTCGGATTCTATAAAATCTGTCGCCCTAACTTTGTGATATCAAATATTGTAACTTAGGAAGTTAAAATCTAAGTGTTAGTGTGAGTTAATAGATTGGCGCAATATCTCTAGGGTTTAAATCAAGAAGTGTTGGGAATTTAGGTTTAATTTGGATTCGCAAGATATGTTGAGTTTGTCCGAAGTCCTTAAATCCCCTAATCTTGGGGCAATCTCTTATATGGACAAGGCTTTGTTGTTTTGTAATTGTCACTAAATCTGCCACGGGGCGATTTTTACTTCTAACAGAAAACTAATGAACTTTGAAAATAAATCACGCAGAGTCTGATGTCGGTGGAGAAATTAATGTCCGAATGGATTGTGACTATGCATAGATCAGCTAAAGAAAGAATACACGACGTCTAAGCAAGCAAGGACATATTCAAGGTTTAATTCAAACATCAAACCACAAGAGAAAAGCAAAACAGAAAGGGTGTGTACAATGTTCAATGTTCATGGCGTTACTCGAGCATTTCCATTTCGATTGTCTTTAATATTTGAACTAGTAGCGTGATTTCTCTTATTTTAGCTTGGTCGCGACCTCAAGCATAAAGATAATGGAGAGCTGGGACTTTGAGAGGGTGCATATATTATTTCTTTCAAATGTTAATAAACCATCATTGATAATGGGACTATTTTATGTTGAGTAACATTTTTGGGTGATACAAACGATTGTTTCGGTAGGTATTTTTCAAATTATTCGTTTGCAGTGAAATAAATTGATTTTGCGTGAAACAAAAGCTAATTGTAAATTATGCTTTGGGATAGTTCGATACAGGAGGGCCGACACATGAGGAACAACTCTACAACGAAAAAATTACAATAATCCTATAAAAATGAACTGAGGACCCCAATATCCAGCCGAGTACATGCCTCCCAAGGTGAGTTCTTCCTTTCCGGACGCTTCCTCCGAGTCGCTCGATTGCATGCAACTACTACAATAGATTAACGCATAATTCGTGCGCAACCGCAGCATTAAACAATCGAAGTCCACGTCTCCCGTATCTCGAGGATCGCAGAAGATGGCAAATTGCACAATATCAACCCGTCAGTTTGATCCCCTTTCACGTGTCTGGAAGTCACCTACCACTTGCCTCGAAGCATTAGAATAACACGGGTTGGCAATTAAAAAAAAAAAAAAAACAGCCGGAGCCAGTCATTTAGAAGCTGTTTGTTAGGTCTAGGGTTTCCATTTCGTTCTGTCTTTGTTGAGTCGGTCCCTGCATTAAAGATTTCTCTTGGAAATAGTTTAGCCGGCAATGCCGGCGCCGATTCCCTTCTCTCCCTTGTCTCTGCCTGCAGCTGGACATAGGTTTCTGACCAATCTTTCAGATCTGTTCAAACCAAAACTTACTTGAACGTTGAGGTTATCCATGTTTATCCGCAGCTGCCCCACGTTCATGAAGTTGACTGTCGATATGAATTCGTATGCTACACAAACGTTTCTTCTTCTATGAGTTTGAACGTTCTTTTAAAATACTTTTCTCGCGTGGAAACCGGTTCATATATATATGAAAGACGCATGGATGTATGACAAGATATCGCAAGAACGAAAAGGTAAGTAGAAAACATGAAATAGCAGGCATGATAAAGATCGATTAACAACTATTTTAGATGCGAATCTCGATAATAATATTATCATGCCTATATATTTTGATTTTATAAGCTTGTGTTAGCCAACTCAAAATTTTAAAAACTAGCTAGTGATCCATACTAAAATTGAGACTACGTCTTTCTAGGCACACGCTATCGATCCATTGACTAAGCCCGATATTATCGATGATTTTTGTTGGGTCGACTGCATTAATTGGGAGACAGCGTTGCTGGATTGACTCCATTTCATTAGTAGCTGCAAAAAGAAAACGAAGGAAGACGAAAAACAATGAGAAAAAACCTTCACCATTATTGGTCGCATTTCCCACACAAGCCTGGTCAAACATTTAGCTACGCGTTTTCAAGCCTGGAGTCGTGCAATCCCCTTGAGCTCGCGTGTTACATTTTTCTTTCCCCTTTCCATATTCACCAGACAATTTGGAAAAATAAAAAATCATGGGTTTGCTTTAGCGTTACACATGTTCTATCAATGTTTTAAACATGCGTCTATTATGAGTTGTTATAATGATTTTGCTTTCGATTTTGGATAAAGATGAACATTTCTTATGTCGAGTTTGAGTATACAATGACTCACATTTGATAAATTTAAGAAGATCTCGAATTTCAAATACTTCTAGATGGAGATTGTGGTGAAAGATAAAGGCTAGAGTCGAGATCTTTACCAGCCCTTGTCGGCCCTTGGAGAGGGCTGGCGAGGGCTGGGCAAGGCCACCTCTCGCCGGATTCGGCAAGGGGACCCTTGCCTAGCCAACGCCAGAGGCTGGCAAGGGCTGGCGAGCACTGGGAAACCCTCGCCAGCCTCGCCTGGCCGAGACAAAACACAATGAGGGAAAATCTCCCCATTATCGATCGCATCTCCCACATGAGCCTGGTCAAACCTTTAGGTATGCCTCTTCAAGTCTGCAGTCGTGCATTGCGTGGGGGAGAAAAACTATCTTTTTGAGCTCACGTGTTGATTTTTCTTTCTCCTTTCCTTATTCACGAGACAAATTGGAAAATAAAAAATCACGGGTTTGCTTAAGCATCACCCATGTTCTACCTATGGTCTAAGCATGCGTCTATTAAGACTTGTTACTGTGGATTTTGCTTTCGATTTTGGATAAAGATGAACGTTTTTTATTTCGGTTTGAGTGTACAGTGACTTACGTGTGATAAATTTAAGAAGATCACGGATTTCAAATACTTCAAGATGGTGATTATTGTGGAAGAGAAAGGTAGAGTCGAGGTCTCGACGGTCGGGACTCCACTCGTCGTAGATATAGTATAGAGGACAGATTGTGAAATGCGAAGGCTCCACCCAAATTCACAGCAAATTTGGTTCCTCCTTGGTATAAATAGATAGATTTAGAGGCTGAATTACGCAGTGATGAAGCCAAAAATCTGGCTTGGGAGAGGGTGACATTTATAGCACAACCGACTTTAATTTTCAATCCCAAATTTCTGTAATGCAATGTCAACTTAATTAATTAATAAATAATGCAACAAAACCTAACCATTCGTGTGAATCTAATAATCTTTAAATCTTACTTTATCTTTATTCATGAAGAAATGAAATCGATTCTAAAAACTAAGTGAGTTGAAAAGAAAAGAAGTCATTCAAAACCAATGTTTAGGCAATACGGTCATTTGAGTTTATTTTGTGAAAATTCTTATTTTTAAGTACATGAAGACGTAAATTTATTTTGGTGTTGCATTACGATAGAAACTCAAGCTTATTAGAGATTTAATACAACGTTCCTGCCAATTATGAAGTATGCAAAATTTTAAAAACTCATATGGAAAAAAGATGATTCTAGAGAGACATTTCTCTCTCTCTCTCTCTCTCTCTCTCTCTCTCTCTCTCTCTCTCTCTCTCTCTCTCTCTCTCTATATATATATATATATATATATATATATATATTGATATTTCAAATAATTATATCCCTACATTTTTTAACAACTCTTCTTAAGACACCTTTCAATAAAATATTTAGATGTTTAGGCAACCTAGAAATACCAGAATTCTTGAGAGAAAAGATGAGGTACAATTCTTCAACATCAAATGCCCCTCTTTGGCTCCATGGCCAGAATTACGTATTTATGTTGAATTGCAATTAAGGTGTCCGAGGCGATATGTGGATAAGATATCTCTGAATAACTTATCCATCACTAGAAAACTCCATTAAGTTATTCTTGATTAGTCTCGTTACAAATAAAAGTTTTTTGACAAGAGAGAATCTAACATAACAATGCATGGCCCCACTTGGTTCATTAGTTACCTTATCTAGAGCAAATTACTACCTAAGACCACCATCCGTCATGACCGAGTGAATCTCCTTGGTTATCCGTGACTGAACGTGTCCAAATTAAGTGTTCAATACTTCAAATTAATGTATACCTACATTAAAAAGGTACTAAACATACATGCGTATCCACACACATTCAAACACCAAATTCAAAGACACTCAAGGTACATTTGTTTTACAATTTCATAATAAAGGAAAATATTTTTCATGAAAATCATTTTAAAAGGAAAATAGTTAGTTTTATTTGCTTAGTGGTCTAGAAAAAGTTATTTTCTTCTAGCAAAAAGGAAAAGTTACTTTCCCTCGTTCTAAGCTTATCGAAGATCGATTAATTTTCCATCATTCAAATACCGAAAAATTAGAAAAAAAAATCTAGAATAATTTTCCTTCAAATAAACAAACCAGTAATTTAATTGTGCAACTGCGTATAAACTACTAACCAAGAAGTTGACATAAATCGAAGTGGAAAGCTAAAGACACCCAGAGTTTGGGGCAGGTCGTGTCGTCTTCAAATGCCTTTCCGCATCTCCTGATGTTCGAGATTTGCTTTTCCGGAAAAGGAGAAAAGAAGGACAAAGGAGTTGAGCCGATCCGGCCCATGAGGACCCTATCTTGGGCTTTCCCATTCGACCCAACATACAATGCCTCAATCCAATTCGATGGGCCCAAAGTTTTCTCCGGGCCCATCTCTCTAGAAAGGAAGCAGTTGCAATTATCACTGCCACGCTTGCTGTCCACTAGACCAGTCAAAAATAGGTTATAGACCCATTTGTCAATCCATAAGAATGTGAAATAGATCATAATTGGGCCAATTAAATCAAGTAAATTGTATAAACGGGTTTAAACATACTATGGGTGTTTTTTTGGTAAGGAACATACTATGAGTGTTATATGAGTCATAAATGGGTTTATGACCTATTTATATCCAGCTCACTTTATAACTCTCTTTTCATTCTCTTTCATTCTCACATAGCCTCGCACTCACGCACTCCTCTGGGTATAAGTTTTTGTAAATTGTATTGAATGGCAAAGTGTTTTAACAATATAAGTTAGATCGGTATGAGTAAAAAGAAAAAAGCTACAAACAAAATGAGTTATAAATGGGTCAATAGGTTAATTTTGGTTGGATACTATTTATAATCTGACCTAAATTTGACTAGACTCACCCGTTTAATAGGTCCATTGTCGACGAAGCGAGGAAGTCTCCCAAACCTATGCTATACATGCCTCGACAATGACTCTTTTTGGCACTTCCGGCGGACATTTTATCAAAATGCAATCAGCTTCTTTCCGGCCACATCGCTCGTGGGCTCGGGACAAGATTGAACAGAATCCCGTTCTGCCTACACTTCTTCGCAAATCGGTTCCCATTTGGAACGGGTCCTCTTTTTTTAGGTTGGAAAGGAGGACTTTTCATGACCCCCGCGAATGGCGGACTTTTGTCTCTTGGGTTACCGCGTGAAGATGTCGGAAAGGAGGTTTTTTTTTTTTTTTTTTTTTTCCGGTTTTCATCTCCGTGGGATGTCGCGTGATTTTCACCCGCCACCAGCATGTAAAACGCTAGGAAACCTACGAATTATTTACTTTTTTAGTCGTTTTTTAGGGTAATATTTTAGAATAATTACTCTATTTTTTTTGGCGCTTCCCCCATCGGGGTCCAATTGGGGAAATCCAACGTCTCCTGTCCGCTTGAAGAAGGCTCCATCCTGTCGCAGTCGATCGTCGTACAACAATCAATATTTATACGAGCATAGAAAATTATTAGGGTACTTTCGTTGACCATAATGCTTCATTTCCACACGCAAACGAGACTCTTTTTCTCCCCCTCATTAGTAGCGTAGACGCCCGCGATTGATTTCTGAGTACATCTAAGCCAATCGCAGTCTGATATTTGTTTCATTTGAGAATTGTGGATTAGGAAATGCGCGTTGTTTGACGGGATCCGAGGAGTATATGAGACATCCTCATTAAATAATACTACCTAATAGTGGGTTCTATAAATGGAAAATGAAGGAGATGCGCATGAAAATATATGGATATAATTTTTAAAAATAAAGGATATTTATTGAATTTCTTTTTGTGCGGCGAGCATTGAATTGGCTAAGAGTTTGGGCAATCCCCCCTCATCAAACAAGAAACGAATTGGGTTGGTGGGGGTAAAGATACGTAATTCACCAGTCGATGCCTTCTAACTCAATAATTAGCCAACTAAGTTAAAAAAGAAAAAGAGAGGGCAAGATATTAGCAAATAAAAAGTCGTTGACGGGTCAGATATTTTGAAAGATCATTATTCTTTATCTGACATAAGCATGTGGCTCTTTGGAATTTGGACAGCTGGTTCCTTCCCGAAAGCGACATCAAAAATCCAATCGAGGGCCATCCGAATTTTAAAATTTTCAATCTTGACTTGTCAATTCAAGGGGGGCAAGTAAAGAACAAATGTTGACGTTTCATCCGTTCAAAATTCTCGACCTAATTGGTCACTTTCTATGTCGCGCACATGACGTGCAAAATGTAATTTGCTTGTCGATCTCGTCTTTTAAAGAGCAGAAAGTTCGCTTCTGATGACTATTTCAACGAAATAAACATAGAGTGAATATGATTGTGCAGTTCCCAAATAATGCACGTAGCTCTATCTGCGTGTTGATAGTGATTAGGGTCGTATCCTGATTTTACGAGTCTTTTTTCTTTTTGTCCTATTGTATTCCTGTGTTTTAAGGTTTATCTAATTAGAGTCCTTGGGATTAACCTCAGTTTTTTTTTTATTTTTTTTTATTATCGAAGTTCCTCCTAGTTTGAGCGTAATCGATTTGGGTTAACTTGTTAAAGTCAATTAGAGTATCGACACAACTGACGTGAGCGTTATATTCGGAAATGCTGTTGCTAAACGTCTTGCTATTTATTGTCTGTGTGGACGTGGCTACTGAACATTTTCTAGAGCATTTAAAATTCAATGGACTAGGTGGGGATGAGAATTAGCGCCGCATGTGGCCATAACTCAAGATGTAGTCGTATTGCCAATTCAAAGAGCTTGATTAGAATGCTGCATTTTGGTAAAATTGAGCATCGAGTTTGCTATTGTTTTGGGCCTCATAATCCATCTTTTAGGCTTGTTTCGAAGAACTTTTTTGTTTTTGATAATTTTTTTAGCATTACTCTTTGCCTTTTTTTTTCCCGGTTATTTCTTCAACCTTCTGCTATTATTTAGTATTTAATTTATGAATTATTGAGTAGTTCCAAGATTAGGGTTGTGACCACATATATTTGCTATGTTCTATCAAAGCACTCACTTGCATCATATTAAAAAGGGTTAATACCCTAAAAAATCCCAAACTGGTACACTTGTGACAAATTTACCCCAAACTATTTTTTTTACCATAAAAAATCCAAAACTGGTATATGTTTGATAAATTTACCAAAACTGGTACACTTGTAACAAATTTATCCTAAACTATTTTTTTTTACCATAAAAAACCCAAAACGGTATACGTTTGATAAATTTACCCCAAACCAAGTACACCCCGTGACAAATTTATCATCTCGTTAGTTTTTGTTAAATTTTATTCTCAATTTATTAAATTAAATGACACGTGACAGTTGACCAATATATCAATTTAGGATTTTAAGCTCCGTTTGTCACCATTTACAATTTTTGTGATTTTTTTGTGGTATTAATTCAATTTAGCATAGGGTATATTTGTCATAAATTTACCATTTTTGGGTTTTTTCCAGTCAAATAAATTAGTTTTGGGTAAATTTATCATAAATGTACTAGTTTAAGGTTTTTATAGTCAATCGGGGTAAATTTGTCACAGGTATATCAGTTTGGGGTTTTTCATTGTCAAAAAAATAGTTTGGGGTAAATTTGTCACAAGTGTAGGGTTTTTTACGGTATTAACCCCTATTAAAAATTAAAAAAGTGTTTTTTTTTTGGTAAAAGGTAAGAATATATATTAAACTTTGAAGAAATGAACAAGAATTCGGCACCGTAACTCACACTTTAGCTGTGGGGCAGGGAGAGTGTGAGGGTGCCGAAACAAAAAGATACAAAGAGAAGGAAACAAAGCAGCAACTACTCGGCTGAACTACAATTAAAAAACAGACTAATGACCCTCAGGCACCCCTCCAAAGATTGAAGAGATGAAGGAGAGCTAGGAAGAGGACGCCGAGCTGAAGATGGACGGATCGAACCCCCAACTTCTTTGGAGTCGCTTGTTTCTTGGAGTAGGCGGGACATTAGAGAACAGAAGAGCCTTATCCTTCACAACCTTGATCAAGTGATTCTTCATGGCCGGAATTGCCAAAGAATCACCTCGAAAGATGATAGAATTCCTTTTTTTCCATATAAAATGGCATAAAGCCCCAAAAGAGAAACGGGCAATACTGTGAAAAAAATCTTTGCCAGATAGGAATTTGAGAGCCCAAGAGAGGTTGTCCTTCCAAACTCTGTTCTTCCAAGGTAAATTACATCTAGAAGCCCAAAAGAACGCAAGAGTCGCAGACGTTGTGCATTGAAAGAACAAGTGGTCCACGGAGTCCGGAACGGAGCAGCAAAAAGCACAAACAGAGAACTCAATCCTCCCATAAGAGAGAAGGAAGTCTGAGTTGGCAGCCTATTTTTTGCGAGTAACCACAAATAAAATTGAAATCTGGGTGCAAGGTCATTGTCCCAAATAAGAGGAGCCCAAGACACTCGATTCTTTTTAACCCTGATGTATTTCCAGGCAGAGGCAACAGAAAACGAACCTGATGGATCTTCTTGCCAGGTGAAGCGGTCAGAATCAGTAGAAAGAATGGGTATAGTAATACCCATATTTGCGAGGGTTTCTCTCAAAGAAGCACCCACGGGAGAATAAAGGTCCGCCACTACAGAATAGCTTGGAAGGCGACAGCTCTCCATAAGGTCCGGCGGGATAAGTAAGAGAAGCGGGCCACACTCCAGCCAATTGTCGTGCCATAAGGAAACAGAGGAACCGTGGCCAATCTTCCAAAAGAAAGAGAGCCTAAAGTGTCTTCGAAGTTGAAGGATTTTTTTCCATGCCCATGAACACGTAGTGGGTGTGGAGGAGTTCCAAAAGTTGTCCTTCTTTAAAAAATAATAATGGATCCAACGACACCAGAGAGATTCTCTATCGGTGAAGAGAAACCAGATGTACTTAAGCAAGGAAGCAGTATTGCAGTCTCTTAATTTCCGAATACCCAAGCCACCTTCATTTTTTGGGAGGCAAATGTCATCCCAAGATACTTTGGCACCGCCTCGGCCAAGCGAGGTGCCCTTCCACAGAAACTGTCTTAGCAGTTGTTCAATTCTATCGAGAACAGAGATAGGCAGAGAAAACACACTAGCCCAAAAGGCTTGGATAGAATGCAGCACCGACCTTATAAGTTGGAGCCTTCCAGCAAAGGATAAAAAGCGGTGGGCCCACTATTGAATTCTTGCGGTAATACGATCAATCAACGAAGCACAATCAGCTTTCCCAAGTCTTGAAGTAATGATGGGCACCCTTAAGTACCGGACTGGGAGTCGACCTTCCTGAAAGCCAAATGCAAGCCGAATATTCTCTCTGATGGAAACAGGGGCTCCTGAGAGAAACACCTCGCTCTTGTTTTTGTTCGGACTCAGTCCACTCCAAGATGAGAATATATCAAGACTTCTCTTGAGGATCGTGGCGGAAACCCAATCAGCTTGACAAAAGAGAAAGACATCGTCGGCAAAGAAAAGATGGGTCAACTTTACCTTCTTGCACCTCCAAAAGTATTTAAAGCCTTTCACCGAAGTACGGGCATTTAAAATCCCTGAGAACACATCCATAACAAGGGTAAAGAGGTACGGCGACAAAGGGTCCCCTTGGCGAAGCCCTCAACCTCCGAAAAAGAAGCCATGAAGTTCGCCATTAATAGAAACTGAAAACTTGGGTGTTCTCACACACACCATTATCAAATGGATGATCCATTCTGGGAATCTGAAAGCTTGCAGAGTGAGTTCCAAAAAATCCCAATCTATAGTATCATACGCCTTTTGAAAGTCTACCTTAACAGCACATTTCGGAAGGTAAGGATCTAAGTGAAAACCAGAGAACAATTCCTGAACAAGAAGAATGTTATCTCTAATTCTCCTTCCTTTAACAAATGCATTTTGAGATGATCCAACCAAAACATTCAAAACAGTAGCCACACGATTAGCTAGAATTTTTGTAATAACCTTGTAGATGGTATTACAACATGCGATAGGTCTAAAGTCTGCGACTACAGTAGCATTCTGAACTTTGGGAATCAACGTAAGGATAGCATTGTTTACCTCTTTTAGGAGGAAGCCTGAAGCAAAGAAATCCTGAACAGCTTCAATAACCAATGGCCCAACAAGATCCCAGTTGGTCTTGTAAAATTCAACCGAAAAGCCATCAGGACCCGGAGCTTTTCCTCTTGCTAAAGAGAAGAGAGTATCCTTGATCTCCAAATCTGTGACCGGGCAAGAGATGGAGCTGCATTGAATATCCGAGAGAGGTTGATGGATGAGCTCCTTCATCTCATGGAGAGACGGTTTTGAGAGGCACGCCTGAGGTGAGAGCAACTTTGAGAAGTATGACACAAACACTTGAGGCACAAGGGCTGGATCATCTATGAGAACACCAGATGAATCCATAACCGAGAGGATGTGGTTTCTAGTCTGTCTGTTCTTAACCGAATTGTGGAAGAATCTAGTGTTCCGATCCCCCTCTTTCAGCCAAGTCACACGAGACTTTTGGCGGTAAAAAGACTCCTCATGGGCTCGCAGTTGGACAAAGGCACGTCACTGGTTTTTTTTCCAAGTCAGCAAGAGATGAATTAGAAGGATCATCATGAAGCCCAACCTGAGTGATGCGAAGGGCTTCTCTAGCGTTAGCCGTCTTCATCGAAATGTCAGAGAAAGACTCTTTGTTGAGTAATATGAGGCGAGCTTTAACCAATTTCAGCTTGGACACGAGGCGGAACATCGGCACTCCGAAGACTGGCATATTCCAAGCTCGATTGATGCAATACGAGTAATCCGGGTGTTCGGACTAAAAATGAAAATATTTAAACGGCTTCCTTCTCAACACCGGATCAAGCACTCTAACAATCATAGGAGAGTGATCAGATATACCCGGATTGAGAAAAGAGGCTTGAGAGAAGGAGAACCGATGGTTCCACATATTGTTAATAAGGACCCGATTAATCTTGCGCATTTTCCTTGCAGCACCAGAGGAAGTAGACCAGGTAAAACGTAGGCCAATGTATCGAAGGTCCACCAACTCGGTTTGAGCTAAACATAAACGAAATTCGTCAAAAGATGGAATCCAAGCGTTCGAACCCCCCACTCTATCCGATGGGTCCTTAATGGCATTAAAGTCGCCAGCTACAATCCAAGGCAAGTCCTGGAAGACTTCATTGTAATGGATTAGATCATCCCAAAGGGGCCTACGACTGACAAACGTGTGATCAGCATAGATTGCAGAAATATAACAACTTGTGTTAGAAGAAGTAGAAGAAAGAAAACCATGAACAGCTTGCTTATTCGAAGAAATAGGAACAAACTCAACTACACTCGGGTCCCAGCCAACCCAAATTCTGCCACGAGGAGCGTATTCATAGTTCGCCATCCATTTTCAGCCTCTTAAAAAGGTTGAAGATATGGTATCAAACAATTCTTCGGGCACCTTAGTCTCAAAAATACCGATCAAGCAAAGCTTATTAGAGAGAACAAGCTTCCTTACCTCAGCACGCCTAACAGGATTGAGCATACCTCTAACATTCCAGAATCCAAAAAACATATGTACACAAGGAAGGGAGGCATTTACCTCTTCATAGAGGCTTTGCGGCCAGTAGAGATGGCCCTAGCAAGAACCGAAGCAGGAGGTTCAGGAATTAGACGATCCAGCTGGTCTTGAATAGAGTCTAGCTTTGCACAAGACATCGTCCCCTGAGGTGAGGAACTGATGGATAATAGATCATCATCCTCCGAGATAGCATGAATACTAGAACTAGTAATCTCATCCGAGCCAATAGAATGTCCCGAGCGGGAGGTACGGTCCAAGGTCTTGGCAGTATTATCATGAACCTTAACAGTGCTTTCAAAAGTCCCTTAGAAATCCGAATGAGGAGGGAGCACAGGTGGTTTAACCGGTTTAGTGGAGGCGGTCTTCAGATTCAACTGTTGTCCACCTCTGGAAGCGCCTGCCACACTGCCAGATGCCGCCTTCTTAGAAGATGGAAGCTTTTTCTTTTTATTTTTTTCCTACCACTTCATGCCATTCCTCACCCGCGGGAGGAATAAATGGAGGGGAAGAAGCGAGGGCAGGCGCGACTTCACGCTTTGTGACTAAATCAGAGGAACCAGCATCATTTCTTGTAGGTATATGCAGAGCAACCGAAGACGACACTTGGGAAAAAGCAGCGGCTCCCGCATGAGGAGCAGCAAGTTCCCCTCCGGCTTCCAAAGCATCGAAAGGCTGCTGGACTCTTTCCAAATCTTGGTGATGCGGGGCATGAGCAGCCACCCAAACAGGGGAAGCAAGGGACACAAGGGAAGCAGGCTTGTCCTGGGGGAGCTGAACAGGAGTAGGAACAACTGATACCGGAGCCTTGGCTGCAGGTCTCCTCAAATTAGGTGCTTGGCGAGGGGCTGGGGGATTGCAGTTGTGGCCAAAGATGCCACACTTGGAACAAACTTGTGGACGCCACTCATATTCCACATCAACAATACGGGAATTTCCATTATGAACCAGCAGTATAGAATCACAAGAGGGCTGGTCTGCAGTAATTTCAACACACACACGAGCAAAAGTTAACATATCCATTTGCTCAGTACGATGATCCACATACAAAGGCTTACCAACCGCACTTGCAACTTTGCCAATCGCCTGGGCCGACCAAAAGGAGAAAGGAAGGTTTCTCAACTTGACCCACACGGGAACAGTTAAATGGGTGTCTTTCTCAAGTTCAAGACCAGGCCTCCATTGTTGTAGAATAAATGGAACCTTCGCAACTGTGATTGGGCCACCTTCGAGGAGCTTCCTCCTAAAATCCTTATCAGGAATATGCAGCATAAAGAAACCTTGTCCGTCTGCCATGACTTCGGTGAGGTACGGGCTCCACGCCCTTTTAAGAGCTTCCTCAGTAACTTTAAATGGAATTCTCCTACCCAGATAATAGGCAATCAAACAATCATGGAGTTTGGGGTCAGCAGCTTGAAGGTCAAGGTCTGACAACTCAACCATCGGTTTATCATCCAAAAATGCAGGAGGGGTGAATTCTAATTCGTAGCCTTTCCTCAAAACTTGAGCAACAGACGCCCAAGAGCGGCTAGCTGGATTTACCTCGCCCGTAGGCTGAGGCCGGTTCGGTTTGGATCTACCTCTACTTTTCGTGCGAACACCAACATGGTTACGAACAGGGATGGGAATATCCGTCTGTCTCGGATCAGGGGAAAACGAGGGCCTTCGCCCCTTAACCTTGCACGAGGGCCCATCAAGAGAAAGTCGACCTACAACTTGAGGGACTTGGGCGAGAGAACTCGGCCCTTCATCAACACGAGAGGCCTGGCCAAAAGCTGAGGCCATCACAGCAGCAATTCGAAATCCAGAACCCAGACGGGAGAAAAACCCTAATCGAATTCATCCATAATCGGGCCAAAATGAATGGACATACCAGGGCCAAGCTTCGAGGTTCTTCCAAAACAGAGTTTGGCAACCGGTTCGGAGCTTTGGCGCGGGAATTCGGGTGTTGGTGCAGACGCAAGTAAAGCGAGCAGTGGTAGCGCGGGCGCGAAGCTTGTTGTTGGGCACCGAGGAGAGGCGAGCAACGACGGTGAGGGTTTAGCGGCTTCGGGGCGCGAAACCGGCGAAGCGGTGCAGGTGCGGTGCAGGTGCAAGAGGCGCACCGCGAGTGTGGGGGGAGCAACAGCGGCGATGGAGGAGTGACGATGGCGCTGCAGACGCGGCGAGGCCGGCGAAGCGGCAGAGGCGGTCGCAGGTGCAGAGGCACGGCGATGGCCGACGACTCAGGCAGCAGGAGTCACCGGTGGGAGAGGCTCCGGCGCAAGCAGGAAGGCCGGCGCGCGGTCGACGGGCCCTGGCATTCGTGAACGCGGGGGACCCTTTTCTCCGATCTTCCTTCGCGAGAGAGAGATGAACAGTACGAGTCACATCAACTTTTTTTAAAATTAAAAAGTGTTAATATTAAGACAAATTTCAAATTTGTACACTGGTGAGTTGTAACAAATTCATCACAAATTAATTTTTTAACGATCAAAAGATCCAAATTGGTACATTCTGTTTGTTACTTTCAATTAAATTGAATTAATATCATAAAAAAAAGCACGAATTGTTACACTTATAATAAACAAATGATAAAATCTCAAATTGATATACCCGTCAATTATCATTTGTCATCTAATTCAATAATTTGACGATAAAATTTAATATAAACTAATGGAAGGTAAATTCGTTATAGATGTACAAATCCAGGGATTTAGGGATAAATTATTATGTATGTATCGGTTTGATATGTTTCGTAGCATTAACTTAATGAAAAAATCAAAGACCTAATGCAAAAAGCAAATGGAAAGACTTGCGTCCAAAGTTTGCCCGTACTGCCAAAAGCGAATGCCGCCACGCCACGTTGGGCGGAACAAAACAATAATGAATTCGCGCGATTGGAAAAAAAGAGGAAAAAGTAGGAGCGCGTGAGGGCACGCGAGAAGCAAGCGCGTGGGGACACCGCGCTCCCGAAAGTTTTCAAAGAGTTCACACTTTTTCACACAGCAACAACCCCAACCTGAAGGTGTCGAGGAAGAAGAAGAAGAAGAAGAGACGAAACTCGGCCGTCACGGGCTCACTGAGTCGCCACCATATAAACCGAGTCGACTCCATCGGAACCCATCATCAACCGCCTCGCTCCTCCTCCCCACGCAGAGAGAGAGAGAGAGAGAGAGAGAGAGAGAAAGCGTCTAGAGAGAGAAACATGGCCACGACTTCTCGCCGGGCGACGCCCCTCCTCCTGCTGCCGGCGGCGGCGCTGCTGGTGGTGCTGGCCGCCGCCCTCGCGGGGGCGCAGACGCCGGCGACGCAGACCTGCGCGGCGAAGCTCGTCCCCTGCGCCACCTACCTGAACACGACGACGACCCCGCCGAGCTCCTGCTGCGACCCGCTCAAGGAGGCGGTGGCCACCGAACGGACCTGCCTCTGCACCCTTTTCAACACCCCCGGCCTGCTCCCCTCCCTGGGGATCGACGTCAACCAGGCCCTCCAGCTCACGAAGAGGTGCGGCGTCTCCACCGACACCAGCCAATGCAACGGTACGATCTCGCCCTACCCTCTCTCCTTTCCGAACGGGGAAGGAGGGAAGGAGAAAAATCGACAGGGGAGGAACGGATTAAGGTTTTTGGAAAAAAGGAAGCTCGATCCGCGAAAATTTCGAGTCGTTTCTGACATTCGGAACTGAATCGAGCTCGCTCGTGCGGCGATTCTTTCTCTTTTTGAGTTTCGGTGCGAATAATTATTGTCGGAACAGAGGTTTTCTGACATGGAAATCTCTTCTTTTGATCGGCAGGGACCGCCACGCCTCCAACGTCGACGACGGCGCCGCCGCCACGTAAGAAATTCGTTTCCCCATTTTTTCATTTCCGTGTCGTTGAGCCTGTAAATCCTGGTGCTGCAGTTTCGTTCCTTTATTCTCCAATTCTAGTTCCGAAATTCAGAGCCTGAACGGCCATGCCTTCGTGTATTTGAGTGTCGATCCGCCATTGTCGAACCTCCAGACGAGTGAGTAATTCTGTAGCTGGTTTAGGGGGAAAGCAAATCTAAGTGAGAAGATAGTTCGTCTAGAACACCCAGCAAGGGCCCGGAAATTGCCGGTTCCCGACGCTGTCGGGCGCCTCCAATGTTGACTCTTGGATTGTGGAAATCTTACATTAGGGGGGGGGGAACCACGGCCTTTTCCCCAGAAAATTATTGTGGTCCATGTCTGTCTTTTTCCTTAACTTCATTGGCATAGCTGTCCCACATGAATGAGATTCATGAGGGCGAGCAAGTATGCAATAGCAGATTCATGACAGATAGAAAAATCAAACGGGGCTGGTTATGGTCGCTTTGAGTAGTCTACATCACAGGTAATTCAAATTTTGGGTTCTCTCTGGGATTGATGTCGCATTACTTGTATACATAGATATTCATGGTATCCTGAGTTTGTTCTAGGTTAAGACAGAAAGACGTGGAATTAGGACAAGAACTGTAGGAGCTGATCAGAAGAATCGCTCGATTTCGAGTCATGTTGCTCGATTTACATACGTGGAATATCCATTGATCCCGACGGCATTACCTTTGTTATTGCTAGAAAGCCGTCATGCTCAATGCAAAGAGTCACCTGATATACTCAATAGTTCACTGGTCAACACAGCATCTTCTGCCGACAGCATTACTTGCTAACCTTCGAGCGGCTGCTTCTGCTGCATTGACAAGTGTAATGTTGAGCGTATCGGGTGACTCTTTGCATTCAAGGAGGAAAACCACGGGTGGTTAAGCGTCGCTGATGTTGTAGGCTCGAGCAATAAGATAGACTTGTATCGTGCATCCCCTTTTGTCAGACTGTGTGTTTCCTTTCGATTGAGACATATCGATTGGTATGATTGTTTGGTTTCTAATAGCAGAATGGTGAATGAATGTTACAGCAACGGCTGGAGGCGACAGCGACGCCGGCAGGATAGCTTGGAGCGGAATCTTGAGCTTATTCCTGATTCTGGCATCGACGATGTTTTATTGAGGTCCACGGATCACGTTGCATACATCTGATTGACGAGGAGATACTTCACACGGATTGTTATGATTCATTAGAGGGGTGAATCTCGGCTTTTGGAGATCTTGGTCATTTCAGTTGCTTTCGGCTTTCTCGATGTATGCGTGGTGAATTCGATTTCTTTGTAGGGGCGACTCTAGCTAGCTAATTTACTATAATTATACCGCGATTATTGTGTACTCGACTTATCCGGATCTCGACCCCGAGACACTTGATGGAGGTCATTTCTCAGGTACATCATTATTAAATTGTTTAACACTCGTCTTACATGAGTCGCTCACGCCATATTTTATCTCGTCTTTGGAGTTTGATTCGTGCCTTCTTCTTCGCTCAATGTGCTTGATTAGCCCTTGGAGGCGAGCTCTATCCAAATCCGACTTGCCTCGACTGAACTCGAAACACACATTGTCGCACATTTTTGATGAAAAATACTTGACAATCACATTTGAACGATTTTGTAATGACACGAAATGGCATAACCTAAATGACGTTCTGGCACCGGGTGAACTATTGCTTGCGAAAATATATTCTTGTTAGTTAAAGTGTCTTCCTTATTTTTATGGGTCGAAGTTGTATTAAGATAATGTTAGACATTCTAAGATATGTCTATTAAATTAGTATATTAAGTGATTTGGCGGACTTCTATTATATATACATGTTATGGCCCAATAGTTTAATGGCACATTATAGTCTATTAAGTTATATAGTATGGCAATTTGTTGGTATGGAGTATTTGGGACTTGGTGGCTATTAATTTTACTTTATCATACGTCCTTCAAACTTTTTGTTTAATTATCGAAGTTCAAACCCATAGGACGATATTTCTGTCAATTTGGAGGAATCTTCCCTTACAATTTTCAACATGAATAATATATGAAGACAACATATGACATTCATCCATTAAACAACTAAGTTTACAGAAAAAGGCGTCACCCCCACGTGCTTCCTGAATTTTTTTTGTAAAATTATCGCATAAATATGGATCCTACCAACTCTTCCTTTACATGGAGATGCAAGTAAGGTACCCTCAGGATACATTACCATCCCGTCCGTCCCCCAGTTGCAGCTCCGCACAAACCTTCAACCCGAACCGAACGGTGGGTAGTGCAAATTCCCTCCCGAGTATTCCAAATTAGAGGGCTCTCCCCTAATTTGGAATATAGATAGAGCAATATAGATAGATTAGTCTATAAAATTGATTTATTAAGTGATATGTCAAACTATAAGCAGTTCGATAAACAGATGATTTATCTTTTGTAACGTGGTACATCCACTTTATAAATTAATTCTATTACCTATCTTTGGAAATCTACTACCGTGACATCCAGGTTATCACCCAACAAAATCATGCACTCTTGAGTACTAAGCCCGTCATTGCCGCGACACCGTCACAGCCACAATCGCGCACCACCTCGCCACGTCCCTCTCCCCAACCGGTTTTCCTTGATTGCCACGGACTACAGTAAGATGGCAATAAATGGTGACCGTGTACATGAGGCAGTGAAAGAAAAGTCAGCTCATCTAGCTGCCTCCACCATGAATTGTCCACGTTGACCCCATGTGGCGTCTTCTCTTGTCGATTAACTCTTGGTCCAAGCAGTGGCAGTCCAACTTGGGCGGTGGGAAGAGGCAAGACTGTGCATTAAACCCAGAAGCCCACGTTTACCTCTCTGTCGTCTCCCTGAAGACCTTGACCGAGATAATTCTCAAAGGCGAAGAGAGAGAAGACTTAAAATTCAGCCGTGTTCCTGTGATTTTTGCAAGATATCAAGAAGGCAAATTAGGATTACCACCGATGCCCACGTCTACTCCGTGCGTCTCTCCTTTGGACTGCCATAAAACTAAGGAACCTTGACCCAAACGGTCAAAGACGGGGGAAGCTTGAAATGCGGCCTAGAATTCATCCACGTTGACCCAAAAACATGGCACGAAAACTCCACGTTTGGCTATGCGAGGGCGGGGGAAATTTAATTATAAAGACCAGCAGCCTCACCCAAAATTCTTACATCCTAACTCTCACGGTCTCATCACCGTCTTTCTTCATTTTCGCACCCAACCAGAAGCATCACAGCCGTCGTTTCGCCCTCATTCCGCTTGCGCCACCCAGCCGTCCTCAAGCCACCCCATCAACTTGTTGCGGATTGACGAATGATGTGACACCTAGATCTCAAACCATATTACATGTCTTGCTTTATAATTTAGGAGAGATATTAATTTCCGATCATAAAAGTAAATTTCATTCTAAGCTGAGTGATAAGAAACTGAACTGAACTGCACTTGACTATATTTACCAAAAAAAAAAAAAAACTTTGTTTTCATACACATCGGGAGATGAGGCTTAGGAGGGGGATTTCTACAAACACTAAATATCTTGCCTCCTGTCGAGTATGTACAATCTGTCAAAACAACAAAGAAACAAAACTCTCCCACACGTCGAGCGCTCCTCGGTCACCTTCTAATATGAAGAAAAGACACAATAAACAAGTGTGAGTTTTTAAATTAAAAACTCAGCAAGTGGGCGGTTAGTCCTAACTTGGAGTTGGCCAATAGCAAGACAAATAAATAAACAGACTATAGGAGTCTAGCTACAACAGTCACCCAGGGGGAGACAACACTTCGCCCTGAACCCCCTCGCACCCAACTTGGCATCACGAGGTCCACAATCACCCAGGAGGAGACGACACTTTGCCCTGAACCCCCTTGCACCCAACCTGGCATCATGAGTCCCCCTAAGAAGCTGTTCAACCTTTCTCAAACCTCTGGAGATAACACCATTACTTCTTTTCATTTCTCTCTAGGCATCCCGACACCCGGGGTCTCACATTGGCTCATTAGCCAATCACACGTTCATAGTTTTGCCTTATTGCAGCACCAACAACTCCAATGCACAAAACAGCTCTCGCTTTCCTAAAGTCGAGTATGAGTCCTAGACTTAAACAAACTTGGGTATCACAAGCCATCTCATTAAATTCTTAAGTAATCAATCTCTCCATCTCATTAAATTCTTAAGTAATCAATGTCTTATTGAGATCAAAATCACAACATCAGACAATATTTCATATGCAAAATCATCAGAAGACCATAACCTGGGATTCGATCACCTTCCTCATGAATTCCAACAAACTCGGAATAAGGGCAACCTCAACTAGAATGCATAGTTTCGGGAATTAATTTGAAAACCATACGAAATGGGCTTGAAAGATCCTAAAATTTTAGTATATTATAAATAAGACATTAACAAACATTTTTCACGGAGGATGCTGAACCTAATTATTCTTGTACAGGGAGCAGCAAATCGCACAACTAAGACTCACAAACTGAACTGTTTTCCAGCATCAGCGTGCACAATTAAGAGTATGTTCTAGTACCTAAAACTTCACCAATTTCTACGAAATTTTAATATGTCATGCATGAAGATGTCTGCTACAACTTTCATGAAGGAATTGTGACCAGAATCAAGCTAGGAACTTCTATAGAAAATTCGCAAGGTCACAGAGTCACACGTACTGTAGTTCTATGCAGCATACACCTGATAGAAACTTATGTCCATTCGCTGACTATTTAACCTCAGAAAAATCCAAGAAGAATATATGTCATAGTTTAACGTATCTTGCACAATTTTCATGAAAGAAGTTTCACCCAAATCTCAACACAACGAGCCACACAAAATTGACAAACCAGAGAGGTCAAGAGTTCTCAATTCTGGAAAATAGCAGGCAAAACTCAAAGTGCTCGCAATCTACAAACCTAGATTAAATCTAACGGAACCAACTAACCAAACGGGAGCCTTTGAGCGGTCGACTAAGCGATTCTCGACACCCACGACTCGCTAAAGTTAAGTGGTTACATCGAAGGCCTACCCAATCCAAAAATGTGCATTCCGATACCCAATCTTGGACTTAAACAGCAACCACAATCCATAAATCGCATATGCCGAGCTATGAAGAGTTCATCCGAACACCCTAGACCCCAAGGACAACTCTACACTCAGCATCCGGACAATAGCGAATCCATATGTTCCCAACCCAGCTCTGGACAAAGCTTTAGCGCCCAACTTCTGCACCTAAATTGCAATACCAAGTCCGAAATCGACATGCACAGTTAGGCAGAGCTAATCCATAAACTCAAGACCTTAATAGCAGCCCTACTTGCCTGGATTTTTCACAGGCAGAAGGAAGAGGAAGCGTCGGGCAAGTTGGGCTTTGCGGTTGGCAGCAGGAGCTTTGAACGGAACCGAACAACGGCGATCTCGTTGTTGGTCGGAGGCACTGGGCTACGAGGGCAGGGATTGGTTCGGAATTCGGGCACAAGAAGAGAAATAGAAGGAGAAAGCGGTGGGTGTCGTCCAAAAGGAAGGGCTGCAGCCACCCCCCTCTTTTGCACTCCACCCGGTGACCACGTGGGGGAAGGGCAGAATGTTTCCCTTAATTTTATTTCTCACCCCCCCTCTTTTTTTTTTTTACCTAAGAAACGACCTTAGTCTCTAATATGCTTAATCTAACTAACGAGAATGAAACGAAAAATTTGGGCGTCACAAATGACCAGCCGCAACTAGGCTTTTGAGACCTTGCCGGAACCGCATCGACACTTGCTTTGGACTAGAGGCAAAGAAATTGCCGTATGCTACATAGGTTGATTGCCATGCGTTGAGATTGATTTCCTTAGACTTTAGTTGTCTCTATTGATTTTGTACATAGTTGTGTTATTCAGCGATGTCGGAAAACGTACTTTACGAGCATTGTTGAAATTATAGTTTATTGAGTTCACTGAGGTGTTGCTGAAATACGAGATGTTGACATTTGTGTTGGTTTGAGCTTAAATGGCAGGAGTCGCGGACGAGTTCGAGGATACGACTATTTTGGTTTGGTTTATTGTAGACTGTACTTTTGCCAATTTTATATTGGTTTTTGTGGTACGAAATTTGTGAAGCTTTCTTCACAAAAGTTTCGCATTATACTTTGTTTTATAATATATTTTAATTTCGGATTTTTTGGACTTCATATGTTCAAAATATATTTAAAAAATTGAAGTGGGTTTGAAACTATTTTCTCGGATTCTTACTGACCTTTATTCGGTTTTTATTTTCCACTGAGTTTTCAACAAAAGATTTGGATAAATATTCTCCATGAAAGTTTTAGACCATATCTTAGACTATAATGTATAATTTTCCCATGATTTTTGGAATTCATTTAAGATTTAAAAATGTCCAATTTCGAATCTATCTTACATTGGAAATTTACCCAATTTTGACCCGAATTATATAAAATTGTTGGGACCCGTACAAGTGACCGGATTTTGAGTTCTTCATCAAAAACGTTCCTTGGTGTCTCGTCCGCAGCATGTTAAACTTTCATAATTTTGAAATTGATTTACTTGGCGATTTCAGGTGATTTCTAAAAGCAGACAAACTGCCCCTTTTATTGTCAATTTCAAGATTTTGAATAAACTTCTTTTTATAACCCGCCTTATTGAACTGGCACCGCCAACCAAATGTTTTGTACTATTTTTCTAATTTACAAATGGACAAAGGATTTTGAAATTGATTGATTCTTGTGCATTAGCACAGTGGATAGCATGTGAAATTGAATTGTTGGTGAAATGAGTGTGTGATTTGAGAATGTCATTGGTCCTTGAAATGACGATGCTCCGGGTTGTAGTAGGAATATTTGGAGGGATAACTGGGTTCCACCAAATGCCTAGAAAATGTAACACAATTCCCCTAGATGTCCTTGTGATGTTTGATGGGTGCGAGATGCTTAGGGGGTAATGGGGTTCCTCGAAAGATGGTGGCAGTCAATTCACAGTAAAGATATTAGTTGCACTTCTAGATTTCATTTAGGCTTTACTAGGTTATTGTTTTCCTAGAAAATGTTTTCTATTTGCTACCCTAATTTTGAGAAAGGTTCTCAGGCAAGTTGATATAATTACAATCTTATGTCTATATTTAAACTTCCTTATATATGCTGTTATTAACTCATGTGATACAGATAAGTTAATAGTTTGCTTGCTGAGCTTTATGCTTAATCATGGTTGATCACTATTTTTTAGATCACTAGCATTTTGGGAAGATCAGGCTAAGATTTTAGAGGTACCGTGAGAGGGAAATAGCTTACATAGTACACATGTAGTATCTAGGTCATGATGATGTAGCTATTGGAGCTTTTGGGTGTAGTACAGAGTAGCGGTACCTTTTTCTCATTCCCTAGTGTACCCAACCCCGCCATCTAAAATATATATAAATAAGAAATGAGAATACCTTATTATATATTTCTACGTGTGTTGCTTGAAATTAGTGTGTATTGGGTTGTCGTTACATGTTTTCACATACCTAAAAATAGAAAGAATTGAATAGTTATATTAGCCGTAAAGTACTGGGGGTATCACAATCCTATTTCCGAAAGCCAATGAACTGCAACTTCCAATTAAATGGATCAATCCACTTTAATATTCCATGTAATGTGTGTAAACATAATTTCTCCCCAAAGTTGAATATAAGCAATTGCCAACCTATAATTGACTTGTCCGACTGGCATATCCCACTCCACAGCAACAAAATGAAAATTGATGAGAAAATCACCCAATCGATCCTAAACAAATCACGTGGATACCGATTTAGTCATGAATTCTATAATTATGTCAATGTAGTTCTAAATCTTTATTTGAAATTCTAATTGTCGAAAATTATTGATATGACAATCCATTAGTTGTCCATGCCAACATGCCACATAGGATGTTAGTTATTTTCAGCAACAATTGATCGGACTGATTTCATTAGAATTCCACGTAAAGATTTAAGATTACATTGGCAAAATTGAAAAATATAAAACTGAATTGGAATTCATACAGTAGGTTTTTGAATAATAGGGTTATTATCTTTGATATTAATATGGGGCTAATTCTATTTCTATGATTTTAACAAAAGATTTGAGGTACTATTAGTTACAAATCGATATGGTCCATCCAAATATTCTATACCTCGGACAATAATTTGACCGAGATCAAAAGAAGTATGTGGTGGTGGCTGATGCTTAAGAAACGGCAATCCTGAAGGAATTCGGTTCACGAGAAGTACATCGTTCATGTGACATTGGGAGGGAAAACATCGGAGCGATCCCTCCAAATTGATGTAAGCATCGTAGCGCTAGGGTTCATTTCAAATAAATTCCAAAAGAAATATCGTATTGTCGGCGGTATCTCTAAATTGGCACGTCTCTCTCTAACATCTACCAATCATCAACTTGTAGGTTGTGATTAGACCTATCAAGCAGATGGACCGACGTGAGCTTGGATTGGGTCATAAATGGTCCAACCAAATTGATTCATTTACTTGCAAAGCAAATTTCTTAACTCGACTTGACTCGAACCATACTTTACCTGTCTTGGGATTCATTCTTAGCATTTTTTTCTCCTTACACTGTTGTCTCTGAAAAATGGATGGCTCCATGAACCGGCTTGCCGAGTTAGTGAGAGAGCTCAAGGGTCGGGTTATGGACGATAGCGTGAAGGTTTTAATGAAAGTCCCAGCTCGGGCGATCGACAAATCATAAAGCAGGTTTAGACTTTGATATTGGGTTAACTATTAATGAGATATAAATGTATTGGTCCGTGCCCGTTTAGTATTACATTATTTGATGTGATGCTTTTCGGTTTTGATTACCGATTACACTGTTCCAATACCCAAATAGAAGGGCACAAATATAAAAGTAATGAAGTCAATGATCATAATAATAACTTCATAAAAAGTACAGCAAATGTCAAAAGCAAACAACGTAAGCCATGACTTGCGGATACGTCCCTTGTTCGGTCATCACTTACGCTACCATTCTGAAAAATAAAGAAAACATTAATTTATAGCTCTTACTAAAATGACGAGTTGCGCAGCCGCTACAAAATGAGAGTTCCCTGTTGAAGCATATACTGGGAGGGTGGGTGTAGGATGGATGATTTGAACCTATGAATTTGCCAATTATGAGTTGGGCGCTTTAACCATTCAGCCATAAGGCCATGACATTTATAACACGACCCAAATAAGCTTTACTCACCAGTATGCTTTGGAGTGGAATAAGAAATCGATTTCTTCACCTCGGCCCCCCACTATTACTAGTATTTTAATTTCTTTTTAATCCATTTGAAAAACACTTCAACAAAGAGAAGCCTGAGTTGAGCACAGTTCCGTCCAGGGGGAAGTTAGAAGTGGAGCATGATTTGTAGATTCTTGAGTTGGGAAGATTCAGAAGCTTGAACTGATACACGACCTGCCTTGGGTGCAGAGCTATACAGAGTGATAGGGCATTCGTCCGCACAAAAAAAGAGAAGAAAAAGCAGTGTTCTTCTTTCACTTAGAGCAACAATTGAGATTCCAAATTCTTGTGATATTCAAGAAAAAATAACAATATATTTGCTATTGAGTACAATATCTCATTCGTATTATTATAAATAAAAGCTAGACAACGTGTCATAGCATGACCAAGTTGAAATTTCAAAATTTCAGGCCTTTAGGGGCCTTATTAGACCTGTCAAATGAGTGGATCAGGTTGAAAATGATCCTACCCAAATTGATTCATTTTCATACAATACAAACTTTGTGATTCATATTCGACCGATCGCATATCCAACCCTATTGATATCACTAAAACTCTTCTATTCCAATCTAAAAGAATCCATACTCAAAGTAAGGTGAGAGCACAGAATGAACAAGTGCAAAACAGAGTAAAAAGAGAATTATAAAAATGGATTGAGTTTAAGTAAGTTATGAACCTATTTAATATTCATATTATTTTGACTTTGTTGAAAATATATCTTGAGTTTGAGTTCATTGAATAAAAACCAAAATTAAACCGTGCGAGTCTGTCTCGGTTAATAAAGTCCAAGCCGGACTTTGTGCTGCTGGCCGAAGGGAAACAAGAAGCCGAAGAGAGCGGCAGATCCTCGCAAGCTGCCATTCAATTTCCTCACGCCTAGCCGCACGCCGAAAGGTTAAGAAGGCGACAGGAAGAAGTTTCTTAATTGAGCATAAGTAGATTTAGCTCGGCCGCGCATGTCCTTCGTTGACTTGCTGCTGCATGAGGAATGGCTGCTTTCACTGACTTTTCTTTACAGCAAATTAGAGAACAGCAGTCCGCTATGTCCATGTAATGCAGAGAGGAACTTGTGCAGTGAGTCCTCTTCTCGTGAGGGCTCTGATTGTTATAATAACAGCCGAATATGATTTAACTAGTTAAATTCTTGTTATTAGAATTTGTGTAATTTCTTGAATAAGATTTCATTAGGAATTATGGGGGGGCTAAACACCGATCAAGTTGTTGAGTGTAAGTGCGGGGTTGGGAAACATTAAATGCATTTGAATGCTCGAGTGATTGTAACCTCTAGTATATTACTTGTTTCTATAATAAAATTCCATGCCGTTCTCTCTGTCGACACAGGTACTGATATTTGAACAAATCCACGTAAATATGATGCCCGGCTTCTTTTCCCTCCTCCTGATTATTTTATCAATTCGGTTGTCTATATTCACGATTGGCTTACCATTGTAAACCCACTTATAATCCATTTGCCGAATATAAACAATTTCAACCTATCAAATATAGAGCAAGAAATGGGTTTATGAGTCATTTTGACAAGTTTAGGCTTTACCAAGCGAAACCCCTCTCTAGTAATGCAAATGTTATCGTTCTTTGCGTATAGGTAATTTATCTTACTTGCCAAAGGAAGAACAGTTGGATGCAAAATCGTCCCCAATGCAGATAATTTATCACCTCTCCAAAGATCCGATGATGGAGATGCCTATGAGAACACATCCCAGAAGACTAGTTGCATCCATTCGACGATTATACAGATGCCTACTCTAACATGGCCTCCATTGTCGTTGCGTCCATCGGTGTCGATGGTGGCACCGATCTTCACAAGCAGTAAGCAATTGTTTGTTCTTCTAGTTTTGTTAAGTTCGTTTCTTTCTTATACAATCCAGTTTCTTATTTGGCACTTTATCTGGAGCTGCCCAATTGATCCAATCTGCAGGACGTCCCCAATACCAAATAGGATAATTTTCTTATCGAATCTGTTTTACCTTCTCATATTCTCTTAATTATACTAGTATTTTAAACTTTTTGATGGCAATATTTTTTGGGAGAATAGTGCCACATATTCTTAACCAACATGACAAATATCCATTTCACTTGCAAAATGTCAGCACTTAAAAATAGTCACTCTTACAGAAAATTCTTGTAAAGAGATAGATAGCCACCTCCACATCGACGTACCGAAAAATAGTGAACTCCATCTAGAGCATGAGGTCACTTTTTTCATTTGACCACCATAAATTAACTTAGGTACAAAAGTGAACAAGTAGCACTCTTTGTTCATCCTCTGTCCTTAAGATAGGAGACAAGCACCAGCTCTTTGGGAGACATTCTTTATCCACCTCCGTAGGACTGGAAAAAGAAGAATAAAAAAAGTACGATACCTGCGAAAGATGCTAGTATAATTTTGTTTTGTCAGAACGCCAAAAATTTACAGCAATACTTTCTGAACGATAGTTGACCAGCACGCACCTAGGTTCAGTGATTGCAAAAGAAGAAGAAGACAAAAATAAGATACCCGTGAAAGATGCCTGTATACTTTTTCTGCAATAACGACAAAAAAATCGACAAGCAATTCTTTGTGAGCGTTGCTTGACCAACAAACACTTCGGTACTATATAAGACAACTAGCCCTCTGTGCATGAACATGCTTTGGTGTTTTGAGGCTCCTACATATTATATCGGTCGAATGGGATTCATCATGCCTTTGGTTTACCATGTCTCTAGCCTATTGCCAAACCCTAGGGAGGACCATTTACCATCAATGTTCCTCTACCCTATACTAACCCTATCAGGCCTACTTTGGCTCCAAAAGTTACTCATAATTTCCCGGAAAGGCGAGTCCTGCCTACCGCCCGGTCCGAGAGGTCTACCGGTGGTGGGTTACCTCCCATTTCTAGGGCGCAACCTCCACGAGTTCTTCATGGAACTTGCCCGAGAGTATGGCCCGATATATAAGCTCTCAATAGGTACCAAACTCTATGTTATTGTAAGCTCTCCAATCTTAGTCAAAGAGATTGTACGCGATCACGACGTTGTGTTTGCCAACCGCAATCCTAGCAAGGCCTCGTTGGCCTTCTCCTATGGAGGGAAGGACATCGCCTTCGCACCTCACGGGACCCAGTGGCGGATGCTGCGGCGGTTGTTCGTGCGCGAGATGCAAAGTACCGCCAATCTTGACGCCTTTCGATCTCATAGAAGGAGAGAAGTCGTGACAAGCGCGAGAGATTTGTGCATTAGGGCGGGACTGCCGGCCAAAGTCGGGGAGGTGGCGTTCCAGACGGTGATCAACATGATAACATGCATGTTCTGGGGTGGGACGCTCGGGGAGGAGGAGGCGGCGCGCGTTGGGGCAGAGTTCATGGAGGCAGTGGCACGGCTCGTCACTCTATTGGGAACGCCTAATGTGTCGGATTTCTTTCCGGTGATTGCTAGGTTTGATGTGCAAGGAGTGGAGAGGGAGATGAAGGAGGCGGTGGCTTGGATCGGGAGGATCTTTGATTTTGTCATTAGTCAACGCATGAGTTTGGAAGAAGTAAGAGGGGGCATTGGAGGGGAGAGGAGTGACTTCTTGCACTTTCTTTTAAAGTATAAAGATGAAGAAACTGGGAGATCAATTTCCCCGGAACAAATCAAGGCTTTGCTTATGGCAATTTTCTCTCCATTTCCTCGGTTTCCGCATTCTTTCTTGAGTAAAATACATGTGAATTCCGAAAGCATCCTTACTATCGGTACGATATATGGACCAAAAATATTCAAAGTTATGGAGGCAAAGTTTGGTTTAGTTTTTTGGTTTCTTTCTGAGGGAAATTGTTAAAATTCGAAATGCATTAATTTAAGCTCTTTGTTGAACAATCTAGGAGAGTAGCTAGCCAACTTCCGGAAGTTCCCCTGGAAGTATAAACATGCGATTGCCGTTGAGGGTAAAAAAAAGAGTTACAGTACTGATCAGTGTCCTAGAGTTGTCCATGTGCGAGGAGAACCTAATGATATTGGGTTTGGAAAGTGACGCGTCAAGAGGAAGGGGTGATGCACGTGTTAAATTTGCCTTACGATGTTGTCAAGATACGAGGTTTAGGGATAAAGAGAAGAATTTTGAGAGGGAATTTGTGCCTCTGTTTTTTTATTGATTGTAATATGATGTACATTGCTGTATATAAACATAAGATAGAATGATAATAAAAGAAAGTGTACATTCTTGTAATCCCTCTATTTCCTAAGATATATACAATTGCCTCTATTTATGATATATGCAAATCTCTCGAGAATCATATCTTCCAACACTCCCCCTCAAGCTGGTGGCTTGTATATGTCCAAGACGCCTAGCTTGCTTAGAAGATATGTGTGTTGTCTTTGACAAAGAGGCTTGGTAAAAATATCGGCAGGTTGCTCCGTGGTTTTGATTCCTCTTGTCTTGATGACTCCTTCTTGTATCTTCTCTCGAGTGAAGTGACAATCAACTTCTATGTGCTTTGTTCTCTCATGAACTATAGGATTTGTTGCAAGCTTGAGTGCTGAATCATTGTCACAAAATAATGTTGTTGGACCTTTAACTTCGCCCGAGATCTAGAAGTAGACCCCTTAACCAAACTATTTCACAAACTGTTTTGGCCATGGATCGATATTCGGCTTCTGCTGAGGATAAAGATACAGTGGATTGTTTTTTTGTTTTCCACGAAAGTAATGATTCCCCGAATTTTATGCAAAAACCAGTAATAGATCTCCTGCTCATTGGACATGTAGCATAATCCGCATCACAATAAGCCATCATCTCCATGTTGCATCTTCGGGAAAGAAGTATCCCTAATCCCGGGCATGTTTTCAAATATCTCACAACTTTCATGGCTGCATTTAAATGCGATTGTTTAGGGCTGTGCATGAATTGACTGAGAGTCTGAACAGCATAACAAATGTCTGGCCTAGTCATGGTGAGATATATGAGTTTCCCAACTAATCTCTGATATCCAGACGGATCCTTTAATAATGGGTCATCAGAAGTAGATATGCCGAGAATCATAATCAACGAAGTTAGCTTGGCATTCGTTCGATGGGAATAATAGAAGGTTTGCAACCCGATAAACGCCTACGAAATAATCTCCATCACGAACTTTCGCTGACTGAGTGAAATTCCCTGATCCGAACGAGCTATCTCAATTCCAAGAAAATACTTAGGTGGCCCTAAGTCTTTAATATGAAAGGTGGAATGCAGATATTCTTTCAGCTTCTTCACAGCAGAGTCATCATTTCCCATAATCAAGATGTCGTCAACATAAATCATTAGATAAATAGACGACATACCTTTCTTCCAAATGAATAGTGCATAATCATACTTGGATTGTCTGAAGCCAGCAGCCGTAAGAGCACTCGTGAATTTGGCATACCATTGTCGAGATGCCTGCTTTAATCCATAGAGAGATTTACGGAGACGACATACCTTAGACTCCCCCTGTCTCCGTAATCCGGGTGGAAGATCCATGTATATTTCTTCGTCTAGATCACCATGCAGAAAAGCATTATGGACATCCATCCGATGCAATGACCAATTACGAAAAGCAAAGAACCGATAGAAAAGAACGAACGGTAACGTCTTTGGCTACCGGAGAAAAGTCTCATGGTAGTCAAAACCTTCTCTTTGTGTAAATCCCTTGGCAACTAACCGGGCCTTGTACCTTTCTATAGAGCCATCTACTCTATATTTTATCTTATATACCCATTTACAACCAATTGGCTTGCGATGAGTGGGTAAAGGTACAATATCCCAAGTGTGATTATCAACAAGGGCATTTAGTTTCGCCTCCATAGCCCGTTGCCAACGTGGGTCATGCATTGCTTCATTATAACTAGAAGGCTCATGCTCTTCAGAAATACGACTCATGCAGCATAAATGCTTCGATGATAGCCTATCGTATGAAACGTAGGAAGAGATAGGATAATGAGTACCCGAGGACCCGAGAAGATGCACGAGACGTAGTCTTTTGTCCAGATTGGTGGACGACTAGCTCGGCCGATCGCCCGGGTTCTTCATCGAGTCGAAAAAGAGTTGTCACCGTGACTTGGTTCAAGAAGCCGTTGGGGAATCCCTTTCGTTGATGGCCCTTCAAGTGAAGTTGTCTGTACGACCTCATTGGAATGTGGTGCATTGGAAAATTCCTGAAGTCTCGGAGGAGGAATAACAATATAAGATCCTCTCGAAGAAAGATCATCTTCTGATAGAAAAGGCTTACTAGTTGTACGCTCATCTTCAGAAGGATGATGCATTTCTTTGAAGGGAAAAACATCTTCATGAAATATCACATCTCTGCTTATAAAGAATTCTCCTGAGGATGGCTTATATACCCCGTATCCTCGTTTCAGATTTGGATACCCCATAAATATGCACTCGGCGAGCACGAGGTCCCATTTTATCTCTCGTGCCCCTACCGTAGTCACGTAGCACGAGACATCCAAGAACTCTGAGATGACTCAGATCCGGCTTCCTCCCGTATAATATTTCAAAAGGAGTTTTTCCTTTAAGAATGCGGGACGGCATACGATTGATTAGATACGCAGCTGTGACCACGCAATCTCCCCAAAAATTTTCAGGGATAGATCCCCGAAACTTAAGAGCACGTGCTACTTCAAGAAGGTGGCGGTGTTTCCGCTCGACAACTCCATTTCCGCTGTGGTGTGTAGGTGCAAGAGCTCTCGTGTAGAATCCCATTCAATGTGAATAAAGAATTACATTCACTATTAAAAAATTCTCTACCATTATCGGTGCGAATGCGTTTAATGGATTTCCCAAATTGATTTTTGGATAGGGCAAGAAAAGTTCTAATGTGAGAAAGAACTTGATTTTTTGATTGCATTAGGAATATCCATGTAGCTCGCGAAAAATCATCTACAATGGTGAGGAAAAATCTGGATCCATCATGATTCAAGGTATGATAGGGTCCCCAAACATCGATATGAAGTAATGAAAAAATCTCATCGACTTGAGAGGTACTTGTTATGAAAAGAAGGACGTGTACGCTTTGCTAATGGACAAATAGGACATTGTGGATAGGGGAATAAAGCAGAGTGACCCAATCTTTGATGATTAAGAAAGATCTTATTATTGATAGCAGAATTACATAAGGATTTACTGGAAAGAAATTTGAGACTCTGCGAAACATCCATCCAGAAATATAGCCCTTGGAATACTCTACCCAAGCCCATTAGTTTCCCAGTCGAAAGGGCCTGAAACAAACATTTATTAGGATTGAATAAGATTTGACAGGAATTTTCTTCACAAGCTCGGGATACTGACACGAGATTGAAATGAAAATTGGGAATATAGAACACATTTTTAAGCACAATGAGTGGACTAAGGACTACTGTGCCTATCATTTCAACTTGTGTGGTATTTCCATTCGGGAGCTGCACTGATATGGAAGATGATAATTTTTTAATATTAGAAAGTAAATTCTTATCACAAACAATGTGATCACTAGCACCTGAGTCTATAATCCATGCACTTCTTGAAATTGAATTCATCAAGCAATAAGAAGTACCTGTGAAGCCTCCAGTCTTGTCAGAAGTGTCCAGTTTCCTTAGTGTCTCCATCAGTTCTTGATATTGATCATGAGTAATAGTCTTGTCTGATGGCTGTCCTGACACCTGAAAAATGCTAGAAAATTTTCCCTTTTCCTTTTCTCCAGGTTTCCCATGCAACTTCCAGCAATTTTCTATTGAATGATGTGGACGCTTACAATATTCGCAGTACAACTTACCTTTGCCTTTAGGATTAAAATTCCTCCCAGTCGAAATGGGCTTATTCATGGGCTGCGTAACTTGGGCTAGAGTTGGCCCATAATTATTCTCCATTCCGTTGGTTGAATTTCCAGAGAAAAAATCCAGCCCATACGAATTATTTCCGCGCGGCCCATTCGGCCCATGAGGATTGTGGCGTTGTAAGCCGTTGGATTCATTCGCTCCCCGCGACAAATGAAGACCGTCCGATCGCCCTATAAAGGGCGAACCACTAGGGTTTCCGTCGAGGAACCCTAGCTCTCCTCCTTGCTGTCCTCTGTTTCCTCCGTTCTTCGGCGAGGGTCGAATCTGCCTCCTTGCAACCAGAGCGACTCCGTCTCCCCCGGAAACCCTAAGATCCGCGGATCTTTGCTGATTCTCCTCTTGGACGGCAAGTTGGTAGATCCGATTGAGGTTCGGCATGGGTTCCATCGTAAGGATTTGAGATCGAAACGAGAGGTAAGCCTCGTTGAGTATGAGCAAGAATCTGGTTGTCTTCTCCCTTTCTCGCATGGCTCTGTATTGCTGTAAAATTGGCTCCGGCCACTCAAATTTTTCTTCGGCTGCTTCGAGCTCGTTCCACAGAGCCGAGAGTTTGTTGTAGACGGCTGAGATGCTCATATTCCCTTGTTTTAACTCCGAGATCTGCTGTGTTATTGTGAAAATTTTCACCTGATCAAGTTTTCCAAACATTTCTTTTATATTATCCCACATTTGCTTTGGATCCTCCGTCGGGGGGAGAGCGGCCGCGACTTCGGATGAGATGCAATTTCCTATCCAAGTTCTGGTAAGTTGGTTGCATTTTCTCCATAATCGTGCCATCCTCTCGTCGGTAGGAATCGGGATTGTTCCGTCCAGAAAACCCTCTTTATCTTTTGTCACTAGCGCGCGCCGGAACTCGCGTGCCCAACTCGAGTAGTTGTCGGCACCAGTTAGCTCTCTGCTGATGAGTTTTAACTCTGGTCCGTCTGCATTTGTTGTGTGGAGTGGATCGCCGGGCTCCGGTCTACCGCCGGTAGGAAAGATATGATATGGAAAAAATCCAGGATTGGGATAAGAGGTTCCTCCCGTCCCTGGATTGTTCGGTCCTGTGCCCTGATTTGATTGCCCCGCATGACCCATATTGAGATAAGTCGAGTGGGTATTTGGTCCCACTCCGACTCCCGTTGATCCGCCCGTCTGCACTGGATTGATGGCAGGATTTGCCCCATCGACGGTTGGCGGACCTCCATCAGTCCCAACGCTGCTCTGGTAGCTTCCTGGCTGTGATGAATGGAACCATGGATATGGTATCCACTGGTATGGATGGCCCATGAAGGGTTGCCCCAAATTGAACTGAGCCGGGAACTGTTGCCATTGCACGTTTTGCGTCTGGCTGAATTGCTGTTGAGTAGCAGAAGCAACGTTGGACGAATCCTGTGTGCCTTGTTCTTCTGGCGTGGTCTCTTCAGCAGGTTGATTATGTGAGGTAGAGGTAGGATCTTGTGTTTTAGGCATGGTAAGGGTTATGTGGTAACTCTGTAATGACGATTCCTGTGGTAACTCTGTGTTGCAGATGCAGTTCCACGAGCGGCAATCGAGAAGAAAGGGCGGAAGCGACTATGTAATCAGAGTTTCGGAAGCTCTGATACCATGTCAAGATACGAGGTTTAGGGATAAAGAGAAGAATTTTGAGAGGGAATTTGTGCCTCTGTTTTTTTATTGATTGTAATATGATGTACATTGCTGTATATAAACATAAGATAGAATGATAATAAAAGAAAGTGTACATTCTTGTAATCCCTCTATTTCCTAAGATATATACAATTGCCTCTATTTATGATATATGCAAATCTCTCGAGAATCATATCTTCCAACAGATGTCCTCTTTATCCATGCATTCTGGGACCCCAAAAAATAGATCTCGTGTTAACTTCTTTTACCATGTCGTTTTACCAGGACATCGTTATAGGAGGTGCCGACACCACATCTACCACGGTCGAATGGACAATGACCGAGCTGCTACTACACCCGCAAGTCCTTCTCAATGTCCAGAAAGAGCTCGACGATGTTGTCGGGCGGAACAACATGGTCGAGAAGTCCCACGCCTTCAAGTTACCATACTTGCATGCGGCGGTGAAGGAAGCTATGAGACTGCACCCTGTAGCACCTCTGCTGTTGCCCCGCAGCCCGAGCCGAACCTGCACGGTAGGCGGATGCACCATACCCAAAGGCACTAAAGTCTTCGTGAACGCGTGGGCTATGCATCGAGACCCGCGGTTCTGGTCCGACCCGTACAAGTTCAGCCCCGAAAGGTTTCTCCAGGGGGGAGAGGCCTCCGAATTGGAATACTCCGGACAGAACTTGCAGTACATACCGTTCGGGTCGGGTCGACGCATTTGTGCGGGGCTCCAACTGGGGGAGAGGATGCTAATGTATGTATTGGCTACGTTCCTGCATCTGTTCGAGTGGAAATTGCCACCGGGTATAGAGTTGGATCGCGAAGAGAAGTCTGGGGTAGTTCTTGAGAAGGCCACTCCACTGATTGCTATTGTCACTCCGAGGATCCCTAACATGCATCTACATGTGAAGGAATAGTTTGGTCGGATCCAAATTTATGTGATAATTTTATAAATAGAAATCAGGAATCATGTGGAGTAGTGCCTTTTCTGTAAAATCAGTGGGTTAAGATATGATTATCCTCTGTTGTCTCCCTATATAGGTCGCACATTGTGCATGTGACGTTGAAGGGGAAAACATGAAAAGGGATTACTTCAAATTGACATAAAAACTATACTGTCGGGTGGCATTTCCAATAAATTGACCAAAGGAAATAGTGCTTGGCATTGGCATTTCTAATAAATTAATTCAGTTAAAATCTATCTTAGTAAGTTCATAGTACGCTCCAATTTTTGTTGCAACATTGGTTGCTAATGTAGAATAAAGAGACTAGTGATGAAAAAGCACATGGATTACATTTACATAGAGTGATAGGGCATTTGTGCGTACATGGAGAAAAATACTAATTTGTTTGCTATCAACTATCGAGTACAATTAACTCCATGGTATTGTAATATTTCAATGGCTATTCAATGTGTTATCGCAAAGCATGATCAAGTAGGTATTTAATAATACCAATGATGCCATGATGGTTTAACAATTGATGCATACTCAATCCACCATATCCAGACATTATCTTAATTGGTTCCACGAAAAAAAAAATGACAAAGTTAAATCACCTTTTATTTTTCTATGATTACTTCTTTGTAATTTGGGCATCTGATGCATGATATTCATATGGGACGTCTTAAATGATCTTTTTAATCCGGCACGACATATATCATACATTCAATATGTAATATTTTTTAAGCAAATGTGATTTCTTCTTTCTAATATTGCATATACGCTATTACGTAGACGGACAACTTTTTCCCTAAATATGAAATTTCAATTATCCCAAGAATAATGGACCAAAACTGGACCCTCTACATGATTTGGCCAGCAAAAGGAAGACAACTCGGCCTATGCGAGCAAACACGTTAAGGCTGTGTTTGATATGGTCTAGACTTTTTCTTCATATCCTTCCCGTCTTGATCCTCGACACTGCGACCCTTGTGGCCCTGTGGTCGCCGCCGATGGCGTCCTTGGCCTTGGGCGGCACCAGATGCTTTGTGAATCTTTTGCTGCAGTCCAGTATTTCACCAGCTCGATCAAGCATCATTGCAAGTCAGCGTAGTTGGCGGGGAAAACGTCGAGGGAAACCGTAGAGTAGCGAATCGCGTCGAGCAACTTGGACTCGATGACGATGTCGGCCTCCGCTTTGACATTATCCTGGAAATAGTAGATCCCCAGGGCATGGAAGAGGTTGACCGCAAAGGTCCTCGTCATATCCTCACCTCTCAAGCTCACGGACACGTCGTACTTCCGTTGATGAATCAAAGCCAAGAGGGAATGCGTCGCTTGATTTCTTCAATTCCCATGAGGACAATGCGCGACCAATTGGGAAGCCAAGAAAAAGGTCAAAACATATCTTCGCAAGGGAAGTGTATATGTAACAAAGAACGTGCGACTTGTGAATGCAAGCTCCACCATCACACTAAATTTGGGAGAAGATTGAGAAGCTCCGATTGGGGATAATGATCGGTTGGCTGGCGATGACGGTCAGTGGTGGTGGAAGGTGACTAGAATTGCTCATTGGTCAAAGGCGACGATGATCGGATATGGTAGTGGTGGTACTCGCGTGATGGCCAGCTATTTTATTGCTTTTAAACCATGAACATGTAAAATTCCATTTACTTTTATTACACTCCCATCGGGATTTTCTTAATCCAGGTTATGTCCCTTCTTTGTCCTGGCCTTATTCCTGTCTTGGATAGCAATCAAACACCAAATATAGTAAAATTGATCATATCCTAATTTTTATCTCGGTCGATTACCTAATGTGGCACAAGGGAGCTAATAAAATTCCTTGCCACTCTATATCAGGAGACTCATGAAGCAGCTTCAGTTTCCAAGTGGCCCAAGCAAACATAGTGTAAATGGACTCATTCAAAAGCAAAGCTTTGTACACCAAAGTTTGGAAATTTTTGCGGAGCCCAATCATTTTCTTTTTGGGTCAGAATAGAGCCCAATCATTGGCTTGTTAATTTTATGTCATCTCCAGTAATTTAGCCGATGCAGCCCAAAGATATTCTTGAGCCTAAAGATGAAATTGGACCTATGCAGGCAAAATCACCTTGGACCAAAAGATGATATTTGGGCCAGCAACTTCACAATGGATGAAGTCCCATGGCCATGTAGATCCCATGAAGAGATCAATGTTGGGAACTTGGCGGATTCAACCTGAATTTGCAAAGTCATCGGGGGTGAGTGAGATGATTGATTTGGAGCACACTAGCCAAACACACTTTCTATGTACTTCCTGTTCATTTTAATATTTTAACTCTCCTTTAAATCTCACTTTGAGTTGTACTTGCGTTCAAAAGATTGGACATGAATTTGGTTGAGTACATAAGGAGCACAAACAAGACACAAGCAACCCATAATTGTATCAACCTGTTTTGTTTTCAACTTTTTGCGATGCATGAATGACGAGAACAAAAGACCGGATTTTAACCTTCGGGGTCAGCATACTTAGTTGAAACATCAAAGAATTTCCAACTCAAGAATTCAAGATCGTACATTCAAATCCCACAAATTACTAGCCAAACATCTATCGGTTAAGGTCGCGTGTAAAGGCCAAAAACCCAAACTTATTTAGTTCGCGAGTCTTGAAAGGTGATATACAAATGCATCATTGAGCTCGTGTCATCCGACATATCAAAAGATCGCAATTGGAAGTGATGCACTTTACTGAGCACTATCAATAAAGGGCAAAGTAAGGAAACTTAATAAAGGGCAAAGTAAGGAATCTTCTTTTGAATGCACTCATTAGGAATTGGAACCCAAGAACATGCTACCTGGGCCATATGGAATGCACACATTTCTTCAACTCTAATTCTCATGGTGACTTTTTGGTAAATGGTCATTGGTATGGCTTGACTTAGTGGAGCTAATTAAATTCCATGCTTTGCTAAGAATTCAATTTAGCCCCCAAAACGTAACAAACTATACTAACTTCTCATATCGAGGCTAATGTTAGTATCAAACAATCAGTTTCAGCAACTTTTTTTTTTTAACCCATTAAACTTTGTAACTAGTAATGTTATAAAAAATGATTGGGTTACCATTACTAGTGATTTTAAATAAAGTGTTTCAGCCTCATTTTTTGTGAGGTCATATTTACCACATCTCCTGGTAAAGCCTTTGTTAAGATATCATTTAGATACTTGCTTGACCTCACGTAAACAATTGTTACGATACCATGTTTACTCAATTGTCTCACGTACTCATCTATTAGAATGATATGTCTAGACTTACTATTGATATGTCTAGACTTACTATTATAAGTACTATCATAAGCTCTTATCAAAGTAGCCTGACTATCACAATGAGTAGAAATAAGAGGTCTTATAATTTGATATGCAACGGTATTCATAATCTATTCAGTCTCTTTCCCAGTTGTTGCTAAAGCAACGAATTCAGATTCCATCATTGAGTGGGTTATGCATGTTTGCTTCTTGCTCGTCCAAGATACAACACATCCACTTAATGTGTTAATCCACCCCAAAATGGAATTAAACTAGCATTAGTGTATCCTTTTAATACAAACATATAATTATTATAGAACAGTTTCAAATTTTTAGTTCTCTTAATGTAGCAATTTTTTTAATAGCTTTCTAATGTTCCATACTTAGATTACTAATATACCTACTCAACGTACACACAAAATAAATAATATCGGGTCTAGTACTATATATCTCATACATTAAAGGTCCTATAGCACTTGCGTATTCAAGTTGTGATATTGTTCTACCAATATTATAATTTAATTTAATATCGGAATCAAACAGTACCTATATCTTTGAAACCAAGATATTTAAATTTAGTTAACATCATTCCGATGTAATCATATTGGCTGAAAGAATAACTCCTACTATTTTTTTAACTATAAAACTTAAGATAGTGTGTCGAGCCCCAAGCCCTCAAGTGCAAACATATCTCAACAGTCGATTAATTGCAACGTCCCAGAATGCATCGCCGACCCATTCTTTTTAATTTTCGATTAAATGCAAGCGAAAGCATGTTATAACACAACACTTAGTCAAGTATGATAACAGGAATAGTATACACAACAAACATTTCCGAAAGCAGAACGTTTATTTATTTACAATTAACTCTAGAAAGTTTAACATTTGTAAGCTCATTCCAAAAAAGGTAACTTTCTAAGAGACCCACATACAAAAATGGTTGAAAGGGTTAGGGTTAACCTAAATTCTCTATGACGAGAGCTATCCAAAAGTGATTCATATACTAACATTAGTTAGCTATAGCAGACCATCAATCTTTGGGATAGGACTAATGAGATCCCTATCGAACTTAATGAACCAAGCTACGAAATGGTGAGGAATTAGATGATCCATCTCTCATGAACCCAAAAGGTGATGATATGCTTCAGAAAGGTTGCCTCAGTCCCCAACACAGCATACTCGGCCACGGATCATTGAAAGAACACAAGGATCCCAAAACGAAAAGGATGCACATCCATAATTACGAGCTTGAAAATATTTAACAACAACAAAGTTAGATAAAACCTCAGCGAGTCGACATCTTAAACCTCAATTAGGACGTTAATTTATCTTGAAGGTAGCTTAAACATGCAGCATTACACATCCTTACCCTGCCTTGGCACACCCCTGTATGTTAATAATTCATGTATGCCAATAGTAAAGCAACAAGCTTAACAAATAATCAAAACACATCTCAGACCACAACCAACATACGAGTTGGTGGTCTTCCGACATGACCGTGCATCATCTTGTCTTATCGGGCACGGTTTCATCTAGAACCTCCATCATAAATGGCATTTCTTAAAAAGCATCAGTCTAACCTCAACCTCAACTTTATATCCAGACCCCTGCCGGGCATCAATAAAAATCGGGTATCATCCCTAAACTTTTGTTGGGTGACGAGTTTCATTAAGTAATCACTCAAGCACGCCAATACTCATGCCAATTTTATTTATCATTAATTAGCCCAATGCAATAGAGTTCGTACTCAAACAATAAACGTCGGCAATTTTTACACTTAAAATTGTGGTAAAATAATTGCACGTGTTCACGTATATAAAATCAACTTATCAAATTTAGCATACTTTCATTTTAAAATCTCATTGTCAGAGTTGATACATAAAACACGGCATTTGAACATGATACCTCATGAAATCACCATTTAAATGTCCGTAAAACCTTACCTTTAAAATAATGATTAAGGTTTATAAGTTGGACAATGGCATAACAAGTTCAAACAATCAGAATTAAGCATAAATTCATCCAATTATTCAAGTATAAAATTCCACTCAATGACTAATTCATCATTAATTAGCACTGATCGTTGTTAATTAAGACTAACAACAATTAATTAAGACTAACCGTAATTAACTAATCTAACTCAAATTAGCCTTAATATAAACCATCCTTAATCACAATTAACACTAAACCATCATTAATTAGCGCTAACTATTCTTTATTAAGACTAACTACAATTAGCCTTAACATAAACCATCCTTAAATGTGATTAACGCTAAACATCCAATAACTAACACTAACAAACATTAACCATAACCTAATCCTACCCTTAAATGTAATTAACTTCCTAATCTAGGATTAGGAAGTTAACTCATGATTTTCAACAATGATAGCATGATGGTGACGAGAACACGAGGCCTACGATTCAAATGGCGACACCACGATATGGTGGTGGATGCTCAAGATTATGGCCAAGCTTGGGAGGGCGCACAGCTTGGTGGTGATGCTGGTTCGCAGCTTGAGTGACGGCGGCACGGAGGGCATGACAAGGAGGACGGGTAATGGTGGATGGGCAATGAAGATGGTGGTGGTGAATGGCAGTGGATGGGCGGCCATGGAGAGAAATGGAGGAAGAAGAAGATGAGAAAGAGAGAGAGAGAGAGAGAGAGAGAGAGAGAGAGAGAGAGAATGGTGGAGGAGGAAGGGTCAGCCAAGGGGGAAAGAATGGGGGGGGGGGGGGGGAGTTGAAGATTTTTTTTCCCCAAAATCCTCCCTAATCCTCCTTACAATTCCCTTTTTGTCTTCTTGTCCATAAATGCCAAAAACCTTCTAAAATGGGCAAAATGGACATTTCACAACTTTTGACAAAAAATTTCAATTTTACCCTTGTGCGTGTTTGCTTGAAATGAGTTTGAAATGACTCGGTAGCCTTGGCTTGAACCCACTTGGGCCCTCATGGCCGAATCCAATGGGCATGAGGCCCATCCGGCTTTCGCTTGACCCAACTCCTTTTTCCAGTTTCCAATTCTTGACTCACTAATGATTATCTGAAAAATTAAAGCCTACCAACAAATCGAAAAACAAATGAAGCGACATCTAATAGGTAAGTCTTGAAATTCTCAAAAGTTCGATATCCGAAATCAAATTAAATTTCATGATTAAAATTGATGAAATATGACTTTAGTATGACCTAAACTATTTAATGGCTTTTAGAGATCTCGTGCAGTTGACTAGCAGTCAACAATTTTCGATCCATGGTTTTGCCTCAGTTGTTACATAATCGCGGAGAATCAATTACTAACCTTGAGTACAAAATCAACATGAAATTGGTTTATTATCGCTTACAGCGAGTATTGTAATTGTACAGAATGACCAACGAACCAACTACGTACTTTTGTTGAATCATTTTATATCTGTTCGCTAATTGACTTATAACAATAAGTACTATCCCTTGTCAATCCTTATAGTAAAGCAGTCTATCCTTGATTGAATTCTCCAGTCTTTCATGTTTTAATCCTTTACAACATCTCCCAATAGATTAGTTAATTCATAAGTGATCAGTTTAGAGTAAATTAAATATCGATGTATTGATGAAATAACTATTTCATAAATTTCGAAAAATGGTCGAATTTCAAGATATCATAGTTAATACAAGTATCCACTTTACTCATAAGTGATGAGTTGTGATATTGTTCTACTAGTATTATATTTTAATTTAATACTAGAATCAAATGGAGTATCCATGTCTTTGAAACCAAGATGTTTAAATTTAGTAAGCATCATTCCGATGTAATCATATTGGCTCAAAGAATAACCCCCATTATTTTTTAATTATAAAACTTAAGATAGTATCCACTTTACTCAAATCTTTCATTTAAAAAATGAAAGTTGGATACTCCTTAGTCTCAATGACTCTAATCATATTAGTTCAGAAAATAAGTATGTCATCATCGTGGACACGATAGTGCGAAAAGGTCATCCACAAACCCATTAAGTGTGCCACATCTTAGTTTCATTCACTCAGACCATCCTAACAACAAGACATTCCTTGTCATGGGTTCTAAGTATGGAAAAACTATACAACTATACACTATCGGGTGTTAAACCACGATGCTACTAAAAAGTTCAAACACCTCCACAATTGCCCAAGAGCAATTGCATCATATTCACATTTTCTCTCTCATAGTAGAAAATTACATTAAAAATCTATTCCAAATAATAATCCCATAAAGATAGCATCCACTTCTGCACTGATGTGATGCTGCCTTCTAGATATAGAATGAGTGCACAACGACTTTATCCTTTCAAAGCAACTGAGTCATGCCAAGTGAAAACTTCACAAATCAAATTAGTATATCAAGTACATTGATACGTTCTTTCGATGTACACCAAGTGAAAAGCAATAGAATTTAGGTGGTTTTTTTTTTTTTTTAAGTAATCTCTGCATGCTCGCTCCTCAATGAAGACTTATCTAAATCATTACAGTATTCGATCCAAATGTCCAAGAATATACATCTTGAAAAATGTTAAGCTTTGACCAAAAATTAACTTTTGTGCAAAATATACTTTCCTTATCATCATGCGAAACAATGATATCCATGCCCAACAAACACTGGTAGTTGTGCAACAAGATTACTGAAATTGGTCAATGCCTTCCTAGACGACAAAATAATAATTGGTATAACTACCAACTTCAACACAATAAAATCTAATGAGGACACTGACAGGGCAATATCAAGAGATGATTTAGAGGACGAATTCTTTTATTTAAATGACTTGGAAAATAACTCACATGACATAATGTAGGCCAATATAATTTCAGACAAATGATAAAACGTGACCAACTTGCACTAGTGCATCATCTCATCTTCCACCGATGTTTTCGAATTGCTAAGAAAAACTCACTCCAAATACCAAGTTTTCTAAGTTTTTTTTTTTTTTTGGTTGGTCATACTCTACTCCTACACTAACTCTCACTCCCAGACTTTTGTCCCGCCTCATTGTAGGGCGTGAGAGTCAAAACTCACACTTGAAACTAAATCGTCTCGACCCCAATCCCCCCTGAGAAAATGGGGATTCAAACCCCCCACATTCTCCTTCCATGTTGGAAGGGTGACTACTGAGGCAAACTCTAGTAGTTTTTTCTTTTTATATTTCTCAATAGACATTGGTCGACAAGGAACAATATTAAAATGACACTTTACATCGGGTTTTCCTCAGTTTTTGCGAACGGACATGAAATATTATCATGGTCGTGCGTTTAGAATCTTTGATCACTACTTTTCCTCAATAAACTAGAGAGTCCAATTCACGTCCGTCACCCCACATTGGATGGAGAGTTCTACATGCATATACCGGTTCTGAACAACAAAATCGATTATATCACCCCATTTATAATGGCGACGCATTTTGTCCTCATTTACTCTTGGCCTCTCCAAGAGATTGTTCGTGGGAGATGAGAGGATTCCAGTCCAGGATGGTGCATAGAGTAAATGGAATTCTTATCTAACGGAATGAAAAGTCGCTCAGATATCTTATTTAGGAATGAAAGGAAAGTTCATCATTGACTGAGTATCAAAGCAAAAAATGAATAGTCCGAAATAAACCTAGATTTGCTTTTGATTTTTAAGTGATAAAGGCACCAATCGCACCTTTTTCCATGCCCTCCAGCATGAGGGTAGGTCTGCTTGCATTGTCCACTTCATTACGAAACCGACATTATTCCTAGGATTCTACTCGCTTCTTGCTCTTCAAGGCGGTAAGAAGGAATATCATCTTGCCTCTTTAACAAGTGAAATTGTTGCTAACAAACTAGTCTGATTTCACCATGTCTTGAGTAATGACTTTGATCGACTCTTACTCCATTGTTGCACAAAATAACTCCTTAAAATTGAGAAAATATGACGAACGATTCAATAGAACAATGAAGTTGGACTTTGAGATGTGATATCATTTTCTTTAAGAAATTATTTGCCCCACAATGTTACTAATAATCATTGGCAAATTTTCTCCAAGATACAATAAAGTCTCGATTGAGAATATCATATAACTATTCTAGTATTTCTCCATGGTCTTTTAAGAAAAACAATTGGAAACAAAGGTTGTATATCTTTTGAAAGAACAGGAAATTAGAAGAAGAAGATCATTATTGAACAAACACGTTCAGTAATTAATAACGAAAATGAGAAGTTATATCCAAGCAACACAACCTTCTAAAGATTAAAAGTTATGTCTGAACAAATACAAACTATGAGGTGAAAATTGGAAGAAGTAATAAATTTTGAAATTAAATAGATAAAAAAATAACCGTAATTCCTTCATAAACAATTGCACTGTTTAAATAGGACATTATGGTTAATTTTTTCATGATTATAAATCCGAATTTTAATAAATAAAAAATAATGATCGTTGATTAATGTCAAATTTCATCCACGTGCGCACTTACATTCTTTTGATATGGGACAAAATACCTCTTAGTTTTTTTTACAAACAACCTATCAATAGATAGATAGCAATTTCCATCGTATATGTATCAAAAAATTGTGGACTCTGTCTAGCGCATGAGGCTATCATTGTTTTCACCTGACCTAATTTGATTCATTTATTTACAAAAGCAAATTTCCCGATGAGTGCATTCAAAAGATGTTTCCTTATTTTGTCCTTCATTGATAGTGTTTAGTGTAAAGTGCATCACTTCCAATTGCGATCTTTTCATATATCCGGCGACATGAGCACATTGATCCACTCTTAGATCAACTTTCAAGGCTCATGAATTGAATAAGTTCAGATTTTTACCCTTTGCAGGCAACCTTAACCTTAAGATGTTTTGCAATTAATTTATGGAATTTGAATGTACGACCTTGAATTTTCGAGTTGGAAATCCTCCTATGCCCCCAATCAATTATGCCGACCTCAAAAGTTAAGACGTGGTCTTTCCTTCTCTTCATTCATGCATTCATGCATCACAAAAAAGTTGAGGACAAAACGGTTTGATACAATTATGGATAAAGGGCGTGCGGTACTTATGTACTCAACCAATTTCATGGCAAACTAGTGAATACGAGTACAAATCAAAGTGAGATTTAATGGAGAGTTAACAGGTTAAATGAATAGGAAGCACATAGAAAGTGTGTGTTTGGCTAGCGTGCACCAAATCAATCATCTCACTTACCCCCGATGACTTTGCAAATTCAGGTTGAATCCATCAAGTTTTCGACATTGGTCTCTTCATCGGATTTTTACAAGGTCATGGGATTCCATCGATGGCGAAGTTGCTGGCCCATTGTGGTTTTGCCCACATAGGTCTAATTTCATCTTTAGGCTCAAGAATTTCTTTGGGCCATATGGGCTAAACTATTGGAGATGACATATAATTAACAGGCCAATGATTGGGCTCCGTTCTGACCAAAAGAAAATGATTGGGCTCTGCAAAAATTTCCAAACTTTGGTGTACAAAGCTTTGCTTTTGAATGAGTCCATTTACACTATGTTTGGACCACTTGGAATCTGAAGCTGCTTCATGAGCCTTCTTTCTTGATATTCTCTTTCCGTCAAAAATCCTTATTTTATTTTATTTATTTTTTATATGTAGAGGATGCAAGATTGAGACTTTTCTTTCAGTGTAAGAAATTCCGAGATAGAGTTGTAAGCAACTTATTGCTCCCTTGTGCCCCGTGCTACAATTGGTGATAGATCGAGATAAAAATCAGAATATGATAAATTTTACTAAATCTAGAATTTGATTATTGTCCAAGACAGGAATAAGGCCAAATAAAGAAGGGATATAACCCAAATTAAGAAAATCCCAATACGACGTAATAAAGGTTGATAGGATTTTACCTATTTATAGTGTATAAGTAATAAAATAGTTGGCTACCATGTGAGTACTATCACCACGATAATCAATCATCATTGCCTTTGACCAACGTGCGGTTGTAGTCACGTCCAACCACCACCGATCACGTCATGATCCCCAACCGGAGCTTCTCGTTTGGCATCTTTACTTTCGCCCAAATCTAGCGTGATGGCTAAGCTTTCATTCATCCTCCCTTTTGATTCACAACTTGTGTGTTTTTATGTTACATATACACTTCACCTATGAAGAGAAGTTTCCATCTTTTCTGTAGTTTCTCACTCGATCTCACATTGTCCTCATGGGAATTGAAGAAATCGAGCAAAGGATTCCGTTTTTTTTTTGTTTCGATTCATCAATGGATATACGACATGTCGGTGAGCTTTAGAGGTGAGGGCATAAGGAAGACCTTTGCGGTCAACCTGTTCCATGCCCTAGAGATCTACTATTTCCAGGAAAATGACAAAGAGGAGGCCAAGATAATCACTGAGTCCAAGTTGTTCAACGCGACTCGCTATTCTACGGTTTCCCTCGCCGTGTTCACCGCCCAACTACGCCAGCAAGCGCAGATGCTTGAACGAGTTGGTGGAGACCCTAAACTGCAACAAGAGGTTCAGAGAGCATCTGGCTCCGCCCATGGCCGAGGATGCCATCGGCGGTGATCACAGGGCCGCAAGGGTCGCAATGTCGAGGATCGAGATCGGACAGTGATGCTAGCCGACCGCGCGATGATAAGGGACACAACGAAAAAGTCCAGACCATGAAACACAGCCTTAACCTGTTCACTCACATAGGCTGAGTTGTCTTCCTTTTCACTGGCCAAATCATGTATAGGGTCCGGTTTTGGTACATTATTCTTGGGATAATTGAAATCTTTACTAAGTGAGGGGAAAAAGTTGTCCATCCACGAAATTGTAGCGTACATGCAATATTAGAAGAAGAAATCACATTTGGTTGAAAATAATTGCATATCCAATGCATGAGATATGTCATGTGTGAATGTTATGCATTACCCAACTCACGAAAAAGTAACTATAGAAGGATAAAAGGCGATTAACTACGTCGTTTTTTTCGCAGAACCACTTCATGTAATATTTGAATATGGTGCATTGAGAATGCATCAATTGTTGAACCATCATGGCATCATTGGAAATTTTAAATACCAACTCGATCATGCTCCGTGATGACATGTTGAATAGCCATTGAGATATTACAACACCATGGAGTTGATTGTACTCGATAGTCGATAGCAAAAAATTGGTGTTTTTCTAAGGAACATGTTGAAATCTTAAACTGTTGTCTTATGCGAAAGAAAAGGACTATTTTTCACTTTTCTCCATGTACGCATGAACGCCTTTAGGACTATTTTTCACTTTTCTCCATGTCGCACAAATGCCCTATCGCTCCATGTAAATGTATTTTTCCCTAATCCATATACTTTTTCATCAGTAGTCTCTTTATTCTACATTAGAAACAATTTTGTAAAAAAAAAAAAAAAAATTCTAGCGTACTAAGTACTTACTAAAACATAGGTTATAAATAAATTAATTTATAAGAAATGCCAATGCCATGCACTATTTCCTTTGGTCAATTTATTGGAAATGCCACCCAGCAATATGATTTTTATGTAAATTTGAAGGAATCCCTTTTTCACGTTTCCCCCCACAATGTACAACCTATATAAGAAGACAACATAGGTTATAAATGAATTAATTTATAAGAAATGCCAATGCCATGCACTATTTCCTTTGGTCAATTTACTGGAAATGCCAGCCGGCAATATGATTTTTATGTAAATTTGAAGGAATCCCTTTTTCACGTTTCCCCCCACAATGTAACATGCACAACGTACAACCTATATAAGAAGACAACATAGGATAATCGTATATTAACCAACTAATTTTACAGAAAAAGGCATCACTCTACGTGATTCCTGGTTTTTTATCTATAAAATTAACACATATATTTGGATCCTGCCAATCTTTTCCTTCACATGGAGATGCATGATAGGGATTCTCGGAGTGGCACTAGCAATCAGTGGAGTGGCTTTCTCAAGAACTCCACGTGATTCTCGGTTTTTATTTATAAAATTTTCACATAAATTTGGATCTAACCAAACTATTCCTTCACATGTAGATGCAAGTTGGGGATCTTCGGAGTGGCAATAGCAATCACTAGAGTGGCCTTCTCAAGATCTACCCCAAACTTCTCTTGGCGATCCAACTCTATACCCGGTGGCAATCTCCACTCGAACAGATGCAGGAACGTAGCCCATACATACATTAGCATCCTCTCCCCTAGTTGGAGCCCCGCACAAACCCGTCGACCCGACCCGAACGGTATGTAGTGCAAGTTCTGTCCGGAGTATTCCAACTCGGAGGCCTCTCCCCCCTCGAGAAACCTTTCGGGGCGGAACTTGTACTGGTCGGACCAGAACTGCGGGTCTCGATGCATAGCCCACGCGTTCAAGAAGACTTTAGCGCCTTTGGGTATGGTGTATCCGCCTACCGTGCAGGTTCGGCTTGGGCTGCGGGGCAACAACAGACGTGCTACAGGGTGCAGTCTCATAGGTTCCTTCACCGCCGCATGCAAATATGGTAACTTGTAGGCGTGGGTCTCCTCGACCATGTTGTTCCGCCCGACAACATCGTCGAGCTCTTTCTGGACATTGAGAAGGACTTGTGGGTGTAGTAGCAGCTCCGTCATTGTCCATTTGACCGTGGTAGATGTGGTGTCGGCACCTCCTATAATGGTGTCTTGGTAAAACGACATGGTAAAAGAAGTTAACACGAGTTCTATTTATTGGGGTCCCAAAATGCATGGATAAAGAGGACATCGTAAGGTAAATTTAACGCGTGCATCCCCCCTTTCTCTCGACACGTCACTTTTCCAACCTGATATCATTAGATATTTTTGGTCAATTTAGCGTAGCACTAGTAAAGATGCTTTCGGAATTCACTTGTATTTTACTCAGGAAAGAATGTGGAAACCGAGGAAATGGAGAGGAATTACCATAAGCAAAGCCTTGATTTGTTCCGGGGAAATTGATTTTCCGGTTTCTTCATATTTATACTCTAAAAGAAACAGCAAGAAGTCACTCCTCTCCCCTCCAATGCCCCCTCTTACTTCTTCCGGAATCCGAACTCATGCGTTGACTAATGACAAAATCAAAGATCCTTCCAATCCAAGCCACCGTCTCCTTCATCTCTCTCTACTCCATGCACATCAAACCTAGCAATCACCGGAAAGAAATCCGACACATTGGGCGTTCCCAATAGAGTGGTGAGCCGTGCCACCGCCTCCATGAACTCTGCCCTAACGCGCGCCGCCTCCTCCTCCCCAAGCATCCCACCCCAGAACATGGATGTTATCATGTTGATCACCGTCTGGAACGCCACCTCCCCGACTTTGACTGGCAGTCCTGCCCTAATGCACAAATCTCTCGCGCTTGTCACGACTTCTCTCCTTCTATGAGAGCGAAAGGCATCGAGATTTGCCGTACTTTGCATCTCGCGAACGAACAACCGCCGCAGCATCCGCCACTGGGTCCCGTGAGGTGCGAAGGCGATGTCCTTCCCTCCATCGGAGAAGGCCAACGAGGCCTTGATAGGATTGCGGTTGGCAAACACAGAGTCGTGATCGTGTACAATTTCTTTGACTAAGATTGGAGAGCTTACAATACCATAGAGTTTTTTTTTTCTTTTGATAACTGAGAGACTGCCGGAGATCACCCTTCGAGGATCACATGACCCTCTGGTGTTCAGTAGCACCAGTGGAGCCTCGCTGCAAACCGCTATTTAGACGTAAATCCTTGCAGGCTGGTCTAGTAAACCACCCCTAAAATCCTCACTTAAGTTGCGAGCATCCGGAGATTCCAATAACATGGAGTTTGGTACCTACAATTTCTATTAAATTGACAAAAGAAATATCAAATTTCGGTGGCATTTGTAAATTGGCACGTCTCTCTCTAACATTTACCTATCATAAATTTGTAAGTTGCGATTAGACCTATCAAGCTGATGGGCTGACACGAGCTTGGGCTGGGTGATAAATGGCCTGACCTAATTTGATTTATTTATTTGCAAAAGCAAATTTCTTAACTCAAACCCAACTCAACCCATATTTCACCCGTCTTGGATTCATTTTAGCATTTTTTTTCTCCTTATACTATTACCTTTGAAGAATGGATATCTCTATAAACCACCTCGTCGAGTTAGTAAGGGAGTTTGGCGTCGGGTTATGGATGAGAGCATGAAGGTGTTAGTGAAAGTCCCATTTCGGGCTATCCACAAATTATAAAATGGGTTCAAACTTTGGCAAATAGAATAATTTTCTTATGCAATCTGTTTTGCCTTTTACTTTATTATGGCAATTATTTTTGGGGGGATAGTGCCGCATATCCTTAAGTAACATGGCAAATATCCATTTCACTTGCAAAATGACATAGCCTAAGAATTAGCTACTCTTACAGAAGATTCTTATAAATAGATAGATAGCAACCTCCATCATCTACATGTTGAAAAAAAGTGAACTCCATCTAGCGCACAAGGCTGTCACTGTTTTACCACCGTAAATGAACAAAGTTGGACACTAAGTAACACCGACACGTGACACGACACGACACAATACGTTGACACGTCATTTCTTAGAAATAGAGAATTCCGAGACGTTGAGACACGTTGTATATTAAATAAATATTTTTATTTTTAAGTAATTTAATTCAAATTCAATACTTTTATTTTTCGAAATTTATTTTTTAATCTCATTTATTTATTTTTCTTATTAAAAAGAATCCCCACTGGAGTCCACCCCCGCCCTCTTCTTTCCCTCGTCCATTTCCCCCCACCCCCAAATTTATTTTTCTTTCCCTCCCCACCACCTAACAAAGAGGCTGTCCCTGTCACTTCCCATCCCTCCAAAATTAAAAGTTACGCCATCATCTCATCAAAGTCCCCATTTTTTTTTTTTTTTTTTTTTTTTTTTTTTGAGTTTCTTATTAAAAACCTAGATCCTTTACCTCCTCCTCCTAGCCGCTCGCCGCACGACCCTTCCTCTCCTCTTCCTCTTGATCTTTCTCCTCCTCTTCCTTGCCACACAACCCTCTTCCTCTCCTCTTCCTCTTGATCCTTCTCCTCTCCTCCTCACTGCATGACCGCCTTCCTCTCCTCTTCCTCACAGCTGCAGCGTCGTCACCGATCCATCTAGCATCATAGTGGCGGCCCTCACTGTTACTCGCGGCCTTGTCTCTGCTCCCTCACCCTCGCCTCCACCTTCTATCGTCTTTTGGACACGCGTGTTGAAACGTGTCAAGCAAAAGTTGACCACTTGTCGGAAAATCCAACACACGTTGCTCCAACACGTGTCGGACATGACATGGAAGCACGGGTAACGTGTCCATGCTTCATAGGTTGGACAATGAGCACTCTTTGTATATTCTCTCTCCATAAGATAGCCGATAAGCACCGACACTATGAACGACTTTCGTTATACACCTCTATGTTTGAGTAGGAGTGGAAAAGAAGAAGATAAAAGAAATATACACGTGCAAGATGCCTGTATAAATTTTTTGGTAACAACGACAAAAAATTGACAAGCAATTCTTTGTGAACGTTACTTGACCAACATACACTCTGGTACTATATAAGCCAACTAGCCCTCTGTGCATGAACATGCTTTAGTGTTTTGAGGCTTCTGCATATTACCTAGGTCGAATGCGATTCATCATGCCTTTGGTTTACCATGTCTCTAGGTTATTGCCAAACCCCAGAGAGGAACATTTATATTCATGGTTTCTCTACTCTATACTAGCCCTATCATGCCTATTTTGGCTCCAAAAGTTACTCATAATATTCCGGAAAGGCAAGTCCCGCCTACCACCTGGTCCAAGAGGTCTCCCGGTGGTGGGTTACCTCCCATTTCTAGGGCGCAACCTCCATGAGTTCTTCATGCAACTTGCCCAAGAGTATGGCCCACTATATAAGCTCTCGACAGGTACCAAACTCTATGTTATTGTAAGCTCTCCAATCTTAGTCAAAGAGATTGTATGTGATCATGACGTTGTGTTTGCCAACCGCAATCCTAGCAAGGCCTCGTTGGCCTTCTCCTATGGAGGGAAGGACATCGCCTTCGCACCTTACGGGACCCAGTGGCGGACGCTGCGGCGGTTGTTCGTTCACGAGATGCAAAGTACGGCAAATCTTGACGCCTTTCGCTCTCATAGAAGGAGAGAAGTCGTGACAAGCGCGAGAGATTTGTGCATTAGGGCAGGACTGCCGGTCAAAGTGGGGGAGGTGGCATTCCAGACGGTGATCAACATGATAACATCCATGTTTTGGGGTGGGACGCTCGGGGAGGAGGAGGCGGCGCGCGTTGGGGCAGAGTTCATGGAGGCGGTGGCACGGCTCACCACTCTATTGGGAACGCCTAATGTGTCGGATTTCTTTCCGGTGATTGCTAGGTTTGATGTGCAAGGAGTGGAGAGAAAGATGAAGGAGACGGTGGCTTGGATTGGAAGGATCTTTGATTTTGTTATTAGTCAACGCATGAGTTCGGAAGAAGTAAGAGGGGGCATTGGAGGGGAGAGTAGTGATTTCTTGCAATTTCTTTTAGAGTACAAAGATGAAGAAACTGGAAAATCAATTTCCCCGGAACAAATCAAGGCTTTGCTTATGGTAATTTTCTCTCCATTTCCTCAGTTTCCACATTCTTTCCTGAGTAAAATACATTCCGAAAGCATCTTTACTAGTGGTAAGATATATGGCCCAAGAATATTTAAAGTTATGGAGGCAAAGTGTAGCTTGGTTTCTGGGTTTCTTTCTTAGGGACATCATCGAAATTCGAAATGCATTTGTTTAAGCCTTGTGCTGAACAATCTGGGAGCGTAGCTAGCGAACTTCCGGAAGTTCCCTTGAAAGTACAAACACGTGACTGCCACTGCCAGAAAAAAATGTGTTCACCGTACTGATCCTTACACTAGAGTTGTCCATGTACGAGGAGAACCTAATGATATTGGGTCTGGAAAGTGTCGTATCAAGAGAAAGGGGTGATGCACGTGTTAAATTTGCCTTATCGATGTCCTCTTTATCCATGTATTCTGGGATCCCACGAAATAGATCTCATGCTTATTTCTTCTACCATATCGTTTTTACTAGGACATCGTTATAGGAGGCGCGGACACCACATCGACCACGGTCGATTGGACAATGACCGAGCTACTACTACACCCACAAGTCCTTCTTAATGTCCAGAAAGAGCTCGACGATGTTGTCGGGCGGAACAACATGGTCGAGGAGTCCCACGCCTTCAAGTTACCCTACTTGCATGCGGCGGTGAAGGAAGCTATGAGACTGCACCCTGTAGCACCTCTGTTGTTGCCCCGCAGCCCGAGCCGAACCTGCACGGTAGGCGGATACACCATACCCAAAGGCACTAAAGTCTTCTTGAACGCGTGGGCTATGCATCGAGACCCGCAGTTCTGGTCCGACCCGTACAAGTTCCGCCCCGAAAGGTTTCTCGAGGAGGGAGAGGCCTCCGAATTGGAATACTCCGGACAGAACTTGCACTACATACCGTTCGGGTCGGGTCGACGGGTTTGTGCGGGGCTCCAACTGGGGGAGAGGATGCTAATGTATGTATTGGCTACGTTCCTGCATCTGTTCGAGTGGAGATTGCCACCGGGTATGGAGTTGGATCGCGAAGAGAAGTTTGGGGTAGTTCTTGAGAAGGCCACTCCACTGATTGCTATTGCCACTCCGAGGATCCCCAACTTGCATCTACATGTGAAGGAATAGTTTGGTCGGATCCAAATTTATGTGAATTTTATAAATAAAAACCAAGAATCACGTGGAGTTCTTGAGAAGGCCACTCCACTGATTTCTAGTGCCACTCCGAGGATCCATAACATGCATCTCCATGTGAAGGAATAGATTGGTAGGATCCATATTTATGTGATAATTTATAAATAAAAACCAGGAGTGACGTAGAGTGATGCCTTTTTCTGTAAAATTAGTTGTTTAATATATGATTATCCTATGTTGTCTTCTTATATAGGTAGTACATTGTGCATGTTACATTGTGGGGTAAAACGTGAAAAAGCGATTCCTTCAAATTGACATAAAAATCGCATTGCCGGGTGGCATTTCCAATAAATTGACCAAAGGAAATAGTGCACGGCATTGGAATTTCTTATAAATTAATTTAGCTATAATCTATGTTTTAGTAAGTTCTTAGTACGCTAGAATTTTTTTACAAAATCTGTTTCTAATGTAGAATATGGAGACTAGTGATGAAAAAGTACATGGATTAGGGAAAAATGAATTTACATAGAACGATAGGCCATTCGTGCGTACATGGAGAAAAGTGAAAAATAGTCATTTTCTTTCACATAAGACAACAATTTAAGATTCCAACATGTTCCTTAGAAAAACAGCGATTTTTGGCTATCGACTATCGAGTACAATTAACTCCATGGTGTTGTGATATTTCAATGGCTATTCAACATGTCATCGCAGAGTATGATCAAGTTGGCATTTAAAAATTCCAATGATGCCATGATGGTTCAACAATCGATGCATTCTCAATGCACCATATTCAGATATTAGATGAAGTGGTTCTACGAAAAAAAAACAACGAAATTAATCACCTTTCATCCTTCTATAATCACTTTTTCGTGAGTTGGGTAATGCATGACATTCACATGTGACATCTTAAATAATCTTTTTAATCCGACATGACATATCTCATGCATTCGATCCACAGTTATTTTTAACCAAATGCGATTTTTTCTTCTAATATTGCATGTCCTCTACAATTTCATGGACGGACAAATTCTTCCCCTTTAGTAAAGAAATTTCAATTATCCCAAGACCAATGTACCAAAACCGGACCCTATACATGATTTGGCCAGTAAAAAGGAAGACAACTCGGCCTATGTGAGTAAACACGCTAAGGCTGTGTTTCATGGTCTGGACTTTTTCGTTGTGTCCCCTATCATCACGCAGTCGGCTAGCATCCCTGTCCCATCTCGATCCTCGACATTGCCACCCTTGCGGACCTGTGATCGCCGCCGATGGCATCCTCGGCCTTGGGCGGAGCCAGATGCTTTCTGAACCTCTTGTTGCAGTGTAGGATCTCCACCAACTCGTTCAAGCATCAGCGCTTGCTGGCGTAGTCGGGCGGTGAACACGGCGAGGGAAACCGTAGAATAGCGAGTCGCGTCGAGCAACTTGGACGCAGTGATTATCTTGGCCTCCACTTTGTCATTGTCCTGGAAATAGTAGATCTCTAGGGCATGGAAGAGATTGACCGCAAAGGTCTCCCTCATGTCCTCACCTCTAAAGCTCACCGACCTGTCGTATTTCCATTGATGAATCGAAACAAAAGACGGAACGCTTTGCTCGATTTCTTCGATTCCCATGAGGACAAATGTGTGACCGAGTGAGTAACTACGGAAAAGGGCGAGACTTCTCTTTATGGGTGAAGTGTATATGTAACAAAAAACGCACAAGTGGTGAATGAAAAGGGAGGATGAATGAAAGCTTAGTGATCACGCTAGATTGGGCAAAGGTGGAGATGCCAATACAGAAGCTCCGGTTGGGGATCACGACGTGATCGGCGGTGGTTTGAGGTGACTACAACCGCACATTGGTCAAGGATGACGATGATCAATTATCTTGGTGGTGGTATTCACATGGTGGCAAACTATTTTATTGCTCTTATACCATAAACACGTAAAATCCTATTAACCTTTATTACACCCCATGGGGATTTTCTTAATTTGGGTTATATCCCTTCTTTATCTAGCCTTATTCCTATCTTGGACGACAATCAAATACCAGATATAGTAAAATTTATCATATCCTAATGTTTATATCAATCGATCACCAAATGGAGCACAAGGGAGCAATAAGTTGCTTATCTCGGAAATTTTTACACCGAAAGAAAAGTCTCAATCTTGCATCCTCTCCAAATAAAAATTAAAAAATAAAAATAAGGATTTTTGAGAGAGAGAATGTCAAGAAAGAAGGCTCGTGAAGCAGCTTCAGATTCCAAGTGGCCCAAGCATAGTGTGAATGGACTCATTCAAAAGCAAAGCTTTGTACACTAAAGTTTAGAAATTTGTGCAGAGCCCCATCATTTTCTTTTTGGTCAGTATGGAGCCCAATCATTGGCCTGTTAATTATATGTCATCTCCAATAGTTTAGCCCATATGGCCCAAGGAAATTCTTGAGCCTAAAGATGAAATTGGACCTGTGAGGCAAAACTACATTGGGCCAAAAGATGACATTTGGGCCAGCAACTTCACCATCGATGGGATCCCATAACCATGTAAAATCCTATAAAGAGATCAATGTTGGGAACTTGATGGATTCAACCTGAATTTGCAAAGTCATTGGGGGTGAGTGAGATAATTGATTTGGTGCACACTAGCCAAACACAAACTTTCTATGCACTTCCTATTCATTTAACCTTTTAACTCTCCTTTAAATCTCACTTTGATTTGTACTTGTATTCACTAATTTGCCATGAATTTGGTTGAGTACATAAGTACTGCACGCCATTAATCCATAATTGTATCAAACCGTTTTGTTCTCAACTTTTTGCGATGCATGAATGAAGAGAAGAAAAGACCACATCTTAACTTTTGAGGTCGGCATAATTGATTGGGGGCATCAGAGGATTTCCAATTCGAAAATTTGAGGTCATACATTCAAATTTCATAAATTACCCGCAAAACATCTTAAGGTTAAGGTCGCATGTAAAGGCCAAAAACCTGAACTTATTTAGTTCACGAGCCTCAAAAGTTGATCTAAGAGTGGATCAATGTGCTCATGTCGCTGGATATATCAAAAATCGCAATTGGAAGTGATGCACTTTACACTAAACACTATTAATGAAGGGTGAAGTAAGGAAACATCTTTTGAATGCACTCATTGGGAATGGAACCCAAGAACATGCTATATAAAGCCATATAGGATGCACACGTTTCTTCAGCTCTAATTCTCATGATGATTTTCCGGTAAATGGTATTTGGTGTGGCTTGGTTCGGTGAATGCTAATTGAAAGTCAACGTGAACGTGGCTTAAATATTCTTTGCCTTCGTCACAAGCCTCTCTTTTCACACCTCTTGCCATCATCACAAGTTTTCACACCTTTTTTCTGTTTCCGTCTCTTGAAAGACTTGGTCCTTCATCACTTCATTTGCGCATTGAATAAAAAAAAGTCTTAATTTATTGATATGGAGTCCACAATTACATTACATGATGTTACTCTTGGTACATATATAAAAATTATCAATGAATTGTGCCATTTATGTAAAAAAATGGCATCAATACGCCATATGATGTGTCGTGTATGTGACATTACTTGTATACATGCTTGCACATAACAAAATGTCACAAAATCTCATACTTGAAAATGCATCGGTTTTTCGTTTCACTGAGTCTTGTTAAGAAAAGTCATGTATCGAAATCATATTTTTCACCTTTCCTTATTTGTGGTTTCACTGAGTCTTGTTAAGAAAAGTCATGTATCGAAATCATATTTTTCACCTTTCCTTATTTGTGGGGCCACATTGAATTTTGTTGCCCTTAATTGGCAAGGGGTGAATTTCCAATACAGGGTCAAGCTTGGCAATTTGTAGAGGATGATGTTCGACGTGCAAGAAAGTTCACAAAAAGGGAAATTGTAATTACTAGGCATGAGCTGTAGCTAGTTGGATGCGACTACAAAGAATAGGAATATATAGGATCATTTAAAGCCTGAATTGGATTATTTATTTATTTATTTATTTATCAGATTGTTTATTTATTATTTGACCCAATATTCAACAAACTCCAATGCTCCCAATTGAATGCACCGGATCATTTAAATTCTGATGTCTATCTAACTAGAGTAGCAACAATGAACAGATGAAACTAGAATAAATAAAATCGTGGCGACCATCCATATCTTTATAATCAGGAAAAAAAAAAAGTGTGCAAAAATGAGTGTCGTTAGCAAGTGCCCATCAATGAATTACGAAAACCATTTTATATAACAGAAAAAAAAAAAAAAACCTTTATAATATAATTTTTTTGTTCCTAGATTCTGGATTGGGTTACTTTATTTTTTTTTTTTAAAAGCTGGCACAAAATAGAATTGGGATCTTGGAAAGGGATCTCATTAAAAACGAGATCAGCCCGAAATCTACTTCTCCGGTGTCAAACACCAAATCAGAAATTTCCAAAGAGGCCTGCAGAAATTGCTCAAAATCTCCCCCTCTCTCTCCTGTCTCCTCTCTCTCTCTCTCTCTCTCTCTCTCTACTGTACTGCTGCTTGTTGGGGTGTTTTTCTAGTCTCTTTTTTCCCTCGTTTGTTTCTTGGTACTCTCTCTCTCTCTCTCTCTCTCTCCAAGATTTGTTTTTTTTTTTTTTTTTTTTGGGTCACAGACTTTCCTCTTCCTCATCAACTTCCCCGTGATCTTGATCGCAGACCCACCATATAAACCCTAGGAATTCTTCCAACCAACAATCCAGGTGTGGACAAGAGACCTTCCCCGCCACACCCATTTGCCAGGAATCGCCGGACCGGCCGGAAAAGTCCGAGCTTTTTCGCAATCTGTAGGGTTCGGTCGCCGTCAAGATCAAGATCGGTCCGGTACGCAACAAACCCTAACCCTAGATCTCCCACGGGCGGAGCTGATCGTGATTTTCCGGGGGCAATCGTCGTTCCGTCGATGTCACAGCTGAAGACGATCTCGCTCTCCCACCTGGACAATGTACCATCCTCGCCGGGGAAGTTCAAGCCCGACAAGTCGTTGACCTACATCCACCGCCTGCGGCTGCACTCCTCCGTGTCCAAGCTCACCCTCTGGCTGGCCCTCTTCCTCGGCCTCCTCGTCTTCTTCTTCTTCCTCTCCCCGCCAGCCGCGACCCCGCCGCCGCGGCGGTCCCTCGGCTCCTGGGGCGGGTCGCGCTGGGAGAAGCGGATCCGGACGTCGGCCCGGGTCCGATCGCGGTCCAGCTTCACGGTCCTGGTCACTGGGGCGGCCGGGTTCGTCGGCACCCACGTCTCGCTCGCCCTCAAGCGCCGCGGCGACGGCGTGATCGGGCTCGATAATTTCAATGCGTACTACGACACCAGGCTCAAGAGGGCCCGGCAAGAGATGCTGGATCAAGCTGGGGTTTTCGTCGTCGAAGGAGATATCAATGATAAGGATCTCCTGAATAAGCTGTTCGATGTGGTGCCATTCACTCATGTAATGCATCTCGCGGCGCAGGCGGGGTGCGCTATGCGATGCAGAACCCGGCATCTTATGTCCACAGCAACATCGCCGGGTTCGTGAACCTTCTGGAGGTGTGCAAATCCGCGAATCCGCAGCCGGCGATCGTGTGGGCTTCTTCGAGTTCGGTCTACGGGCTCAATTCCAAGGTGCCCTTTTCGGAGAAGGACCGGACGGATCAGCCTGCGAGTCTGTATGCTGCCACGAAGAAGGCTGGTGAGGAAATCGCACACACTTATAATCATATTTATGGGTTATCTATCACTGGATTGCGGTTTTTCACGGTGTATGGACCATGGGGTAGGCCGGACATGGCGTACTTCTTTTTCACCGAGGATATCTTGAAAGGGAAGGAGATTACAATATACGAAGGGCCTGATCATATCTCTGTTGCTAGGGATTTTACCTTCATTGATGATATTGTGAAGGGTTGTGTGTCTGCCTTGGATACTGCCAAGAAAAGTACCGGGAGTGGTGGGAAGAAGAAGGGGTCTGCGCAGTTCCGAATTTTCAATTTGGGGAATACATCCCCGGTGCCTGTGACAAAGCTTGTGAACATATTGGAAAAGCTTTTGAAGGTTAAGGCTAGGAAGAAGTTCTTGCCTTTGCCGAGGAACGGCGATGTGAAATTTACACATGCAAACATAAGTTTGGCTCAGCGCGAGCTTGGATATAAGCCAACCACTGACTTGGAGACAGGGTTGAAGAAATTTGTGAAGTGGTACATTAGTTACAATAAAGGGTTGAAAAGGAGTTCCTGGTGAAATTCTATATGCCAATGCTAGTTTACGAAAAATGATAATTGATCTCGACATTGACTTGGTGTCCCTGTGATCCTTAAATTCGATTCTATCTACGCTCATTGATTGGCATCATCATAGAAAAGGAACTGAGTCCTGTACCGTCCAGAATTCAGCAGGATGGAGCATTCTTTTGCAGGGCATTCTGAACTGTATGTGCTATGGTAATTGGGAGCATCGCACCAATTTTTCCCAAATATAGGTTCCTTTCTGCACTCTATGATTATTTTAGATCTGAAATATTGTACAGTCCATGACTGTAGAGATTACAATCATATGTTGATTGCTGGAACTTTTTCTTTTCTGATGGATGGGAATAAGATTTCAATTTGCTGCAATGAGTTTTTCATTTGTCTTGTTCCTGAAGTGTTTGATGAGGTTGCCTCTATTACATCTTTGTCTCATTCCACAAGATCACTTACTTCTGTCTAAAGTAGTTTTAGTTCTTCCAGCTGGAGTTGACATTGTTATGTGTTTGTCTTTGCTCATGTTTTCCTGTGCCCACTTGAGCATTGTCAATCACCTTTTGTCACCATTAATTGATTTTATTGTTTAGAGAATCTCAGGAAATTGTCATTTGATGGGCATGACTTTTAAAGGTTCGTTGTGCAGCAGTGAATCTGATCAAGTTCAGAAGCTTTTATTTAGATTTTGCAGTTTGTTAACAATCAATGCCTTGTCCAATGCGCATTGTTAACAATTTGCAAATATTTCACAACCGTTTACAATTCCCCTCAATTTTGCAGGGTTACATGGACATTATAGTTGCAATTGGTATGATTATATATCCATCCTAAGGTCTACTTTGATTGTATTGATGTTCTGCTAGGTATACAAAATGAAAATTGGTTTTCAGGGTTATGCTCTGAAGTGGGACAAGAATGTGTCTGTTTTGTTTAGTATAATGTAGTTGCTTAGTTTATGTTGCTGATTTCAATATATTGATGAGTCTATGAGATTTTTTTGTGGATACCACATAATTAGTTAGTCTTTTTAAGGGTGATTAGGCTCGAACTGGTGATTGAAATGTTCAGTCAGAGGAGCATAAAGGAGGCCATTATTTTTTTCCTCAATGATGAGAATTGATAACAGGTGACATTGATGAAGTTGCTTTAAACACTGTGGTGGCCTTTAAGTCGAAGCATGGTCCTGAAGTAGTAGGCGCAAGATGATTACATAGATGACAGATCACTCTCCTCCAATACTATAAAACCTTTGAACTCGGCATAAATCCGAGGCAGTTCTTAAACAAATAATCGAATTGAAGAAATATGAAACCAACGATCGAGCAAGTACATTTTATTCCAGATAGCTGCATCCATTTAGACAGACAGTCTATACTCGAGAATGTCTAGTCTGAGGGAACTTGAGCATGCTTGGTACTCAAATTCCAGAACCGTTTTGAGGGAACATGAGTATCCTTTTTACACAGATGCCGGTATCATTGTTAAAAATATTGGCAAATCTCCAGAGTATTACAAAGAATCTGCTTTACCAGAAGCATCGTATTACAGGATGCAGGGTAACTATATTTTGACGGAAAAGTAGCACTTTATGACAAATTCAGATTCTCGTATTAAGCTTTCGGGCGTGGAGCAGTTCACTTGCTAACCGCCACGTGGAAGAAGGCTGATGCCAATCTGCATAGTGATGCTGAACTGGAAGATTTGAGCTTTTTGAGTCCCTGCAAGCCTCTGATCCTGTCAGACTATAACTTCCCTTCATCTGATCCTATATAAAGCGATCGTTACATGATCCAATGCAAACCCTTTGGTTCGATTAACTCCATAACAGTCACAATTTATAAGCCATGAGATTTTAGTTTTAGTCTTGTTTGTTACTCAGCATGGGAGGGTCCTCTGTTAAGTCAAAGTATCAAATGGATCCTGAAATTAACATCATTTACCGGGAAGCCTAATTCTAATTGAATTTTGGTTTTGGTCTTTTACTGTTAAGCATCTGGTCTGATCCTGATCAGACCGCTCCCTGATAAAACTGGATCGCAATTCTATCGTGTTGTGCCCAACCCTTCACCAATTAGATGCAGAAATATGAGATAGACAATCTCAATTAATATCATCAAACTGATGTGTCCATGTCTTCCAGATGGATAGCTGTGCTGACTTTCAGTTCCATAAATATTCACTTCCACACCAATTTCAACAAGATAAATTAGATCCTAAGCAATCACAAGTCCAGTAAAATGTAATGTTTAATATTCCTCTTCTGTTTAATCGGAAAAAATAATATATTAAAAACTCACGTATCAAGCTATATAGAAACAGAGCTCAAAATCCCAAAAGAAAAGCTTCAGCAGAGAGAATGTAAAATGCCTTAAGATTTAAAATTCTCAGAGTTCACATTCAATTAAAACACTTGAATCTTAATTTTGAGCATCCTAAGGCCGTTGAAGTAACCCATGACAGATCATGCAAGAGGATAATCCATTGATGGTTCAGCCCAAACTTATTGCTCATTTTCCGCCACATGAAAATAGTACTGGATCTGGAACAAGGAGCAACTGTTATCAGAATCAGGTTTTAAGGGACTTGATGGCAACCAAATTCTGAACTCTAAAGCGTTCAAACAATTGAGCAAAGAACTATTTGTCATTTGAGTAAAAGGATCAGCTGAGTGTCCTAAATGAGATCAGCTTAGAGGTAGAAGTCATTAATAGTCGCCACTCACCACTTTCAAGTGTAGAGAACAAACTGAACATAATATAACATTGATTAGTAGGATCAAAATGCAGAAGTAGCTGTTGTGCAACAAAACAATTTCAAGAGTCATGTCAAAAGCATCACTAAGGATGACACGCAGATTTTTAGCCCAAAAAAGTTTTATTTTTGAACATGACTAATAATACTTGGGAAAAGCTATCACAAGTATGTCAAGTAATGCTACTACATTCTGATTAGTACCTGCTCAGGTAGGAGTTCAACTTAACTTTAAAGCCTTTAAGCTTGATCGCACTGCCGCATCATCATCCCCAATTAGCTAGCCAGCCCACAGAACTGGGACATAGAAAGTTCAGCCTGAAGGATGCAGTGTCAAACATCGATGACTTAACTGATTCTGCATCTACAGATATGTGTGCCAAATCAATTGCCTTCATCAACGATCATGAAGATTGGTGAGATGCCTGAGAAAAAGCAACTTCATCATCTGAGTCCAGATCCCACCAAGGTCTTGTATTATCTTTTTCTATAGAGTCACCATCTACCCCACTATCACTGTCTTCAAAATCCTGGCCTTCACTCTCATCAAAATAATCAGACATTTTTCTATCCACCTCTGGGTTGTAAGTCCACTCCAGCCTCTTCAAAATGTCACGGTCATTCCAACGGCCTACAACTGATGCAGCTTCTTTCTTAGCCTTTCCCATCAGAATATCCCTCCACGAGAACCCAACATCTGCTGTTCTCTTCAAAGGTCCATCGTTTATATCTCCCACAACAACTGTCCTAAGACACCTCATTTTTGCTTCCTTTAAAATATCCACAAAATCTGAATCATCCGAGACCAGGACCAAACAATCAGCCTTCCTCTTATCCATCACATCAACTATATTATTCCTCAATGCAACATCTGCCGCTTGAGGCTTATCTGAGACCATATTCACAAAAAACCCTGCTCGTTTCAACTCACCTGCTAAACCATACCCGACTTTTGGGGTCAAAACATCCCTCGCAGCATTCTTGTACTTCTCCATTTTCATTGAGTACTTGGCAACCAAGTTCACCCTCCTCTTCCCCCTCGCAGACTCTATTTGACTCACCCTCTTGGTATGTTCACGCTCGTGGATTTGCTTGAAATGATTAATGAGTTTTTCGTTCGTATAGAATTTCCTCCCACAGACGCGACACAAGTATGGCTCCATCGGCCTGATCACACCTTTATTTTCCAACTTGTTCAACACCTTCCTCTCTTTCCTTTGCTCCCTAACATCTGGAGGGACGTAGCTGAATGCGTGACGATTAGCATAAGCCACCATGTACCGGACCACACCAAATGAAGAAGCTGAAGCTTTTAGCTTGATAGCAGCATCGAATGGAGGGAACGAATTAGGAGGCTTGTTGTCTAAATCCCAAAAGATGGCCACGCTATTCTTGTTACTTGATGAAGGTGATGGCTCCAAATAAGTAGAAGTGACACCGAATGGTTCAGAGTGACAATATCTAGCAAAGGCAGTGTACGCATACTTGAGGGCGTCGAGTTTTCTGAAATTAGCAAAACAGCAAATGCCTCGAATCTTCATATGAACAACCATGACAAATAACAAGCTAAAAGCCACCAACTTATGCTTCAGAAATCAAAATCTCCAATGTGGACAAAACCGAATCTTTGAAGCTTAATCGCACACAACCCTGTACATATGGATTGGTACATTCACGATTCCCGAAGCAGAGACTAGGACGTTGTCTGGTTCAAGGTCGGGGATTTAGAAACGGATCCCAATTCGATTGATGGGTAGAGCTTAGTTTTACGTGAACCATGAATACACCACTTCCACACAATCATCTCCCACGTTCCATCCTCCCATCAACTGTAAAAACCACATCGCCAGCTCCTATGTTCCACTGAAGCATTTCATCAAACAGGCGTTATGCAATCTTGAAAAACATATGACCAAATGAGCGTATAGCTATCTGGCTGTCTTTCTTGCCGAAAAACAGAACGCTCGTTCGAGGTTTACGTTCTGGGTTCTCTTCAAACAAGCCTTCCGCTGCATTATCACGACCCACAGCTATCTTCTGCGTGCGTACATCTGCGTCTCTGGGCGTGTGAGAGAGAGAGAGAGAGGGAGAGACATGAAGCTGTTTTCATGGCGATCGAGAGAGTCCAGGCCATTTCAAAGTCCATCCGACGAGGTTCTTTGCAGGCTTTCTCGTGACTGGGCCCAACAGAGGGTCTACAATAACGAGAATCCATCCTAAAAATCTCTTCTTTAGTTTTATGGAAAATTACACAAATAATTCATAAACTTTGACTTATTATACAATCCGATCCTCAAACTTACAATTCGTTTCATGTCGTCAGGTAAGTTAGTCCACTGTGCAATGACGTCCCTAAATTTTTAATTTGTTCAATACGATTTTTGAACTTTTGGTGCATATTCAATATATTTTCTCAATTACATGAAAATATATAATATTGTCTTTTATTAATTCAAGTTCTGAGATAATATAAAGCATTTTTATATAGTGGAGATTAAATTGAACATGTACTAAATATTTAGAGACCATATTGAATAAATACAAATTTCAAGAATAGCATTACACATTGAACAAAAGTTCAAAGACCACATCAAACAAATTAAAAAATCAGAAATGATATTGCATATTGAGTTAAAGTTCATCGATCATTTGTGTAACTTTTTCTTATTTTTAAGTGTTCTTGACATGGAAAATAATCCAATAAAATCATTTTATTGATGGTTTTTTGGCTAATAGGTTTTCCAAAATTAACTTTACTTCCATTTTTCATTTTTAATAGAATTTATAAGTGATACTCATGTTGAGTAATGACTTATTCACTAAAACCCCAAATTTCATGTCGTGTCAAATTAGATTTTCGAGTTTTCATGAGTCCTAAACGTACCTAACTAAGATAGACTTTTTTTCCACAAACAAGAAATCATTGCGAAAGACATTTTGGTCTAATTCTCTCTCTTTTTCAACTAAACAATCATAAATTTTTAGATTGTTGAAAAAACACAATGGAAACTGAAAACAAAAGTTTCGAAATGGACAGTCAAAGTACTTTCATACGAGTGACTAACGATGACATTAATTGTGTAAAAGATCATTTTATATAACTTATCTCCAACGGTTTCAATTATTAAAAAAAGAAAATGATGTTCGGCGGGATATTATAACTGTACTGTCTTAAAAAAAGGCAGTAACTTACTATAGTTTTTGAGAAATTAACTCAATTTTAAGGCGCTACAGTTTTGAAACGTGAAATGTAAAAACATGCACCCCTAGATTACAAGAGCACGATTAGTCACAACCATATCAAACGAGCTCACTTAGTGTAAAAAGAAATTAATTATACTGTAACTCTTATTAGAGATCCCATATATAAAATAAAGTGATTTGAAGATTAAGAGAAGTTAAATTTGCCACCTTAGAACAGAGCAATTCGCAAGATAAGCTGAGGGGAATTGGTCACCTATACTAAGCTTTACAAGCGAAAGCAAGTGGCATCTTGTTTCTTCATTTTTCTGACACTTGCGATTGAGGAATCTACTCTAATGAATAAAGACAAACTAAAAACAAAACACAAGAACAATATTCAAATTTAAAAATTCAATGTGAAAGAATCCAATTCAAATTGAACAAGGGCTCATTAAATATTTAAACTAGCAAAATGACAACTCTACGAATTGCATGTTAATTACCGAGGAGACAAGATTTTCTGTTAAACAAGGCACTCAATGAAGCGTTCATCTATGAAATAAAAACTAAAAATGGCTAAAATGAGGACTTTCCACAGATTACAAAGTAATATGAACATCAAGGCTAAACGGAAAATATAGAAATGAGACAAAAATAATTTTAGACTCAATCATATAGATGCGGGTACAAGTAATAGGTCGTGCTGAATCACAATTACAAGGACATAAAAGGAATCAACAGTCGAATTGGATTTGAGGTGATCCGAGCGAGACGTCAAAGCCTAGAAAATAAAACCTTTGATGGAGCAAATGGGCCACTTTGAAAAAGCAAAGAGCAATTTGAATAAAGCACTAGGAAAATGGTATAAGAAAGATCATCACGATATTGAAGTAAGCCCCAAGTAAAAGTGAAGACTTTTAAAGGAAAGATTTTGATTTCCCCCCTTTTTACTTTGTTCAAGCCAGCATGATCATGTGAAAGTTAAATCAATTTATAGATCTCCAAATCTGACTTTTCTCCTCAACTTTTGACTAGTGCTAATTCGGACACACTCTTCTCGTAAGCGAAATGTCACATATTCAATGGATTAACTAGTTGGATGCATTTATATGGAAAAATTTATGAAGCTAATTAAAGTAGTTTTTTCTCTTTATTAAGAAAAAGTGATAAGCGTTCATATCTTGTCTGTCTCATCCCCGAAACTTCTCTCTATTATTTGAGGTCGGTCTCCCACGCTCTCTTCATATGAATTTAATGCATTTCGAATTGACGATAGTGGCAAGTGCCAACTTTTCCATCTCAACTCCTTTTCGCCTTTGAAAAGCACCCGCATGACTTCCCTCCTTCCCCTCTTCCTTTTTTCCATATCAATCATGACGAGAATGGTGGAGAGATTACGCATCACATCACCCCCCGTAATGTCTCAATCAAAATCAAATAACGTCATTTCTCGTCACGGTGATGGCAATTTTCCACCTCTTTTCCTTGACATTATTTGCTATTCCTTGTACTTTCATAAGAATAGATGAATAAATACATTATATCCTACGTTTCTAGGGGAGTAGAGGATGGTTAGTTTTGCAATCACAGCCCCTTTTTCTTCGTGCGCATTGAAAAGGATGGCCACGTAAATAGGGTCCAGGGGACCACCCCCAAATGCTGTGTGTGCTCCAAAATTTGAAAGTTGGCAAACCTACTACTTTTCCCCTGTGCCTTATTCGATGGAGGAATCCAACTTCTAAGGTCCACTTTCTTGGTGGAAATCATTATGCCAGAAAAACCTTCCCAACAGAATAATTTATTCGATTCAAATGATAGAGATTAGTATGGAACTTCGTATAGTTCACAAACCAACAATTAATGAGATTAATTCTATGTAAAAACCCGATAGTTTAGCAAATTTAGTGACACCAGCATGTTCGGCATTAATCAAATCTCGGTTTGAAGAAAAACATCAAAACTTCCATCTACCAAATAATTACATGACTAGACATTTGGGATACTCTATTTTAAAGCTTGGTGACAAGATTGACAAGAAGGGAGGAATGCCCCCACTAGTTTGTGGTTTTCTTTCATTTCCTAGATTAATCAGTCGCTTGGGCCACCATTATGCATAGCGTATGGAACTTCTGCGTGGAATCTCGAAGGTGCAAATATAATATAGAACACGACAGAATGAACAGAAAACGATGAAAGACGATTTTAATGTTTGCTACCATGTTTCAGATATAATGCATTCTTAAATGAGGTGATTTACCTGTTTCTGAATTCCCCGTTCAATTATTATCATTCGAAAAGCTTAAAAAAATGAGGGGCTGCTCAATTTGAATTTCATCCTCGGGCCATTGTCAAAGCACAAACATTACATGGGCAGAAAGCTGTGTCGTAGCAGTATGATAGTTGGAGCCACCCAAGAAGGAGTACCACCAACCCCACTTTTCAATTGGCATAAAAAGACTGATGTTTCCTCTGCCTTCAATACTATATGATTATCATATTAGTATTTTTCTCTATGTGCAATAGTTAACACAAAGAGAATCCAAGGCTGCTAAAGAATCGTTAAGTTTGTCCACGTTCGCGAGTTAGGAAACTGGACGATCAACGCAAGGGCGCCGTCGCGTCAGCTTTCGGACAGTTTTGTCTTGTTGTCTGAGGAAGAACATGCGCGACGGAGGGATGCGTCTAGCTTCGGGAGAGCATTCGAAGTCGTCGTATTACTAGTCCGTTCTGTGTCGGAAGCGGAATCGGGGGTGGTCTCTTGGGGGACCAGTTGAGTTAGGCATTCCCCAAACCCTAATCCACCTTCAATACGGAAGATGGCTGATGAAGCATTTATGCGGTTTTCCCCTGTACTGTATTCCCTCGCGTGCACGGCTAACATTCATGACCTGGTCTAGCTTCTTGACCGGGGAGCGGAGGCTGCGCTGTCCATGAGAAGCGAAAAAATTCACAGCTCACGTACTTCGCTTTCTAGAAAAGACTAATGTTTGGACTTCACTTAGGCTTTCTTTGTTTTTGTCCGAGAAATATTGTATTCATTTTATGAATATATAAGAGAGAAACACAATCTATTATCCCCGTTCATTTCTATATCGAACGGTGTCTTGAATTTCAAATTTTAGGTCAGCAAAAGTGCTCGAAAAATCTCCCATAATTGGTTCATATAAAATGGACTATAGTCAAAACTTGCCATGTGGGGTTGCCACACAACTCCCCGTCGAGACCGCCAAAGTTAGGTCTTCCCACCAATCAATCCTCTGACTTCTCCACCAGAGAAAGATAAAAAAAGGGCGAGCATTGAGGATCTTGTCGAAGAGTCAAGATTGCAGGATGGATATAACCAGTAATAATAGAAAAGTAGTTTCCCCTCTGTGAACCGTTGGTGCAGAAATACTTTTAAAAAGAGTTGGAGGCGATTGTGGAGAGTTTCACGCCTAATTTGAAAGTGTAACCCCGCCTCGGTCCTTTATCTTTCATACCATTGCGCCGAAAGTGATATGAAACCCTCATAAATAATGAAATAATGCTCGATTGGATTCAATTGATTGATGTTAGGTAGGTATTTATAGGTGGAATGAGAACACTTAATTAAGCTCTTCAGGGTAATTAAGCTCTTCAAGGCTTATCTCTTGAAAACAAACTGATAGAATGAGTAGACAAACCGGATTGAGGGTCTTTCGGTTTAACTTGGCTACTTGAGCTCATCTAAATTCACAGAAAGTCTTGGAGTTGGTTTTGAGTCAAACAATATGGTCAAATTTCTTAGGAGGGCCGATTTCCCATGTCCACCTATCAACCATTCGGGTCGATCATGCTGAATAATTCAAATATGATCCCACCCATTCATTTCAAAAGTTTATTTTGAAATATCCACAGAAATCTTATGAAGTTCTACTTGACAAAAGCAACTATAGAGACACGGGATATTTGGAGGGTGGGTAATGGCCAATTAATACAGATCAGGAATTAAGCCTTATTACTTTGTTCCCCCAAAAATATAAAAAGGGTATAATCACCTTTTGCATAAAAAGGAGTGTCTTATCAATTTTAATCCTTCTTTTTTAAATTTTTTTTGTAAGGGTCTTATCTTTTTATAAAAGAAAAGTTATGATCAAAAGTAAATTTTTGCATTAGATACTGTTAAAGTAACTAATTTAAATGTCTTTCAAAAAGAGGAAACTTTAGAAAGTAAGATTCACGAATTTCGAATGACTAGCTTTTATCCATACCTTTTGATCGCCTTATGATTTTGTTCATCACTTCTATAAATTACACTTCTCAATTCTTCAACCCTCGTAAACGAATCAAGGTATGTTCAGTACTATTTTTCACACTTACTAGCTCTAGATGATTTTTTTTAAAATCTATTTTGAGCAATTTGTGTACTCTTCTTGCAATTTTTTCATTATTTAGTTGTGATTTTTTAAAGGAATATATATATATTTTTTTGTTATTATATCAAGGAACTTGGCGTTTAATTGATTATGGGACAACGTAGGGCTACAAAATCCTTCTTCGAGAAATTGGACTCTCAAAGTTTAGAATCTAATAAATCAAATTCAATTCCCTTTTAGTGATTTTTTCTTTTTTATTTTAATGTATGTTTTATTAATGTGTTGAGTCGATTTCTTTAGTAACGAAAATTAAATAAAATAAATAGCCGCATCGTCGTTAAATTTTTGCCCCCTCGCTCAAAATCATGGCTCCGTCACTGAATATCCTATCATGATATTTCTTTAGTTTCGGTTGCTCCATAATTATTTCAAAAGTCTATTTATCTCGATGCCTTTTTAAAAAGATAATGGGGCCACAGGTTGAAGAGTTTAATCTATATTCATTGATGCAAGAAAATCAAAATTTGGCAAGTGATAATTTGGCTTTTCTTTTAACATGGGCATTCGAACCTTTCGACTCGACTAATCTTCACAGATATACTCAAATGGTCCCCTTCATGTATGTCAAGTACGGCTCTATCCATGGGGCAACGAATGTGGTCCCTGAGGTAGTACAAGTGGGCGATTCCATGAGTTGAATGCAAGATCTTTTTTTTTTTTTTAATCGAGCACTTAATCACTCAGTTAATCACTTGGGGTAAAAAAAATTAAGTTGCATAACTTAGATTTAAGCCCCGATCTTTAAAATGAGAGGCACGACACAACCACTTCGCCTGATACGGTATCCATTACCAAATAGAAACTACAGTAGTTTCAATGTCTTCCTCAATTTTCCATTTACAGGAGTTTTATTTGCTGCATGAAGAGGAATCACATTACCCAACTATGAATTGAGTGTTGCTTTAAACCATCCTGCCCCCAGTACAAAGAAATCCTGCTTCATTTACTACTTTCGAACTCGATAATTGAGATATTAACCTGTGATTAGCAGAATTTTCGACAGTGCAGTAATTTGGAACTTTGCATAGGACTTCTCTTTGATTATTTCAAAAATAATTTCCAAGAGCAATTAATATCTTTTTTAAGATATTAAATTCTACCACGGCCAACTTCAACATAAAATAATTAAAGAGCACGCATGTCTCAAAAATAATTTTCACCAACAGTATTTAATACTTTATCTTCATCATGTTTGGCCAAAATATTTTTTTTCATTTTAATGGGGAGGAGGAAAAAGGGAAAAGGATCAATCTTTGCGAGAAAATGAGCTGATTACTGCAACAAATCCGACACTTCCTTTTCCCGAAAAGAGCTCTTTCTTTAGCTTAAAAAAGTTAGCCAATTTAGGACCACCATATCTGATCACCCTTTCCTAGAAATTTAAATTCCAAGAGGTCGAAATCCAACGTTGCTGTAATAAACCGAAATTCATTCTCTCGGAATCTAATCCCGAGCGCAGGTGTGAATCGTGTCAGAAGGGGTGAAAGAAAAGCGGCCATTCAATGCAGATGTCCTTCTCCTTTTGAAGTTTCTACGTACCCTTCCCTCTCTCTCTCTCTCTCTCTCTCTCTCTGCTCTCCTTCACCGAGCCATCGTTGGATCCCAGAAGAAGCCAACGAAAAGACCCAAGACAGAGACAAGGGAAAGCGGTTTCAGACTCGCAGTTCATTTACTCCACAAACCCAGATAGCAAGACGCGGCCTTTTCCAGTCCCTGCTCCGCTCTGAAAACCGACACTTTTGAGTAAAAACCGGATCCTTTTGCGGTGTTTTGGAGGGACGTGAAGTGTAATGGGGCTCGCACGTTTGCTCCTGGTTGGCTTCGTCCTGCTCGTGCTTGGTTCGAGAGGGCTCGTGCGCGGGAATGCGGAGCTGAAGGCGCTCATGGAGATCAAGGCCTCCTTGGACCCGGAGAACAAGGTCCTCACTTCGTGGACCAGCAATGGCGACCCCTGCGGCGGCTCGTTTGACGGGGTGGCGTGCAACGAGCATCAGAAGGTGGCGAACATCTCGCTGCAAGGGAAGGGCCTGTCGGGGAAGGTCCCTCCCGCAGTGGCTCAGCTGAAGTGCTTATCGGGCTTGTACCTGCACTACAATTCCTTGACCGGAGAGATTCCAAGAGAAATCTCTGATCTGACCCTGCTGACAGATCTTTACCTCGACGTGAATAATTTAACTGGGAGTATACCTTCTGAAATTGGAAGCATGGCTAGCCTTCAAGGTGAGTCTTGTTTTTCTTGAAGTGTTTTGTACATGCGTGCTTTGTTTTCTAGCAGATGAGATGGTTGAGACACTTTTCTTTGGCATCTAATCTTTTGATAATCTGGCTTTTGATTTCTTGTTCTTTTCCTTTTCAGTGCTACAGCTATGTTGTAATCAGCTCAATGGTACTATTCCCCCGCAAATAGGATCATTGAAGAAGCTGAGCGTTCTTGCCTTGCAGCATAACAATTTTTCCGGTAATATAATTGGCTTGGCCAATCTGCAGACCTTAAAGAGTCTCGACTTGGCCTTTAATCGGTTTACCGGTACGTTCCCGGTGGAAATAGCTAAGATTCCAGAACTGCAGACTCTGGATGTACAAAACAATTCTCTTTCTGGATTTGTCCCTCCTGGTGAGTTCAGTTCCCCAGTCAGTGTTTTTTTTTCCTCTTTCAAACTCTTGCTTTGACCTTTAATGATGAATTTTCCTCATTTAGCTCGTTTCCTAGAATTAACTGAAGTTTGTTCATGTATGTTGAAGCTCTGAAGAAATTGGGGGAGAGATTTAACTATCAGAATAACCCAGGTCTATGCGGATCCGGATTTCCTTCTCTTAGAAATTGCAACAATTTCGATCCTGTTTTACACCCCAACGGAGTGAACACAACTGTTTCGATCCCAAGGCCAGCAGACGTGAAGACACATTGCAACCAAAGCCATTGCTCAAACCCATCAAAACTCCCACAAGCAGCTCTTGTTGCTGGGATTGTATCTGTCACCGTCACATTGGTCGGTGCAGGACTTTTAACATTCTATCGATATCGTAGAGGAAAACAAAAGATTGGTAGTACAGCTGATGCTTCTGATGGTAGGCTTAGTACCGACCAGTCAAAAGACTTATACAGCAGAAGTGCATCTCCCCTTGTCTGCCTCGAGTATTCTAGTGGATGGGATCCTCTGGATGATGGCCGCTGTGGAAATGGATTATCCCTGCAGGCGCCTAGGTACACGTTGGAAGAAGTTGAGTCAGCGACCCAATACTTTTCGGAGGTTAATTTGTTGGGAAGGAGCACTTTTTTATCGGTCTACAAAGGTATACTAAGGGATGGGACTCTTGTGGCTATCAGGAGCATCAATGTGACGAGCTGCAAATCAGAGGAAGTCGACTTTGTGAATGGACTGAATTTGGTAACTTTGCTAAGACATGAAAACCTCATTAGATTGAGAGGTGTTTGTTGCTCCAAGGGCAGGGGTGAATGCTTTCTTGTGTATGATTTCGCTCCCAAGGGTACCTTATCGCAATATCTTGATTTAGAAGATGGAAGCATCCAGGTTCTTGATTGGTCCACAAGGGTTTCTATCATCAAAGGAATTGCTGAGGGTAAGTCTTACTTTCTTTCAGATCTTAAAAGAGATATTTCTGGTTTTCCGTTACTTTCTGAATTAGTTGTTGGAACTTTTTTCTCTAGCTTAATGCTTCTAAGTCTTTAAATTTGAGAAGTACCAATTATCAAGTGCATTCACGCAGTTCATCAAGTGCACTTCAAGTTTTGAACATTTACTTCTGGCCTTCTAGCTTCATGGGTAGCTTAAGTTCTTCTGAAGCCTATAATTTGCACTTGGTTTATAATTCTACAGCAGGAAAAGTTCTTGAAACATCAGTGGGATGAAATGGTTGGCCATTTCTGGGCAAAGAACTCTCTTCTTGAATTCGTTTCCTGTGCTCATTTTCCAAATGCCTGTGCTTTACAGTTTGAACTTCCTTTGAGCTTGATGCTGAATACAGATAGGTTCCACCAGTTTCATTTTCATAGAACCAGTTTTACTGGCATTTGCATAGTATATTGTTTGAACATCATTGTTTTTGTGCGAGTGTACTCTTCCTCAAAAATTAACCTGGACGCTAAAACAAGAGTTCCCATTTAGATTATTTCTGTCTACTCTAATTATTATTCATTAATTTTTATTCGAGCAGGCATTGGATACTTGCATAACGGTGAAGGCAGCAAGCCTGCAGTTGTTCACCAAAACATTTCTGTTGAGAAGATTCTCATTGACCAGCAGCTCAACCCACTCATAATGGATTCCGGGCTTCCAAAGCTTCTCGCTGATGATGTCATATACTCAGCTCTCAAGACTAGTGCCGCCATGGGTTATATGGCACCAGAGTACATTACAACAGGTCGTTTTACAGAGAAAAGTGATGTTTTCGCATTTGGAGTAATCATCTTCCAGATCCTCTCGGGTAAGCGACTACTTTCCAGCTCAATGCGGTCAGCAGCAGAGTGTTGCAGTTTCGAGAACTTTATTGATAGCAATCTGAAAGGAAATTTCACTGAACCTGAGGCGGCTATTCTTGGGAAGATCGCTTTACGTTGCACCAGTGAATTGCCCGATAATAGACCCACTATTTTCAGAGTGATTGAGGAACTAAATGATTGGTCCGGCAAATGTCGATGATTGTACATAGCGAATTGTCCGAAGTTGCATCCATGGAAGCACCAATTTAACTCAATGAGCTATCAAGCTCAGCGGCGATAGTGCAACGATGCATGATGATCCCTGAAGAATTAACAGAGTAATCTTGTCCTATTGTATAACAGATTAGCTTTACCTCATTTGTACTTTGTCTGATCACTTGAATCATTATCATTTCGTTTTCCCTTTGCCATATAATGATATGATTTACTTGTAAGTCATTACTATTTAGTTGGTATCAAACCTGGTAGAGCAGAACCATCCCATTCTCTGCAATGTCGACACACAGCAGACAGTTCTGCTCTCGAACTATAACAGCCAACACCAAAAGTTCAGTCACGGGCAGTATCCATATCGAAGAAGTTTCTGACCCTGGCTTTTTCTTGAAGCTATTTCAAGGGATGTCTCCTACGGCAATGCGGAAGTCCAGTCCTGGAAAGTCACATCTGTCGACTGCGATTCAGTCAGGTCCATATAGTCCTCCCTGATTCACAGGTTTCGCAACCATCTCGGGCTGAAGTACACTCTAACTTGGGATTTGCACATTCAGGTAAGGTCTGATGAACGTCAGCTTTGAGATCGTGAGATCTTCACGGTCATCAGAACTAAAGCATTCTTGCATCAAATACACTGCCATGTCGGCGATTCTGAACCGTCCTAAGCTGATGCGAGCTTCTGCACTTGATCACGACGATTACTACTGCTGCTACTAGCATTGCATTTTGTTAATTCGCGATCTCGAGTGAAATGCTGAAGTGAGCAAATGGGCAATTGCTCTTGCTCTGCTTTTCTTCCCCCCGTTTCATGAAATTTGTTTTTATGGGGCCATAGACATGGAGGATTGGGCTGAGCAGAATGAAAGAGATCAGAAATGACATTTACATGTATACTAACATATATCGAGATCCCTATTGGGTGTCACCCAGAAACAAAAGTTTTCCAAAATACCTTGCACAAAGTTAATTTTTTGTGTTATTATTAGTTCTATCTATCATGTCGTTAATAAGGAGCATCTTCGGTTATATTTTTACTTTAAATCGATCCTTTTTCATCAACCATGTTTTCAACACCCGCTTTTGATTCATATTGTGTTTGATCCACAACACCAAACCCAATAGCGCTCCTACTACCTTTGGCTGTTAGGTGCTTGTTACATTGTTTAATTATATGTATATTAATTCCCCTTATAGAATTTCATGTATAATATTTTGATCTTATCCTCAAGATCAAGATCGATCAATTCTTTTTTAATCATGCTCCCTTAATCTAGCTTTCATTTTTTTCACTTATTATGCTGCTTCAGGAGTAAGGGTTACTTACATTAAGTGACAAAATGTTAACGTACGTTCTGACACATACGTCAAGTCATCTCGACAATTCACTGCCTCACTCCCTTAGCTGTCTGTCGGTCGCCAAGAACACTAATTGGGAAATAATGACCAATTAACCATCACTGCGTACACGCATAAGTATACGATACGTATGTATACGCACATTATTTTAATAAAATGCATGACGCAAAAATAAAGAAAAGGAAGGAAGCAGTCACTTTCGGCTGGTACAGACTAATGTATTCGAGGAAAAATATAAAAAGATGCACCAGCATTTTTTCGACGTAAGGCACGAAAGCTTAGTGGAGCTTATGTCTGCATTATCACCGCTTGCGGGATTGTTTATCATCGCCCGTTCAATGCAAATCTCAATACTCGATAAGCAAAGTCAAACCCTTATCAGGTAAACCAAGCAGCTAACGATGGTGCGCCTTAAAGAAGAATTTTATAAGCTCAGCAATATAAACATATCCAAATTGTCGTATTCACGATAAGTTCAGCAGATTCCATCACCAGAAACCAACATATAATTTGGTCTAAAGAAATATATACATCTTTCTTTAATTGTATGGTCGTCACCTTCTCCTTTTCAAGTTTCATTCTTGTGCAAGCATATTTGATTGTTACAACATGATGTGGAAGCTATCCGGATCTTGTAATTAAATTAGCACGAAATAACCAAGGAAATAAACGAAGAACAATCAAAAGATATGAGAGATTTACATGATTTGATCCAAATCTAGATTAAGTATAATATTATAGTCTCTCATAGAGAACTCACTCAAAAAACTCACAGAAAGAAAATCTAATACTCCTCTTGTTTGTCTTGTTGTATATGATATCACAATAGAATACATATAAAAGAAGAATATGTATATGTGTGTGCGTGTGTGGGTATTTTTTTTATTCAAAATAGGAACCTTTTTTTAGGAAATCTACTTTAATTAGAAAACTAGCTCAAAGTATAGACATATTCTCAACAATCACCACCTTAGCTCGATGTTAGAGCCAAGTCATAATGGTCATTATCCATCTATACTCTCCCAATGCTTAACTATCACAAACATTTATCAAGCCCAAGTAAAGTTTGAACTTGTCTAGAGGAATGAAGTTGCTCTGTAGGATTCTTCACCACAAGAAACTTCTTTACAATTGCATCTTCTTTTGACATGTTAATTCTAACATAGAAATTTCGATCACCAATAATTAATTCTCCAATGATATCTCTAATCCCTATTGAACATCACATCAACCGAATGTCCAACGCCAACATCAATAACCAAGTCATTAGACCACACCACCTCTTCAACTCCTTTGGTAGTCACCATGTCTCTTAATGACATCTTCCAAAACACAACATAACTAATAGAAGTGACGCATAACTTCTCATTAATCAATCATCTTTATTGGTTCTCTACATGACTAGGGTTCACAAACCCAATTATTTCCTTGTTACCTTAACAACATCCACTGAAACATACCCCAACATCAGCCATCCCCAAGAAAATTAGGAGGATCTACTTCACAACATCATCATGCATGCCTAGATTAGTCGTATTGCCTCGACACTTTTCCAACATAACTCCTCCAAACCATTCATTATACTCCAGCGGTCTACACTCTATGCATCTCCCAACTTGTAGTTGTCTTTGCTGCAACCAAATTATCTATTTCAATATTTACATACAATTTCGCTTTATATCATCCACCTCCACTAATGCCTTGAAGCTCCATCAACTATGACCTTGGAACAATTATTAGCTAGTATGGAATAGCGATTTTGCAAGCATTGTTACATCTATCGTACTCTAAACATCTTTAAGCTCTCCTTGAAGTTCTCCTTGAAGCTCAACTTGTTTTCAAATGGTGACAAGATCTTTCTTCGAAATTGATCCCTCACTCCTCTTTTGAAACAAAGCAAATTTATCAGAGGTAACCTCTCTATTATACATAAAACTGGGTGAATCTTCTTTAGTGCAACATAATATGTATCCCTTCACCCCATGTGCATAGCCTAGGAATGCACACTTCCTTGTCTTGGCTCTAGTGCGTCATCACTCACATGAGCATTAGCAGTGCAATTGAACATTCCCACTCAATTTAATCAACAAACTATCCCAACCACATATCCTCAAGAGTTTTTCAATCAATTGTTGGTAATGATGATCTATTCACTAACTAACAAGCGGTATTTACTACTTCAGCCTAGTCTAGCATTTGATAGTAAAGAGTGATCTCTACTCAATATAATTCTATTCATTTGTTATGCAACTTCGTTCAATTGTGATGTGTTTACCATGTGTAACCACCCTTGGACAAAACTTGAGAAAGTCCCCATAAGTCTAAGTGTACATAGTCTACAATCTCTGAGTTATGGTGAATGCCATATGGAGTAGCGCTCTCCGTTGACTAACCATGTTGCTGTTCTCAAAGAAGTTAAAATAGCTAGTACGAGTACCTAGAGGGGGGGTGAATAGGTATACAAAAAATTTTCTCGAAACTTGCACGATATTTAAACAATTAGATGATTTGCAACAGTTAAAAATTTAATCGCAAGACTGAGTAAGGAAAGAGAGAATTGAACGCTCGGTTTATAGTGGTTCGGCTTGATTCAAGCCTACGTCCACTCTTCAGCACTGACAGCCGATTGGCTGGATTCCACTATGATCAAAGAGTTGTTACAGTGTTGATCTTCCTTGATTTCTAGGTGTAGAAGATCTACCACACTCACTCAAGGCGTCACAAAGTATAAACACTCTCTCGTGTACAATTTCGCTCGATCTCGACTAACAATCAAGGATCTTCAGACTCTGGAATTTTTCTATCGATCACGCACTTAAAGCAGCTAGACGTCTTCCTTTTATACTCCTTCATGCCATCATAGCCGTTGGCACTTACCAAAGGAATTCATCCAATCTACCCGTTGGACGGAATCAATCAAGAAGATCATCCGAGCTATTTAAGGAATCGATGATAGCCCATCAATCCGTTCGCCCATACAATCGGGATCTCGGTTTCCAAGAATAGAATATTCTAAGATTATTTCGTCGACCATCGGATCTTCAATCGATCTTAGATAAGAATTAAAGAATCCGAAATGATTATCCAACCAAAGAATCTATTAGGAGGATAGAATTGAATCCTCAACCATAAACCTCGGCTTTGGATTTCCTTCGTCACGGATTAGAAAGACTGTCGTCGGTGAGAATAGACTTAAGTCTTGAGTCCCGAGTCTTAAGTCTTTGAGTCTTGAGTCTTGGGTCTTGAGTCTTGAGTCTTAAGAGAACAAAGTCTTCGACCGACGGTCTCCAAATCTCCGGACTTTAGATCGAAAGAAATGTTTTGTCGGCTTCAAAATATTCTCGAAAGATTTCTCCAACAATCTCCCCTTTTTGATGGTGACAAAACTTTCTTGAAGATTTGAACAACTTTGACTCGCAAAACATTTCTCAAGCAATATGGCTAACTCATAAAGATTAATAAAACAACCAGACTCTGCATCCACAGAAAATTGGTTAGCCTTTCATGAGAAACACCATATAACAATACTTGAATAAATGCAACCAGTCAAGTTCATAATCAAATCCACGGTCAATTCAGTCAAATTCACACCCAAGTTCAAGTTCTCAAGTCATATCATACTCAAAAATAAACATAACCACAAAGGTCAAAGATTAAAAAATGAAAGTTCAAATTGATTCTCCCCCTTTTTGTCAGCATTGAAAAGGGTGAGAAAGGAGTCATGTCTGCTTGGGAATGCGCACGATCTGGAAATCCCCAATGGACTGGACTACTCCTTCAAGCTTCTTCAGTCTTCTCGACGAGCTACCTCTTCTCCCTTGGCATTGGCTTGGAGTTGCCGAGCGAGGTCTTTGAATTTATCCTCCAGAGAGACCGAAGATGCTTGTCCAAGCATGCTTCAAAGCTTGGATTTCAATCCGAATATATATCGATTACGCATTTCCGTAAGAATATTCATGATACTACGAAGATCGCAGTAATCATCCGTCGTCGTGTACCGGCATTGGCTTTCTCGAGATGGTGTGTATGCGTACGATGGTGCTTCGTTCGGTCCGGCAGATTTGGAATCGATGTATCACCTTCTTCGTGCAATTGAGAGACCCGAACTTTTTCGGGTCTTCCGGAGATTGTCTTAGATCTTCAGCAACATGAGGTGTAGACCTTTCTTGCACGCTTACTCCCCCCGTCTCTAGGACATCGAGAGGGGAAGAGTAATGATCATGCTCTTGATTTCCTTCTCTCCGATTCATCGCAGACTGTTCCTTTTCTTCTTCTCCTTTTTCCTCAACTTCTTTCTCCTTCTCTCTCTCGTTCTTCTTCTTCTTCTACCCCGTTGAAGTTCGTCGGATAAGACACGAACGTCTTGTTCTTGTCGGTGCTTTGGAATAGTGGGATCTTCATCATCTTCATCTTCATCCTCATCCTCCGGGATAAGAGTTCTTTTCCTCTTTTTCGATGAGGCACCAATAGCCTCCTTTCCTTTCCTTTTTGAAGCAGACGGACTGGAGATTTCACCTTGAATTTCTCCATTGCCTTAGAGAGTTCTTTCAGACACATCTTCATTAACATTTTTAACCCTACCACCATCTTGTCACACGGTCGAACACAAAAAGTATGTGGCAGTTCAATATTCAGATGTCTGAAGATCTTGGTCACAAGACCAAGATAAGGCAATTGTCCTTTGTCTTTTGACACTGCTCTGTACATATGGAAAAGAATAGTGTGCGGAAGAGAAAATTTCCGTCCTGAGTTGATCGCATACATCAACTTTGCTTCAGAAAAAGATACAGAAGTCTTTGACGTAGACTTCGGTCTAAGACAATTTATCACAATCTTATAAAGCACAATGTTGATGGCATTCATCCTGGAATAGATGATTTTCTTATCAACGTCCCTATCTTTGACAAGATCCGAGTAGTACGAGCAGGTGAGACTTTGATTGGGAGATAGCGTCCCGTTCAACTCCAATTATGTCCGCCAACATATTCACATCTACCACATAGACTTGGTCTCGAACATCGAATGAAATTCTATTCGCATCCAAAAAGCTAAGATTTGAATAGAAGTAAGCGGTCGTTGATCATACCCGTCTCGTAGAGTCGAGCAAAAAGTCTCAAGTTGAAGCAAATTCAACTTCTCCCTTAAGTTCAAGTTGATGGAATCCAGAAGTCAAAGTCGACACTTCTAGGGTTGATTACCCCTCTTTTTAACAGATTGAAATACACTTTTTCCAGATCCTTGGATTTAAACAAATCCATCCGATTTCCTTTCACCTTTGCAGCCACACCCATTCTAGGTTTAAATTCAAGGAACATTTTGTCATCATCGTTCCCGTCAATCAGATTCTGTCCTGGCATACGAGGATCACTAGGAATGTTTGCTAGAGCCTCCTCTCGCTCTTCCTTTCGGAGCAATTCCCAACTCTTCCATTTTCCGAAAAAGATACTCATTCCCATAATTTTTGTCCTTAAGAAAGTCATCTATATACTTTAATGAAGAACCGGTGCTTTTCAACGCACGATAAAGCTTATAGATAACAGAGGGTTTTTGGACTTTTACCGGGTCGGCATCCTCGATAATGTCTTCTTCTAGATTTTGACTTGCACCTTGTGGGTCGAGATGCTGAATGACGTGGAGGAGAGCGAATCGGACTTTGTCGCTGACTTGGAAAGTCTTCTTCCTCGTAAGATCGAAGTGAGTCGGTCCCTTCTCCATTCTTTGTGGTCCCCGTTTTGCGATTCTTGATGATTTCCTCGAAGACGACATCTTTCTTTGTCTATTGGAGGATTCCTTCACTTACTTTTCCCAAGAAAAATGACCACTTTCTCGACGATGAGAGAGTAGAAACAAGATATCGGGAGGAGAGTGTCTTTTAGGGTTTTGAAAATTGGGGGTAGAATGATTGTGAATTTATATGTGCCTCGGATTTGAAAAGAGAATTTTAAACGGCACAAGGAAAGTGTACGAACATTTCTTTTTCAAAATCAATAACGCAAAAATAACTTCCTCTAAAAAAGACAAGTTTTCAAATTTCACACGAATTATATCTCGAATAAAAGAACGCACCTTTTTGAGATAAAATAAGCGAGAATTCGTACCTTTTAGATAAAATAAGCGAGAATTCGTACCTTTTAGATAGAATAGCAACTTACAGTCTTTAGCGATGAATGATTGAGTCTCAGGATTTAAAGTCTAAGAGATCAGAGTCTTAGAGTTGGTGAGTCTCTAGACTTTAACTTCTTCAAGCTTCAAAATATTGAGTCTTGAGCGGATGAAGTCAAATTGATTCTTCTCCAAAGGCTTTGTGAATATGTCCGCTAGTTGACTTTTTGAATCAACAAATTGAATTGAGATTTCTCCATTTTGAATATGATCTCTAATGAAGTGATGACGAATCTCAATATGCTTTGCTCTTGAATGAAGAATTGGATTTTTGGTGAGATTGATCGCTGGTGTTGTCACATCGATTTCGTGCATGAGTCTTCAATGCCAAAGTCTTGTAGCTGTTGTTTTATCCATAGAATTTGCGAACAAGCAGCCTTCCAAGAGCTACATACTCGTCACGTCGTTGAAAGAGCTACGGTGCTTTGCTTCCTTGAAAACCAAGACACCGTCCCGTTTCCAAGTAGCCGACAAGTTCCGAAGTGCTCTTTCTATCGACTCGCAACCGCCGGATCTCGCATCCGAGTATCCTAGAAGATTAAAGTCTCCCCTCTTTGGATACCAAAGACCGATGCTTGAAGATGAAGCAACGTATTTGATAATACGTTTCACGGCAATGAGATGTGATTCTCTAGGATCCGATTGAAACCTAGCACGAGATACAAACACTAAACAAAATATCGGTCTAGAAGCGTAAGATAAAGAAGTGAACCGATCATGCTCGCATGCTTTTGATCTACTTTCTTCCCTTCTTCATCCTTGTCTATCTTCTCGAGAACATGACATTGGTATGTCGGTCTTTTTGCACCTTTCCAATCCAAACCTCTTAACAAGATCATTCGCATATTTTTCTTGATGAATGAAAGTTCCTTCCTTCATTTGTTTTACTTGGAGTCCAAGAAAGAATGTTAACTCTCCCATCATACTCATTTCAAATTCATCCTGCATAGACTTAGAAAATTTCTTGCAAAGACTTTCATTAGAGGATCCAAAAATAATGTCATCAACATATATTTGAACAAGTAAAAAGTTTTTGTTTTCCTTTTTGATAAATAAAGTAGTATCTACTTTACCTTTGACAAAACCATTCGTAATAAAAACTTACTTAGTCTGTCGTACCAAGCTCGAGGTGCTTGCTTTAGACCATACAGAGCCTTTTTCGCCTAAAGACCGAGTCCGGCTTCTTTGGGTCTTCAAATCCAGCGGTTGTTCCACATAAACTTCCTCATGGATAAATCCATTTAGGAAAGCACTTTTGACGTCCATTTGGAATAACCTGAAATTTTTGTAACAAGCAAACGCAAGTAATAGTCGAATAGCTTCTAACCTTGCAAGCGGTGCGTAGGTCTCGTCATAGTCTATTCCTTCTTCTTGCGTATAGCCTTTGGCCACGAGTCTTGCTTTGTTTCGTACGACTTTTCCTTTTTCGTCTATCTTGTTCCCGAAAACCCATTTGGTTCCAATAATGTTTTTACCTTTTGGTTTAGATGTCAATTCCCGGACATCATTGATGTTGAACCGTCGAGCTCTTCTTGCATAGCTTCGATCCAGCTTTCATCGGATAAAGCTTCTTCTATGCTTTTTGGTTCAATTTCGAGAGATGAGAGCCACAGCACTAGATTCTTCATGCCTTTTTGATCCGGGTACGGATTCCTTCATTAAGTTCGCCAATAATAAGATCTTTGGGATGACCGGATTTGTGCTTCCAGTTACTAGTTGTTTTGCCAGGTTGATGATCTCTTTCTTTATTTGATTCTCCATGAGCGTCTTGATGATGGACTTCAAGATTTCGAGATTGTTCTTGAGATGTAGACATTTGAAGGTCTAGAGCGGGTTCGATCTCTTCGATCGAGTCTTGCTAGATTCATATTGCATCGAGTCTTGGAATTTGACATTCATTGATTCTTCCACAGACGGCTTTTATTGTTGTAGACTCGTAGGCTTTGCTTGATGTAGAATATCCAAGGAAGATACCTTCATCGATCTTTCTTCAAACTTACCAACTCGATCATTTGCATTTTTCAAAATAAAGCATTTGCAACCAAATACATGAAAGTATGAAACAATAGGCTTCTTACCTTTGAACAATTCATAGGGGTTTTCTCAAGAATAGGTCTTAGAAAGACTCTATTTATAATATAGCAAGCAAGTTGAAACAGCTTCAGCCCAAAATCGTGAAGAAATTTTACTTTCAATTAAAAGAGTTCTAGCCATTTCTTGAAGAGATCTATTCTTTCTTTCCACAACTCCATTTTGCTCGGAGTATACGGAGAGGAAAACATGTGATTAACACCAGATTTATCACGTAATCTCGTAAAATCTTGATTTTCAAATTCACTTCCATGATCTCGATCTTATACTAGAAATAGCACATCCTTTTTCATTTTGAACCTTTTTAGCAAACTTCTCAAAGTACGAAAAGGTTTCGATTTATTTGCAAGAAAATATACCCAAGTGAAACGAGAGTAATCGTCTACAATTACTAGACAAGTATTTCTTACCTCCAATGCTCGGGTTCTTGTTGGTCCGAAGAGATCCATATGAAGCAACCGCAAAAGTACATGATTAGTTGATACATGATTTATTTGCTTAAATGAATTTCTTACCGCTTTTCACGAATGCATGGAGTGCATAAGTCGACTTTTGGTAAGGCAATTTAGGTAGACCTCGAACAAGTTGCTTTGAAGAGATTTCGGCTAATTGCTTCTTGTTGATATGGCCAAGTTTTCTATGCCATAGAACTGCTTCATCTTGAATTGAGATTAAGCATTGTTCTTCATTTGGCTTTACATCAAGGAGATAGATGTTTCCATGCCTTCGACCCATGAAAGACTGAGTTGAATCTTTGCTAACTCCAGAACATATGCCTTCTTGAAAAGAGATCTTGTAACCAGTATCACACAGTTGGCTAATGCTGAGTAGATTGTAGTTGAGTCCTTCCACTAGAGAGACATTGCTTATTGTGAGATTTCCAATTTTCACAGTTCCGAATCCCACAATACTTCCTTTGCTATTTCCTCCGAATGAAACTTTTCCACCATTTACTTGAATAAGCTTTATGAAACAATTTGAGTCTCCCGTCATGTGTCTTGAGCATCCACCGTCAAGATACCACTTTACCTTCTTTTGACGAGACCCGCATTCAAAAGAGAGTCTCAAGCTTTCTTTGGTACCCAAATTTTCTTGGGTCCTTTGGTGTTAGTAGGATGAGCATTATTAGGCCATACTCTTTTAACAGGCTTCCAAGCCATAGGACACTCTTTTTCAAAATGATCTTGACTATTACACTTAGAACACCTTAAAGCATTTCGACCTACAGGCTTTACAAAGACTCTTTTGAAATGATTTTTATAAGCCTCTCTCGATGGTCTTTTCTTAATTCTTTCTTTTACTTTCGGAAAATCAATCAAAGGGATTGTTTCAAATTGTCATACCTAGACCCGACTTATTGAAGTAAGGTCTTTGGATTGAAAGAACTTTTTCAAGTTTTTCGATCCTATTGAAAATTTCTTTGAAATATTTGATAAATCAGTTTTTAAGAAAGCATTTTCTTTTGAAAGATTGTCTACACTCTCTTTAAGAGTAGAAACATTTAAGTCTAAATTTTTTACCTTTTCTTCTAAAATGTTTTCCTTTTGTTTTAAACCGAGTTTTCCTTTTTAAGTTCGGAAATCTTTTTGAGAGAAGTCTTAAGACCGAAACATAACTCATCAATATATTTAGAGACTTTGACAGGGATTTTATAATCACTTACCTCAAATTCACTCGTTCGAGTCCGATCCAGTCCGATCCAGTCCGAGTCCGATTGTGCCATTAGACACGGGTTGGCATATTCCTCATCACTCTCTTCACACTCGACGCTCCGGTCTCGGCTTTGAGAACTTTTCGAGACTTCTCACCTTTTCCTCTTTTCTTTTTCGAAGAGGACACGGTTGGGTCCGATGTGTCCCTTCTTTTTACATTCGAAGCAAACTACATCTTTGTTTGGTTCCACATCATCAACGACTTGGTCTCGCTGTCTCCGAAAACTCGTTTCTTTGGAATGAACCTTCCGCCTTTTCTATTCAATTTTCTGAATCTTCTTATCATGAGGGCGAGCTCCTCATCATCCATATCATCTTCAGAATCTGCATCATCGAATCATCATTTGATTTTAGTGCAATAGATTTCTTACCTCTTGGATCTTCGTCTTCATTAATTCGTTCCACTTCGTAAGATCGAAGAGTTCCAATCGGTTCGTCTACGAGATAATGGCATGATTCTTTGCGTCTCTCTTATTGAAGTCTTTATATGATTCCAATCCTTAGAGAGTCCACGCGAAGCTTGTTCACCTTCATGGGATCAGAAATTTTTTGTCCTTGGTTCTCAAGACCATTGACAATATCTCGTAAAACGACTAAACATGTCGTTATAGATTCTCCCGATTTCATTTTGAAGGATTCATATTGACCAAGAAGAATATTAATTCTGGTCTCCTTCACTCGATCCGTCCCTTCATAAGTGATATGTAACCCGTCCCAGACTTCTTTTGCTGTAACACAAGAAGATATTCTCGTTATATTCAGTGGGTGATAAAGCACAATATAAAGAATAAATCGCTTTCGCATCGAGTGCTTGTCTCTTGTTTAATTCTTCTTGAGACATTCCATTCGGCTTCAACAGTTTCTTTCCTCTTTCGAGATTGATGCAGCAGCGGGAGTGATTCCTCTTTCCACAACGTCCCATTCCGAGGATCCTTTGATCGTAGGAAAGCTTTCATCTTGTCCTTCCGGATGTTGTAATCCTTTCCATCGAAGTAGGGAGGTCTCGGTATTGCTTTGCCTCTCCATCAGCCCCGGTGCTAGCATACTAGCCATGGATCTTTTACTCAAGTAAAATACTTCAAAAAAAGTAAGAACACGAGCTCTGATACCAATTGAAATAGCTAGTACGAGTACCTAGAGGGGGGGTGAATAGGTATACAAAAAATTTTCTCGAAACTTGCACGATATTTAAACAATTAGATGATTTGCAACAGCTTAAAAATTTAATCGCAAGACCGAGTAAGGAAAGAGAGAATTGAACGCTCGGTTTATAGTGGTTCGGCTTGATTCAAGCCTACGTCCACTCTTTCAAGACCGATGCAAACCGATTGGCTGGATTCCACTATGATCAAAGAGTTGTTACGTTGTTGATCTTCCTTGATTTCTAGGTGTAGAAGATCTACCACACTCACTCAAGGCGTCACAAAGTATAAACACTCTCTCGTGTACAATTTCGCCGATCTCGACTAACAATCAAGGATCTTCGACTCGGAATTTTTCTATCGATCACGCACTTAAAGCAGCTAGACGTCTTCCTTTTATACTCCTTCATGCCATCATAGCCGTTGGCACTTACCAAAGGAATTCATCCAATCTACCCGTTGGACGGAATCAATCAAGAAGATCATCCGAGCTATTTAAGGAATCTGATGATAGCCCATCAATCCTGTTCGCCCATACAATCAGGATCTCGGTTTCCAAGAATAGAATATTCCAAGATTATTTCGTCGACCATCGGATCTTCAATCGATCTTAGATAAGAATTAAAGAATCCGAAATGATTATCCAACCAAAGAATCTATTCCAGAGGATAGAATTGAATCCTCAACCATAAACCTCGGCTTTGGATTTCCTTCGTCACCGGATTAGAAAGACTCGTCGTGAGAATAGACTTAAGTCTTGAGTCCCGAGTCTTAAGTCTTTGAGTCTTGAGTCTTGGGTCTTGAGTCTTGAGTCTTAAGAGAACAAAGTCTTTGGGACCGACGGTCTCCAAATCTCAGACTTTAGACCGAAAGAAACGTTTTGTCAACTTCAAAATATTCGGGAAAGATTTCTCCAAAGAAGTCCAACTTCTCAATTCAAGGGCCACCCAATAAACTCCTCTGACTTAGAACAATCATCTCCCTCTCATTCATGTGTCCAAGTTTTACATGCTAGTTACGTGTTGTGTCTTCACTTGAAGTATTAAAGAATCTAGTAAACAAGCCAATAACTATTGTTCCTTAAAGGACATACAACCTGTAGTTTTTCTTCCCCTGCATCATAGTAAGCACACCTCGACAAACCTTTAAAATTCCAACTTCAACGGAGATCTTGAATTCAAACTTGTTGAGAGCACTCAATGAGATAAGATTATATTTCAACTCTAGGTACATGCCTTACGTCAATCAATGTTCTCACCACTCCGCCGTATCTCTTAATTCGACTGTTCAAATCCCTACTACTTCATAAGCAGCATGGTTTCCATAAGCACCTACTCTTTGTGCACTGATGGGTAGTAAACCAGTGTCTATGAGAAGTCCCATGATAAAAACATTTGAAATCAAACACCCCAATTGTCACCTAATGAACTCGCCATGACTATTAATATAACATCGGTATCAATAAAACTATTATCTATAGTGGTAAAATTATTATAATCACCTATAAACTTCACCCTAACTCCTTCACCCTTGTACTTCGAACGATCTCTCCTATAATGACCTAGTTCATTACAATGATAAAATTGACGATTCCAAACATTGGACCTCAATTTAGAATAGCTCTTCCATCTGCTAACTCTAAACTCTCTTCATTCGTCTCTACCTCAAATAACCAAACCTTGCATCATATATTGCACTGAGTTATTTCCTCGTGACTTCTTTTGCCACTCCTATGAAGAATAATAAAGAACATGAAATATATATACAGTTTGGTCCAAGTGTCTGTACCTACTCTATGGGGAGAGCTAGCAATAAATAATCAACTAATCAATCAAAGAATTATAGAACTACAATCATTTACATGCTCGAATATTTTCTAAACCTAGATTAAGCCCAAAGAAAACCCATAAGTATTATCTCATAGTGTTTCACAAAGAATTCATAGAGAGAAAACCAAATGCTCCTCTTATTCTTCTCAATGTATCTATCATGGCTAGATCTATCACATATAGGAGGGATGAATAGGTATTATGAAAATTAAAAATTTAAACTATTGCTAAGGTGCAACTTCTAGTGATAGAGTATGTAGAGGTCAAATCTTATCAATGTGCAATTAAATTTATTGCAAATAAAATAAAGATAGTAAGGGATAAAAAATTATACACAAAAGATTATAATGGTTCGGCTTTTATAAGCATATGTCCACTTTCCCACATTGATAATCTATTGGCTGATTCCACTATATGAACCAATCAAAGATTACAAGATCTAAGCAATTAAAACTCAAGCTCATGTGAACAAATCCTCAAACACTCTCAATATTTATACGATTACACAATATTGCTCACAAAGATGAATATATTTGATTGGAAACACTCTTTAGATTTTGGAATTATAATCTTCGATTCTCTCATATTACGATAATCCTTTAAGCTTCAAGACCTCCTTTTATACTCCTCCCTATCCAAGCTAACTGTTTGACATATCTCCAAGAGGATTATCTAGCCAATCTACCAATTGGCTTGGATCTTGCTTTTAAGATCTAATCACTTTAAGGTTGCCGATGATGAAGCTTCCCGTAAATTATGTGGCCCAATAGCAATTTCAATTTTCAAAAATCGGGTACTTCAACTTGGAAAGAATTTTTCGCCTCAAGTCTAACTATCTAGGAAATCCAAATCTAGAGATATTTTGGAAAACCTTTCTTTGGAACTTCTTGTATATAAGGCAAGAAATCCAATCAATTGCCACTAGCTGTTACATGTATATTGTCTCATTCCTAGCCATTTGACAAAATGTATATAGAAGGAAATAATTAAGTCACAACTTTGGTTATGATTAATAACATCCAATCACATTTTATTAGGTTTTCCACTTGAAAATACTGATCATTAGAATATAAAAAAATTTACTCTGGATAAGTTTTATTAATCTTCAAAATTACTTGTGGAATGTTTTCTCAATAGTATCAAATATCATAGCTGAATATACATATTCCTATCCAAGATATGAACTTCTTTTAGGAAACATACTCTTATTAGGACACCTTATCAAATTAGAGACATATTCTCAATAGAGATTATTGTTGAGTAAGCTACAGTGTGAAAATTTGCAAGAGTTTCAGAAATTCATGTAGTAGATAGTCTTGAGCTTTCAAAGAGAGCCACCGAGCAAGAATGCAAAGTAAACCATTAAATGGACAAGACGACGAACAGCGAGTGGACCGACAAGTTGATGGAAATATGTACATATAGGTCAACCAAAATCTCTATTAAATAAGCGAGGCGAGTATTTGAAATGAAAGGGACATAAGAAAGATGAATATCGGTAAAAAAAATCAAATTGAACAAGTTGCCCTAGTTGTGGGGGAAAATACTGCCTTCATTCGACGTATAAAAGGGAATACTGTAGGGTTTCGTCTAGGTGAGTCTCCCCTCTGCAGTCTTTCACATGAGGTTGAAGACAAGTGAACATTCCCAGCGAGAAGCATGTGAAAATCTCACAACATGTAACGTGAAGGGGGAGGTCTTTATCAGAACTTTTATCAAGTCAATCCCTACAAATAAATAAAAAGGAAAACCCCTTTAGAGTTTCAATTCTAATATTCATGAAAACATAATTATAATGTTATACCGCCTTGGTTCGCGCGTACAGATCTATCCGTACCCAACATTTTCTCTGTTCTTTGTTCTCGACGTATTTGATTTTTCTTCTCATCCTCTAATAGTTAAAGACACGGGAAGGGCAAAAGAGAGAAGATGGAACAATATAAACCTGCATCGTCAGCGATTAGGTAGATGTGTTGGTGCAATCTCAATGGTCAACCAACGTGGAGGCCAACTCTCGCTTGGACTGAAATACGATTGATAATAGAAAACAAAACAAAACAAAACATCTATCTTAATTTCGACTGATGTTTGTTTCGTACTGTGGTAGCGATACGGACGCGACGACATCATCTTCCATTTGAAAAGTCCTCTCTCTCTCTCTCTCTCTCCAGTTGTTTGACTCTCTTCAGTTGTTTGACCTTCTTCACCGTGTTTTTTTTTTTTTTTTTTTGACAAGCTTCGTCATGCCGTGTTGCTTCGGTCCTCCTTCATCTGCTTCGCTGAAATAGCCCTAGTTTCCTCACGGAACCACGATGGAGCCATTCCTCATTGCGTAACAAGAGTTTCCACATAGAGATCATTAGCATCATCCATTTAAAATAATAGAAAGGATAAGAAGAGCAATCAAAATCTATTGGCTTGATAAGGCGGAAAAACCAGTGTCTCGGCATGCATTGAACCCACAAAGATCTCGACGATAGGTCAACATTTGGTGCTTGCAGCGGTGGCCGCACTTGCTTCGGATTATGCTCGCTCTTTGGTGTATAAAAGGGTTGCTTTAAAATAAAAATTTCTTTCTAGCCCTAGGGATTAATAATGACCCTCGAGCCTCAACTCTCGAAAGGGACTTTGCGGTATTTCTCGCGAATTTCATTTTCTTTATACAAGCAAAAAAAAAACAAACACACCCTTTATGTTAAAAAGACATGGTAAGAACAAAATGCCAATTATTGAAAATTCAGTCTATTTAAAGATAAAATTCAAAGTTTCGTAAGATAAAAAAGATTTAACTTAATAAAGATGAGAAAATTTACATTTTAAATTAGGAAAGAGCAAGAGGGATTTATGGAATCATCATTTGATGAGTTAGAAATTATGATTATTTTTAAATTCCGATTTTTGTCCATCGTTTATACCTATCTTCTCATGGGAAAAGTTGAGGTTGAAATAGTCATTCAAGTTTGTCTTGTTATACATATAGAGATTGTAAGAAAAAAAAATGAAATCCTCTAAATAGAACATGTTTCATGAAATGGTAGAAAATCAGGGAATGCGGCGAGGCCAATTTTCTATTATCTTTTCGCAACTCCACTAAATAATCTTCCGTCAAGTTACGGAAAGCCATGGATAGTGCCAGTGGACACTTTACGACCCAAGTACCTTCGTACAAATTGTCTAGTCCGTGCACCCATCATTTCCACGCCTGAAAACAATTGAATGAGGTCAACAAAAGCTGCAACATTTTTCTCGTCAGCAATGATGTGGATAACCCAACTGGTTTTAAGGTTAAGTTTGGTGTTTGGAAAAAGGAGAAAGGTGCAAAGAAGGAGCCATAAAGAGATTAGAAACTATAGTTGGCAAAGAGAAACAATGGAAAATCTTAGCACCCTGAGCTCAATTCGTCTATCTTTCAAGCAACACCCTTCAGTTTAGGGTTTGCTCGTTGCGAGAGCCTTCTTCTCTCTGCTACTGGCCCCTCCAGACCAATTTAGAAAGTCTCGTTTTCTTGTAAGAAATGAGTTAGCTTGTATTTGAGAGTGTTTCTTTTTCCGGTTTATTTAAAAATGCTAGCAACAAGGGACGAGCAGTGTATGCGTGTATGGACACCCAAAAATTAAATACTCTTGTTGCTGTCATAACGCAGTGGTAAAGATCAGTGCACAAAATCTTGTATGCACATCGACCCTTTATTTTCAAGCTCAAGACTAGCTCGTTGTTTTTCAATATCGTATTAGAAGATCGAACCATATATTGAAAATTCGATGGTTGCCCGATTGATTACCAAGATAAATTAGGTCATTGACGTTGATGATTGGTAAAATGATGCAAACGACGCAAGCACAAAACCATTTAGTGGAATGCCATTCTAGTGATAATCTCGTAAGACGAGGGCATTTGGTTAGCGTAGATTTTGCCCTCCGTTGGCCCACGACTGCAGGGAGATTTTAATGAAGTTTTTAAAACCAAGTTGTGCAGCGTAACACCTGCAAAAAATCAAAAACAGAACATACAATAGCAATAAATGTAAATAGTAATCCACGCGTTGATATTCGAGGAGCAATGTCAACGGTCCACCAAAAACCCTTTCTAAGACTCTTCCTGTGTGAAATATAAAGCCGAAACTGGCACTTCTTTTCCCATTACCACCCTTTTCGCTTGGTCTTGAAGCAACCACAAGCTCAAAATTTATTCCAAGAAGAAGAACAAGAAGAAGAACAGGAAGAAGAAGAAGAAGAAGAAGAAGAAGAAGAGATGAAGCTAACCTGGTCTCCAGAGACGGCGTCGAAGGCCTACATCGATACCGTCACATCCGTGAGTGTTTCTCTCTTGCCACATATTGCAGAGAGTTCGAGTCGTCTCTTTGGTTGATTTGTTTTCTGATCCTGTGTTTTGACAGTGCAAAAAGCTGCACAAAGAATCGGGTGTCGCCGAGCTGGTTTCGGCCATGGCCGCGGGCTGGAATGCGCGTCTTGTAGTAGAGACGTGGTCGAGCGGCGGAGCCACCGCCACGAGCATCGGCCTTGCGGTGGCGAGCCACCACACCGGAGGAAGGCACGTGTGCATAGTCCCCGATCAGAAATCAAAGTCTGAATACATGGGAGCCCTGGGAGAAACCGGCGAGAACGTGGAAGTGGTGGTCGGAGAACCGGAGGAGGTGGTGGGGGTGTTAACAGGCATCGATTTCATGGTGGTAGACTGCAGGAGCAAGGATTTCGAGAAGATCCTGAGGTCGGCTAAGTTGGGTTCTCGAGGGGCAGTTTTGGTGTGCAAGAACGCGAGCTCGAGGATGAGTTTGAACTTCCGATGGCGAAGCGTCCTCGATGCAGGGTCGCGCCGCCTCGCGCGGTCGGCGTTTCTTCCCGTGGGCAGAGGGCTGGATATTGCCTATGTGGCGAGCATCAGCGGGAGCTCAAGCACTGGCAAAGGCAAGAGCCGGTGGATCAAGCATGTTGATCGGCAATCAGGGGAGGAGATTGTCATAAGGAAATAAATTTGATATCGGCAGTGATTTTGGTTTTTTGCCCTAGGCTTTTTTGTGTTTGTAGTCTAACTTATTATAGATTTTGCCGATACACTTTATTGTTCAGAAGATTACTGAAACCTTGTACAGATATTTTCTCCACATATTTTTTTTTTTGAACAGATTTTCTCCACATATTAACAAATGATAAGAGATGCTTTTACCCACTGTCTAGCCCGAGCATCATACTGATAAAATGGAAAGATCCAGACTGAATTATACATTGATCACCCGAACAGAAGTTTCAACATACAGTCTCGAGTAATCTCTGCTGACTATGTATATGAAGTAGCCCCATCGAAATTTCACACGCAACAACGAAGAAATGTATATGTCTATGAGAAGACTTCTTCCAGAGACTTCTTCCAGCAGCTTGATCATCGAAGGTGTAAGCATGACCTAGTTGAATGATCTGCAGCTCTGATTCTTTATCTCCAAGAAGTTACCATATATGGTACTTGCTAATCAATGCTGCATGAAATATAATCGTTGCTTCTATTCTCGGATGGTCAATAAGAATGTTGATGAATCGAAGGAGGATTCTGTCCATCAATTTTAATTCCGTCCATCAATTTTAGACTAACAGCTACACCGGGGACTTTTTGTGTCAATCCCAGCCGTCTCTACTTCTGCGAAATGCCTTTTTATCTGAGAGCGCCTTCTTACTCTTCAAGCGTTTCTGCTCTCCAATAGCAGCCCTTTTATGCAGAACAACTTTATCAATTGGCAATGGAATCGGGACATTTAAGTGAGAAACCATACTAGTGAAATGACTCACATCTTGGCAATCTTTTTCTTCTGCTCTTCTGAAGGAGGTGGTGGGACGTATGAAGCAGCATCAATAATTGCCTGGTCGCAACATCCAAATATGAAACAAAATCAAACCAAAAGGTGATCTAAGAATCCAACAACTGGATATATTTAAGAGGAAAAACAAATAACAGTTGACGGTAAACCCAGACCCACTGTTTTCACTCGTGAAAAATATGGATTGAATGTCCCAATCAGAAGACAACAGCAAGTAATGTATCATCACCACACAAGAATATGAAATTAGCCTCAATTTATCGTACCTGTAGCTTTCCTAGTGCGTCATCAATGTTCCCCCTGCACAGAAATAAAATTGTCAACTGGCTGCCGCACTAAGCTGCAAAACCCAAAAAATTTAGACAAACAAGGGAAGAAAGTGACTTCTGAGTTCTAGTTTTCGTGGAAGAGATCACAATTTCACCATCCTTATTGATCCGATTCTTTTCCTGTTCAGCAGACAATATGCAGAAAGAAGATAGAACAGTTAGGAAGAATAGTTCTTAATTAAATCATAAAAAAATTACACATTTCCCAGTGTTCGTCATTCTATAGACTGAAAATGAAAATCGTAGCAATTTTTTTTTTTTTGGGTAAAAAAAATCGTAGCGATATTGTTATATATATAGATATTGTTATATATATACTGCACAAAATCACCTAACCAGAAACAGGAGCACCCACACAATCACACCACAGGGACAACTCCTTACATAAATATCTTGCTCGTGACATCCCCTTTGCTGCTGTATTGGGAGGGATTATAGTTCAACATGCGAGATTTCTAAGAAAAATCTGTTATATGAAGCTTAAGAGAATATTAAAGCAACAAACCATTTGCATTATCCTCTCCCTGATCCTGTCACTTAGCCAATATGCATTTTTCACATTGAAGCGCATGTCAACCTTAGTATTCACTGTAAATTGCATCAAGAAAATGTTAGTAGAAGTTATCACCTGAGAGAGAGTGAGAGAGTGAGAGTGGTACTAGGAAATGACACATGACAGAGAAGGGAGGAAAGAAAAGGAAAGAAAAGATCAGACCTTTGTTCACATTTTGACCTCCCGGACCACCACTTCTTGCAAAACTCACAGTGACCTGGTCTGGCAAGAAACAAGAAAGAAACCAATAGCCTTAAGGTTCTTTGATCGATTAAGAAATCTAGCATTAGTTAATCACAAAAATTCTTCATATCTAGCAATAACTTCATCACGATGCTACTTTCTACAACTTTAATGAGCACTTATTCTTATATGTTTACACTTCTGTAGCAGTATGTGAAAAGCAAACTACATATGCAAGTGCAGTGTTCCTCATGTATTTCTTCCCTTCAGTGGCAGGAGAAATGGCTGCAGGCAAGCCCGAGAAAAAGCACAAGCCCACTATGCAATCCAAGAAATCACAATCAAGCAAAGAAAAAAAAAATTAAAACTATTTCCCAAGAAGGCTCCTTCACAACACAACATATACTGCCGGATAAGGTGCTCCCCTCGTGAAACCTGGCCAAAGAAAACCTGCCCACTGGCCAAACGTGCACTGGGAGCTGAAAGCCCTATTCACTGTCTAAATGAAGAGTCATACAACTTTCTGAAAACAGCCAAGCCGCTACTACTTCATTCATAGATAACACGAAATTAAATTAGCATGGTATATTGTATGAATGCTGTTCATACATACTCCTTTAACAGCTGACCCAAGAAAGAAGCCAATGAAGCAGCTTGAAAAGCATTTGCACACGCATAACATTTGCATAGGACTTCTTGAGAAAGATTACAGATAAAAACGGCTAGAAATCCGTCATCAGTTCTTCCTTCATCAAACAGGGGAAACTGTAGATCAATTCCATACGCCATATCGACACTCAAAACCATGCACCAACATAAATTAACAATGAACAAAAACACAACTTGGGGAGGACTCAACGGATTAAACGCAGAGGGTCTGCATCAAGGTAGGTAATATGCGAGAGATTCACTCATCTATCTGCGATGCATAAATTTTAACGAATAGCAAGCGACACCAACTACAAACAACATATGCATGCTCTATGTATAGGCAGTAAGCTGAAAACGAAGCAAAAGGCGACAGGCAATGTGTCCTCTCATTATGAGCATTCGAAGAACACCAAATGAACTTAAAGACACCAATCAGCTATCAGCCGCACAGGCATATAAACTCTTCGGCAGCGGAAAACACTCCATTCGATGATCATTCAGCAAATTTGACAAAAATGAAGAACTTTTGACATTGCCGCGAGGAACTAGAAAGAGAAACTGTCCACAAAGTTGTACAATCGCACGAAATCGAAGAACTCGCCGAGCTGCTAAGCCAGCCAGTGGCCCGCCTCAACGCTCCTAAACCATTCATCAGCAATCGCAACCAAACGGGAAGCTCAGACGAAACCGGAAGGAGCAACAGAAACGCAGCCACACGCACCGAGCGTTATCTTCGGGGTCGGCTCGCCGCCGGCGGAGAGAGCTCGCTCCTCGGCTTCCCGCAGGAGCTGCTGGACCTGCGCGAGCCGCGACGGGGCCTTCTTCTCCCCGGCGCCTCCCTGCGCGGCGCATCGTATCGGGGTGAAGCTGATCCCTCGCTGCGCGGGCGGCGGCGCGGCGCCGAGGCGCGGCAGCGGAGGGCGGATTCTCCGGACGGCCGGCAAGGGGGCGAACATTTCCCGGAGGACCATGGCCGTCGTCGTCCTGATGGCCGCCATCTCCGGCACCGACGGAGGCCCCCTCTAATCGGAGCACGAGAAAGCGCCGGGCGGTGTCTCCAGGTTAATGCGATTTCCGAGTTTTCGGTATTGCTGGGGCGTTGGGAGATGGGAGGGAAGAAGGAGAAGCGTCGCTCGGTGTGGCTGGGCGCGGCTACGGTCCTTCGTGGTCAGGAAAAATTGGAACTTTCAATGGGACTCAAACCCAAGGACCGCAAAATTTTAAAATGTAATTGCCCACTTTAACCCATCCTTATTGTACAATAAAATCACGCCTTTATAAGGTTAACTTGAACTCGTTTACGTAGTCCAAAAATCTACACCAGTAAACCCGACCCGAGTCATACAATGGATCTTGCGCTTCTACCGGCGCAATATCGGGCGGTGTTTATATCGTTTGGAAAGGGCGTCTCGCTTTAGTGCAGTTCACTTGTGTGCAACACCATCTTTCCACTATTCTCATCCGTGATTCCATTCAATTTCCGTTCGAATCTTCATCGACGGCAAAAATAACGAGCTCAAAACCTCCGACCACACGAAGATAAACGGATCAAACAGGCGTCATGTCGTGCCCTTCCAATTAAAGATAAGGAGAAGAGATTGGTCTGAGAAATTAAGAAGCTATTTCAAGTGACGTTTAATTAATTGAAAAGAGATCAGTGCTAATGCTGAAACAGACGAATTCATCTCCCGCCGAATGTAAGTGTATATCAACCCAAATCAGATGTGACCTCTTTTTCTCGATAACATTCGGAAGCGCCATCTCTTCAGACAGGAAGAGTTGCAGCTCTCGTCACAACAAATTAACCTATCGCTCAATTACAAATTCGTCAACAATGACTAAGGCTGATGCACTGCATGCATCCGTGAAACCACAAAAGCATCCATACTCGCACATTCATACACGATGGACCACGGGCCCGACCGAGTCAGAGCCAGAGACAAAGACCAAAAGCTATTTCGCCCAGCTTCTATACAATTAATCCTAGTCCAATAAAGTCATCCATCACTCACATCCCGCTTTTGCGGACAAACATCCAATCTTAAGAAGGCAAGGCGATTGATTTAACTTTTAACATCCCAAAACACCATTCACAACATTGGATCACACATGTATTACCATTAGACATCATACAGATAATCAGGCCTAGTCCAGAATATGCGAATCTACGGGGCAAAGGGTACATGAGGGCCACACTCAATTCAATCTCCTTATGCACTCGTTTTGCCATGGGAGGGGCCGGCCTTTCCGCTAGCATTTGCTTTCCTTCTTCCAGCATTTTGCCTCTGAGAAGACTCTGCTCGTTCCCTCTTATCAGATGTGACCCCCTGCGCAGGCAATGATTGCTGAGTAGATGGAAGCGCCCATCCTCCATGACTTGAGTGTCCAATCTGACCAACTCCTCCTAAAATACAGTTGGTTTTTTCAATACGCAACTTAAAACCGTATTGGCAAGAACACAAGGTATGAATCAAGAGTCAAGACATACACAGTCACAAAGCATCATCAAGTGCCTAAGTATCACGAAAAACAACAATAAAACCTATGGCAATCAAAGGCAACTGCACCATCATGCACAAAAATGAACATTAATGACTTCAATTGTGCATTAAAACCTGCCACATACTCATTTCCAGTGCTTGTAGAACAAAGATAACCTCCTTAAAAGAGCTTATTGTAATGTTCAGTCAGATAATTTATGTGCAATTACCCCATTAGCAATCAAGCAACTCACCAACCAAAGAAAAATGACAATAGGTAAAAATAATCATTTAACCATAGTCCACCTGTTATAAGTGGTAAGAAATTAAAACATTGATTCTTAGATTGTCATTAACACAAAAGATGCAGCCGAAAAAATATCTCACAGTAACACTCACCTCGTCCACCATGACCATCAGAATGCTCGCTCCAACCAGGCAAATGCTTTCTAGCATTTCCTTTCCAGGCTTGTTCAAATTGAGGCAGCTCATCTAGATAGTCAAGACATTACATATATGAGCTATGTGAATTAGGAATCCAGCATCCAACAAACATGAAAATGTTCAAATACCTTCATTTAGGTTGTGCAGAGTCTGCATGGTATCCACCTTACCATCAGAATTAAGCTGCCTCATGACAGAATGGCCCTGCAGTAAAATCATAATATTAAGACATTCAATTAAAATCTTATTATGCGACATCTTAGCTTATGGCACACAAGGTAATGAGACCAACACTAAGGCATTCGGTGATACCTTATTATGGAGTCCCCTAGAAACTCTATGAGTGGCTTGCATAGTTGCACTATCAGCTTCTTTCCTTTCCTCAAATGTCAACTGTTTTGTAACAAGGCAACCCACAGAATTAGACCATTCCATAAGTTCAGTTTGCAGCTATAACAGGCCCAAATACATACCCCATCACTGCCTGTCCTTCTTGTCATGGATGATGAATAATATGCACCATTTGCACCACCATAACTGACGGTAGAGCTCTGAAAGGTGAAACTGTGATTCTGTGGCTGCACCTGTCTCTCAGATGGCCTCTCTATGGAGCCATTCCAATAATGTAGCTGCTTGCTTCTCCTCTCTGCCATAACAAACAGGGCAATCAGTTTGAGCCACAAAAAACTTCAAACATGCAATTTAGAGATGGACATACCTTCGACTTCATCATCAGGGCCCTCAACATGCGGCATCTCACTTGACCTCCCATGCTTTCTTGGGTTGTTCTTCTTCTCGTTGTCCGCTTCTTCCTTCTCATCATCAGAGTTTAATTCTTCAATAATGGGTCCTCTAGACATTATCGGTGCTGGAGGACGATGATCTATCATAGTAGGTGGAGGATGCATATTCATGAAAGGATTCATATTCATGAAAGGACTTGCAGTTGGACGAAAGATGCTCGAGTCAAAGAGACCCCCAAATGGTTGTGTAAAGAAAGGGTCATCAAATGGGTCTCTTCCTCCAAAGAAGCTAGAAGCTAAACTTCTATGACCACCGAAGCCTCCAAAACCAGCAAAAGGGTCACCAAATCCGAAGAAAGGATTTCTACCACCTCCGTTACCCTGCATCTTGCAAGCACTAGACCCTGCAATGAACAAGTAGAATCCAGAATTTGGCAAGCATTTCAAGAACAAAATCCTATAATGACGAAACACATACGCCACCTAACTAAAACGAGCTCTTGCAAAACCAAAAAAAAAAAGGAAAAAGATAAGAAAAGAAACAGAGAAAACAGAACCACTCATTAGTCAGGACAAATTCCTGGACCAGTGAATTTGATACTATATTATTTAAGTGTTATGATGAAGAAGAATAGCAAACAGCTCATACTAAACTCTCTGCAACTCAAAAAGGTGCAGTTACTCTTCCAAATACTACCCATGGGCACCAATAATAGGGTACAAGTATAACCACAAATATAGATCCCCCACAGGAATGAAGCCATGAGGGAAGCAACTATCATATCAAAGGAAAAGGAACGTTAAGCCAATCAGGGGAATCATTCTGCAAATAAATACCCAATACCCAAACAAGCCTTATCAAATACACGAGACTCATATCAAAGCTTAAACACAGCTAACGGCGACAAGAACACGTGTCGCTCTCTCCGGCATCTTGCCAAAACCCTCACTGACTTGCCTGGCAACCATTTAAAGGCAAGTGAGTTATGGCGATCAGTGAGTATCATCGGCGCATAAGCCCGTAACTCCGTTACGGAAGCTTTTTTGAAATGGAAACGGTTGCCGACATGTTCAAACAGGCAGAACTGAAATCAACACAACGATCAACAGAAAAGGAGCCGCAATAGTCGCAGTGACAACACGATCTCAATATCAACAACATCAGAACGATCTCTGGCACTTGAAAGATACATATAACTAGCAGAATAACCAAAAAATCTCCCTCCCTCCCTCCCTCCTACAAGTAAGGCACAAACAATGGCTTGCAAGTAATGTCAATCCAAAACTCCGCAATCCAATACGAAGAGCAAACGCATTCAACCTAAAATCAACACGCGCGAGCAGACGAAAAATCGTCCCAGCAAGAACACACAGCTGGAAGAGCCACAACGAAGGATCGCCCAACGAAACGGACAAACGCAGACCGATAAGCCCGCCACACTATCAGTCCGGGCGATCGCACGAAAGACCTAGAAATTCACAGCGATCGCCGGCCGGCGAAATCCTAAACCGCCGGCGCGGAGGAGGAGAGAGATTTTTACCTTTACTGCCTCGGGACGGAGGAGCTGCGCAGCAGACTGGAAACCCTAACAGCGCCGCTTCTGATGGCGAGAGAGATTTCGCAGCGATTGCGGATTGATCGGAAACTTACCGCGTGAAATCACCGCTCGAGCTTTCTCGGGAAAGAGAAGGTACACGGAGTTAAAGAAAAATCGAGATACTCGGCCGAGGACTACTTATAGGACTCGGGCGAGAGGCGAGGACACGTGTCGTGTCACCACGGGGTGGTGATTCGCTGCTCTTCTCTCTCCTCTTTTCTGAAAATGCAATTTCCATCTCCCTTATTTTTGTTGTTTTCCGGGTCGGTCCCCGGGGAATCAAGTTGTCAAGCTTTCGACCACCCTTTCTCTTTTCTTTTTTTAAATCATTATTATAGATTTCTTGGCATATTCACTAGAAATCTTAAAATTTATGACGAAAGTATAATTGAATCGTAAAACTTACAAAACATATTATAAAATTTTAAAACTCTTCAAGTTGATACAACTAAGTCTTAGAATTAACACTATCAATTTGACTAATAGAAAATACCAGCGTGGTTTTTTTTAATATCTTCTCTTTCTTACGTGGAAATGACATGGCTAAAATATGGAACATTAGACTAAAACAACATCATTTTGGATTTAATTCTAATTTTTTAACCATAAGCTTAATTAAATAAAATAAAATATATATATTTAAAAAAAACACAAAAAAGAGCCAACGCAAGAACGGAGACCCCTTTCACTAGCCACCCCATCATCGGAAAGGGCTATCAGGGGCTCGGCAATCACCGATAGGGTTGCTAGGGCCGGCGGCCCTTGTCAGTGGGAGGTGAGGGCCCGCACGACCCTTGCCCATATCTAGGGGGAGGGTTGTGGGCCTTGGCCGACTACCGCTGGCCCTTTCCAACAATGAAGGTTGGCCACCCTTGCCTATAGCTTAATTTTTTTCCATTTTGTGTATTTTGAATTTTTTTAATTATTTAATTAATATTTTGATTAAATAGATTAGAATTTAAGTCACGTCATCATCACATAAGAGATAGAAAATATTGAAAGAACCACATCAACATTTTCTATTGGTTTAAATTGACGGAATTAATAGAAAGACTCGATAATACCAATTTGGTAATTTTTTAGAATTTGATTGCACGTTTCGTAAATTTTATAACTCAATTGTACTTTCCTAATCAATTAATAAACTTCCATTGCACATATTCCTAGATTTTAATTTATGTCGTGCTCAACACTCCTGGTGCGGTGTGGGGCCTTCAGCCAGGGGGGATCTCTCGGTCGGACCCGGGTCAGGCGCGTCGGACTGGATCCGTCTTCGCTGGCGATAGCATAGACCGCGCAAGTGAGACCCGTGTTGGACCCAAGTGATCCACGAGGGACACCGACTTTGTCCATGAGGACTCGGGCCGGGTCTAATGAAGACTGAAGAAAGAGTTGAGATGCTCAACGCTCGTCTTTTCCCTAATGCAGGTACCATAAATCAATTTAATTATAAATATTTTTTTGTTGTTTCAAAATTTCTAAACTTTTTGTAGTTTAAAATTGCACATTGGATCCGTCTATTTTGATGGGATTTCTCTTTTTTCATAATCCAACGGAACTCGGGTAGAGACTCTGCTACTTAAAACCTATATAATTGGCTTTAATTCAAAGCAATTTGCATGTAACTAATGTAATTTAAACAAGTGACCTTGAGATCTTAAACATAAAACTCTTCAACTTCCTAACTAAGGCTCGAGCCTTGTCAACGTTTGGCATATCTAGAGAGGTAGAGCCTTGCTAACTTGCTCGTCCCTCGCCAGATGACTGATCGAGGAAGAAAGAAAATTAAAAAAATTGAATATATTGGTGATTTTCTTCAGGAAAAAAAATTAAATTTACATATCAAATGGCGATAAATATTTTCAAATTCATTTTCAGATTTCAGTCAAATACCGATAATTTTTATCATTTTCTTGGAAAATGATTTTTTGAAAAACATTTCTCAAAAATGTCACATTTTTCGCAAAATGGACAGAATCTTAGTAAGTCGAAAGTTTTACTTCTGTAAGTTTTTTTATGTATGAAATGCAACTGCCAATTTATCACTTATAAGTAATTTCTTCACAAGACCGGTAACTTCTCACGTTGCAAAAATAATCACGAAGTCACTAACTATAACACTAAATGACATTATTATTGAGATTCTATATTAGATAGTCCGTATCACCATGTGACTAGCGACCTTTTTCATTGTTGAACTGAACAACTCGCTCATGCACAAGCTTGCACTCGACATTCTTTGAACGTAGTTTCGACTTCGCATGTATA